>OU015493.1:49641995-50849495 GCA_907164885.2 Dolomedes plantarius | reverse complement strand
GAGTTGCACAAAGTTTTCAATTAATGTCAATTTTTTTATTATACGTTTGAAATTCCAGTATAAAAATGTTTTTAGCTGTACACAAAATTCCAACATTTTTCATTAAAATCATCAAAATAGATAATATCTCTATTACCTTCTAAATCTCAAATACACAGATGGATTTTTAATATTTTATAAACGTCCTATTTATTAATATATTCTAAAACTAGTATCAAACAGAAAAATATTGAACCCTGGAAAATGAAATTCCAATCTTTTAATAATTCAAAACAACATAAGCTTCCCTTCGAGATAAATGAGTACTACGAATTTAAAATTATAGATAGTAAAATGCAAAGAATTCACCACAGACTGATTATTTTAGCAAAACGAATGAGATAAATTCATGTTTCTCGTTTAAAAAACTGTCATTGTAATAATAGCTTACCCTCCCCCGCCATAAAAGAAATGTAGCTACTGATGCAATGAATGGTATTTACGAATTTAGGAGAGATTATTTTATTAATAATGGAAGATTAAGAAAATAAGACAATTTGTTTTCGATCCCAATAGGTAAAAAAAGGCTTATTATCATATGTGAATTCGTAATTTTTTATAACTGATTGGTTTAGAGAGAATAACTTTCCAAATATTTTAAATTTCTTATAATTGGTATGCTTAAAGAAAATAATTTTCCAAATATTTTCAATTTTTCATGATTGATTTGCTTAAGAGGGAATAATTTTATAAATATCTTCAGGTTTTTATAATTGATTTGCTCAGAGGGAATAATTTTTAAAATATTTTCAATTTTTTAAAATTGATTTGCTTAGAGGGAATAATTTTCAAAATATTTTAAATTTTTTATAATTGATTTGCTTAGAGGGAATAATTTTCAAAATATTTTAAATTTTTTAATTGATTTGCTTAAGAGGGAACAATTTTCCAAATATTTTCCTCCATCAAGGTCGAAATAATTATAAAGTAAAAAATAACCTAACAATAATCTTAAAAAATGTAAAATTTGGGGAAAATAACTAGAACATTAAATTTATTAATTTTATATTTTAAATTTTAGCGATACTGCATACACATGTTTAGATATTTAATATTGTTCTTCACATATCACTTTTCGGTTCATTTTTAACAAATATTTGACTAAATTTATTTATCGTTAAAATATATATGATATGTTAATGGATCATAACATAAAAAAAAACATGATGATGCTTTTATTGTAGCTTTTGTAAAGAATAACATGCTTCGGCATGAAATTTAAATATACTTAGAGAGTCCATTTAATTTTTGTGTACCTTTTTACTTAGTTGAAAACTGTTAAAATGCCCACAATTAATTTGAAAAATATTTAGATATGAAAAGATAATAACAGAAAATTTTTAACAAATTCTTTACAAACAACAAAGAAGCAAAGCAACTTTACATCACTTCCAAATAAGGAAATAAATCATATAACATATGAATATATATTACCTATTTTCTAGTTATATATATATATATATTTCGTAAAATCTTATCCTTAGTAGTTAAACATATAAATTTTAAGTATAAGATTATCCAAATAATTACTAAAAATCAATTTTATTGACGTATTTGAAATGATCTATCCAAAAAGATATAAAATTTGGAAGTATTACTTTACGAAGCAAAGTTTGGGGTTGTAAATTCAATTGTAGATTCATGTTTTAGTCTTTTTGCTTGGGATAAAACAATAAATTATTTAAGTTGGGAGGAATTTATAAATTCTGACAAATAAGAAAATAAATTATCAGACTTCCTGGCTTATTGAGAACAAATGTTTAAATTTATTTCACAATTTTTATTACTTTCTTTAGAGCTAATCCAGTGAAACGTTAGAACGTTAATAAAGGATCCCGCTTAAACACCTGAAAAACAGTAAGGAAGAATTAAGTATGCTCTACACAGCTTGAAGGTCAGAATTCAGCAATTTAACAATGAAGAGAATTTGTCTATATTTCTAAGAGCACCTTCTTTTTAAAGTAATGCCAAATTTCATTGCGGTGACACCGAAATCAAACAGCGTTTTCACCACTAGCAAAAAGCGGTGTAGGAGAAAATAGTTTTACAGTTAAGCAATACAAAATAGGCTGGTGAAGAACGGCTGCTCGTTTGTAAGACAGGAAGGTACGGGGGATTCGCTTTTTCTTTACTCCCTGAGACAAAAAAATATTCACTTAGTATATAAAATAATAATAAACTTCGAACCATTTATTTCTATTGGAGACATGCATATTTACTTTCTTACGTGGGTCCTATAACATAAAAATTTTTACACTACTAAAAAAAGAAATTAATAAACTTCACCACCTCTTTCAATTATTTTTAGCGAAATATTGTCCATCCATATAAAATTATTAATAAATTTACTGAAATATATGAATAGTAATCTTTTGTCCTTAATGAGTGATAAATCTTATACAATGACGAGTTAAAAACTAAATCCAATTCCTTTGTTTCAATAAACCCTTCAATTAAACCCTTTAGAACTTTTGAGATAAAATCTAAATTGGAAACAGGAATAACTACGTTTTGAAAGTTTATCTTAGTTTAAGTCAAAAATAATAATTCAACAGCAACCTAAAATATTATACATTAGAAAATTATATTAATTTTTTTAATTAGTGAATTAAAGAGGTATTTCTAGAATCCTAAATAACGTTTCATAAATAAAATATGATTATATTTATTAACTTACCGTGAAATGCGAATAAAATAAGAAGAGGACTCATTATTTACAAAATACAGTAGTAATCAATAACGAGCAAACGCTTGTTTCTTTACTGTTGCTTGGGAAACAATAATAATTTCTCCCAATTTGTGTGATTCAAACAAAAACTAATGATATCCAGGTATAAAGAAGTGAGAAAAATGCAACGACAAGAAACTACACATACGAAAATGAATTTCCCGGCTATAGATTTTGTTAAACAGTACACCATTAATTTTTGTCATAATACACTATAATATTACTTTGTAATCTTACGTGCCATAAAAATTCTTACATTCTGTCTAATACGAAATGGAGATATTTAATGCTCATGAATTTCAGTAAAATATACTGTATGTGAACTCCCAAGGATGAAGAAACACTAATAAATGAATATCTGGAAAAAATTGCATGAAATTAAAGATCACTTAGAAAGAATCTCTAAAATGGTGCAGGAAGTGTTTATAGATATCGTGAACGCTTGATCAGTCTTATACTTTTAAACAAAAAAGATTTTTCGTATAAAAAGTGCAAGGGATTAAGAAAAACATCGTTTAATTGCGATTTACACACTAATGCCTCAAAGGAGATTGATATCATTCTTGTGATCAACTTGAATTTTTGTCTTCAGCAAGGTTTTTTTTACATAGCATCATAAAATCCTTCCGAACAGAATGCCCATAAAGCAGATAGTTGCAGTTACGGTGAATTTGTCATCTCTATAACTGCGAAAATAAAATTTATTTAATAATTACCTCTCATTATATTTAGGGTGCTTTTTATCTCACTTTAATGAGAAAACAAAATCCTGATAAAACTGTTAAGGGCAAAAAAAAAAACAAAGTAATCAAATGACTTCCTGGGGGGATTTATTTTAAAATTGTCAAAAAGGAGCAAGACAATTTTAGTAGTCAAAACAGATAGTTTGTAAAACGACTAAGACCTGTAGGCTCATGCATAATGAAATTTATCAGTTATTATTTTTTATGCTATATATTAAGTATTAATATATTGGGAAAAACTACAGTAGTGGGATGATAGTTCTTAAAAACTCACGAAAGCTTACCCTGTGCTTCCAGTGGCTTTCTATCGTCTCGACACTGTGTCGGTCTCGGAGGCCAATCACCTGGAATCTGATCGTGCGCGACCCTCCTCAGAACATTGCTCTGACCCTGCCTTCTCCCCCCCATCCTTTACTACCGAACAAGACCACCCCATATTAGCTCCATGTACACACTTTGTCGTCTTGATACACGCGAGCACATTAAGCTCCCAGCGTCCATATGTCTTCCATTCTTTTTTTTTTTTCCATTCGAAGTTGTTGAAATCGATCGGCCTCAGATCCTAAAATTATCGCGTGTCATGTCGGGACTCTTGCCACTCTAAAAAGAAACTAATCATTTCGTCAGGCAGTTCCACAAAGCGGGTCGTCTCGAAATTCACTCAGGCCCTTAAAAAGTCAAATAATCACCCGCGTGTCGCTCCCGGGTGATTACACAGGAGGAAATATTGCGTTTTAAATGTTGGTGGCTTGGGGGATATTGTGTTGTTTCTTGAGTCTTGCAAAAGCAAACAATTGAAATAGCACATGTAAAGGGTGGTATAACGTTGTTTCATATCCATGAGCAATTCTAACTGAGAACATTCTACCGCATATATATATATATATATATATATACACAGTTGGCTCTCTGTTTAACGACGCTCTACTTAACGACGATCTCTATTTAAAGACGATATTTCCCAGTCCCGGCCCCTCCGACGTAAAAAAATTCTATTTAAAGATGACGTTGTTTCTATTTAACGACAATTTTTTTTACATGATAAAATTTTCTTCAAAATTTTATCTGCAGGAGGGGAACCTTCTGTGGAGGAAAACAAGTTTGGTTTCAATAACAGACCCGGAATTTCCTTGATGTTTGCAATGTTGCAATCATAGACTTGTTGCAGTGGGAAAAACGGGGGGGGGGATCTCGGAAAATCGAATATTCCTTCATGGAGCTCTTAGTGTGGGAGCTGAATCACTCTATTGTCACTACCATCTGTTGTCATGTGACTTACGATCTGTCCGATAGCAGTCCTCTCTCAATCCTTCCGGGAAGAAGGTGTTCATGTTTAAAGTTTTCATGGTTGTGTGTAGGAGCTCATTCCAGTATGAATGTGAGGTGATCAGAGCAAAATGGCATCAAAGCGAAAGCATCTTACGCTACATGAAAAGGTGAAAATATTGAAGACTAGAAAGAAAGTGTTGGAGTAACAAAAGTCCAATTCGCAAGACAATTTCAGCTACCCGAGTCTACTCTCAAAAGGCATTTTAGAAAGCAAAGAGAAAATTCTTGAAGCAGCACAAAAATTTGGCTTGGGATCCAAATCCAAACGGCAGAAAATTCAATGTGGCCGATCAGAAGAGTTCGATAAGGCAGTCCTGCAATGATTTCATGAATCAAGAGCATCCATTAATAAACAATGCGGCTGACAGTATGAAAATTAGAAAATTTACGATCTTGGAAGCAATGCACATGATAACATCAGCATGGAAAGAAGTTTCTTCATCCACAATAAAAAACTGCTTTCGCGTTGCTGGAATTCACAAAGAACTTGTAGTGAAACTGCAAAGTACTGATGTAGAAATCACCGAAGATGACATTACCCCTGAAGAATGGAAAAGTCTTGATGAAGATGAGGATGTTTCAATTCAAGATTTCTACAACTGTGATGAATGTGTTTTAACAACGGATTACAGAAATGTAGAACAAATTTATGAAGATATAGTACACAAAAACACAGTGTCAGAGGAAAAAGGTGAAGTTGAAGACATGGTAAACGAGACAATGCCACCGTCTTATACAGATGCAACTTCTGCTCTAGATGTTCTCCGACGCTATATTACATCGAATATGAAAAACGACACATTTAACATTCTAGAAAATCTGGAAAAGGGAATAGCGTAAACAAGGCAAAAAATGAAACAATCAACACTTTTTGACCTTTTTAAAACCTAATTTATTGTATTGTTTGTACTCTTTTTTCAATGTAATTTAAAATAACTTTTTATGAATAAAATAATAATAATAATAATAATAACTTTTTAAAACACTTCAGTATATTAAGAAATATATTGACAGTCCTAAACCTGTAAAGAGTGAAGAAAAATGTTATTTTTTCACAAATTCTGTTTAAGGACGATCTCTACTTAAGGACGATTTTTCACGGTCCCTTGAAAGTCGTTAAACAGAGAGCCAACTGTATATATATATACACAGTGGAATCTCTATCGATCGTTTTCAGAATCGTCGTTTTCCCGTATGTGTCGTTTATTTCACCCAGTCCCGACGATCAAATTCCTTTGTTATGTTCCCGGATTTATCGTTTTCCCGCATTTATCGTTTAGTTCAGTCGGTCCCTTGAAAAACGGTAGATCGAGACTCCACTGTATATATATATACATATATATATATATATATATATATATATATATATATATATATATATATATATATATATATATAACACATGTTTGTATATGTATAATTTTTTGCTTTGTTTTAGGGGGGCTTAAGGGGTCCGAGACACGAATATATGCGTGTAACAGTAAATTAAAATTGAGGGGACTCACGACCTTTAAGTCGAGGAAATAAAGCATATTTTCATACTTTTTGACTCTTTGTAAATATTTCAATTTACTCCCAATTTTTCCAAATTTTATGTATATGATAAATTGATATATTTATCTTAATAAACAAATTTTCAACTCCCAAAATAATTTTAAATAATTTTTTTAAATGCTTTAGATATTCCTTGTTTTTAAGTATTTTTATTGTATACTGGCTTGCACGCAGAACTATGAAATTAATTTTGCACTTAAATGTATAATTCCTGTTTTATATTTAAAATAAATAATTCAAAATACAATTGAACATAAAACATTCAACATTAAAATATTTTTTCAATTTTTTTAAAACTGCTCAAAATATACTTAAAATTTCCTTAAAATTTAGCATTAATTTACCCCTGAAAAAATAACAAAATGTGCAGTGATTGCAATAATTCTTGTTCAGACGCAATAAAATAACATGATTACGCAGTGATAAAAATTTCATGGAATTGTGTTTCATAGCTTTTGAGATTTCAGTTGCGGAATGATGCAAAATTACATTTCCAGAAAAATGAGTTTAAAATTTTTCTTACCATAAACTTGATCAGTAATTAAATATTTAGAATATCAATGTCTCCGGAACTAAGAGGAATATTTTCATGCGATTTGCTTTATTTTGTTCAGAAATGATCAGGCTTTAACATGTTTTTTTTCAAATCGAATGTTTTAAAGATTTAAGGGTAGTGAGTCCCCTTAACCTAGCCATCAACATTTCTCTTATCACATTTACAGAGGCTGTTCGCACATTTTTTAGACGATTTTGGTAAGCGGTAATAAAAAATCGTTTGCTGCAAAAGAAATAATTGCAATTATATTATGTTTTTAAAAGTCAAAATTATCGTCTAGGGCTTGAAAGTTTTGTTTTTATTCAAAATGGCGTTTTTAACAAAGCAGTGGCTCGAAGGCTACATTTATGCTCTTTCCGAAGAGAAATATGCATACTCCGTTATCCGAAAACGATGTGAGAGTCATGGTTTTGTGATATCTAAAGCGTCGATAGGTAATATCGTCAACAAGAAAGGAAAAAAACGTCAAATTGGAGCCTCAAATGGGACAAAAATTCCAAACAAGTATCCAAGGAAAAAACGGACATCTTCGACTATTGCAAAGGTACGTTGTTTAATGTTAAAAGAAAATCCCCCTAGTCAAAGGACAGTTGCAAAATCATTGAAATGCTCGGTGTCCACTGTAAACAAAATGATAAACGTTGATTTAAATATTAAGAAAGTGAAAAAACGCAATGTGCATCGTCTTCTTCCAAATCATATCGCTGAACGCAGGACACGCTGCAGAATTCTATATGAGAAACACTTATCCAAAGAAAAATGGAAAACAATTGTCATAATAGATGAATCATGGGTGTATTCAAATGATTGCAACAAAAAAAGAGCCATTTATTATCATAAAAAGGAAGAAAAAAATTTAAGTACATGGTTCAAAGAATCGAAAGAAAGTTTTTCTAAGGAATTCATGATTGTTGCTGGTTTTTCTTATAACGGCAAGTTAAAAATAAAGAGAGTGGAAAAAAATGTCAAGATTAACTCCAAATTCTATCAGGAACATATTTTATCGCCAATTTTTCTGAATGAAATACCATCGCTTTACTCACAGTGCCATCAATCTGTGAGACTCCATCAGGACAAAGCTAGCAGTCACACATCAAAATCCACTGTAAATTTCCTAAAAGAAATGGAACAAAAAACTGGTATCAAGGCCATACCCTTCACTGATATGAATACTAAATCTCCCGATGTATCACCTATGGATTTTTGTGCTTTCGGAGTTTTAAAATCTGCATTATCCAAACGTCGTCCCAAAACCCTTACAGGACTCTGGAAAGCTGTTCAGGAGGAATGGGATAGAATACCTCTTCTGACACTTCAAAAGGCATTACCATCCTGGAAATTGCGGTGTCGAAAGATATTTCAGAATAAGGGATGTCAAATAGAACATTTAAAATACAAGAATTTTATGTAATTTAGTTTTGTGAATACAATATACATCGTCTAAAAAATGTGTGAACAGCCTCTGTAAAAGGTTGATTGCACTTTCACCACCATCCACACACCTTGAATTACGAGGGGAAAATGCAAAGGGCTCATCGTGTAACATAGAGATATAAAGTTTGGAATGCTTATGACGGTTATCTAGGTGCGTTGGTATGGTCTAGGGAAGTGGTGGGCAAACTGTGGGTCGTGACCCACAGACGGGTATTGAAAAAAATCGGAGTTGTTGCGGATTGTCTAAAGTAAATATAATAATAATGTTCATCTAAAGCAAATTTATATTATACTGAATTATTTAATTAAGGAAACATGCTATAAATTTTCTTTAGTGACATTTTTAGTATGTTTATCTATATTTGTTATATGTTAAAAATATATGATATTGTTAAATAGGCTGTCAAACAGGCTTACAAGGCTACATTGCTTACATTTGCTTTTACCTATATGTGCGACACTGGGTTTTTAAAATTGGTAGCTGTAAATACAAAACAATGATGATAAGTGAGTAACATTCTCAAATATTTCAATAATTATTGAAGTAACTTTATCTGAGGTTCAGGTTTACCGTTCCTTAATTTTTTTCATTAATATTTTACTCGTAGTTTCATATAAATAAGAGACGTTTATAATTTTCAGTGGTTTAATAGGAAGCTTATAATTTTAAAATCATGTTTCTTTTTGATTGCAATTTTGTTAGCTTTAATCTAAATGAAATACAATTACATATTAATATTTAAATATGAAGTTTTAGTCACATGACATTTGGTAAAACCAAGTGTACATGATAAGGAACATTTATTCATTTTTATTATGCAAAGGAAATATAAATCCCAAAAATATATTTTGAAATAATCTCTCTAAATTTGCTTATTTCGCTTATCTATTTTTTGTCAATAAATTCCTAATTTTTAAAAAATAATTTGCTGTTGCCAATAAATTTTCCTTAGGGTCGCATGATTTTTATTTAAAAAAATGGTTCACGGTCCAAAAGAGTTTGCCCAACACTGATTTAGGGATTCCTAAATCTAAATTAAATGCCTTGAAATATCCTAAAACGAATTAAAATGTCCATTAGATTATTTATGAGTAGTTTTATACAATACAACAGTCTTTTTGATTAGTTTTACCACATTGTCATCCTCCAGTCATCTTGTTGATTAGTTTCACGAAATACCTTTTCACTTTGAAGATGTCGTGGTTTAAGTTTTACTCAGTTTTAGAAATTCCTTCAATAAGAATACAATGAATAATAAACATAAAGCATTTTGTTTATCTATAAGGTATTGATATACATAGAAATGAAAGGGGTTCCAGAAATAAAGCTCCGCAGTAAAATATCTCTGTGTGAGCTTGTTCTCCATAAAAGGGCAAATGAAACACGACCCTCTGATGAATAGTTTGTGTTTTGTATAATCAGTTTACTCTCATTCGTTAACTATTTAGCGATCCAAGTATATTCACATTTTACTAACGAAGCAGACACTACTACGTATCTCACATATCCAAACAAATTATATATATATATATATATATATATATATATATATATATATATATATACATACATACATACATACATACATACATACATATATACATACATACATACATACATATATGCATACATACATACATACACACACACACACACACACACACATATATATATATATATATATATATATATATACTTCAAATACGGAAAAATAACCTATTGGATGTACTGTCCTAAAACAGATTAAACCGTAAAATTATCACACAAAAAATGCGGCTTTCAAGTTTTAAATCACTGACTTACAAAGACAAGAATCAGATATTATAGTTTTTTCTGTAGATTTTTCAGAGAATATCAAGATCTACATAATGGTACACACCTTATAAAAACTGTTATATACATATGTAATAACTGCGGGTATTTAAAAAAGGCAGAAAAGTGATATGCCTATTTATAATTTTCAAAATAATTTAAAATGTTATGAGAGTGAAAGCGTATTGAGTAGCTTAATAAGCATTGCTCCACACCAGAGACATAAATGATGTTGCAATACTGTGAAATAATCTTATTTAGTTAATATATATATATATATATATATATATATATATATATATATATATATAGATATATATATATATATATATATATTGATTATCTCTCGAAAGAAGATACAGTTTATTTTTAAAGAGCAATTGTAACATTTTAACACATGAATAATAGTTTTTAATTTCGCAGAATTACTTTAAAACGAAAGAAATTTGAGTAATAGGCATAGGTATTAGAGTAAAAAAACGAAAAAGTCTGTAAACAGGAAACGTGTACTAGCATTCTATCTTTTCGAATAAAAGTTCAATAGATCAAGTAAAGGGTCATTTACCCTACATAAGTGGAACACAGAGATTCGTGGTCGGTTGTTTTTTTTTTCCTGCTATCTTCTTTCTAAAGAGGTTTTTATGGAATATAAAAAAGCATGATATTAACATATAGATGTAGGGGATAAATTACATTTTTCAGTTCTTCAACAAAAGTGAATTTAGAAATAATATATTCGGAGAGTAATTTTTACTTAATCCAAAATTGAGATTTTTTTTTGGTAGGATATATCGATTTAATAGTACTTTGTATTTTTTGTGGGATTTCAAATTTTTTTATGACTTTTAGAAAATGACTTAAGATATATATATATATATATATATATATATATATATATATATATATATATATATATATAAATAAGAATAAGATGAAAGATAAAACCAGTAATAGCTCTAAAGCTACATGAAGCCAGGAACATCCAACATGTAAAGATAAGTATGAATACGGTTTTTGACAGCATTTCTTCATCAACGGTGTCAATACTGTCTAAAAACCAATGGATTGTTTCTGATGAGTATGATCTATTAAATAAACACACTCAGACACCGTACAATCCATTATTAACAGAAGAATTGAATAATAAATGAAATAAGTTTGTATAAAAGTACTTAACCAAAGAACACCAAGCCTGGCGCTAGTCAGAGTGGAAGTTAAGAACTTGTAACCGCCAGATGACTGACGTCATAACTTGCAACCATATATATATATGTGTGTGTGTGTGTGTCATGCATATAGTTTTTCGACTTTTAAGGAATATAAAAACCATGATATTAGCATATAAATGTAGGGGCCACACACTACATTTTTTTCAGATCTCCAACAAAAGTGAAGCTTCAGACAATATTCGAATAATTTATATATATATATATATATATATATATATATATATATATATATATATATAGATAGATAGATAGATAGATAGATAGATAGATAAATATTCCGGAAAGTAAAAGATTAAATGATACAGCAACAATATAAACATATGTAATAACTGCGGGAATTTATAAAAGGCAGAAAAGGGACGTGCCTAATAGTAACTCAGATCTTCCTCGGTCATACAACAAAATCAAATTTTCTCTAAACCACGCCATCAAAATATTATTTTTCATTTAAGCGGTTATTTTTAATATTATCTTTTAAAACCTATATTTCTAAACTTATTCGAAAATTCTGAAAGGGGAATCCAATGGGTTTTCCCCCAAAAAATATTTAAAAACTTGTAAGGTGTGTATCATATATATGTTACGTAAATTTTTCCTAACATCCAATATATATATATATATATATATATATATATATATATATATATTCATACATATATATATACATATAATATATCCATTACATGACGTCCTTAACTTGAAAGGGGAAAACTAGCTCATATTTACTTGGCTGGAGCTAGACTCAGCCTGGTAGGAATAAAATTAAATTTGGAAGCAGTAGGACTGAATCGTTTATTAGAGTGACAAAAATACATTCGTCCAATCCAGAAGAACGGCTCGGAAGTAATATCACCTTTCAACATTAAACTCGAGAGGCGAGAGGAATAGATTACTATTATTTGTAGGGTCAGTAGATTATGGGGCTCGCGAAGCTGACCCACTCCTGAATTGGGACATAAACACGTGTATAACTCCAATGATCTTAAGATCTCTCTCTTGACACAATCAATCCACCTAGTACATAGTCTCCCTTCTCTTCTAGTACCTTCCATTTTTTAAAAAATCAATTTTTGAACATGGTCAGTGTGTTCATATAATAAACATGGTAAAGCTATCTGATACGATAAGATTTAATTACCCTTATTATATATGGTTGCCTGTATTTAAGGTATAATTCATGATTATAACGAATTTTCCAGATGTTATTTTCTCTCACTGCACCATAAATTCTACGTAAAATCCTTCACTGAAAATCTAATAGTAATTCTCATCATATTTATTTAGGGGCCGGCATTCTCAGCCATAAAAAATAATCGGTCTTATTAAAGTTTTATATTGATCGATTTTTGTATTTATAGAAATTAACTTTGATTTTAATCTAAATCTAAAATAGCACCTCTTTGCTATCAATAGTCCGTTACTAATTTCAAGGTTGGAATCATTACTGTCAGAGATAATCGTACCTAGATATTTAAATTACCTGACCCCTTCAAAAGACACACACACACACACACACACACACATATACACTGCTGGCCACTGTAAATGCAACACCCTGAAGGAAACATTCAAATAACATGAAATTTACAACATGCATTAGCGGAGGTGACATATGCAAATGATTAGAATTTCAGCTCAGACGCACATCACGCGTGCCTGTGGCGCCACTTCAAAGCGCTATTTAAGGCTTGAAGATTTCGACGATTTCAAGTTCGGCAATTGTGTTTTTCTTGTGGGTTTTTAAAAAAAAAAACCGATCAATAATGCCTCGTCGAAAACAGCGATTATATTTTGATCAAGTATCCGAGTTCGACAGAGGAAGGATAGTGGCCTACCGAGATTGTGGATTATCTTTCAGGGAAATCCGTAGTCGTGTTGGACGAAACCAAACAACTATAATGCGGATATGTGATCGTTGGATGCAGGAGGGTACGACGGACCGGCGTGTTCGATCGCATCCACCTCAGCGCACCACTTCACGTGATGACAGGCAAATTGTGCGCATGGCAGTGACGGATCGCTCAGTCACATCACGAACCATAGCACAGCACATGCAGTCTGTAACGCATCATCTAGTGTCTGCGCGTACTATTCGACGCCGTTTACAGCAGAGTGGTCTGTCCGCAAGACGTCCATTGCTTTGTCTACCCTTGACGCAGAACCACAGACGTCTTCGCGGCCAATGGTGCGATGACAGAAGGATGTGGACGGCAGAATGGAATGAAATTGTCTTGACTGACGAGTCACGCTTCTGTCTGCAACACCACGATGGTCGCATTCGACTCTGGAGACACCATGAAGAGAGGATGCTGAACAGCTGTGTTATGCATCGCTACACTGGTCCTGCACCGGGTATTATGGTATGGGGCGGTATTGGATATCACTCTTGCACACCTCTAGTAAGCATTGCCGGTACTTTACACAGCCAGCTCTACATATCCGAGGTGTTAGAGCCAGTTGTCCTTCCTTACCTTCAGGGCTTGCCCACATCCGTATTTCAACAGGATAATGCGCGACCACACGTGGCACGCATTGTCCAACGGTTCTTCGTCAATCGTCAGATTGAATTCCTTCCTTGGCCGCCTCGCTCTCCGGATCTTTCACCGATAGAAAACATGGGGCCCATGGTCGCTCTACGATTGACCCAGATTCCATCCCCAGCTGCCACAGCAGATCAACTTTGGCAACGTGTGGAAGCTGCTTGGTCTGCTGTACCCCAAGAACTCATCCAAAGTCTCTTTGAATCAATGCCGAGGCGTGTGGCAGCGGTGATCTTCAACAATGGCGGCTACCCTGGCTACTGATTTTGGCAGGAACCACACTTCACAGAAGTCTATAAATTTAATCATTTGATACTTGGTCAACATGTTATCTACAAACTAAATTTTGTTGTGATATCTCTTGTCTTTCTTGGTGTTGCAATTTGGGTGGCCAGCAGTGTATATATATATATATATATATATATATATATATATATGTATATATATATATATATACATATATATATATATATATACATATATATATATATATATACATATATATACATACATACATATATATATACATATATATATATATATATATATATATATATATATATACATGTATATATATATATATATATATATATATATATATATATATATATATATATATATATACATATATATATATACACATGTATATATATATATATATATATATATATATATATATATATATATATATATATATATATATATATATATATACATGTATATATATATATATATATATATATATATATATATATATACATATATATATATATACATATATATATATATACATACATACATACATATATATATATATATATATATATATATATATATATATTATATACATACATATATATATATATATATATATAAATATATATATATATATACATACATATATATACATATATATACATACATATATATACATACATATATATATATATATATATATATGTGTGTGTGTATTCTACACCATTCAGGTTCAGCACCTTTACAGTCTGCGTCCGCATAATATTCGAGGGGCTACTCGTAACCCCACGACATCGGGAACGTGTCAAGGGGCATTTTTCTTTCCCCGTCATCTCCACCGCCCACTCCCTCTCCCCCGCGCCCTTCCTCGGAAGTGGACCCGCTCGTGGAGTTCGGAGGCGTCGATAGATCGATCGCAACCACCCATTCACCGGGAATCGCGTGGCAGAGGAAGAGCACAGAGTGTTTCCACTTCCTCCGAGGCGAAGGACGTGCTGAACGGAGCGAGAGAGAGAGAGAGAGATAGTTTGGGGGGTTTTCTGCTTGAAAACGGTAGCAGGCGGGAAGGAAAAAATATAAAAATAAATAAAATGGTACGCACAGATTGTCTCTCCCGTGTTTGGACGAGGTCGTAGCTATGAGTTAGAGCAGCGTTCTCAATCTGTGGTACGCGTCTCCCTCGGTGTACGTGCTGGACTGTTCGGGGGATACGAGGAAAATTTTTAGTCACGGGGGAAAAATGAGCTTCTTGTAATCAAACGATACTCTCTCGGTGATTATAATATCAATTATAATTCCGGCTTTTGAGTTTATTTGTAACATGTAATTTAGGAAGATAATTATACATATATATATATATAATATATAATATATATATATATATATATATATATATATATATATATATATATGTATATATGTATATATATGTATATATATATATATATATATATATATATATGTATATATATATGCATATATATATATATATATATATATATATATATATATATATATATATATATATATATATATATATATATATACATATATATATATATATATATATATATATATATATATATATATATATATATACATATATATATATATATATATATATATATATATATATATATATATATATATATATATATATGCATATATATATGCATATATATATATATATATATATATATGTATATATATATATATGCATATATATATATATATATATGCATATATATATGTATATATATATATATATATATATATATATATATATATATATATATATATATATATATATATATATATATATATATATATGTAATATATCCATTACATCACGTCCTTAAAATACATCCTGAAACGGAAAACTAGCTCATATTTACATGGCTGGAACTAGACTCAGCCTTAAAGGAATAAAATTTTGATGCAGTCTGGCCGAATCGTTTATTAGAGCGACAAAAGTACATCCGTCCATTTCAGAAGACGGCTTGGAAGCGAATATCATCTTTCAACAGTAAACGCGAGAGGTGAAAAAAACATGTGGCTATTATTTTACAGGGTCAGCAAATATTGGGGCTCGCGATGCGAACCCACGCCTTAAATCTAACATGTACACGTGTAGAAATGCAAAGGCACGCGATATATGGGAAGTTCTGTTGCTAAGGGTTTTAAAGCGATAAAGTAATGCTACTGGGGACTGGATTTAGGAAAGGGAATTTAAATGCTAGAATGGAGAGCATAATATTTAATTTATGACATATATATATATATATATATATATATATATATATATATAATACACACACACACATACTGAAGTGCCAGGAAAATTTGGATGCCCGTCCAATATCTGATAGGTCTCCTTCTGGATCGTTCAGAAACATGACGGGGCATGGACTCCACGAGTTTTCTGAGAAAGTCTGTAGACAATGAATACCATGGCTCCTGAAGAGCGGTCCACAATTTTGAAATATTCCTAGATGGTTGATCTGTATTTGGTGAACGGAACATTGCTTGGCATCCCAACTATATTCAATAACGTTGAGACGTGGGGATAAAAGGGGCCATTTCTTGTTCCAAAACACGGATGATTGTTCCTAAAACCATAATTTGGTGGCCGTGGGTGTGTGTGGGGCACACTTCCCATTTTGAAGAAGTCAAAACCATAAGAGTAAACGCATGATTTGAATGGCTGTAATACATCTGAAAAGTTGTTAACAGCGTTCACCGGTAAGAGAAGTTGTAGACATATGATGGGTTATTATTTTCGCGAGGTCAATACACCCCATACCACTAGTGAGGCACTACGAGCCTGTATAATAGTCCCTTAGTAGCATGCTGGATTCAATGATTTATGGCGTGTTCTTCTCAAGAGGACCTTTACATTTGCCCGATTCAGTTGGAAATGAGACTTCTTAGACGAGACTACTCGTTTCCAGTCTTCGAGTGTTCAGGGGCTATGTTCCCGACGCCAGGGCACTAAATTCTCAGTTGAAATAGAAAACTTTTTCATGACTCGAAACGCGGGTTTCTGCAATAACAAAGCCATGTACGACAATTTTATGCTGTTCTGTACATGTGTACCCTGTGCTGTATATCTGTACTTTAAATACTACTATTAATCTTAATATGTCAGTATGAAATTGTTCATGATGTTACGTTTTTAAAACGACGTATAACAAATCTCGCAGGTATATGTGTGAAATTTTGAACAGTGCTTGGCCCACTTTCATTTTCTAGGTATAAAATATAATTTTGATGTTTTAGAATCAATTATCATTTGTATTAATTGCATGTTTCTATGATAATTACATTGCGCTGACAATTGGTAGTAGAATCTGTGGGTTTGAGTCTCGCCATAAGCATAAGCTTTCGTAGTCAATTGGAATCGGCTTTGAGCTAAAGTTTAGACCTCGTGTATGAAAATATGACCATAACAACCTCTATTAAATACCTTGATGCAACAATCATATTGCAGTAAGCCCGACACATAGTAATACATTATTTGGGGAGTTTTTTTTTGTGATTTACTTACTTACTCTAAATAAACTAAACTCATGGCGCAACAGTCCGCTGTGGGCCAAGGCCGGCGGTGCCCATCTCCGCTTTCTTGACCGTGGGCTTGAGATGCCATACAGCACGTCTAGGTCATGTGGTCAGCCTGAAGTGGTACCCCAAAAGTTCAGTTCCCAAGCATGCTTGGTCCTCATTTCATCGACCCACTCAAGGGATGAAAGGCTGAGTCCTTGCCCAAGTCGCAGGATCGAATCCTGGACATGTGGGGAGGCAGCTTGACGCTTTTAACCACTACACTACAGGGCGTACTTACTTACTCCACTGAATTTTAAAATCATCTCTTCCAAATTAAATTTTTTTGGAGAGGTATAAAAGTACTTTATAAAAAAGAAGAAAAATCCTTCCATTTCCATAGTGACTGCATTTTGATTTTTAAAACACTATTATTATGAAACAGCAGACAAAAAACAAATTGATTTGAAATCCTTTAGGCTATGAGATTAGACCCAGATTTAAATATTAGCCTAGATAGGTCTGTGCAGCATACGGCCTGCCAGCTCTCACTCTGTGGCCCTCGAAGCCTCTTGGAAAGACGCATAAGATTATACATAAAACTAAACAAAAGTATTTTCAGAGTTATTATATCATGAAAGGAATATATAAGTAATAAATAGTATTAACATTTAATTCATTTTTTAAATAATCAGTATTTTATTTTTTGTTAGACAAGATATTTTTCGCTTTCCCATCTATCCTATTTTTTTTCGTGCCGCAGCAGCTTCCCATAAAGTAATACGGCTCTCATTCCATTTCGAGTTGTGCATGTCTGGGCCTAGAGCAAAATTTTATAGATGTAACCCCACTATGGGTCATTTGCTTGTACAGTAAAACCTCGTTTATCCGACCCTCGTTGATCTGGATCTCCGGATTATCCGGATCAGATTTGTAGACATTATTTTTATTTGAAGTTCAGATTAGATAATAACTTTTAACTATGATAGCAAGAACTTAACTACAAGTACGCGAAATATTCGCTTTTTAGTTTGGTTCAATGTACAGTTCTTGCATAGACTGTACAGTAAATTATGGTAATAAAATGCTTTTTTGTCGAGTTTAAGAAAGCTTTACTAGACTTACCGATTCTTTCTTCAGAAATGATGTGAAAAGTTATTTTTATATTTTTTAATGTCTTGTAAACAATAGTATGTAATTTAGTTACAAAACATAGTTTTTTATCATAATAAATGGTAAGTCTATTTAGTTAAGGATTTTGTTTGGCTTATTACCCATATTATCTGGATTATCTGGATTTTCGATTGTCCGAATTGTCTATGATCACAGTTAGTTCGGATAAACGAGGTTTTACTGTATTTGCTTGATTAATAGTTTTGCCCTTAAACATATTTTATTGGCCTCTAAACGTATTTTTCGAGAATCATTTCGTTTACATTATCCGTGTAAAATTAAAGTGTTTCTCACGTATTTTCAGCATCAGTTAAATTCATTATCAGTTTGTCAATTCATAAACCAAATGAAAGAATTTCGCCTCCGTAATTCTAGGACTAATTCTATAGTTTTTGCCCCAAATGTCCTTTAGAAAAAGTTCAATTTCTGCCATAATTACTGATATATTTGCTTCTCTTCTTGAAGATTTTCTCTCTCAATAAATCTTACCCTCCTGCTTATTTCATTTAAAAAAAAAGATCGATAAGAAAATTGTCATAGGCATGTATTTCTCATCAATAATGCAGAAATAGAGCGTATTATTTATTTCCTTGGGGAAATATTTGCTTATATGCCAGCTACGGAATATGTTTGTAAATTATGTTTTTATGACTATGCTTGTAAAATAAGTAGCACTGAAATTCCTGTAAACATTTTAATGAATTCAGAAAAGCATATGCATAAAATTTCATGCATTTCCTAGTGTACTTCTTTCATTTAATGAAGTTTCGTCTTACCATTACTTCCTTGTTTCTCTAAGTCTTACATCTAAATTTGATCAGAATGTCACCAAAAACACCTTATCACTGATTGTATTACTCAAGTGTATTAAGAAAAAAAATCTTTTAAAATCTAAATATTCAAAAAAATCCTTTTGAAAAAAAATTATTTAAATTAATGCTATATAATAGCTAATAAAAGGACATGAATCATATAAGATGAAATGTCAAAATTTGAATTTTAGTTGTATATTTTGAGAAGCTGTGTGTTTTTGCTTAGCGTCCTCGGAAAGATTCATGTATGAGATGCAATAACTATAAATCAGGCCTGCACAACATAAGTTCCCTTATGCGGTCCTCCTTTTGTGGAGACGAATAATACCATAAATATAAAAAAAACTCAGTGTATTATATTTAGATTTAGAATATTACGAAAGGAATATATAAACATGGACTATTCATATTCATTTAATTTTAAAAAAAACAGTAGTTTATTTTTTGTCAAATAAAATATTTTTCGCTTTCCTATTTTCCTATTTCGCTTTCCTATTTGCTCGTAGCAGCCTTCCTTAAAGTAATATGACCATAGGCGTAGCGTGCCTCTAACTTTTTTTGGGGGGAGGGGGGGTCACGAATTGAATTCAGTTAGGGCCCTCCTCAGCTCATTGACTGCCGGACGGTCCTTAAAATATGAAATATTGTGATTTTCTGAAATTGAATAACAATTGAATTGATGTTTGAGTAGTATTCAAAAGTTATAAAATGAGAAAACTAAATATAATATAAATAAAATGAGAAAAAAAATATAGCATCGAATTTTTGTTATGGATCATATAGTTAAAAACTATGTTAAGGCTTAAGACATAATCGGAATCTTCAGTTTCACAGTTTGAAAGGTGGAAAAAAAATTTCATAAAAGTTTTCTACAATTTTTTGATTTTAACTGAAATTCTATTAACGTTTTAGTTTACTTCAAGTTAAGTTGGGGGAGCATGTTCCTCCCCCCCCCCGACGATACGCATGTGAATATGACCCTCAACCCCTTTCGAGTTGTGCAGGCTATAAATAGTCTTTTCGCACTGCTGAGATGAATCGACTGAAAACAATATCTGCAAACACGCAGAGTCTGTTTATAAGAATTCCTGCTGTCTCCTTAAACTATGAATGCCCCCTTTTGTGCAACATCCCCGTTGTAGTCATAAGAAGAAGAGGTGGCAGGAAAAAAATACACATTAATGAAGCTTTAAGCATCCTCCCTACACAAGTGGGAGAGTGACGGTGAAAGGAAATAAAAATATTTCCGAAAAACAGTTCCTTGTTCAAAAGTGTGCCCTGTCAGCGGAGCACTTGAGGAGCCAGTGCGTTCGGGGCTGAAGAGCTGCCATGCCACAACAAAAAGTGCCTTATCTCCCGAATCACCTCGTGGAGAGGGATGGGAAATTCGCGAGCCATTATCGACCGGGTAACGTAAAGGATTTCGGAACTGAATTCGATCTCTGTTGTTAAGAGTGCCGCAGCCAGTGAACTCAATCAACAACCAGAAATGCAGAGTCTCCATAGATTCCGAAATAGATGGTACTTCAGACTAGAATGTGATATCTTCACATTATAAAAAAAAATTGTGCGGTCGGGGGACCCCCGTCAGGAACGAAGTTCCTTACGTTATTTTTTCAACTCTAAACGTGATTTAATATGTAGAGTTCTATTGATTATATATATGTATATATATATTATTTATATAGATATATATTAGATATATTATAATATATACATATATATATATATATATATATACTGCGCTATTCCAAGAATGAGTGGGAATAGAAACGGACAGCGCTTGAGCGGGGATTTGAACCAGGGACTTCTCGCTCCGTAGTGTGATAGTCCGATACTCCGTAGTCCGATGCGATAACCATTCAGCCACAGAGTCCTTGATAAAAAGGACGGGGTCTTATGAAGGGGGGTATAACGCTTTTTCGTTACGTGACGATTCCTGCCAATTCACTCTACTGTAAGCCGCGTAAAAGAACTTAGTTCCAAAAACATGATGTGAATGTGAAATGCTTGGATTCAATATGTGTAGACGACGTCACAGATAAATTTAGAAGCTCTGCAGAGGTATTGCTTTAATTTTTTCCTTTTGAATTAACACCACTTTTTGAGCCAAAAAACACATGGAATATCCGTTGCTACGAAACAAATTTTAAATAATTAGAGTTATAAAAAAGACTATTTTTGAGTCATATATCTCATTGACTAACAAAGAATCCTTGTCTTGAAAACTCGAAAATCCCTGCATTGATACTGCAGGACTTTTGCTATACTACAGTTGTCTCAGAAATATAGATTCTGTTCCACATAGTATATTGCATATCAGGAAGCTCCAGCTCAGAAAATTTGTACAGATGACGACAGAAATAAATGTAATTGAAACTATTCCCACAAGAGAATTTTATAAACAGTCACAACTGAAAAAAAAATGTAGCTTTATCAATAATTATCTATATACACTGCTGGCCACCCAAATTGCAACACCAAAAAAGACAAGAGATATCACAGCAAAATTTATTTTGTAGATAACATGTTGACCAAGTATCAAATGATTAAATTTATAGACTTCTGTGAAGTGTGGTTCCTGCCAAAATCAGTAGCCAGAGTAGCCGCCATTGTTGGAGATCACCGCTGCCACACGCCTCGGCATTGATTCAAAGAGACTTTGGATGAGTTCTTGGGGTACAGCAGACCAAGCAGCTTCCACACGTTGCCAAAGTTGATCTGCTGTGGTAGCTGGGGATGGAATCTGGGTCAATCGTAGAGCGACCATGGGCCCCATGTTTTCTATCGGTGAAAGATCCGGAGAGCGAGGCGGCCAAGGAAGGAATTCAATCTGACGATTGACGAAGAACCGTTGGACAATGCGTGCCACGTGTGGTCGCGCATTATCCTGTTGAAATATGGATGTGGGCAAGCCCTGAAGGTAAGGAAGGACAACTGGCTCTAACACCTCGGATATGTAGAGCTGGCTGTTTAAAGTACCGGCAATGCTTACTAGAGGTGTGCAAGAGTGATATCCAATACCGCCCCATACCATAATACCCGGTGCAGGACCAGTGTAGCGGTGCATAACACAGCTGTTCAGCATCCTCTCTTCATGGTGTCTCCAGAGTCGAATGCGACCATCGTGGTGTTCCAGACAGAAGCATGACTCGTCAGTAAAGACAATTTCATTCCATTCTGCCGTCCACATCCTTCTGTCATCACACCATTGGCGGCGGAGACGTCTGTGGTTCTACGTCAAGGGTAGACAAAGCAATGGACGTCTTGCGGACAGACCACTCTGCTGTAAACGGCGTCGAATGGTACGCGCAGACACTGGATGATGCGTTACAGACTGCATGTGCTGTGCTATGGTTCGTGATGTGACTGAGCGATCCGTCACTGCCATGCGCACAATTTGCCTGTCATCACGTGAAGTGGTGCGCTGAGGTGGATGCGATCGAACACGCCGGTCCGTCGTACCCTCCAGCATCCAACGATCACATATCCGCATTACAGTTGTTTGGTTTCGTCCAACACGACTACCGATTTTCCTGAAAGATAATCCACAATCTCGGTAGGCCACTATCCTTCCTCTGTCGAACTCGGATACTTGATCAAAAGATGATCGCTGTTTTCGACGAGGCATAATTGATCGTTTTTTTGAAAAAACCACAAGAAAAACACAATTGCCGAACTTGAAATCGTCGAAATCTCCAAGCTTTAAATAGCGCTTTGAAGTGGCGCCACAGGCGCGCGTGATGTGCGTCTGCGCTGAAATTCTAATCATTTGCATATCTCACCTCCGCTAATGCATGTTGTAAATTTCATGTTATTGGCATGTTTCCTTCAGGGTGTTGCATTTACAGTGGCCAGCAGTGTATATTATACAACAGTTTCGTAACTAACTGACTGACTGACTGACAGATAACGCACAGACCAAACCATTGAACCTAAAGGGCTGAAATTTTGCATGACGATTCTTGTTATAGTGTAGGGGTGCACTAAGAAAGATTTTTGAAAAATTCTTTTTAGATTTTTTAAAATTAAATTTTTAAGCTGTTTTAGTAAATTTTTTTAAGTTTGCAATTAAAATAATAATCTGATGGTTTATAAAATTTATATCGCGAGAAAGATCATAAAATTTCATTTAAAATGAAATCTTTTTCGAATGTTTACCTGCATTTTCTGATTTTTGGTGGATTTTTAAAGATTAATTTTTAGAATTTAATTTATTAAATACTGATCACGTGATTTCTTTTTCTGGTACTTTAAATTAATTTATCATCACGTGCATAACAACGAAATAAATCGACAAAAAATATATTAAAATACAGTAAAAGATAAAATTTAACCACTAGACTAATTGAGATGGAAGTTTATTGAGAATTTAATTCAAATTAGTGACTACCATCCAGGAACTGATAGATCACATCCAGGCATTGCTCAAATACAGAATAAGCCTATAGAATGGTTTTGCAAAAGGGCCATTGTGACTCCAAAAAACGATCAAGCTGCGTTCATTAGTGACATGTTGCTAAAGTCCTTTGACGGGGAAGAAATGGTCTACATGTCGATAGACACTGTCTGTAATTCAGATGATGCCGTTAACTATCCGGTAGAGTTTTTAAATTCCCTTAAACCACCGGGTCTTCCATACCATAAGCTCTTCAGGAAGAGCACACCCGTAATGCTCCTTCGGATTTTAAAATCTCCGAAATTGTGTAATAGCACAAGACTACAAGTCGAAGCCCTGCATAAAAATTTAATCGAAGCTATTATTTTAACCGGGTGTGCTCAAGGAGAAAAAGCGTTCGTGTTACGCATTCCTCTAATACCCAATGACCTCCCCTTTAATACACTGCAATTTCCCCTCAAAGTATGCTTCGCCGTGACGAAAAGTAAGTCTCAAGGCCAAACTTTTAAATACGCTGGCGTAGATTTAAGAGAAAATTGTTTCTTCCAAGATCAGTTTTACGTAGCTTGCTCAAGCGTAAGTTTGCGGACGAGCCTGGAAATATTAGTTCCGCTCAATGAAGAAACAAAAAGTATTGTTTATAAGGAAATTCTCTAAAAAGCAATTTCATTATTTTTTCATTGAAATTATCCTAAAATGTATTCCGTAGCGAAGCACGGGTATTCAGCTAGTAACTGATAAAACATATTAGTGGTGTGTTGATAGCATTCTAAAAAAATCCCAGGGTTATCAATAACTCCCAAAACAAAGAGTATTTTAAATCGTGACTGTTTTTGTGCCATTCGTTTCGAGCCCTTTATTGTTCTGTGGTATCCAGGCCCTCTGGAAAAAAAAGAAAATAGTATAAATCCATAGATTCAATGCTTAATTTTTATTATGAAGGAAAAGTAATACTGATAGTGATCAGAAAATAAAGCATAATATCTTTGTTTAAGATAGATAGCGATAGGGTTAAAGTTTTATCGAAAGCCATCAAGTCAGTCAACAAGGAATTCGGAAATAATTTTTTTAATGGCATCATGAAAAGTAAAACGCAAATCAAAAATCAGTAGTGTGAACTACATAAATAAGAACTAAATCAAATTTTATTTTTTCAAATCTGTATTGTAATCGATACTCCTAATAGAATCAGGCAGATCCTAATCAAACTGGTGAAACAAAAGAAGAATTTGAGGAGACCTATAAATCAAGCATAACAAATGCTAGTGTTTCCTATGCAAAAAAAAAGATAATTTTTGTGTTTCATAATTTTTCATATTTATATGTATCCATTACACCGCTAAAATACTGTTTTCTCCCTTTCAGTGTGCAACTTCGTAGTGCACGAGCGATGTCTGAAAACTGTGGTGTCACCGTGTTCAACAATTACTCCGAGTATTATCAAAGTAAGTAGGCGTTTCAATCTCCCAAGCACAGTAGAATGTTGCCAATAATTTCTCTTGCCGTTTGTAGATTAAAGTGGGTTAGAAATACAATTACAATGTTATAAGTACACTGAAGTGCCACTGAATTAGGGATACCTACCTAGTAACAAGTTGGGCCTCCTCTGGCCTTGATAACGGCTGCCACACGACGAGGCATAGATTCAACAAGTTTCTGGAAACGTTCCACGGGAATGGCTTGCCAAATATTGGCTAAAGCTGTCCATAATTCAGTAAGGTTCTTTGGTGCTGTGTGATGGCCTTTCACGCCTTGTTCCAAAACATCCCAAAGATGCTTAATAGGATTTAAGTCTGGGCTTCTAGGTGGCCAATTCATGACAGAGAAGTCAGAGGAATGCTCATTCAATCAGCCAGTAGCCAACCGGGACTAGTGAGAGGTACAGTTGTCTTGCTGGAAAACTCCATTACCGTGCGGATAACAGAACAGCATAAACGGATGGAGGTGATCACCCAGCAACTCTACGTACCGAATTGCATTGAGGGAGGTTGGTACACGCACCAAAGATCCCAAATTGTGCCACGAAAAAACACCCCAGACCATGATTAAACCAGCATGCCCTTGTACAGTTCCAGCCAGGCATGCAGGATCCACGGCTTCATGAGCCTGACGCCATATTCTCAGCCTCCCGTCGGCGTTAAGTAGTCGGAATCGAGACTCATCACTCCATGCTACTCGTTTCCAGTCCTCCACACTCCAGTCTCTGTGCTCTCTTGCCCAGGCAAGACGTGCAGCCCGATGGCGAGTATAGAGCAATGGTACTCTCGTAGGTCGACGGCTCCTGAAACCCATACGGTGATGCGAGCGTTGCACAGTCCGTTT
Organism: Dolomedes plantarius; assembly: GCA_907164885.2. Lineage (NCBI taxonomy): Eukaryota > Metazoa > Arthropoda > Arachnida > Araneae > Dolomedidae > Dolomedes > Dolomedes plantarius. The sequence goes on along the minus strand of OU015493.1, from coordinate 50,823,029 downwards.
ACTGACTGTACGACTGGCACCGTCCTTAAACTGGGTGATAATTTAAGCTAATGTTTGGCTTCGCTGGCTTCGTACAATACGCCAGAACCGTCTCTCACCACGCACTGTCAAGGCTAATTGTCCTTTGCAGTTTGCCCGATCGCTAGTTTTTTTTCCACCATCCATGTATTCTTGGTATACTCTTGACACTGTCGACCTTGAAAATCCTAGCTGTCTGACGATTTCGAAAATTGAATGGCCCATGCGTCACGCACCTACGATTTGTCCGCGATCGAAGGAGTCTAAATCAGGCAGTTTACCCATACTGGCAATTCCAACAACTAATTCAGAACAACCACAGCACGCGCTATATATGCAGTTACCACAGCGCCTTCACTTGCGCATACATGATGCGCAGCGCTACACAATTTGCATAGGCTTTGCTATCCCTAATTCAGTGGCACTTCAGTGTATTTCTTTTTTAACTATCCCCTCAGGGAGAAGGGACAATTGTGAGGATGGATTGATTTTACTTTCGAGAATTCCTCAATAGAAGGGTAAGGACATTTCAGATATACCTCTCAGCACATGGTCGATGTTTATACCGTGTCAACGTTGCTATTCAGGATAGTACAGGTGAACATACCAGTGAGGTATAACCTTTCATTGTTACGTACTGTATAAGCCCGACTGATGTACAAGGTGCGGCCATTAATTTGCAGGACAGATCTAATAACTCCAGAAAATATTACAGGAAATACATTCCCATTTAATATGTTTTGAAGTAACTCCCACCTGCCGTAATGCACTTCTGTGCTCGGCTGTATAAGTGTCGGAAACAACTTTTAAAGTCCTCTTTCGGAAGGCTCTTTAATGTGGGTGTCACCGTTTTCCTGATGACTTCGACATCTTCAAATATCGTTCTCTTCAGCAAATCTTTCAGTTTTGGAAAAGTCTGCCGGTGCTAAGTTCGGAGAGTATGGAGGATTCTGCATCTCCACGACCTCATGCTAGGCCAATTGGCTGAAGGGAGCAAGATTTGAGGATGTCGAAGCCATCAAGAAAACGGTGACGGCCATATTAAAGAGCATTCCGAAAGAGGACTTTAAAAGTTGTTTCTGAAACTTATACAGCCGAGCACAGAAGTGCATTATGGCAGGTGGGAGTACTTCGACACATATTTAATGGGTATGTATTTCATGTAATATTTTCTGGAGTTATTAAATGAGTCCTGCAAATTAATGGCCGCCCCTTATATTTTTCTTGCGTTTTCATACCGTTAGACGTCAATATTACGGTCAGTATGCCTGCAATACCTTCAAGGAAACATGTCACCATCACTAAACCGATGTTAAAGAGAAAAAAAAGATTAGATACTTCACGGATACATACAAAAGCGTAAAAGAACAGAAGTCATCCTACATTTCTTGCTTGGTTCTTCCGTTTTATAGACAATGTAAGTGAGTTCTGCTACAGACTATCGAATTTATCTCATAGAGGTGGAGTAATAACGCAAAATTTATATGTTAGTCGTCAGTATTTAGTTTTCAGAAGTATATTAGAAACCAACACAAATTTCAGAAACAAGATAAAATACACGCTGACCACTTGCAGGCAGTGCCAATATTTTTAGATGCCTCGTGACCGAAGTTAATCGATCGAGCGCAAACTACTTTGATGCCTTCCTTTCAACAGCGATAATAAAAAACTTTGTTTTGTCATCGACAACGACTTAGAACTCTGTATAAACAGCTAGGATAAACCACCGAGAGCAATTCCTACAGGCATAATTCCATTTAAAACTGTATGTTTGCTTTATAAGAAAGTGACATTGAGGTATAGATGACGTGCTCCGAAACATCTTTACCCAGAGGTTCCTGAAAGAATCCACCTGAATTGCGTTTATTTCAGTAATCAACTCTAATCAGTAGACCCAACAAAAGCAAAAGTTAATGAAAAACCTGGCTGTGTTTTCGCTCGCTATGTTTTGGCTTAACACATGTTTTTTACTGACTCGCTGAAATATGGCACCTTTTGTTTGCATCAGCTGCCTGCTAATAGCATACAGGTGGTAGTGTGTGCAAAGACGACGCTTTAAAAAGACATCCCATTAAGGTAGTTGTTTATCCCGGGATATCTGTAGATCTAAGCATTTTCCTTGTTTTCATCGTGAATACTAGAAAAAATGTTAATGAAAACAAATCTAGTATGAAAAAGGATCAAGTAGGTTTATGCTACTTTTACTGAAAACGACTCATCTTTAACGATAAAAATAAGAAAGGTTTCTCAGGGCTGCAGTTGCTTCCCGCAGTCATCGGGGACTGTGGCTACAAGACCCTCCTTGGTGTTTCCCTTTCCGTTCTCTTTCCGAAGCTGTATAAATGTTCTTTCCGGACTGATGATTGTCTCAAGTCCTACCACATATATGCTCGAGAAGGCACATAACAACAGCTCTAGGTACTTTACTAGTGGATTTTTTTTCTAAAACAACATATCGCGAATCTAGAATTTTTGATTTATTCCCCCTTAAATAAATAAATAAATAAATAAATAAATAAATATATATATATATATATATATATATATATATATATATATATATATATATATATATATATATATATATATATATATATATATAATATTTTTCAAGGAAGTTTTAAAAATAATCCATTTAGTACGGTACATAGAAATCAAACTCCTGATAACACTTTCACCGACATAAGTCCATCGATACTAATATTCTGACACCTTAGGAATCATTTAGTGAGATACTATATTCAAGTCAAATTTATGATGACATTTTTTCCGACGCAAGCCAATCGATTCTAATATTTAAGCGCCTTAAGAAAAATTTAGTATGATATATCGAAATCAAATTCATGTCGACTTTTCCCCTGACATAAGCTATTGGATACTAATATTTTGGTTACCTTAGGAATTCTTGAGTTCGACATATCAAATTCTAAAAAGTCGAATTCCTGATCACACGTTTTCTGACGTAAGTCAGTCGACTTGGGACTTATATAGTACTTTATATCGAAATCAAATTCGTGATGACACTTTTCTGACTTAAGTCATTCGATACTAATGTTTTGGTACCTTGGAAGTACATTCAGTTGAAAAGAACAAAATATACCTAATACCTCTGTAGCTTTTAATTTTGAGATTTTGAAACTTTCCCATTATAGACGACAAAAATATACAAGCAGGTAAAAAATACAGCTAATTTAGAAAGCTAGTTTGCCGCCCACATGGCCCGTGGTTAGCGTTCTGAACTGCCACGCAGTGGGCTTGGGTTCAAATCCCGAATAAGGCCTGGTCGTTTCCGTGTTGAGGGGGACGATGCAGGCTCACCTACATGGGGCTCTCGCATTAAAGAAGCCAGTGAAACATCAGTGAATAATGGTGAATGTCTACCGACAAGAGCCTCCGCATGAAAAAAAAGTTAATTTTCTAATTTTTATCATAATTATTAATCATGCTCATAATCAGCCAATAAGGAATGTGGCTCCTATTTAAGGTTCTTTTTGACAACTAGTAGGTTTATTTACGAGTTGTTCTTGTTGTTGTTCTTAATATCTCCCTTGCCGGAAGTTCCAGACCAAGTCCATAAAGTCTTCGGGTTGAGTAGTACGACACCAGTTTATAATAGCACCACAAGATAAGGAGTCCGATTTGGCTAGGTGCCAGCACAATTTTGACCTAGCAACCCAAGGGGCGACATCTGGGGTAAAGTACCTTCCCCACCCACTGACCTCATAAAACGCCATTCCGGTCTACGGATTTAACGTACCCATATCTGGCCTAGACACGAAGGTAATTAACGGTGCTTGTCGGGATTCGATCCGATCACCTTCAGCACCGAGAGCCGGCGCGCTACCGATGGGCTACCTCTGGCCCCTTATTTACAAGTAAATGCGGGGATCGCAAAATGCTTTTTCATTTTAAGCATATAGCCATTATGAATTTTAACTCATTCGTTGTCAGTTTCGCACCCATGATGATGAACTAATTGTCTCGCATCTGCTTGAAGTTGACATTTTATTTGAATTTATCCCTACAAAGTTCCTATGCAGCAATTGCATATAAACTTTACCCTTCTTGGCATTAGTCTTTGAAATCTTAAAAAAAAAATAATCCAATTAAATATAACCAAATGTGCATACATGAAAAATCTATCTTGTGGACGTGCTTTTGAAAGATATTATTGATTTCAATATTCGTAAATGTTTTTTATGTTTTTATTATTTATAAAACGCATAACATATTTATAGATAAAAAGTGAAAAAAGTCATGCATTATAGAGTTAATAAATAACTTTAATGATCGTGAGCTTGTTTCTTCTGATCAATGAATTTATTACTCTGAACATTATTTTTCCCCCCATCCCTATTGAAGACATTGATTTTCCTTCACAGCTAAAATCTACTTGAAAGGGATTTACCAAGTGTATGAGCTAAACACAATTTTTTTAAACTAAGATTGGAAACCATCCCTAACAATAAATGGGATTTATTGGAAAAATAACATAAACACGATGCATTTGCCCTCTAAACAGCCTTCACTTCTGGTAATGTTGCTGTTATCACAACTACATCGTACCATATGAATTATTTTCCTGAATATATTTCCAGTTAAAAATAGCTGCCTTTAAATACTTATGTCTTTCTGTCGGCAGAAAAAAAATTACAAGGTAAACTTTTCGTGGAAAATACATTCGTCAAAACGTCTCACGCAGGGAGTTTAAACAGAGAAAAGCTTTCGTGACTTATTTATGAATATTATTCCCCGAAAATACATTACGCCAATCCACTTCGCTGTTCTAAAAACCTCGTGAAAGTAAAGGGTTTAATTCATTCATTTCCTGTGTATTGTGATTAATGGTTGATTCTTAATATTCTTTCAGCAAGTCACTGCCGTTACTATTAAAGCAGTTACCTTAACCCGTAACCTTCTGTTTGACGGAATTCGGTCTCGTGAAAGCGAGAAACCGTTATTCCGTAGTGGACCGGAACCGCATTTAAATTCTGTCCAGTTGTCAGATGCCTGTTTCGTGCATCATGCGAAACTCGCTTTTGTGTTACTCTAAATAGTTTTCTAAGTCTTAATTTATCAACAGAACCTTGGGGGTACGCCTCAGGTAAACAACAGTTTTTTTTTTGTTTTACGTTAACAGCACTGTGACACCTGTTCTAATCTAAAATTTTGGCAAAAATTATGTCTGATCCCAAGAAGCAAAATGTATGAATCAAGATAGCATCAACGAACAGAATGAATACTAATATTTCCTGAGAAAAAAATATATTTCGTTTGCCAAAAAATTTTAATAAAGTGCCATTTCATGGTAACATGAAATCTTGAGAAAACACAAATTTAGCATAAAATTTAACCCTAACCGTTACGAACGTGCTCAGCGCGTTCATCAGAGTCTTTCCCCCGAAGTTACGGACACGTCTACCTGGATTTTCCAATGTTTTGCACCTTTCAAACAAGTTTAACGCGTTCTAAATTGATTTTTTCGTTCATGAACAGATTACAGCACTCTAATGGCATTTGAATACAATTTCTCCTGATAAAGTAGATTTTTAGGTGATTATTTTTAAAATACATACAGTATAAAATGGCGGGAGTTTTGGGTTTTCGAAAGCTAAAGGTTATTCGAACTGACATTTCAAGCGATTCCGAGAGTGATATTCAGATTTATTCGATGACAAAAGTGATGACAATAGTGGACTAAGTGATGAATAGACTATATGGTATAAAGACTGTGAAGTGGGTTTATGTATATCACTTTGCTTTAAAATATATCATACTATAAGAAATTAATGAACCAAAAAATCCGCACACTATATAAATATATATATGTATTCTTAAAAATTTTATGCTTCACTTATTTTTTACTATTTATTTTGATTTAAATAACTTAACTGTATAGAACTCGCGTTTTTGAACGTCCCTTCAAAACGCGCATCCTCCGAAACGTGCTTCCTAAAAAATAACCCATCTCTGGGGGAAAGAACCAGGAGGCGAAATCTCAACGGTCTAAGGGTTTTAATTTCAGATTTCTTATAGTTGTAAGAGTGAGACAGGCTGCATATATTTCGCGTGTGAGGTCAAGACATTCATAACACATGCTACGAGTACGTTACATCTGTAGACCGGAAAGTTCTTCTATGAAGTCAGTGTGGGGAAAGAAGGTACGAGACCCCCAGATATTGTCCCTGGGGTTCTCGGTCAAATTTGGGGTCTGGATAAATTGGACTCCGAACCCTGTAGTGTCATAAAAATCAAGAGCTGCACCCCTCTTCCCCCAGGCTGTATGTACCTGATCTGGAATGCTCCGGTCGGTGGTATAAGTCCCAACACACACAAAAACAGAACGCATGCTGATTGCGAGATGTAGCTACAAAAATATAGATGTTCCTGCATTAATATTCCTTGAATAGATTACCTTTTGAAGTGGAGACAAATCTACAAGCAAACAAAAAAATAATTTTATTTTCCCGTCTGCCTTCTACTGGCGGTTCAGTTTACATTTGCACTCACAATGTCTATTAAAAAACCGACCCAATGACCTCCCTCTGATATATGTCTGTTAGAAGAACATGAAAGACACGTACAATGCATCGGGTAAGGGAGAGTGTAAGTGGCTGGAGCCAAATTTCATACTTCACGACAGCACAGTCATCACCCCACATGAAGGGATACAGTGAGAATAACAAATTTAAAATCAAAGTAAGTTAATAAAATTTCACGCAATGCAAGTTCTAATAACAAAGAATATTTAAACAACTCTACCTTTAAAAAAATGATTCCAAACTCCAAATTTGCACCCAACCCTTGATACATTTTAGATATATCCTTAAAGAAAAATCAGATACTAAATTGGATTTATCAGTTTAAAGCAGATTTAAACTTATTTTAACTGGGATAAATCAATTCAAAATATTTACATAAGCCACTGTATGTTAAGAACAAAGAAGTTACTTCGTACACAGACGTATTGAAATAATCAAATTATCTCAAAATAAACCTTTGTTTCGAAGGACATTGAAATTAACTTGAATTCTTCATAACTTCCGAATAATGTACGACTCAATGGGTAGTCCACTTGGCAACATATTCACATCAACTGTTAGCCTGTGGATTCACAGTAACTGTGGATACGTGGCTCTTAATTGCTTTTTCTTTTGTTCCAGAATCCCGTTCCTCATTGCTGGGGAGAACCTGGCCACCTCAAGCGCAGGTTTTGCAACGTGTGCCGGAAGCGGATCGAGGACAGTTGTGCCGTCAGGTGCGAAGGTAAGATCCCAATTTCACCAAACGACTATAAAGAGTTGGTTGGAGAGCTGCGGTAATCAACAGCTAAACAAGGGCTAAATGTACCAGGACCTACAGTTTAAACTGATTGGTAATGGCTAACCATCTATGCAAAAAGTGGGACTCGAACCCACAGACTCCGGTACCGTTGTGCCTGAGTACTATCCGTTCACCCAGACGATGATAGAACAAGCAGAAAAGAAATTTCATAAATCTTTTTCTTATCTATTCGGAACTTAACTGTTAACCAAGCCATGAAGGGCAATGTGAGGAAATTGCTTGGTATTCTACTTCTCTTGTAATTTATAAAGGGTGTAAAAGTAAGAATTTTTCAAACAGGAACGGTTACAAATGCTTTTCATATGGGATACAGGGTCCAGTACGCAATTAATTATTCATACATTTGTCTATGTTATAGTGGTTCTATGAACATCGATGTTAGCTAAAAGTTTTAGGGCTATTTGGAACTTGAGTTCTCCATTGAAGAGAAAATTGGATACCATAAGCCCCTAGTGGGGTTATGGTTACCCCCATTCATTTGAGTGGGGGTTGTCTCAAATGAATGTAAAGGTTCTCCTTTAAATGGGCATTTTAATAGTGTCTCTCGTTAGAAATAGTTAGGCCTTGTGCTAAATTTTTAATTCCTAAGTTAAAATTTGCAGGGCATGACTGTAGACTTTAAGTTAAAAATAGAAAACATAGTAAAATATTCGGATTTATGAAAACTTCTGTTTTAATATTATGTTTCAGAACTGTTTCTAACACTGTCTCAAACTATACAAAACATCTCCGGAGAAAAGAACCTTGACGAAAAAAAACCAGAAATTTTTACAGAGCGTTGTGAAAATTTTAAGACAATTGCAGAAAGTAAATTCCTTGGAAAAGGTAAAAAGAGGATAAGTGTCTCGAATTGTTACGAAAATATAGGCGAGAAAAAAAAATTGACCCTTTCAGAAACTGTAAACTTATAATTATCAGGTGATGATTATTTAAGCACGGTTTTTCAAATGAAAGTGGCTGCTTGATCTTTGAACATATTCACATGGAATAACCAGAAAAGGTCATCCAGTATTTATTTCACTACTGCACAATTTCTCTGTAGTGCATGGGGTTACTTTCAAATTGCTCTCTAAAAATTAAATTTCGAAATCTGTTGGAAAATTGAACATGACTCAACCTGTGTCAAACTTTTGAGCCCGATGATCGAAATTTTCTGACAAAACGGTATTTTTTACATAGCTAATTCAGGGCTTGTGGCGGCCCAGTGGTACGGCGCGCTGGTTTTCGGTGCTGAGGGTGCTCAGATCGAATCCCGGCGTTGCACCACGAAAAATGCCTCTTTTCGTGTCGTCCCTTCATAGAGGGTAATGTTGTCCGCCTATATGGTGCCCCCATAATAAAATGGACAGTAAAACTGCGGCGTAGTAAGGGCGAATGTTTGATTAGAAGTGCCTCCGCATTGGTTATAATAATAAATTTAAAAAATAGCTAATTCAGGAAAGTAACCCATTTGCCCGTGTTTAAGTGATGAACTTCCGTGTGCCGTTAAACTGCAGCTTAACAAGAAGAGTAAATGTTTTGTAAGTCCCTTATTAATTAAAACTTTACGACTAATAATAGTAGGTCCACCAAATTGTTTCTCTTAATAAAGGAATTCGCTCGATTTCAATTTTCCAGAACCAACGAGGAAGAGAACAATAGAATCCATTTGTTAGGAAAGTAAAATTTTCTTCTCAAATACGGAAATGAAATCTTCTCAAATACGAAAATGAAATTTTCCTCGTAATGTCCTGCATCTTCTGATAACTGGAAGACTGGATAGACTTGCTACCAATATATGTTGCTTTACTGGAGTAAATATCAAGGTTTTTTTTAAAAGACAGTGACAAATATACCTTCAATTTAGAAAGATTTCACAGAGCTTGTAAGATTAGACCAAATTAAGCTGTCTGAACATGAAGTGAAGTAGTACTAACAAGTAGATAGTCACCAGAATTCAGTGGCAAGAAAGATAATAACAAATTCATCAACAACGAAATTTTATTGCTTAACTTTGGAATGCAGCAAAAGATAAGTAGAAATATAGAAATACCTGGCTTACAAAACCCAGAACTCTCAATACCTGAATCCCCTTAATTATAGATCTCCCTTCTCTTATCCCCTTAACAAACTCCTACATTAGGTGCTAAGCCTTCTTATTCATAGGTTAAGGTTGACTTGTTGGCTTGTCTACGACGACTTTACCCAACTTCTGATATCAGTAGTATCCAGTACAGCCTCTCGAAATTAGCCTTACCACCTGACTATCATTATATGCATCCCTTAGGTTCTCGTTCTGAGGGCGAGTGGTATGTAAGGTTGAAGAATTTGTCCGTAGACTTCAGCAAAAAGGAAAGTAAAATTAGAATATTAGATAAACAAAAGAAGGTACACTCAACCTCTCTCGGAGAAAAAACTTACCTTAATCCTTATAAACAGGAATTATGTTTTTTATAACTACCCTTTTAGGGTGAGAACCGTCTCATAAGTTACTCTTTTATGGGCTGATAAGGCTCTTCATTCTCTTTTTTCTAATCTCCCCGACGAACGAGCTACCGTTCCCTCCTCTATAGAGGAGGGTCCCAGATAAGTTCGGATATATCCGAACTTATCTGGGATGGTGGTCTTTGACCACAATATCCTTGAGATGGTTGGGGATTTCATGTACTTGCTCGGCTTTTTCAACACAACTTAGACTAATTGCTTGAGGGGCGAATCATGACGTCACTTACAAACGACACGGGTTGCATTTCTAATTTATGAATAACTTCCTTCATTCAGTTTGAGGGATTCTTTCTATTGATGTTTCCTCTATACTTGCATTCATACGAATGGTGTCAATACAGGTAGCTGAAGAACATGGACTAATCCCTCTTGTAACTGTTTCATATTAATTCAGGGCTAAGTATTAGCTTTATACGAATAAAGCTAACTAGAACTGCAGCCTAAATAAAATTATCTTATTCACTAAAATTTATGGATTTGGGTTATAGCATTAGGTGAAAAAAAATTCTGGGTTAAATTTTTACATCACGTGATAGCTGAAAAAAATGTGAAGCAAACGTTAAAATTATTTTAAACGGAACTTGGGGTCGTTTGACCTCAATTGACTTAAAACGTAAGAAAAAGTTCTTGAACGTATTGGAAGTAACATATAATTTCCCTCCATCGTTTGATTCAATCATTCAACAGTTTTTAATGATTACCATTTTATTTTGTTATCATAAATGTTTTTCTGCATAGCAGCAATCTGAATACGTAAAAGGGTTTTAATTTATTTTTACCATCGAAAGTTTTAATTTCCACCCTAAACTGATATTTCATGAATCTTCAGTCTAAAATTTTGTTTTTATCGTAGCTGATAATTTCCTTTGAACTTTAAGCACTAAATTAGTGAATCAAAAGCTTAACTGGGGATTGTTAACATAATGGCAATATTTCTTACTTATTTGTTTCATTATTTCTTAGTTATATACAATTTATTTTAAATCACAGCCGAAAACGCTACATCACATCACTCTTCACCTCTTGTCCTTTAGGAAACAGATTAATAATTTGTAAACAAACAAATATTTCTGAACCAACCAATGTTTCTGAAACAAACCAGTATTTTAAATATTTCGTAGACAATAACAGATAATTCCAAAAACATGTCCGAGTTATTCCACTTTCCCACTTTTTCATATGTGTTTATCTATTTATTTTAAATCTTCCTATTCGCAAGGTTAAAGCTGACAGGTTGCTGCGATTCCGTTTTATATCAATCTCACCCAACGTCTACGCAACTGGGTGAAACTCACCATCAGTGGAGGATTATGCATTTGAGGGGCCCGAGGCGGAAATAAATTTGGCGTTTAAATATTAATTCACTTAGTTAAATACAAGAAAGACATTCGAATTTTTTTATAAACTTTTGATTTGTATAATCAGAACAATATGACAAAAAGAAACATTTTTTGAAATATCATTCAAGTTAAGTTGCATAAGGTACTAACCGGAAGTCACTTCCATTAAGAGAGTCTCGGAATTGCACATTCACATTTTTATTGCGTAATTAACATATTATATAATATAAAGCTATCATAAAGTAAATTCAATAGAAAAATCAGTAAAAACACAGCACTCCACAACGTACTCAAAGAGCGAATGACTTTGAGTACGTTGTGGAATGCTGTGTTTTCACGCTACATCACATCAAGAGCGAATGACTTAAAATTTGTACTGACTCACCTATATGGTGCTCCCATAATAAAGTAGCCTGTAAAATAGCGGTGAATAACAAAAGGCAAAGTCTAACGATAAGTGCCTCCATATATATATATATATATATATATATATATATATATATATATATATATATATATATATATATATATATACATATATATATATATACATATACATATACATATACATATAATATATATATACATATACATATATATATACATATACATATATATATATACATATATATATATACATATATATATATATATATATATATATATATATATATATATATATATATATATATATATATATATATATATAATTTACATAACACATACATACATATATACATACAAAAGAGGTAAGCAACGATAAGTAATCCTACGTTAATAACCCACGGTAGTTTCGTTTAGAAAAGACTACCTGAATTTTTTTTTTTTTGCATTCACAGTGTGCACAATAGTGACTACCTAAATAAAAAAATTTCATATGTGAGTGGCCAAAATGATATGGTTGATTTAGGGGCCCCTAAGGCTCCGAGGGCCCGAGGCTTGCGCCTCCTGTGCGGAAACCCACCACTGCCCACCACTGCTGTTCATTGCCTTCACGTTTTAAAAGTTCACCTCGCTTGCACGTTATCCTTATCTATTTCCATAAGAATGCGTGTCTTCGCCAAGTAACACAAACCCGCTGGCATTTTGTTGGGCAACCGTATTTAGCATAGTTGGCCTGAAGTTGGATTTGGTCAGTGGGGTTATGTTTAAACAACAGTTGGCATTGCAGCTCACCCAACGGTTGGCTGTTAATTGGCCCAACCGTTGGGAGAGCAGTTCATTTCTCATTTGTAGTTGGGACAACAACATTTAATAATTGTTGGCTCAGCATAAACATTTTGCAGTTGGTCCATATTTGTTTCTGGAAGTTCTTACAACTGTAACCATTCCCCAACGATGTAACGAAAATTTGCTTTTGGGCCAATGATGTGTGCTACTTGGGTGTTAGTTTTCATTTTCGAGAGCTACATGGGATTGTGTATGATGGAAGAATTTACATGCAGACATCTGCATGCTGGAAAATAAACTTAAAAAAGGAATTTGCTAGCAGAAAACAACAACGTAACTATTTTCAAACTCCTTTCATGTTACTGATTCAAAAATTGGGGGAAATTATTGCTCAAGCGTAATTAAATTACACAGTATACGGTGTGGGAAAAATTTCCTAGAAATGAAAATCTTTCGATACGCTTATATTTCTTTTTGAGAATTAATTTTCCTCGGAAATCCCCGTAAACGCAAGTCTACTCTGAAAAAGTAAAACGATGGTCTCAATAATAGAAACAGGAACCAAAAATAGAGAAAGGAGATCAATAATGGAACAATACATAGTTCTGCTGTATCCCATCGGCGAATACAGGACTTGTGCTTTTTCGAGCTCACGTGCCGACAAAACCAGTGGTGGGAAGATATAAAGTTTATCGGGTCGATCCGATAAAAAAGTAGTCTGGTGGAAATTGTAGAGGGCAGTTTAATTTAATTTTAAACTAACTTTCAACATTAACTTTAACGAAATGGAATCATCATCATATTTCATACAAAAATATAACGAATCACTGAAAAGTGTCAAAAGGAATTTAAAAGTCCATAAGGAAGTTACTGATGGATAAACTAAAATGAGAGGAGCCAAAATAGTATGAAAAAGTAAGCACGTGAAAAGGATTTCAAAAAATTAAATTAATGTATATAGAATATATTAATATTTTGAAATAGATTAAAGAGTATGACTAAGACAGAAAAAATTGCGAAAATACGTTTATAAACATCATTTGAAGATATAGATTAAAGAGTATGACTAAGACAGAAAAAAATTACGAAAATGCGTTTATAAACATCACAGTTAATAAAATGTTGAAATTCGATGTAAGCAACCGTCATGCATGGTATATCTCCTTCTTTCTATGAGTTTTTTTAAGGATTTTCTGCTTAATTTCAATTAGTATCTATGACGGACAGTTCGTTAAATAATAAGACCTTGCTGTAAAGTTTGCAAATATATATTTTATACGCTGTCACTCCATTATGTACTCTGTCATTTATTATCCAATATTATTTATACTTTAAATAATATATTTAAAACTGAAGCTTAAAATTTGTAGGTCTAGGATTATCGATAAAATAATGTGTATTGTGCCAAAAAGTCGCGTATTAGGTGCTGGACGTTTTTAAAAACATTGTCACAATAACATAACTCATAAAAAATTGGAGATATGGATTCCGTCTTTCCCAAAATACGAGATTTCGCGAGCATGTATTTTAGGGATTCCCAAAATTTACCCTTGGGAATAAGATTAAAAACTTGGGGCACTTTTGTTAGAATTTTAGTTTTTCCATTTTTAAAATAAATACTGAAGTTCAAATAAATACTGACTCCATTGCTGATTTTATTAATTTTTTAAAAGATATAAGAAACAAACAGAAGAATAGGATAAATTAATACGGTTTGGAAAATAGCCACTGGATTCAGTATAGTAGTACCCTAGAGGACTGCATCGTATATCACTAAAAGGAGTTTTGTTTCATTATTGTCATTTTTATTAGTATCTACTTGCGATTGATGCTAAGAGATATCACACCTAACAGCTGTGTACGCGAGGATAGCTAATTCATCCTCAGGAACGAGTGCATCGATTTGTGTCGCAATCTGTTGGGCATGAGATTAATAAATTCAACTTTATATTTACGTTAAGTGGGCCTTACTTTACTAATATTATTTTGTCTATCTAAAAAAACCTCGAGGCACACCAGTTGGAAATCACTTATGCATAGGATTAACATCAAAATTGATCAACAAAACGGATTAATGTATTTGGTTAGCTTAACCTTTTCCTTACGGGGTGGGATAGCATGTATCCCAAGAATACGGGCCCACGAATGAATATATATATATATATATATATATATATATATATATATATATATATATATATATATATATGTATATATATATATATATATATATATATATATATATATATATATATATATACATATATATATATATATATATATATACATATATATATATATATATATATATATACATTTATATATATTTATATATATATATATATATATATATATATATATATATATATATATATATATATATATATATATATATATATATATATATAAAACAGTTCCATAACTGACTCATTCACTGAATGACACACAACGCACAGACCAAACCGCTGGACCTAAAGGGCTGAAATTTTGCATGGGGATTCTTCTTATAGTGTAGGGGTGCATTATGAAAGATTTGTGAAAAATTCTTCTTAGATTTTTTTATATTAAATTTTTAAGCTGTTTTAGTAACTTTTTAAAGTTTTCATTTAAAATAATAAATTGAGCGTTATAAAATTTATACCACGAGAAAGATCATAAAAATTCCTTTAAAATGAGATCTTTTTCGAATATTTACCTCCATTTTCTGATTTTTGGTGAATTTTTAAAGATTAATTTTTAGAATTTAATTTATTAAATTCTGATCACGTGATTTCTTTTTCTGGTACTTTAAATAAATTTATCGTCACGTGCATAACAACTAAATAGACAAAAAACAAATTTTTTCTTGCTAATGCGGCAGACGATTGGACATTGTTTTGTCTATAAAAATATCCCTTACGATTTATATATATATATATATATATATATATATATATATATATATATATATATATATATACTAGCTGAAGTACCCGGCGATGCCCGGGATTTTAATAATGTTTGTTAACCAAAATCAATTTAAAAATTAACACAGTATAAATAACATAGAAATAATATATGTGAAATATTATACACATCTCAGAATTTCAGCCTTTCATCATTGTAGCACTAAAATCTGAAAAGTAAAAATGTCAAATTTACTTGGCCGTGCTTCGCCCGTCTAGCCGGTTTAGGGACCCGCTCCCATCATACGATTGCGTGAAGTTCGTCACGGTAGAAAAAATAGCTAGAATTCTTAGAAAAGAGGTTTTAAATTAATAAATTGCTGATTTCCACTCCACGCTAGGCGTACAGCAAAGGCGCCTTATCCTCCTTTTCCGAAATATGCAAGGCGAGGATTCCCCAGTAGGGATATGTTTCCTTGTTTAATTTTGTAGAATTTATGCAGACTCATCAACTTAAGGCAATTAGGTCTGACAAACGAAAAAATTAATAGAAATCTGCAATTAAAGGCTCCACGCACCATAAATGCAAGATTCTGTAGCAAAAAAATTAAAGTATTAAAGTATAGCTAGAATGCACTGACAAACAAAAAAATTAATAGAAATCTGCAATTAAGGGCTCCACGCACCATAAATGCAAGATTCTGTAGCAAAAAAATTAAAGTATTAAAGTATAGGTTCAAAGTAATGACAAACGAAAAAATTAACAGAAATCTGCAATTAGGACTCCACGCACCATAAATGCAAGTTCTGTAGCAAAAAAATTAAAGTATTAAAGTTTAGCTAGAATGCACTCAAAAACGAAAAAATTAATAGAAATCTGCAATTAAGGGCTCCACGCACCATAAATGCAAGATTCTGTAGCAATAAATATCTGCATAATAAAAATCTCCATAATAAATGTCTCCATAAAAAAAATATCTCCATAAATGCAAGATTCTGTAACAATAATAGAACCATTCTCTCCATAATAAACTCCATATAAAACTCTGTTCAGTTAAACTGATCCCCATATTACCTCAAAGCAGCTTCATAGACTTCATGTTTCTCGTTTCTTGATTTGGAGCAAATACATACAAATTTTTTGAAGATCCAACTCTAGAGAACGCAAAGTAAAACTGTCCATGAGAAAAGCAAGGTGATTCCAAGTTGACTCAGCTACATGTAAAGACTGTCCTTGGGCTTTATTGATGGACATTGCAAAAGCTAAACGGACTGGAAATTGTAGGCGCCTGAATTGAAAGGGCATATCTGATGGAATGAGGGGTATGCGTGGAATGAAAGCATCCTCACCTTTGGCGCAGCCTGTCAAAATTTTTGCTTCAATGACATGAGGATGGAGTTGTTTAACCACTAATCTTGTGCCGTTGCAAAGTCTTGGGGGATTTAAATTTCTCAGAAGCATAATTGGTGATCCAGTCTTCAGTACCAAATTATGCGGTGGCATTCCGGGAGGTTCTAAAGAGTTTAAAAATTCAGTAGGGTAGTGCACAGCCGCATTTTCTTCAACAACGGTATCTATTGATTTCTACAATACAGCTTCTCCAGGCAACTCTTCTTGAATCTTCAAGTTGATGTTGTTTACACTATCATTTTTTGGTGCAAGAATCGTACGTTCGCAAAGCCACTTATGGTCTGTAAAATGTTGTTGAATATTTGGAAATACTTTTGCTTTGAGTTCATCAACAGACACTACTGTATTACAAAATGTTTCTCCGAGTTTGAAGAGACCAGTTACTGGATGAAGTTGTATTAATCCATTTCCAATATTTAACAAATGGTCAGCAAACTGACCGTCCAATGTGTTGCCATACAGATGAACTCTCATATTTGTAGTAGGTCTTAAAGTGTGAACATGCCTCCAAAGATGTGATGATTTAAGGCATGCATTAATTTCATCCGCCATTGTTCCTTTTGGAATGACAGGCAATGTTTGTCGGAAATCTCCAGCCAATACAACGGTGACTCCCCCCATGAGTAAATCATTGCCTCTTAAAAATTGAAGCGTTTGATTGAGGGCCTGCAAAGCATTCTTGTGGGACATGGTACATTCATCCCATACGACTTGACTTTCCTGTAGAACCTGAGCTTTTTCTGTTCATTTAGGTATATTGCAGATAGAATTTTCACTTCGGGCCAGATTAAGCGGTAACTTGAAAGCTGAATGTGCTGTTCTTACCCCAGGGAGCAAAGTTGCAGCAATTCCCGAAAAGGCCCCAGAAATAGCTACTTTGGAATTTTCTCGAATTTTTGCAAGTAACAACTTGCAAAATTAACGGTAAATAACTTCCGCAAAATTAACGGTAATTAATTTCGATTTTTGAAGTTCTTCAGACCCTCGGCTGTTTTTAAAGACGCCTGTATGTAAAATTTCACGATCGTTGCTCCTAAACTGTGGATTTCTATACAATTACAGAGAGACAAACATTCCTTTTTATATATTAGATATATATATTTGGTATTAATTGCATACATTGACCGTTGTATTTAATTTGAATGAACTCCGTAGCGAAGTGAGGGTTTTCAGCTAGTTATATATATATATATATATATATATATATATATATATATATATATATATATATATATATATATATATATATACTTATATATGTATATAATACCCCCTTAATTACCCTTAGTGACCGTTCTTACAAAGGGGGTATGAAATTTCCCATTCAAGAGAGGGAATCGGAAAAATGGGCCCGGGTTAAGCAGAAGGTTAACAGCATGAAAAACAAACATATCTGGCGGTATTAAACAATACATTATTACGCCGAAGGAAACTAAGATAGGAACTTTTGTATCTAGATATTCCCGCCATCTTTGAAAAAAGAAAAGTGATGCTTATGTTATATTTAATTTTCTATTAATAGCAATTCTTATTAGATAGCAAATTTTTTACATCCATTTCACAGTAATTGCTAATATCCCTGAAAAACTTCGTTCAGGGCTCCCGCTCAAAGTTGTGGCATGCAATTACCTCCCAAACTCTCTCGAAGACAAATAAATCAAAAGCACAGTCCCCACCGGAATGAGTACAAATGGAGGTTTTGTTTCGTTTCCAGCGGGTGACAATAGCAACATGTGGGTTCGACATTGTTCCGTGAATAATAATTACCACATATTCATAACCCTGCATCTGCGGGTGGCATGATACGCAGTATCGATTCGACTTCATGCCGACATCAGCCTCGTCTTGTCCCCTTTTGCTTTTCTTCTTCTGAAAAATCAAACCTCCGATCATCATTGTAGTGATGAAATGCTTTCGGTGTCCTACTTATTCCTTTTAAACGTATTCAGATATTGGTTTGCTTGACCTGATTAACATGGTTGCAATTTACAAAATTAGCAGAAAAGAAAATAAAAAATAATTCCATCATTTTTACTATAACTGAATAGATGCAAAAAAAAAATAGTATTCCAGCATATACAATTATTTTTTATATCATGACGTTTCGTAACTTTAAAAACTTCCCGACAACAGTTTAAAATAGTTTAAAGGATCAGGGACAATATTTTCAAAATCTACATTTATTGTTTATTGATTTTTTTAGAAGTGTCTATATAAAAATCATTATACATTTTAAAATTAATTTTTCTTTTTTAAAATTTAAAATATTTTTAATTTTTGATAAATTTGCTCTGTTTTTCACTTTTGTGAACAGGAGAAGTTCAAAAATACTTAATTTGAAAATTTTACTTATGAAATAAAAAGTAGAAATTTTATTTATGAAATTTTTAATCACTTTGAAGGGCAAAAGTAATTTTTATAGTAATTTTTGCTTTTGAAAAAAAATTCAGATTTTTTACTCTGGATCAAAAATCCTCAATACAGTTTAATAAAAATAAAATTAAACAAGGCTCCACAAAATTTCTCAGCGGTAACTCATGATAAAATTTCGATACATCCTTTTAACGATGGCAAACATGAAATTAAATTTCAGTGTATATAAGCTTGTTGTACAGCACGTTACAAACAGATGGTAAGGCATAAAAATGTTGTATCCGCAAAATAATAGTCTTTAAAACGAATGGTTTGTGTCAATTTATTCTAAAAGCTCTGAAGTACGTATAAAGGTTATAAAATAAAGACTGGTCCTATATTGATAATTTTGTGCCCAGGTCTCCCTTAGTTTGTCTGTAGTCTTATCAAAGGATAGTTTACCCCTTGTCAAAATATTCTTCAAACACAGATAGTACTACGAAACTCGCCTAATTTCTGCTTTTGATCATCACGTCTGAAATTAAGGACGATTTAAACCTTTGATTTTTCCCTAATAAAATCGAAGGTCGTTTTAGATTTATTACCTTTATTCTTTTGCAGCCATTTGCAACCACGAACTTCTTGAAAAATTATATGGGAATTAAGTGTTGGCTTTCGACTATATCTTGATGAACTGCTGCTGTTCCGTGTGGTTCCGATAGTTGAAAAAATATAGCGAGGGCTTATGGGGATGATGGGACAGGAGTGCAGAATTTCTGCAGTTTTCTTTACCAATTCATACTGGAAAAAAGTTATAGGGATTGTAGTACATGAGAGGCGAGTTTCTGTAGCTTCCTTTGCCTATCACAAAAAAGGGGTAACGTGAATTATAGGATACGAGAGACATTTCTTGCAGCTTTCTTCACCACTGCATTAAAAAAAAAAAAAGAGTAACGTGGACTATGACAGGAATAGAATTTCTGCTGCTTTCTTCGCCAATTACTAGATTCCTACGTAGCAGGAAACGTAGATTATAGAGCACGTGAGACGAGTTTCTGAAATTTTCTTAACCAGTTACTACATTAAATTTATTTTCCGGAGAATATTTTGAATTGGTTATTGCCATTGATTTCTAAACTTGAAAGGCCTGCTCAGATTATTTGTCTGTGTTTATTTACTTTGTTTGTTTACTGTGTTTGCTATAAAAGCGATGAATTCCATTAAGAAGCATGTTTCATGCCCAAATTCGGCGTAGTAAAGCCTGCTTAGACAATATCACAAGGACCGCAAAGAAATATTGGTGTAAAGAAATTTACTGTTATGAAGAGTGTCCTAGGGGCGAACATTTTAAAGCATTTCGAAGATAATATGTTACTATTGTAGAGAGGAGTATTTAGTATTGTGTGCTTTATTCTTGATACTTTATTCTTTATATTTTCAACTTAATTTTTTTCGCACATTTCTAAACGACTTCCAGAAGAAATGATTTGTTTTAATCCCAGGGATCAAATGCTCAGCAAGGATAATAATTTAAGTGTACTTCAGCCAATAAATATAGACAAATTTAAATGATATTCAAAGCTTAAAAGAGTGATTAAATTTTAACTGGATATAGATTTGGATAAACATACAGAATTTGATAAAAGGGGTAATTCTTCTAAAAGTAGAAGGGAAAAGCTTCATGATGTCTCATCAAAGATCGTATTTAAAGCAAGTGTATAATATTCAGAAAATCAAAACTTTTTATGCTCCATAGTGTTATTCTGTTTGCATTTCCACAAGTTTCCTGTAAGTCATAAGTATAATCTTTGCCCTATTTGAGATGAAAACAACCTTATCCTTCCCCCATCTTATCAAAGGAGACTCCTCAACATATAGGGGAGAGAGGGTGAAATTATAAGAAAAGGGAATTAGTTATTGATCAAATTCTATTCCGTTGATAACGTGATATGTTAAATGTTCCCCTGAGTGAACATATATGATTCGTTTTATGTGTCTGTGTCAAAATGTCCTGTCTTGTAAAGAATCTCTATGTTTTACTAGCCGGCTGTCGTTAATTAACATCAGGACATCTGCCATTATACCAAAATAGTCGCCAATATATCTTACAAGAGGGGTGGAGAAATTTACCCTTGAATGGGTACAAAATTGCTCTCGGCTGAAGGCTTATCGCACAAGTAAAATACTGTTAACGAAATGGTATAAAAATGTATGAGCGAGTAAATCTAAAAATATTCTAGCATATTAATAATTCTTGCTAACTTTGTTTTATAATATCAGTCACTTATAACATGCTTCAAAACCTAACGACTTTGTACGTGAAAATTTATGCATATTGGCTGCCCACATCGTATAATGATTAGCATCGCGCGCTTCCACAACGTGGGTTCGAATTCTGGTTCTATTCCCGGCTAAGACAAGGACGTTCCTGTCCTGTCCACTCATAGGGAGTGGTGTTGGTTCATAAAGTATAGCCAACTACGTTGTGTGGAGGGGTTAATGTCCTCTAGACAAAATGCCTACAGCGTTGGGAAAAAAAAGTTAACCGATCCCTTATTTCTTCTCAATTATTCCAGTATAAATTATGTTGTCTTCCTCATGAAGAAAATGACATATGTTTTATTATTTCAGTCTGTGATTATTCTGTCCATGTCGAATGCCAAGACTTTGGTGTAGCCGACTGCAAAGAATGTGCGACTTACGTTCCAAGTCGGGATCTCGTAAGTACAGTTACTTTGATTTTTTTTTCTCTACTGTATTTTCATATACTAACTTTCCTTCGCGGATAGTCCTTTCCTCCTGAAAGCAAACCTGAAGTACCTTTTATTGGGTGGAAATCACACTTATAAATTCTATTTAACAAGAGATTGATATGAGTTACATTCCCACTAAAGGAGTCCTCTAGCCTTTGATTTCCAAAGTGAGCATAGGTTACGAAGTCCGATAAGTTCTTTGAGTTCCTTGGTCTGTTCTTAGTAATATTTTTACATAACCTTTACCTTTCCTTTAATTTTTTTAATCCGAAACTCTCTTAATTCTTTACCCCTAAGTAATATCTATTTTTCGAATCTGAATGAGTGAACATAGAAAACTAAAACTCCTTAGAAAGTCAGTTTTCCCCCATTAAAACCAAACTATTAGTAAACAGAGTTTTTTTTACGAAGAAAATAATTTGTATCCATTTTTTAGCATCAGGTCTCCAAATATCAAACACTTTAGAGTAGTCCCTTTTCACCCATAAGCTTTCCAAGGTTAATGGAATAACCTGACTACGTATGAATAGCTGTTCCTTTTGATTATTTTGTTGTGCATGGGCTGTTAGGAAAATTTCACAGATACTACAGCGCGTGTTAGACAGTAAGACTATGAGCATCAAGTATTGCAGTTACAATGTCGCTAAAAAGGGCTGTAAAGAGGTCTTATAAAATTATTTAAATTAGAACTTTTTAAGCTGTAACGCTTGATATCTTGCTGCGTGTTCTGATTACACAAATTTATAAATCTCCTCTACATTTAAAGTTTTTGAAACAGTGTTTAAAAATAATCCCTCAAGAAAGTGTCTCTCTTTTCATATAAAAATATCCCATTTTTCAGGTATGATATGACATAATCAGGCATATTGTATTGATTGATTATAAGTACAAAATAAAATACGCGTAATACAGTAATATTCGAAAAGAAGTACTTTAAAAAATAATTGGCCTCAGGCCAAGCCGGAACATTGTCTTCGATTTAGAATATAAAGAATAACTTTTTTTTTTTTGTAGGAACTGAATCCTTCGATCAATTTTTCATATCGTAAGTAATGTAACTTAAAGGGACAAATTAACAGAAGAAAACACTTTTAAAAGACACCAGATGAATGTGCTCTTTTCTTTCAAAAAAACTATTAATGATTCCATGAAATGACCATTGATTCTATTTGAAATGATGATTTTCATCTCTGTTGCAGTCGACACTGACACAGCTTCACCACTGGCGTGAGGGTAATCTACCCGCCAATTCCAAGTGCCAGGCCTGCAAGAAAACATGCTGGTCAGCCGAATGCCTGGCCGGTATGAGGTGCGAGTGGTGCAACGTTACGGTGAGTATTCCCTGATCTTTGGGAATAAAAAAAGCCTTTTCAATATCACAAGACTATGACGAATGTTTTTGAAGTTCCTGTTCAATAAACTTCTATCCGAACTGTCGATTTTGTGTAACCGAATATTAAACATCCTTTTGGAGAATCGTGAAATCGTTAAAGTACCCGCCGATGGAACCATTATCCACTCCTAAATGTATGGAAATTTACAGATGAATTACCCATTTTAATACTGATTTTGGGGCTCCAAGTGTGTGTGTGTGTGTGCGTGACTTCAGCTCATCCTTGCAGATGATTGTGCTTTTAGCTGATTGTAGGTAAAAAGAGGCCCTTCTACGTTGAAACAAGAAAAGCATTTTGAGCAAGACTGGATGCTAAAGAGTCTCTTTGGATGGAATATTAAATTTACGCATGACGTCTATCACGATATTACAAGTTTTGTAACGTTGAATCGAATACTACCCAAGATTCTAGACTATCTTTCCGGTCCTCTTTGACTTTATAACATTGTGATAAAGTGAATTTTGAATGCAAAATATCTATTATCGGAGACCAGTTATAAATTGTCCATCGGAATGTTCTTTCATGTCTTTGTGATTTCGCAGGAGACTGGAAATAGTTTGCCTATGATGATTTGGACAAGTATGGGTAAGATAAAAAGGCAATCGTAATGCAATTAATACAAGTGAAAAAACTAATAACATAATCCTTTAATCCATTTATCCTCATAATACCTTTAGAAAAATGCTGACAAAACCCAGCCTTTTTAAAAAATATCTCCGATGGTATTCCGATTAAGGCACCCAATCTAATGTCACATTTTTTAATGCTTTTTTGGATAATCGGCGGAAGAAATATCTCTCCTATTTTTCTTCTCGGTTAACACGATCACAATTATCTTCTAATTAGCTGCTCTAGTCCACCTTTATTACTTTCTTCTGGAGAGCGGCCACGCCCATGGAAGAAGTTCGCCCTTGCGTGCCCCGGGAAGATTAGAGCTTGCGAGTTGACAGAAAAACGTTCACACAATACACGGTGGACATCAAACGCTATTATCATGCGGATCGGACGAATTCCATTTCCGTATTTCTCTATAATTGCTTAGGTCCTTTTTCTGAACGTCATCAATTTTGAAGAAAAAAAAAAAAGAAATATCGCCCCCAGAAAATGCTTCCGCCAAATAAAGGGTAACTGGTGTTATCACCTCCATTTTTATTATTGATAACGGTGAAGACGTCACAACTTTATTTATCATGTGAAAAAGATGTTAGTTTTTAACTGTGGAGGCAAAAACATCAGACGCTCCTTTTATGCAGCTTTAGGAGCTAATTAAAAAGAAGAAATCGTTATTAGTTAAGAGGCAATTTTTTTCAGTTAGTAAGCTGTGTGGAGAATGAAAACTTAAATTAATAGAATTAATTAGAAATATAGAATGTCAACCTTGCCGAAATTTTACTATGATTAAAATTATATTTGTCTGCTACATAAATTGACAAAAGGGGGGGGGGAGAAATAACTTAGATCAAAGGTGAAGGAGTTTAAATTTGTTGAAGCTCCATGGTGAAAGACTTTATCACCAGTAATTAAGTGACAAATATGATCACATAATGCTCAGCAAATTAAAAAGCCTCAAATTTGACCTCAGTCGGTAAAAATTAATTTAAAAATAAAAGTAAAGTTAAAAATTAATAAAGCGAAGGGAACAAGAAAGAAGAAAAAAAGTTAAAAAAAGGAAAAAAAATAAAAATAATAATAAGGGAGTCGCCGAGTTTTGAACCCGGTACGAACGGTCAGAAAACGTGAACTGACAGCACCCCAATGGTATATTTTCAGAATTATTAAAGGTGAAAATAGTACGTAATGAGATAAGGGAGAGGTTCGCAAAAATTATGGATAAAAGTAAGTTGATATAGAAAGAAGTAACTAGGAACTTTTTCTTACTTGAAGTATTGAAATTTTGAAACTTTTCAAGCAGTTTGTACTATTGTGCCTTCACGATTTCGTAAGAAACTAGCGTATGCTTTTTATAGGCTATACTTTGCAGTTAACTGTCTTAGACTTATGTATATTCTTTGGAAAAATAGTCTTTTTTAATTCCCAACGTTATGTTTTGGGGTCAGATACAACGTAGGAATTTTCTTTTTTTCTTGAAATTTGAAGATTTGTATGCTATCACGACATTGCAATGAACTTTCGACGCACGACAATTGCTTTTGCTACTTAGTTTAAATTTTAAACCTTACTGCTTCAATTCAACAAATATATAATTAAGTGATACAGGTATCCATGCTTACCGCAAGATTCAAATCCCCAAGACCAATTGTAGCCAGGCTATAACCATTACCTGGCTTCAATTAAAACTGCAGATCGAAAGTATAATAAAAGTGACTAGCTTGCAAAAATATCTCTCACGGCCCTTGACATCTTCTTATAGACTGTATTCAAAAGATAAGAATTCATTTCATTGGAGGGAGGATCTAGTGCAATGGTTCTCAACCTGGGAGGCTTGAGTGATATTCAGGAGGGGGGGCACTAACGGTTAGAAAAAAAAAATTCAGGTTGTTTCTTCTAACGAAACTACCGCTGTTTATTAACGTAGGATTACTTATCGTTGGTTACCTCTTTTCTATGTATATATGTATGTATGTGTTATGTATAAGTATCTTTATATATGTACATATGTGTATATATATGTGTGTGCGCGTGCGCGCGCGCGCGCGTGTGTGTGTGTGTGTGTGTGTGTGTGTGAGTCAAAATTTTGACACATTTTGGCACTTTTCTGTTTAACTGTTTACTGCTTGCCCAAGCAATACAGACTGGGTTTAGCGAGCTGCCAAAATTATAACTCGCAATGACGGATGGTTTCAGCGTCTGGAATTTTGCTTTCCGTTATGGAAGCTTTCCGTTATGCTTGGACCGTTATGGAAGAATGTAATCCTATGTCAAAATACAGGTTGGTCATAAAAAAAACTTTGCCGATATATGGACCTCTAGCGGCTGTTTCGTTCAACCGATCGATATGAGATTTCCGCTATAGCTATTCAGAGGTATAAGCTCGGGATTCTGTGAACGGCAACAAAATGGCGCTGATGGTTACGGTTATAGGTATAGAAACTCGAAAGCGGACGCGTTATGCACGCACAAAAATCAGCTCTGCGAACGGCTAACAAAAACACGATGATGGCACAAATGTGGAAAATGTGTAATCCAAATAAAAGTTTCCTTTTGTCTGATCTGTGTTGTCATCAGTGATTGGTGTCTTGCCTCTGTCATATGCAAATTTTCTCCGTGCGCCCCGACCATGTTTTTGTTGGCCGTTCGCAGAGTTGTTTTTTGTGCGTGCATAACGCGTCCGTTTATTTGCGATACACGTACCGTTCCAACGCTATTTAGGGTTTTCGCCTGCGCTGAGCATTTTGCGACGGGAAAAAAATGGGCATTGCTATTCGAAAATTTCGAGTTTCTGTACCTATAACCGTAACCGTGAGCGCCATTTTGTTGCCGTTCACAAAATCCCGAGCTCATACCTCTGAATAACTATATCTGAAATCTCACCTCGATCATTTGAACGGAGCGACCACTGGAGGTCCATATATCGGCAGAGTTTCTTTATGATCACCCTGTACGTGTAAAACATATTTGTTTAACGTTCGTTGAGGTTTTTAGACGTAAGGGGCGGGGCGTATGGTCTGAAGATCAACCGAAGGACGGAAGGGGGGGGGGGCTAAACATAAAAGGGTTAAGAATCACTGGTCTAGTGGTTAGTTACTAGATTCGAAGTTAAGAATTCACGGATTCGATTCCAATTCTACTCAGGCAGTTTTTACAACCTTAAGGTAATTGTCAAATCTTACACCCCAAGTTTCTTCTTAGTCTACCTAGACTAAGAAGAAACTAACCTTCTAAGTATAAATCCGACATATGATCTTAATCCTTTCTAATCACTGGGTAAGGTTCACTGTTAACTCTGCTGGCTGCGGTGACGACCAAATCTAATTTTTGAAAACTGAGGTGCCCAGTGGAACTCACCCCTCCGGCTCTTTGCTTTTTCATTACACTACCCGTAAGTTTATCGAAAAGCCGTTTAATCTAATTTTGCATACAAGAGTGAGTATCTTAGCCTTTCGTTCCGAAAGCGAGTGGTGCTCAGTGTTCAAGAATTTTCCAGTAACCTACTACAAATAGGAAAGAAAACTAAAAAAAATAGTTGGTTACAAGAAAAAATATGTATTACACCTTTACATCACGTAATTAGAATGATCAATATTTATAACAGTGGATCTATGCTTCCTTAAACATATACCCGATTGAAATATTGCTTGTTATTATCAAAAACAATAAAAAAATTCGTTGCAGAAACAGATGCATAAAAGCATTTCTAGTGTGACTAAGAATTTTTTTAATCCATACATACGTATATGCGGGAAGTATATTGTATGTTGTCAATAGTTTCAGATTCATGTCAGTTTTTTGTCCCCACCCATTAGGGACTTGCAGTACCGGGTACCCTGGGGGAACTATTTGAACCGAGAACCTGGTTCCATTGGTGGTAAAACCGGGTTGTCGGTAGCAAATCTAAGGTCGGTAGCAAATCTAAGGTTTCAAAAAAAGAACATCTTAATGGAGATAAACCGTTTTACCATGCTTCTCAATTTGTCACTATCTAGATCTTTGAAATCTTTTGTCATCCACAGTATTAATTACTAGATCCGTCTCAGAAGTCAATCCCCACCTTCTGGGAAAAGATGTGTCATTTGCATTAATTGATTTATTTCATAAAATTTCTTTAAAAAATAGATTGCATTATTTTAAAATATATAAAATGCAGTCTAGTCTATGCAGATTTCTCAATCTAATGGTAAACTGAAAATAAAAACATAGAATCATCACAGAGAATTCGGTAATATTGGGTTTTAGAACCCATTTCCTTAAATTATTTTAAATTAAAATAAATTAAAAAGGAATACATCTTTTACTTACGCTGTGAGTTAAAATTCTTTGCATTATAAATAAATATAGTTTTTAACGATTACGTTCCTCAATAATGGTCCTCCGGGAAGAAAAAAAAAGTGTCCTGCGTCGCGAGTTATAATTTTGGCAGTTCGCCAAACCCAGTAGCAGTAAACAGTTAAACAGAGAAGTATCAAAATGCGTCAAAAGAAACACACACACACACACACACACACACATATATATATATATATATATATATATATATATATATATATATATATATATATATATCTAATATATAAAAATGAATGTTTGTATCTCTGTAATTGTATAGAAATCCACAGTTTAGGAGCAACGATCGTGAAATTTTACATACAGGCGTCTTTAAAAACAGCCGAGGGTCTGAAGAACTTCAAAAATCGAAATTAATTACCGTTGATTTTTAATTAATAAAAAACCAACAATTTGTATGCTGTTACACTTTGTGGAATCACCGCTCTGAATATGGCGTCCACGTTAGGGTTAGCTGAAGCGAACAGCGAGCGAAAAGATAAAAATAAATAAAATCAAAAAGTTTCAAGTTACATATTAAGCCAGAATAATAAATGAAAATAATAATCTTTCAAGTCAGATTTTATACTCTAAAATAAATCGGATCCAACGGCATATTGACACTATCACACGCGATGGAAAATTCGAATCAACCACGCTAAGTGTCACAAGATCATTTTTAATCGCTACTGCAACCCCCCTCGCTTATGTCTTTGTGTCTATTGAAGAGTTAAAGACTAAGCTTCTATCCTGCTAACTTATTTCTAACTTAAAACTCCTCTTACTCCATAAATACATGTATATTCACCAACCCATAGCAACTTTCCAGTAATTTTAGTACAAATATTGTCCTATTTACACAATACACTAGCATGTTATTGTGGCGCATTCGGTAAGAGCGTTCATTTACTATACTACACGAAGCGGGTTCGAATACGGATCGTACAGATTTTGCTAAACCTGTATTTTCAGCTTTTATTTTATTATTTTTTAAATTATTATTATTATTATTTTTATTTATTATTTTTTTAAATTATTTTTATTTTATTTTATTATTTTTAAAAATTATTATTTTTATTTTATTTTATTTTTCATATTATTAATGTGTATAACATTTCGTATACTTTTTTTTCTATGTTATTTATACTGTGTTTATTTTTTTAATGGATTTTGGTAGGTTTATTATAAATTTATGTATTTTATGTTTTACTTTTCAGGAATTTTTGCTCCAATGATAAAGGCTAAATCTTTTCTATGTTATTTATACTGTATTTAGTTTTTAAATTGATTTTGGTTAACAAACATTCGACAATTTGACATTTTTACTTTTCAGCTTTACTTTCCTAAAGACAATTTGACATTTTTCCTTTTCAGCTTTTAGTGGTTTATTATAAATGTATATATTTTATGCTTTACTTTTCAGGGTTTTTTTGCTCCAATGATGAAACGCTAAATCTAGCTGAATTCTGAAGAAATTATTGTAAATTTATGGTTTTTTATGTTGGGTTTTCTTTTTATTCATGTGTATAACATTTCACATGCTTTTTATTCTATGATATTTATACTGTGTTTAGTTTTTAAATTGATTTTGGTTAACAAACATTCTTAAAATCCTGGGCAACGCCGGATAAATTATCACCTGTGTAGGTTGATAATTTATAAATTTTAAAACTGTTACCACATGTATATTTACAGATCCACAAGAACTTTCCAATATTTTTAATTAATAACAACTCTCGATTCACAAGCATACAGTAGATGGCGCCACTATTTTAATTTTTTTTGTGTCTATTTCGTTGTTATGTGACGATAAATTTATTTAAAGTACCAGATAAAGAAATCACATGATCAGCGTTTAATAAATTAAATTGTAAAAATTAATCTTTAAAAATTCACCAAAAATTAGAAAATTGAGGTAAAGATGCGAAAAGAATTTCATTTTAAAGGAATTTTTATGATCTTTTTCGTGATATAAATTTTACAACCCTCAAATTATTATTTTAAAATGCAAACTTGAAAAAAGTTACAAAAACAGATTAAAAATTTAATTAAAAAAAATCTAAGAAGAATTTTTCAAAAATCTTTCTTAGTGCACCCCTACATTATAAGAAGAATCGCCATGCAAAATTTCAGTCCTTTAGGTTCAACGGTTTGGTCTGTACTTTGTATGTCAGTCAGTCAATCAGTCAGTTAGTCAGTTACGGAACTGTTTTATATATATATAGATTTTTATTACTATCTCTATATCGTAACGTTAACTTCATGCGCACACATTATTTTTAACTGGCATTCAATTGGCTGTTAAAACTTTATATTTACATCCTATTTAAAAGAAGTAGGGTGTAAATTGTAGGGTGGAAAGTTGGTAAAATTAAAATTTTGTGCAATGTATTTTAATTTCTCGATTAAAAGTAGTTTTTTTCTAAAAATCAATTTATTTCGCTTGAAAAGCTAAATATTTTATGCACGCGGTTTATATTATAATTACTATCTTTATATCGTAACGTTAACTTCATGCGCGAGCATTATTTTCTTATGCTTTTTTTATTATTATCATCTTTATAATAGCTTTACTTTCATATGGTTTTAAGCAACTATCGTTTTTATTCATATTATGTTGGTTTTTTATTAATTAAAAATTAAGGGTAATTAATTTCGATTCCGGAAGTTCTTATCTTTATTTTCATATGCTTTTTCATTTACGAATTATTCAAATGTTGGTTAAAAAACTTTTGCGTAATTTATATATTTGTGTGTGTTTAATTATTGAAATTAATAAATTTATATTTCTGGAGAGGATGTTTCAGATTTTAGTGGTACTATGATGAAAGGCTGAATATACCAAAATTCTGAGGAGTTTATTATGGAGAGAAAAGGAATTTAATATGTAGAGGATGTTTATAGGAGTTAAATGTGGAGAGGAGTTGAATGGTTTGCAGCCCTCAATCAAACACTTCATTTTTTTAAGAGGCAACGCTGCAGTCA
This sequence comes from Dolomedes plantarius, assembly GCA_907164885.2. Lineage (NCBI taxonomy): Eukaryota > Metazoa > Arthropoda > Arachnida > Araneae > Dolomedidae > Dolomedes > Dolomedes plantarius. The sequence continues at coordinate 50,791,952 of OU015493.1, read as the reverse complement.
TATCATTGTTCTATTGGAAATTTCTGCTGAACCTGTAATTGCAGCTTTTTTTTACCCCAATGATGAAAGGCTAATTCTAGCTGAATTCTGAGGAGTTTATTATAAATTTATATATTTATAGATTTCACAAGGTTTTTTTTCTATGTTATTTATACTGTGCTTAGTTTTAAATTAATTTTGATTAACAAACATTAGAGAATTTGACATTTTTACTTTTCAGATTTTAGTATTAAAATGATGAAAGGCTGAAATTCTGAGACGTGTATAACATTTCACATATATTTTTTATGTTATTTATACTGTGTTAATTTTTAAATTGATTTTGGTTAACAACAAACATTCTTAAAATCCCGGGCATCGTCGGGTACTTCAGCTAGTATATATATATATATATATATATATATATATATATATATATATATATATATATATATATATATATTAGATGCATATATACATACAAAAGAGGTAAGCAACGATAAGTAATCCTACGTTAATAACCCGTTGTAGTTTCGTTAGAAAAGACTACCTGAAATATTTTTTCATTAATATTACGTTCAAATGTTTTGTTGTTCATGTATTATTCCAACCCGGGTACCCGGTTTTGGAAAAAATTCAGAACCAAAACCCGTCTCATAATTTTTAGTCCCGTTTCTGTAATCTCTACCACCCATCTTCAACGCTCTGTCGAGTGTCTAATTATTATCTTTCCGTTGGACAGGCGCACCCGTCCTGCCATCGGACCCTTCCGGTGGAATGCACGTTTGGGTGCTTGGAGAGCATCATGTTGCCACCCGCGTGCGTGAGCATTCCCCGGACGGACGTGCCCCTCGAGACCATCATCGGTGGACAGATGAAGCATCGGAGGGACCTATCACGTGAGTCGCCGCTCTACTACCATCACTGTAAGATCATCATATTGGACCTTTCTCTCTTTGCTCTCTCTCTTTTCTGTGCTACACTGCATGCTTGCATAGCGTTAGCAGCACCTGTTTGTAGATACTGATATATATATGTGCGCGTGATGTTCTCAATTTGCTCATTGAATAACGCGCTACGCGAGGATATTAAGGCTGTTATGTACTAACCCAACTGGATTCGCTCACCTCAATGTTAACCTATGGAGAAAATGTGTTCAAGGATTGCCTACTTGGATTTAAAGATTGTTTTTTTTTCTTAATTGTACTCTGTAACAGAGAAAGAAATTTTACACCCTGGAGCATGTTTTGTTTTAAAAAATGCAAATAATATTTTTAAATTTAAATTATTTGGGGGGGAAATCTGGTATAGTGTGTTTTAAAAGCTCATCAATTCCTTTCGTGGGCGAAATTTATAAAATGAATTCCGTTGCAAGGTGGAGAAAAGTTCAGGCTATCTGAAAGTATTATTTTTATTGGATAATCAGCATTTTTGTAGTTGTAAATAGCAGACAAATTTTCTCCATAGTTTAATATAGAGGTGAGTGAATCCAAGAGGGTTAGTACAAATCAGCCTTAACAAATCGGTTGGGATCAGTTATTAACAATTTGTACTTGTGTGGTTGGGATATGCTTGCAATAAATCGATCTTGTCTCGAGCAGTATTTGGAGTCGTGGTGACACCACGTCAGTCACATCACGTCCTGACTTCTAAGCCAGCTGAAGAAACTAAGTTGCTGGATGATTTCCGAAGTTCTTTTTTTTTTTAAAGTGACGTTAATCGAATAGATACTTCAATAAAAGTTTAATATGACCTAGTGGTAGCACAGTGAGCTTTGAACTGGGGGTGCTCTGTTCGAATCCCAGTGAATGTCCTTGAATACCTTCGTGTCTTGGCGGAATATGGGCACGTTAAATCTGTAGACCGGAAAGTCCTTCTGTGAGTTCAGGGATGTCAGAGACTGTATAATCCCCCAGATATCACCCCTGGGGTTGATCGGGCAAAATTGAGTTGGCAACAGGGATCGGTGTTGGTTCACCTATACGGTGCCCCCAAATGAAAGCAAGAAACGATTCTCGGGGATTAAGTACGAATGTCTTAATAGACAAGTGCCTCGCATTAGCAAACAACAAAGTTATAATGATTTTGATCCATAGAACAATATTTATTGTCTGCTTTAATGTTTTTTAACCTAAAGATATATATTGTTACTCGAAGCAAAAAATTATGAACCAGTCACAGCGATCCACAACTTCGTGTCTTGTCGTGTTGAGCTTCTTGATTGGTTAATTTTTTTTTATATGAGTAACGTTGACAGATGCAATGTGAACACCAGCTAGGAGTTCGGTTATTTGAATTAACATCACCTTTTTCACATGGGATTCATTTTAACTTCATGGATATATTTTTTTTCAATGCGGAGGCACTTGTCGCGAAGACATTCGCCTATAATTCACCGCAGTTTTGCTGGCTATTTTATTATGGAGGCGCCATATAGGCGGACCAGCATTGCCCCCTATGAAGGGACGACACAAACGGAGGCATTTTAGTGGCGCTTCGCCAGGATTCGATCTGAGCACCCTCAGCACCGAAAACCAGCGCGCTGTACCACAAGGCCGCCACGGCCCACTTCATGGATATAATAGTGCTTATTTGCGAGAGAATATTCTGCGAGAAGTAGGGAGAAAACGTTCCTCCTAAGTTTTAGGAATTCTATGGGGAAAAGCCAGAAGTACTGCTTCATTCTGTCGTATTTTATAAAAGTTAATTTTTATTTTAAGATTTCACTAGGGGGGGGGGATTTTTCATAACTAACAGTGAGTCCATTGAATAAGATATGATTATACATTCTCATACAGCACTTATGCACCGAATAAAATAAATTTCAGAAATCTGAAGAATAATGCCCATAACCATTGGTTAAATCTTTGTTCGTATGACTTGCATGTTCCTATTATTTACCGACAGAACCTTAATATGCGACAATATCTCTATAAAGCGATGTAGCTTTAATGCAAAACACACAGTTTGAGATCTTTGAACAGAAATCATGAAAACCTCAATTTCAAATTCTTTGCTCTAAAGTACTAAATGGGGTGAAAAGTCCCGGGACTAGCAATGAAAAGAAAAATTTTGTCAAAAATCGATTTTATCCTTCAACATATCTTCCTTCAACAGCGATACACTTATTTCAATGGTCCTCTAACATTTGAATACCTTTCATATAGTACGATTTGTCAAGGGCTTCAAAATGCACATCAGTTTCACATTTGACATCCTCATTTGATGAAAATCTCTTCCGCTGAAACCAACCATTTCTTCAAGTTGAGAAACAAATAATAGTTGCTGGGGGTCAGATCTAGAGAATATGGGGGATGGTGGAGCAATTCGTATTTTAATTTATTCAATTTTACCATCGCTTTCACTGATGTGTGAGCCGGTGAATTGTCTTGGTGAAACAGCACTTTTTTTTTCGCCATGTGCGGCCTTTTTTTCTTGATATCGTCCTTCAAGCGGTCCAATAAGGCTGCTTAATTCTCACCTGTGATTGTTTTACTTTCTCAAGATAGTCTATGAATATTGTGCCACGTGCATCTCCAAAAATACTGGCCTTTCCAGCCGATTGTGGCGTCTTTGGTCACTATGGTCGGTTTTTCGAGCTTCCAACCACCCTGCAGACTGCCTTTTTGATTCAAGTGTGCAGTAATGGATCCACGTGTCATCCATTGTTACGATTCGGCGGAAAAAACCGTTTGGATTACGCTTTTATAGCCAAAGCGCGCTCTGAATTATCGGCAGGTTGCTGTTTTTGGTCAATTGTTAGAAAACGCGGCACCCATCTCGCACAAAGCTTTTTCATATTTAAATTCTCATGCAAAATATGTCTCAACCATTCTATTGATATCTTTACTATGTCAGCTATCTACCTTACTTTCACTTTGCGGTCTCCCAACACGATACGGTGGACTTTTTTGATGTTCTCTGGGTTGTTGCCTCAATTGGACGTCCAGAACGTGCGGCATCATCGGTGTTCGTACGACCATTTTTAAACTCGCTAAACCATTGACAAATGGTTGTTTTCGACTGAGTAGATGTGCTGTAATGTTTTTCGAGGCATTCTTGGGTTTGGACGGTATTTTTTTCATCAAAAAGAAATATTTAATTAAGACGCGAAATTCTTTTTGATCCTTTGTTTACACAAAATCAAAAGTAGCGTTACTTACACGACCGCAACTCGTAAATAAATAGCAGACATGTCATGAAACTTTGTTAGCAGTCTTTTGAAGGTTAGTACTAATAGAAAATTATATGGAAAATTCATTTCGAATGCCATTTAGTGGTGAGTCCCGGGACTTTTCACCCCATGTAGTAAGTAACAAAGAACTGATAGTGATATTTTAATACCAGATAGGAGAGTTTCTTCTCTTAGTCTGCCAATAGTTTGAGACGCCTTGAGTATACTCAATTATTCTTTCACCCCGAGAAAATAATTACCTTCTATATCTGTTTTGTTAACTTTCCCCCTTTTTCTATAAGGCGTGTGCACTGTGATGCTATACTGGTTGCTCGAGGATTGTTACACCAGGAGGCTCAACGACACCTATTAGACGTTTGGGTGAATACTGCGTAATTGCCGGAGATATTTTAAAACATCAAAATATATATTGCGTCTGCGCAGATTCATCCATGACGTCAGCTACCCATCATCTAGACTCTGTTATGCTGTCTTTTACAGCTAATGGTTTAGAGTTAGGCGTTACGAGCATACTCCCCCCCCCCCTTCCCATTCCCTCCTTCCACAAATACGCTGGTGTTAAAACGGTTCTAGCGTTGCGCCACTAAAAGACTCAGTTTGTGTCGTCCCTTCATTGGGGGTAATGCTAGTCTGCCTATATGGTGCCCCCATTATAAAATGGCTAGCAAACGTGCGGTGTACTATGGCAGTAAGGACATTGTACAAGAAACCGTCTGCCGCATTGGGAAAAAAATGAATATATGCAGCAACAGATGGTATAAAGAGGGCGCGAATGTCTTGTAAGCAATTCAGCTCTGTCATAGCAGTTACGAATCGAGCAACTGGAACACTGATGTTAGGTAGCACTCTTGTGCAGTTAATTTAATTCTGCCTGTACATCGATGTTACTAGAGTGTGTTCAGTTGTTTGGATAAATCTGTTAACAAATCATTTGTAGGTAAACCAAGTCTTATTAATTCATTATAGAGTCACCCAAAGAGGAATTATCTTACATGAGGCTTGAAAAGGATACTAGAACGTTATTAATTTTCTTAACAAATTGGACTACATAGATATTGCTGAATATAAGTCAGATTTCTTAAAATTAGTGAATTTATTTTTGCACAACATGGTTAATTTTGAAACAGTAGCGATAGTTAGTTGATATCAATGTTTAGAATTGAACAAAGTAAGAACACTCGGCTAAAGGTAAAAATTTACTTTATTCTAGTGTTTCTTTGTTTGCTTTCGAGACCGCTAAACGTAACTTTCGTATTGAGCGAATTTTCTCTCTTTTGCATGATTCTGACTGCATGAGATCAACGATTAGTTTTTCTCTGTATTGCTTTTAGAGTGTGTTTTTGCCTTTTTTTTTTAATTACTGTAAACTGCGACAACGCCGAATTTTCACGCCAAATGTAACAATAAATAATGATTAGGAAGTACAATTTTTAATGATTCCCAGAAGATGTAAGCTTTGGACAAGTAAAAACTCCTAAGTTTTACAAAGATTTTATCTAATTACGACCATTTTTCAACATTTCAAGGGTAGGTAAAAGGACTTGGTTTCTGTTTCTTCTGACTCGCCAACAAAAATGAGCCTCAAAATCATTTACCGCGAGCATGTGGTAAGCGGTCATTAATTTTTAAGGAATATCCGTAAGATAGCTGTAAAAAAAAGAAATGTGACGGTGATTATGAAAGTGGTCTAAGTCATATATTTTTCGTTTCGAGATATTTGAAGGTCTGACTCTGAACATGAACTGAATTCTGTATGACGCAATAACAAACTCAATTTAACAGTTCAATTTTTAGAATTTTGCAAAGATTGCTTCGCATTACGGTAATGTAAAAGAGTTCAATGCGAAATAGATGATAAACTTTTTTTTTCTTTTTAAGATTCTTGACTTAGGTCACTTTCAAAATCACCGGCACAAATGTTTGATATCGACTGACTGTAAATATTTGAAGGTTACTATGGCTTTAGCATACGTGTTGGCGTTTGGCGTGAAATATTTTTGATTCATGTGAAGGAGATCTAATCCGAAGTTTTGGACATACTTTCACTTGTTTATAGGGATGTGATGTCACTTTCAACATAGCATTGATCATACGAACTAAAATTTAGCGTGCGTATTGGACGGATCCACCTCCCCTCGTTTGATAGATATTTAATAATCATTCTTTTCTCGTCTCTTTTCTCCTCCTTGCAGCCAGGAGCATCTCCGAAGAGTTTTCCTCGTCAACAGACCTCAAAAGTAAAGACTTCGAAGAAAGCTCACAAAAGGACGAAGGTAGATTTGAGGCTTATTTTGTTAAATCTATGATCCTGAATTTACTGATCTGATACATTTTTATTATGTGATTTATATATACTTATTATAAAATGATTTTGGTTTAGCTGTCTTGGGTCAGCCTCAAAACTCAAACATCTATTGTTTTGATTTCTAATTTCAATTGCGAGAGTAATAATTAATTATAAATGAATAATTATAACTAAAACAGTTATTGCCTTGTAGTGTTATATACAATGGTAAACTAGCATCTTATCGCCAAGAAAGATTTGATAGTACAGATATCCTAATTTAATATAGAATTCTGAAACTATATAATCAGTTTCTACTTGACGCTCAGTCATATAAACCAACTTAAGCGAAACAATTTTAACTTTCCCGCCGAGTCTCTCAGCATCATTGTTTATTGATGTTATTAGACCGATAGTAGATGGAATACAATAAAGTCAATCAAACTAAAATCATTTTTAACGCAAGGATCGTGGTGCGTCTTTAATGCGTAATTCTGCAGGAAGTACATCAAAATTGCATAAAAGTCAAATCATTTTTGCAAAATCTTTGATTTTAGGAGTCATTTATTAAAAGTATTAGTAATTATAACCTACGACAGAAAGCTGTACGAAAAATTTCAATATAAATTAAACTCTATTTATTTTTTTAAGTTTCTTTGCGTTATTTATGTTAAATGCATTCAAACTCACTCGAATGTGGAATACACAAGATCTCGTGCAAACCGCTTGTAATCTTTTCTTGTTTGTTTGTTCCACAGAAATTTCGATAAGTACGTATTACGTAACAACGTTTATTTTTATAAAAAATACCTTTTTCATTCTATCCAATTCTTTTTTTTCTTCATAGACTGCATTATATTTGTAAAAGTTGCAAATAAAAATATATTAAAACTTCAATGTAATTGCCCTAAAAAATGAAAGTTTATGAGATCTAAAGGAAAGTTATTGAAATAAATTATAAATCAGTTTCTCTTTATCACTTTAACCATAGTATTGGTCCTTTAAGAAGAAAATATAACGTCATAAACAAAATAATCTCTCTTAGAAGAAGCCTAGTCCAATTTTTGAAGTTCAATTTTTATGCAAGTTTTACTTGAGTCACTAGGTTTTGCACTTCATAATATGAATAAGTCAGTTTATAAAATCATTTTTAATGCTTTGCTGAGCCAAATAAATCTTTCATCCATTTTAAAAAATGCTGTCTTTGGATTATGATTTCTTTGCTTTTTCTATCAAAATCCATTGAGAAATGGACTAACAAATCTGCTAATATTTTATGCCTTTACTCCATCATCGTAATATCCAATTTGAATATTTTGTAATTATGTAAGGGTGATCCAAATGAAAGTGAGACTTTTGTATTGTTGGCAGTGGTTAAATACTTCGTGTTTATTCGTGTTTGCGCCAGTAGATGACGTTGTAATGTTACGAAGCAATGCTGTCATCGTCGGAAAGTGTCAGTGAGGTGTTTGAACGTGTTTAAGCAGAGTGACTACTTACGGTCGTGACATGGATTCGTCCAAACACGGCCAGCGAGCTGTTATTCAATTTTTGAAGTCAGAAAGTGTTAATGAAGCTGAAATTTATCGTAGTAAGAAGAATGTGTATAGGCTTCAGTGTCTATCCCAGTGTGCAGTGTTTAGATGGTTTAGGGAATTTCGTAAATGACGTATGAGCACGGAACATGTCAAGAATTGCTCAAGCACACTTGGCCATCATTATGGAATCGATTGCCACCGTGGACAAAATTTACTGGGGTGCTTCCAATATGGGAGGTCCTCGACCCCTCCCCCCCCCCTAAAGTCCCGATATGTTGTCCTACGACTACCACATCTTCGGCCCATTGATAAAGGCTCTCAAAGGCCGCCGATTAGCTAACAATGCAGAAGTCCCGGGCGCCGTTCAAGACTGGTACCGCAGACAATCACGGATATTCTTTTCTTAGGTATCCAAAATCTTATAAGCGATTGGACACTTACTTTAACCGACAAAGTGATTCTGTGTGGCAGATATGTAGCTAATGTATCCCTATTACTTCCTATATTCACATTTTCCAATTAATAAACCATCCCAGAAAAAAAAAGCCTCACTTTCATTTGGGCCACCCCTTATAGTAACGTAGTCTCTATGTAGTCAATCAGAATAAAGCTTGAAAATTTCGGTTTTTAACGATAATTTAATTTTTGACTTAATTAATGATACAACTAGCGATTCCTCAAAGACTTAACTTCAATTACACTTTTATGAAATTCGGTGTCAACACATACTCACTTCTTTAGGAACAAAGGAAATGTGGGATCCTTAAATAGAATTGTAAAACTGAAGAAGTAAATAACAATAAAGTTACCTAGGGCGATCAGATATGAGCATTTGATATAAAAACTACCTGGACAAGTCTAATATTAGTATTAATAAAACAATTTCCCCTAATTTCGAATCTATTTAAGTAATTATTTTTAAGTGAAATCTCTTTCGTGGTATATCGTAATTAAATTCCCTTTCTCTTTCTCTTGAATATAGTTTCTTTTTCATTCAAATAATAGAAATGTAGAAGTTGTTCCGAATAAATTAGAAATAAAATCGAAAGAAATTAAAAAACACTAATCTCCTATATGAAATGATGGTTAATGTAAAGAGTGCGTACCCATTGGCGAAGTTTTTAAAATATGCCAAAATCACAATAAAATTAGTCTTTTGTAAAGAACTCGGCAATTCTTCAATTAGGCTCTTCAATTAGGAATTGTTACAATTATTCAGTTAAAATTCTTTAATTACGGTTTTGTTAAGAAGTGGATACCCCTTTTAACGTGGACGATAAATGCCCCAAACTTTTTGTTATCTTATATGTTCTGCAGTCAATCTTATAAATGGATAACGGGTTTGTATTTAACAGATTTTTCTTCAGTGACATAGAAACCAAGAGTTTTTGTTGTCAGCTATAAAATTAACCTTCGACTGATGAGTTTTCAATTATTAGAGCTTGTTTTCGCTTTATTGCGTGCATTACAATATCTTGTTCTTTAGTTTCAATTATGAGGAAAGAATATCATTTAGAACTTATTCTGAAATATTTATGCTATTTAAACTGACTAAAACTGGTTGTATATTCTGCATACACACGTAATTTTGTTGTATGCTATGTAGCTGTTACTGTGGTCTTTTAGTGTGATTTTGGCTAATTTTGAAAATCTCGCCAAATCAAAAATTTATATTATTCCTATTATATTACTTTCCCATCATATTCTTACCATTTTTTAAATTTTTGATTGTCACCTTTAGAAGTCATAAAAGTTTACGATGGAAATGGTTCTATGAAGAGCAGAATGTTTAGGACAATCACAATGTCAAGGACATCAACGAAAGAACAAATCATAGTAAGCATCGCATTATTTTTCTATGTATTCTCTCTCTCTCGTCTTTGTTTAATTTTCCATTTCTCCTTCAAACTAACTCTCTCGCAAAATTCTCTAACAAATGCCACAAAAATCGTTTATCGGAAGAATCCATTAAAGCAATGAATCCCAACCAATGTGCCGTGGGCTTTAGGGTGCAGTGAAATCGGCCACAGGTGCCCCGATATTTTTTACGGATAAGCAAAAAAAAATATTTGTGTGGCTCACTTAAAATCTACATATTTAAGTTGCTAAGCCGACTTTTTGGACCGTGAAAGAAAACTACTGCCTCAGTTGACTTCATTTTGGTCTTAAACGAAAGATTGTAATCTGCAGATTTGTCAAATTTGGCTTTTGTAACCGCAATTTCTATTAATGAGCGATCATTTACGATTAAAAAAAATTATTTCTGCGCATGCTCAGTGGAATATTTAAATCTGGCTTTAGAAATTCACTGTTTCTGCGTATGATCAGGGACATGTTTTAAATGATAAACACGTTTATTCCGAGGAGTCTCTCTCTCGATCTGTCTTTGCCATTTTTTATGATAATTATGTATATGAAATATAAGATTAAACCTGATGGAAATTGTTTATTTCGATCTGTTTAATTAGCGATAATTTTCAATTAAAAAAATCGCTTTCTGCGCATGCTCAGTGACATTTTTAAATCTGGCTTTAGATACTCACTAAGCACGAGGCCGCTTAAACACATTAATTTGTTTTTGCGCATTATTATGATTTTCAACATTTGGCAATGATGTGTAGTGCATTTATTTACTATCTCGCCGTCATGTTTTGACGGGTACCAACTAGTAAATATTAACTTGAATTATTGACTCTCAAGCCCGATGGATTGTAGCGTAAATCCATGGACACGTTTCTGAGGAGGAATTAACTACCCTAATGCCCAGAACTGTTAGGCGTAATATCAAACATTTGTGCTCTAAGCATCGATCGCAAATAAATACTAATAAAAAGGACAGTAATAAAACAAAACTCTCTTTAGTGATTTTAGTTGTAGTCCTCTAGCGTAATACTGTACTAAATCTCATGGCTGTTTTTAAAACTGTATTAATTTATCCTAGTCTAGTGTTTTTTTCTTATAAATTTAATAAAATCAGCAATGGAGTCCGTATTTATTTGAACTTAAATTGAACATGTTCCTGAAATATATATACTCATTTAATTCAATATTTCAAAAAAATGAAAAAACTAAAATCCCACAACTGCTAAGTTTGACATCAAACGCTTGTGCTCCAGGTATCATCACAAATCACACGTTAATAAAACGGAAATCTTTTTAGCGATTTCCATTGTAGTCCTCTAGTGCAGGCAGGGCCGAATTAAGACTTGCTGAGGCCCTAAGCTATACAAACCCCAGAGGCCCCTGTTATTTTAAATTACATCAGCTGATGTCGCAAAAATATATTTAAATATGTACGCCTTTTTAATGTATGAAAATAAATTCTTTTAATTTTTATTAAAAGATAAAAAAGGATGTGTTTACAAAGTCACAGAAATAATTATATAATTAAAGGGTTTCAAAAACGACAAATAAGGCTCATAGAACAGAAAGTTTTAAATTAAAAATGAAATTAATATCACAACATAATTAATTAGTAGTTTATAAAAACTTAATCTTTTATTCAGGTGAAAATTTAGTCTCAATCAATTTTACAATGCGCTTAAATTATTTTAATGTTTATTTTGTATATTTAAAATTATTTAGGAAATATCGTTATATGTCTGACTTCATTTGAGTGATTTTTCTACGAGATATTTTTATATAAATTTTTATATATTTTTGGGGTTTTTTTTATTTGAGGCCCGGCTGATTGCGAGTCCCTAAGCTGTAGCTTTTTTAGCTTATACGTAAATCCGGCCCTGAGTGCAGGGGTGGGCAATTGTCTTAGCTCGGGGACCGCTTTGTGGAATAGGAGGTTAGCGAAGGGCATCTTTTAAAGTTATTGCAATTATTAGTTAACTTTGCATTTCACAAAAAGTTAAATTGTATCATAAAAATCAATAAATATAAATAAAATAAAATATTGGCAGTTTTTCTAGCTGTCTAGGAGTTTTTGGCTGTCTTTGGCAGTTTTTCTGGCTGTCCGGATTTTTCGGGGTGTCTTTGCGGGCCACAAAAAAAAATATGTAGTGGGCGACAATTTGCTCACCCCTGCTCCAGTGTAATACTATACTAAATCTCAGGATTATTTCTGAACATGTATTAATTTATCCTAGTTTATTGTTTGTAACTTATATCTTTCAATAAATCCGCAAGAGTAAATATTTATTTGAACTTAAATTTAACTTGTTTCTGAAATATATATTCCCCTTTGATTTGATATTTAAAAAAAATGAAAAACTAAAATTCTAACAAGGGTACCTCAAGTTTGTAATTTCAATCCTTAAGGATTTTGCAAACGTAAAAGGGTTGAGAATCCCTGCATTAAAGTATAAATCTGCAAGGGAGAAAATATTTAACTTGTTCCTGAAATATATTCCGCTTTGAATTAATATTTTAAAAAATTGAAAAAAAACTAAAAATCTAACAAGGGTACCCCAAGTTCTTAATTTTATTTCCATGGGTTCCGCAAACGTAAAAAGGTTGAGAATCCCTGCATTACAATAAAAATCAGCAATGGAGAAAATATATAACTTGTTCCTGAAATACTCTGCTGGCCACCCAAATTGCAACACCAAGAAAGACAAGAGATATCACAACAAAATTTATTTTGTAGATAACATGTTGACCAAGTATCAAATGATTAAATTTATAGACTTCTGTGAAGTGTGGTTCCTGCCAAAATCAGTAGCCAGAGTAGCCGCCATTGTTGGAGATCACTGCTGCCACACTCCTCGGCATTGATTCAAAGAGACTTTGGATGAGTTCTTGGGGTACAGCAGACCAAGCAGCTTCCAAACGTTGCCAAAGTTGATCTGCTGTGGCAGCTGGGGATGGAATCTGGGTCAATCGTAGAGCAACCATGGACCAAATGTTTTCTATCGGCGAAAGATCCGGAGAGCGAGGCGGCCAGGGAAGCAATTCAATCTGGCGATTGACGAAGAACCGTTGGACAATGCGTGCCACGTGTGGTCGCGCATTATCCTGTTGAAATATGGCTGTGGGCAAGCCCTGAAGGTAAGGAAGGACAACTGGCTCCAACACCTCGTAGATGTAGCGCTGGCTACATCTACGAGGCGTACTAGAGGTGTGCGAGAGTGATATCCAATACCGCCCCATACCATAATACCCGGTGCAGGACCAGTGTGGCGGTGCATAACGCAACTATTCAGCATCCTCTCTTCACGGTGTCTCCAGACTCGAATGCGACCATCGTGGTGTTGCAGACAGAAGCGTGACTCGTCAGTAAAGACAATTTCATTCCATTCTGCCATCCACATCCTTCTGTCATCGCACCATTGGCGGCGGAGACGTCTGTGGTTCTGCGTCAAGGGTAGACAAAGCAATGGACGTCTTGCGGACAGACCACTGTGCTGTAAACGGCGTCGAATGGTACGCGCAGACACTGGATGATGCGTTACAGACTGCATGTGCTGTGCTATGGTTCGTGAGGTGACTGAGCGATCCGTCACTGCCATGCGCACAATTTGCCTGTCATCACGTGAAGTGGTGCGCTGAGGTGGATGCGATCGAACACGCCGGTCCGTCGTACCCTCCTGCATCCAACGATCACATATCCGTATTACAGTTGTTTGGTTTCGTCCAACACGACTACCGATTTCCCTGAAAGATAATCCACAATCTCGGTAGGCCACTATCCTTCCTCTGTCGAACTCGGATACTTGATCAAAAGATGATCGCTGTTTTCGACGACGCATAATTGATCGTTTTTTTAAAAAAACCACAAGAAAAACACAATTGCCGAACTTGAAATCTTCGAAATCTCCAAGCCTTAAATAGCGCTTTGAAGTGGCGCCACAGGCGCGCGTGATATGCGTCTGCGCTGAAATTCTAATCATTTGCATATCTCACCTCCGCTAATGCATGTTGTAAATTTTATGTTATTTGCATGTTTCCTTCAGGGTGTTGCATTTACAGTGGCCAGCAGTGTATATTCCGCTTTGAAATAATATTTAAAAAATTTGATAAAGCTAAAATTCTAAGAAGTGTACTCCAAGTTTGTAATTCCATTCCTATGGCTTCCGCAAACGTAAAAGGGTTGAGAATCCCTGCATTCAAATGTAAATCAGCAATGGAAAAAATATTTAACTTGTTCCTGAAATATATTTCACTTTGAATTAATATTTAAAAAATTGAAAAAAAACTAAAATTCTAACAAGGGTACCTCAAGTTTGTAATTTCATTCCTATGGCTTCCGCAAAGGTAAAAGGGTTGAGAATCCCTGCATTCAAATGTAAATCAGCAATAGAGAAAATATTTCTTCCTGAAATATATTGCACTTTGAATCAAAAATTGCTTAAAAAATTGTCAAAAATTGTTTAAAAAAATTGAAAAAAATTTAAATTCTAACAAGGGTACCCCATGTTCTTAATTTTATTCCCATGGGTGCCGCAAACGTAAAAGGTTGAGAATCCCTGCATTAAAGGATATATCATTTCAGAAAAGGTATAAAATGTATCATAAAAATCAATAAATATAAATTAAATTAAATATTTGCAGTTTTAATCAGGGCATTTTTATTGCATGGGCAAATCGGGAGTTTGCCCAGGGCCCCCTGATGCTAGGGGGGCCCCAAACTGTCCTCTTTAACGATGTTTCTCAACACTATAATAGATAGGGTGCCAGATAAGTGAAAGTTTTTAATTTCGCTTTCTGCTTTAGGAAAAATGTTAAACTATCAGGTTGTATCAGTTGTACAGCAAAAGATGAAAGGTGTTTTCAATTTGATGTGAAACATTTTACGAATGTTTCATCTTATCAGCCATACACTGTAATAGCAGATATAGGACTCGTATGCAGGGTTGTTTGGTTTAAATTGTTATTTGAGTCAAAATTTAAATCAAACGATTTTATTTAATCCTGATTTTTAAGAACTTTTCCTCACACGCTTGGTGTATGCACCTAGTACTTCTAATAGTATAGTCCATGGATAGTTCTTATTTTTATAAATGTTCGTAAGGGGCCCCTACAAAATAGCATCTGCCCAGGGGCCCCCAGCGTTCATAATCGGGCCCTGGTTGTAATGGATGTCTTGGAGTTTTTGGCTGTCTTTGGCGGTTTTTCTGGTTGTCCGAATTTTTCTGGCTGTCTTAGGGGGACACAAAAAAATCTGTTGCGGGACATAATTTGCCCATCCCTGCTCCAGTGTAATTCTTTACTAAATCCCATGGCTATTTTTGAAACTGAATTAATTTATCCTAGTATAGTGTTTGCTACTTATATTCTTCAATAAATCATCAAAAGTAAATATCTATTTAAATTTAAATTTAACTTGTTTCTGAAGTATATTATACTTTGATTTAATATTTTTTTTAAATTGAAGAACTAAAATTCTAACAAGGGTACCCCAAGTTTCTAATTTCATTCCTATGGGTTCCGCAAACGTAAAAAGGTTGAGAATCCCTGCATTAAAGTAAAAATCTGCAATGTAGAAAATATTTAACTTGTTCCTGAAATATATTCCGCTTTGAATTAATATTTTAAAAAATTGAAAAAAGCTAAAATTCTAACAAGGGTACCCCAAGTTCTTAATTTTATACCCATGGGTTCCGCAAACGTAAAAAGGTTGAGAATCCCTGAATAAAAGGATAAATCAGCAATAGAGTATATTTTTAACTTGTTCTTGAAATATATTCCGCTTTGAATAAATATTTAAAAAAATTGAAAAACTAAAATTTTAACAAGAGTACCTCAAGTTCTTAATTTTAATCCCATGGGTGCCGCAAACGTAAAAAGGTTGAGAATCCTGCATTAAAGGATAAATCATTTCAGAAAAGGTATAAATTGTATCATAAAGACCAATAAATATAAATTAAATTGAATATTTCCAGTTTTTCTGGATGTCTTGGAGTTTTGGGCTGTCTTTGGCAGTTTTTCTGGTTGTCCGAATTTTTCTGGCTGTCTTGGCGGGCCCCAATTTGCCCACCCCCGGCTTCAGTGTAATACCACACTGATTCCCATGGCTATTTTTGAAACTGTATTAATTCATCCTAGTCTATTGTTCGTTACTTATATCTTTCAATAAATCAGCAACAGTAAATATTTATTTGAACTTAAATTTTACTTGTTTCTGAAATATATTCTACTTTGATTTAATATTTTAAAAAATTGAAAAACTAAAATTCTAACAAGGGTACCCCTAGTTCTTAATTTCATTCCCATGGGTGCCGCAAACTTAAAAAGGTTGAGAATCCCTGCATTAAAGTATAAATCAACAATGGAGTAAATATTTAACTTTTTACTGAAATATTTTCCAGTTTGAAATAATATTTTTAAGAAATTGACAAAACTAAAATTCTAACAAGTGTACCCCTAGTTCCTAATTTTATTCCCATGGGAGACACAAACTTTAAAAGGTTGTCAATCCCTGCATTAAAGTATAAATCAGCAATGGAGTAAATATTTAACTTTTTCCTGAAATATTTTCGAGTTTGAAATAATATTTAAAAAACTTGATAAAACTAAAATTCTAACAAGTGCCCAATTTCATTCCCATGGGAGACACAAACGTTAAAAGGTTGTCAATCCCTGCTTTAAAGTATAAATCAGCAATGGAGTAAATATTTAACTTGTTCCTGAAATATTTTCCAGTTCGAAATAATATTTAAAAAAATTGATAAAACTAAAATTCTAAGAAGTGTACCCCAAGTTCCTAATTTCATTCCCATGGGTACCGCAAATGTAAAAAGTTTGGGAATCCCTGCATTAAAGTATAAATCAGCAATGCAGTAAACATTTAACTTGTTCCTGAAATATATTTAACTTTGATTTAATATTTTAAAAAATTAGAAAAACTAAAATTCTAACAAGGTTGGCACAAGTTTCTAACATCACTCCCAAGAGTGCCGGAAACTTGAAAAGGTTGGAAATCCGTGCATTAGAGTATAAATCCATTACAGCCGAATGATGGCAGTAATAATGGGGAAGAAAACTGAAATTCCTACGCATTCTAGAATTCTTTCACTGAAAAAAAGATTTTAATACACGAATTCAAAGACATAACAAGGGTTATTCATGTAACGTCTAACTCTAACTGTTAACCAGTGATGGATTTTGAAGTTTTACAGCCCCAGACCAAATTTCTTTTGGGCTAGGGCCATTTCATTTTGAAGTCAATAAGATAAGCATAAATTTTCACCGCCTATGTGATAACATATTAATCATGTACGTTTACCGTTTACCAGACAACATTTGTTGTTGAAGTGTTATCATACTATATTTTTGTTTTATGTTAAAACACTGTACATATAGGAGTTGAGAGAAACGCCACATTTTTTTTTCATAGAATAAATATATTTATACAATGTAAAAAATAACATTACACCTTTTTACATCAAAGTCGTATTGGTTAATACATAGAACAGTAATATGAATAAATACCCTTACCCTGTAAAAGTTTTGGTCTAATGTATTAACTTTTATAACATATTTTAAGATTTTTTTTTTTTAATTCACGAGCCGACAGCCCCTAGACAGCGACCTGGTTGGCCTAGTCCTAAATACTCCATTGCTGTTAATAAGAAAAATTTCAGGTAGTTTCTTCTAACGAAACTACCGCGGGTTATTAACGTAGGATTACTTATCGTTGCTTACATCTTTTGTATGTATATATGTATGTGTTATGTATCCTACGCATTCTAGAATTCTTTCACTGAAAAAAAGATTTTAATACAATAATATGTATCTATATAGATGTACGTATATATATATATATATATATATATATATATATATATATATGTATGTCAAAATTTTGACGCATTTTGGTACTTTTCTGTTTAACTGTTTAATGCTTGCTCAAGCGATACAGACTGGGTTTGGCGCGCTGCCAAAATTATAACTCGCGAGGACGAACGGACGGACGGACGATTTTAGCGTCTGAAATTTTGCTTTCCGAAGGACCGTTATGGAGGAACGTAATCCTACGTTGAAAAACGGCATCGGAGTACACGGAAGATGGGTATCTGACGTCATGTATATATTTTGCAGAGGCAGTTTTGATGTTGTAAAAGTTTACTGCGGCTGCGCAGTATTCAACCACAAAATGTATTGTTTAGAGACTCGCCCATAACATATTTGGCGTAGCAAACATCATAGATCTGAATTGTGCTTGTCATCACAGCGAAGTATTTCAAACACCCCAGAGTCAAAAGAAATTTATAATCATACAATACACGTGCCAATATGTAAAGAACTTTTTCTTAATAACACTAAATATTACTTCGTACTGGAGTAAAGCTAATTAAATTAATGTTACTAGTTTTTAAGGAAAATTACAGTTCATAAAGTAGCAAAAGAGGAATGAGTAGCTAGATATTTCACGCATACATTGGTTCATGTATTGTAAATATTGAGTTTCTTTTAGAAGATATACGATGTTCACATACAACAAAAATTTCATTTCACTTGGATGCACATGTTCTGGAGGAGGAGTAGGGGCTCGATTTTTAAGACTGGAAATACCCAAGCCAATCCCGAATGATTTTCTGTTTTATCAGTAAGCTCGACCCCATCAGAACCTGGAGCTCAGTCTCTTGCAGTTTATACTTAATAATTACAAGATAAAAAGAAATTTTTATATACCATGTTTTTAAATTTTCTGTTGAATCATATAAACTTGACGATTCTATGTATTAATAAATACTTTAAAAAAATTTTTTTGATGAATTATCCCATCAACTGGAATGAAAATGAAGTTAATTGGAAGTTAACTTGCGTTTAACTTTACGTTTCCGTTCCGGTCGATAGATGGCTGCACCAGTCTACAAAACAAAATTAACTGAAAATAACTGAAAATTGATTTAATTCAGCTTAAAGATGGCTAAACGTATCAAAAAATGCATTGTCATCGTGTTCTGAGCTATTCCAAAAGTTTCAAATGTCTAGCTAGTCGGGAAGTTAGTTAAAAATCGATTGCAAGATTTGTAAGGGACAAACACTTAAACAAACAAGAAAGCAAGTTAATAAAAACATGGTAATAAAAAGCAAATCAATAATTCAGTAACAGATGGAGTAAACCTTATCATTTTGTAAGCCCCGACTTGAAGTCAGAAATGGAAACCTCTAGTCCCAACCTCCTTTATTATTATCCTCTTATTAACGGCATGTCACATATTTTACAGAAGTACAGTGAAACTTGCCAGTCGTGGTTCCCAAGAAAAGTGGCCGTTTTGAGAGGTGGCCGTCGAAAATGGGTTTCTTCCATAATATTGGCTCTGTGGATTCTTTAATCGGTTGTGAACAAAATATGGCCATTTAGAGGGGTGGCCGGCTAGAGAAGTTTCACTGTACCTGTGTCTGAGGAGGTGTTAGGAAAATGATTTCTTATCACCAGCATATCAGTTACGAAACATAGAATAGCTAACGTAAGTCATGAATGATGGTGATATCAGTCATGCACTGATTGTCTACATGGGTGGCTGAAATTTTGACCCTTGCTTGTCTCTCTGAGGACTCAATTCATCCAAACTGTGTTTCCTGTATACTGTTACTAGCTGAAAACCCGTACTTCGCTACGGAGTACATTCAAATTAAATACAACGGTCAATGTATGCAATTCATACCAAATAAATAAATATATATATATATATATATATATATATATATATATATATTAAATGATAAATACGACGATCAATGTATACAATTGATGTAATATATATATATATATATATATATATATATATATATAAGAAAATCGTAAAGGATAATTTTACAGACAAAATAATGTAGAAGAAAATATTCAAATTAAATCTAATATAAAGAATACTAAAGAATATAGTACAGTTAATATAGTACAGTTTGTAGAACATTTCTTTTACTGTATTTTAATATTTTTTTTAATAATGTCCAATCGTCTGCCGCATTAGCAAGGAAAAAAATATTTTTTGTTTATTTAGTTGGTATGCACGTGACGATAAATTTATTTAAAGTACCAGAAAAAGAAATCATGTGATCAGTATTTAAGAAATCAAATTCTAAAAATTAATCTTTAAAAATTCACCAAAAATCAGAAAATGGAGGTAAAGATTCGAAAAAAATTTCATTTTAAAGGAATTTTTATGATCTTTCTTGTGATATAAATTTTATAACCCTCAAAGAATTATTTTAAATGCAAACGTAAAAAAAGTAAAAAAACAGCTTAAAAATTTAATTTTAAAAAATCTAAGAAGAATTTTTGAAAAATCTTTCTTAGTGCACCCCTACACTATAAGAAGAATCGCCATACAAAATTTCAGCCCTTTAGGTCCAGCAGTTTGGTCTGTGCGTTGTATGTCAGTCAGTGAATATGTCAGTTTCGGAACTGTTTTATATATACAGTGGCTCCCAAAAGTGTTCGTACACTTACGAATTTCAATGAAATAGGGGTCTATCCATTAATTAAAATGAATATTTCAGAATGGGTATTTAATAATAAGATCTATAATCTATTCTTAACAAAGCTACATGAAATATTTTGAAAACATAGTAACACTTTATTTTTACGAAACCAGTAATCAAAAAGTAACAAAAACTTTATCTCACAAAAGTCATCGTACACTGAAATATTTTCGGATAAATTCATAATTAAAATTATCGTCTGGCGCTTTATTTTAATTTTTGAACTGTGGTGGCATTTAAAATATCGTTTGGCTTTAATTTTTGCTTGTGTACTCCGTAATATTCTATTTATTATTTAAAAATGGCTCGTAGTCCTAAAGAAACAACAAACAGCATTTGAAAATTGATTATTTTCCATCATAGTAGTGGTAAATCAGTTCGGAATATTGCCAAATTACTTAATTTACTCATTCTACTGTGCAGTATGTGAAAAAACGCTTTAAAGAAGAAAATTGGATCGAAAACAAGGTAAGAAAAGGTCGTCCGGCAAAGTTGACAAAACGTGATCAGAGATTTATAATTAGAAAATTTGTGAAAACAAATTTTCTCGTTTGAGTGCTGTAAAAGTTTCTGCAGAATTCAATGAAACATTTTCTACTTCAATTTCACCTGAAATTTTTTGACGAGTTCTCAGAACAGCTGGATTACATGGGCATTCTGCCCATAGAATATTTTTTGTGAGTCAGAAAAACAGAAAGTTTAGGCTTCCCTTCGCACTATCAATGATAAATAAGCCCCAAACCTATTGGAATAATGTCTTATTTGCCGATGAACATTTCTGGTGCTGGTGGGCGTATAATTGTATGGAGAAGAAAAAAATGAGGAACTTAATCCCAAGAACTTAGTAGGAACAGTTAAGCATGCCGGTGGAGGTATTCTTGTGTGGGGGTGCATGTCAGCATCAGGACTAGGAATTTTGGTATTTATTGATGGCATAATGAATCATGCTGTTTTTATAAATATTTTAAGAGACAATTTAAATTTATCAGCTCAAAATTTGGGTATTGGAAACAACTTTGTTTTTTATCAAGATAACGATCCTAAGCACACGGCTCTCAACGTTCGCATCTGGTGTGTCTATAATTGTCCACAAGTTTTGAAAACACCACCTCAATAACCAGATTTTAAACCCAATAGAACATATTTCGCGAGAACTGGAGGTTCGAGTACGAAAACACGACATTCACACGAAAAGCGAACTAAAAACAATTATGATGGAAGAATGGATGAACATTCGTGCAAAAATTGCAAAAGAACTAAAGCAATCTATTCCAAGACGTTTATAAGCTGTTGTGGATGCTAAAGGATATCCTACTAAATATTAATTTAACGAAAAATTAGAATATTTACTAATATGTAGAGATTTTTTATAAGTGTACGATGACTTTTGTGAGATAAAGTTTTTGTTACTTTTGGATTATTGGTTTCTTAAAAATAAAGTTTTACTATGTTTTCAAAATATTTCATGTAGTTTTGTTAAGAATAGATTATAGATCTTATTATTAAATACCCACTCTGAAATATTCATTTTAATCAATGGATAGACCCCTATTTCATTGAAAATCGTAAGTGTACGAACACTTTTGGGAGCCACTGTATAGATTGTAAGGATCGCGAAATTAGCTTTCAAGATATCTGTACAAGATGTAAACGGAACAGAAATGGATTTGTTGTTTAAACTTGGACCCCACACTTAAGATATTTTCTTATATCCAAGAAATGTTCCAAAATCAGGAAAATTTTGAAACACATCTGGTCCCCGGATATTGGAGGCTCAATCAGTTTTAAAAAAATATGGAGTATTTTAATGATTTTTTTAGAAATAAGAAAGGTATTAGTTTTCAGAAATAATAAGTATAACACCACATAATACTTATTCTGAAAATATATAATTCATAAACATACCTTAGCCTTTATGCATATAATGTGATTGCTTCAGTGTTCTGCTTTCTGTTCGGTCGAACCGATCATGACATTGTTCGATATGTATTCTAAAATACAGTACCAGTCTAATTTTGATATGTTCCAAGCAAGAAAAGAGCGATTGCACAGCCTTTACATTTTTGGTAACTCAGTAAATGTAAACATTGTTCTATCCACAAAATTATTAAAAGTTACCGTGACTGTATGTAGGGGACTGCAGCCATTATACTTTGTTTTTCTATTCTCTAGGCTGCTGCTCTCAGGGCATTCCATGTTTACGATGACCCAAGGCTCTACTACATAACAGATGCGGTCGGTAAGTCAGCGGCTTTTTTACTTTACCCTGATGTGTAACTGCATAGCTTTTTATGGAATCCATCTTAATTTTTAATTTACTATGTACTCAGGACGATGTTAATAATTGTAGTGAGTGCCCTGATAAAATTTTTAAAAATACAGACTAGAACCTTCTATGGAAGTAAAAAAAATCTAAGGGATTGTTCACATTACATCCAGGAGCATCAGTCTTACTCGCTTGGAAAATGTTTTAATCAATAACAAAGCTTCAGAATTTAGTGACTCATCCTGTTAAGCTCTCCGACTGCTTATAATCATTTCGATGCTATTAAGGCTAGTGTTAATAAATATAAGGAAAACATTCCTAATTCTCTGTTTTTCAAAGAAATCTGCAGTGTTTAAAAAGTTTTCTGTCCTCCAAACATTCCGTAATTACCCCGTGTTATTTAATTTTTTAAAAGTAATTTCAATTATCTACAAATTCAAATACATGTTGAATAAAACAAGTGCAAAACATTTCTAAAATTTAAAAAATAATCATTATTTGTAGTGTTGCTTGTTTTAAAATTAACATTATTTAAAAAAATCTAAATATTCCCTATCGACATATTTACAATTATACGGCCCCGTTAAAATTATTAGAGACAGAATGAGACAAACCTTTTTTTTTTAAATCGGACCCACAGGGTTACCACACTAGAAAAATTCTGAAGACTGTTAATGTTCTTACAAGCAACCATTTGGAGATATATTTCCCCTTCTGGTCTGAATACTCAATGAATTCATCCTTGTATGTCGCATGGGCTGCGTCACGGCGTGGCAAAACGTACAAGAGGCTAGATTCTGCCAGATTTTCAAAATATTTTATGCTGAATCTTTACCACAGATAAAATTAATCCTTTAACTTGTTTGCACTGATATGTTTTTGAGCAGCCAATTAGAGTCGGCGTTTTATGCCAAAGACAAATTCAAATCCCACATCTTTTCTGCCTCCATCAGATATACTAAAACAATCTTCAGAGGTAATTTATTAGCAGTTCCATACCTTTTTCGACTTAGGTGAAAAAATTTCTAAGGTTGTCAGATTTGAGAGAGAAATCGCCTTGAAAAGGTATCAGAAACATGAATGATAGCTAATCGAAATCATAGCCATTTTTCGTATTTCATAGTATATCGTTAAATTTACACGAAAGATAGATTAACTTTAAATTTGACAGTTACTGTCTGTCGGTTTAAGGGGAATATTTTATTTATGGTCAAACTCTAATGCACCAGCTGGTGTGTGTTGTTCTTTGTCGATGAAAAGGAGATAAAAATGTTTGAATGTTTTTCGAAGATGGCAAATTTACCGAAAATGTCGCGAAAAACACCTTGTTTTTCTCAGGAAAGTAACTTCCCAAAATAATGAGGGATAATTATTTACGATTCTCGAATTAGCCATAACAAGAATAGATTGGAATATTCTATTAAACTACCAGACAAGAGTCTTTTCTTTCTGTGCAATATGTTCACAATCTACGAATAGTGGGTAATCCTAGGTCAAGTGGATTTCATAATTAATATTTCTAAATAATGTATAATCATTATCAATATTTATGAGGATGAGCATGAAACCCTAAATGATTTAAAAGTCTTTAAACTTGATTTTGTGTTTTTTTCAAGCACACACATTACATTCACTTCCCTTTAAAGAAAAATCCTGTAGGTAGAAATCTCTTATGCATCTCAAAGTACATAAGATACGGTATCGATTTAAATAAGGCTTGTAAACAAACAACTTGAGTAAAATGCTTGAAAATGGCAATTAAGATGAGTGATTAGAATTTATCACAGATGTAAAACACTGACCCTCTAACACGTTTTTTAAAATGACGTCAAAGCAGAAAACAAAAATGATTATTTTCTTCGTTAATTTATTAGTTCAAAGCTTAATTGTTGTTAAATCATCAGGCAACTAAGTAGAAAATTTATGCTATATCTATGATAAAATTTCGGCATACAATAACCAGAAAAGGAAGAAAAAGACATGAATACCATCTTAAATGACATTACTCATCGTCCAGTTACAATGAAAATAATTTTTGCTGTAAGGCAGAATCTAGCCGCTTATATATTGTGAGAATTCATATTGCTCATCTCTTATTCACTACATGATAGCTTCGTGTGACGAGGAAAATACTGACAGGATACCGCTTTAATTTTTGTTTGCATCTTTCGCAGACTCCAACGAGAAAGAGCTTGATGGGACAGCTCCACTTCAAGGTCTAACGCGCAGAGAGGGTCAGAAACCGGCCATTTATCTCAGGTTCCGGTCGCCGGATCCAGAATCCGGCTACATCAAAGTCTACCCAGGTAAACTGGGGTAAGTATCTCACCAAAATCTTTATTTAAGAAAATCACCTAAGTTTAGTTAGTTTCATGTACTTAGATTCTCCGCTGGAGCTGTTGCTCTACGTTTTTATTATTGTATTAACTCTTTTATTGCTATTATTTTCCTTGAAATCTCAATACGTCTACGTTTTTCACATCTTATATTCTCTTTCCTCTGCTATTTTTTCGAATAATCATTGAAGTTCTATGCGTTTATAGACAGAAATCACTGCAACTGAGGGCCCATGTATTGCAGTTATCCCAATGTATCCTGTATACTCAGATTCTTATTATTAGTTCACCCTTTTGACGATAAATGCCACCACACTTTTTTTTTTTTCAATTTTCTTGTAATCTGTTTCGCTCGTTTTATTATCACTTTTTGATCCCCATTTTTCTGATATAAAAATCCTCTTAATGGTAAAAAACATTATTAAAAGTTCAAATATTTATAAATATATGTGTAATCCTATCCATAAACTTTCTATTCTCTAGCCATTATTAGTTGTACTCACATGCTAAATGGAGGAGTAATTCCTTTCGAAGATATACTCAAGAGTTTAGTGTTTAAAAGTCTCGGATATTTATTTTTCTTTCCTTACTTTTTTTCATCGACTTTTCTATAAACATTTTTCTTCTCTACTTCCGCCATATTTGCTATATGCTTGCAATATTAGAGTACTCGGTGTTAGAAGGCGAGGCCCATGGAACGGAGTTGTCTCCAAGTCTCCTATTGGTTTCAATTGGTATTTTGATTCTTCAAAAATAATAACTGGTCCGATGTAACCTTTTCAGAGGTAACAACCCCCACCGTTTGCACGGAGCAGATTTTTTCCCCATTTTTTTTTTAACCTAAAGAATCTTGAAAAATTTTCCAATTAAAGGTTGCAAAAAGTTTTTACTTCTTTAAACAGATAACAGATGGCAGTACTAGCAATTTTTCTGCTTATTTAACTGGAAAACATTGAATGCAAGTGAAAAATGACTAGATTTAGGCGTTTACACAGTGCAAACGGCGCCCCTCAAAGTGTTAACAAGAATCAGTAAGACATCGCGATATCAATGAATTGTAATCTCCTCTGTTCCTTTGGCTTTCGTGACCATACTACAGTAACAAACATTTATTTAGTTTTCCACGCTTTAAAAAAGTTTTGAAAAATTACTTTTTTGCGAAGCTGCTACATTACGTTTGTCAGTTTCAGCCTTACCGTTACGAGTACATTTTTAACGAATCACAGAACTCAACACGATTAGCCTCGATAAGTTGAAGAGATCTGTGATTGGCTAAAATTGTTTCGATCCAAGTAACGTTGATTCGCAAGAATGTAATGTGAACTGGTCCACAGCAATTCTTAAGGCTGCCGTGTACTAACCCTATTAGATTAGCTCACCTCGATGTTTACCTATGGAGAAAATGTGTCCAAGGATTTCCGACTTAGATTTAAAGATTTGTTTTTAAAAATTGTACTCAATATTAGAGAAACAAAATTTACACCATGGGGCATTTTTCGTTTTAAAAAAATGCAAACAGTGTTGTCGAGGGGAAATCTGGTATAGTGTGTTTTAAACGCTCCTAAATTCCTTTGGTAGACGAAATTTATAAAATGAATCCTAATGCGAGATGCTGAAAAATTCAGGCTATCTGAAAACATAATTTTTATCGAATTATCAGCATTTACATAGTTGTCAATAGTAGACATATTTCTGGGCTATTTAGCGTTGGTACCGCACGCAAAACAAGCTAAAATTTGTACATTTTTAAAGCACATAGCACTTAAATAATGCATAACCAGAGCTTATTTAGATATTTGGCACACTAAAAATGACTATACAAGTAATTACAATCAAAATAAATTAAATTTGACATGAAAAATTTGCTAAAAAAGTTCCTAAATCAGCGTTTTATCAAAACTTCAAATCAAGGAGTTGTACTAAAAATCTCAATTTTTTATGTCAACTTAGTGCCACCAGTGGCATTTTTCCCGCACTACCCATCATCGAAAATCGAAAAAAAAATGTTTTTCAGGTAGTCTCTTCTAACGAAACTACCGCAGGTTATTAACGTAGGATTACTTATCGTTGCTTATCTCTTTTGCACAATGTATATATGTATCTATATATATATGTACGTATGTATATGTATACATATATGTATGTCAAAATTTTGACGCATCTTGGTACTTTTCTGTTTAAATGTCCAAGTGATAGACTGGGTTTGACGCGCTGCCAAAATTATAACTCACGAGAACGGGCGGACGGACAGTTTTAGCGATTGAAATTTTCCTTTCCGCAGGACCATTATGGAGGAACGTAATCGTACGTTAATAGTTTTTTCGGCCCACCGTATTTGACAATGGCAGTTGATCATCCTTTTTCATCCAGAACCATCCGTTAAGCAGAGGTTAGGGACCCGAAATTCTGAAACACTGAATACAATACTGACTCCCTTGTCTGTGCAGGAATCTCGATGGCCACCAAGTGATTCCTGTGACAAGTGACGACGAAGTGAACGACGTCATGGAGAGAGCTCTGGAGAAATTCGGACTCGACCCATCAGACGTCACGAAGTACCGGCTCAGTGAAGTGTCCCTAGACAAAGGATGTAAGTTCAGCTCTCGAGAGGAGCATTCATTTGAGATTGTTGGAAGGAAATGGGAAATCTAGACGCGCAGTCCAGTCCATGGGCACCAACAACAGGTTTGGTGCTTGGCGTCTGTTACGAAGACTTAAGCCTCAAAACTTCGGAGTACCGGGTGATTCAAAAGCCAGTCAATATTTTAAAAATCCATATTCTAGTGAATAATTAACGTATGGCACAGCAATAAGTACAGGCACACATGATATAGCAACAGATTTTGTTTAAGATCCCCCACCCTCCCACCCCTAAAAAAAATTACGTAATTGTTTATAATATGTCCACCAGATGGCGCTGCAAACGCATTGACGTACCTACAAACGGCTGCTATAAACGGAACCGCAAAAACTCGAAAAGTTAATTAAGGCAAGAAGATTGTCATGTTGACCATACCTCAGAAAGCACAGTTGGGGATGCATTATTTTCTTGATTACTTTTTGTTATAGATAGGGAGCCATCTAGTGGACATATATGTAATTAATAATGTAAATTTTTTTTCGGGTCTAAACTCACTGCCTTTCCCTACGTTAACTATACACTGAAATATGGATTTTTAAAATGCTGATTGACTGTTGAATCGCCCCGTATTTCATGTGGCATAGGCTAGTACTATTGGAGAATTAAAAAACCTCTAGCCGAGATTGTAGATCTTAGACTGGTAGAATCACTCTAATATACATACTCAATTTTCATGCAATAATATCAATTTGTAATCAAGTGTTTAATGTTATTGAAATGTGCAAAGTAAGCAGATTTTTTTTAACATGCATACTTTAATCAGAGTTTGAACTGAACTTGATTTTATTGCTTGAAATTCCCGTTTTCCCCCTAAGAAAATATTATAAATATACGTTTACCAGCTGTGAAAGAAAAATTTCAAATATATTTTTGCTCTGATTATTGTACATAAAAATATGATAAAGAAAATTATATCCCTTCAATGTTTTGAGTACTGTTGCCCATAAATAAAACTATTCCAAACCAAAATGGAGGAAATTTACAAGAGAGAAAATTAGAAACTGAACCCCTATAGCCTATCAAATCCATGTAAAGGAGGATAAAACTGAAAGTCATTGGTTTATTGATATTGATGCACAAATAATTTCAGAAAACATAACCCTTTGCTTACTACCATTATCTTAATGAATTCCAGATTTATACCCTTTAACGTTATTCGCGACGTCTGTAAACACATTCGCATACTTGCATGTTTAAAAGCTTTCTAATTCAGAGCATTTAAAGTTCAATTTTTGGTAAAGCGTGGGACACACGACTTTACTACAGAACAATCGAGAAAGGCAAGGTTAGGAATACATTCTCGTGATCTCTGGAAATTTATTAAGTTGATAAAAGTAATCTTAGAGACTATGTAACGTGACTGCATGGGAATATCCGCTTAATTATATAAACTCGTGCGGCTAATTATTTCTCTTGGTAGAAATACCTTTTAATAAAGAGGGAAAAATAAGTTATTAGACACGTTTGCAAAATTTGTTTTCCTATCAAGGGTTTAGCAAAAGTTAAAGCCTTCGTTTATGTTTATTTAATCTTAATACGCATACATTCTTTTTGAAATGCCATGCAAAATATTTTTTGTTTCAGCTGTGCATGAAAGGCCTATGGATAATCAAGAGAGCCCTTGGGAACTCATTAAAAACATTGCACGAGTAAGTACCACCTTTTCATTTTGTTTACTTTTTTATATAAATTTCCATTCCATTCCATGTATGGATGTAGATGTAAGAGTTATTTAGGTAGGGCGTTTAGTTTGTGGCATTTTATTTATTGTATATTTTTTTATCAAAGTTTCGTAATAAACCTTTTGCCTGGTAAATATCACTTTTAAAACGTCAAATCTGGCTAAAATACTTCTAGAAATACACTCACTAGTAATTTGAGCATTTTGGACCATACGCGAATCAATGAAAGTCTTCAAAAGAATAATTTTATAACATGTTTACGATTGAAAATGGAGTAGAAGAGCTTTTCATATGTAACACAATACTAAAGGCTAGAATTGGGGACTTCTGACAAAACATAATTACCAGCATACACGTGTTTTCTAAATCTAAACAATCAGGCATATTTTCATGCGGTCACCTTTTTACTTATGACAAGTTCTCTAAGTTCAAAATTTAAATTTTTAAACATAAAACCTCCCATTTTGTTTATTTTTATTTTTTAACGCGGCGCACTTGTCAAAACGCATTCACCCCTCCAAAACGATTAATTGTTGGCTTCTTATAGGAGCACGATTTAGGTGAGGCTACACAGTTCCTGGTACCACCACAATTTAGACCTAACACCCCCAGGGGCGACATCTAGGGGGGGGGGTCGTACTTTCTTCCCACTCATACAGACTTCTCTGAGGGGCCAAAAACAAACATTGTGAACACCAAAAAGCCTATAAAAAATTGTATCATTACAGAAATAGTTGTGTTCGACTTTTACAACAGTTTCTAAGACAAATTCAACAGACATATTAAAGGTTCATTCAGAGCCACTCCTTTATTTATTCAAAAGAGATAGTAATTGAAAATAAAAGTTTTTATGTAAATTAAATTAATTATATTGTTGAAATAATACAAGAATCTATACCTCTGTAATAAATAGGCAGTTTTAATCAGTCTGAAAGCCCCTAGTTTAAAAATTTCTGAACCGATTTTAATGAGACTTTCACGGGTGCGAGTTCATTATAATATAAGGGAAAACATGGTTCAACGTAATCATCATGCTATGTCTACTATGAGATTAACACCGATTGAAAGCATGAACATCACTTTTCACACAAACGCGGTTATACTATTTGGAAGAGAAATGAAAAGGGAGGGAACATCTTCAGGGATTTTTTTTCAAATCTCACAGAGGCGTGGCTCTGTCGATTTGTCGTCCTTTCCTAACTTAATAAAACTACCTAGATTTTTATGTAAAAGAAAAGGCAGTTTAATAAACATTTCTCTAATTATTTCAAACTTAAGCTCTCAAACTTACTTTATAACTTTCAAACTTGCTCTTAAGTTGCTCAACTTAACGCACTGTTTAAGTTGAGCATAGTTTTGCCGCACTCAACAAGTTTACTAACAGTAAATTTTTACAAAAAATTTTGAACCATGTATCATTTTTTGATTATTACTTAATTCTAACGTGAATTTAGTACGAGAAATCGAATTCGTTACTGCAACACGAACTTAAATTTCATCCGAGACCGTGAATTCAAGTTTCTCCGGTGCAGTCTGATAAGTCAATGACTGTCATGAATTTGAAGCATCTTAAATCAGAGCTCAGTTGAAATTTAAGTTTCATCTGAGACCATGAAGTTAAGTTTCTTCTGTGCAGTTCGATATGTCAATGGCTGTCATGAATTTGAGGCATCTTAAATTAGAGAATAAGTTGATTACTATCCCTCCTCGTTATATGTATTTTTGCAAGCAGAGTCTCTTTGCTTTTTCTAGGAATCAATCCGACAGAAGGAGCTGACCCGCTTCTGCCTGCGCCAAAAAGAGGACTTGCAAAGTTCGTCCGTGGCGCTGTTCGTCGGCAACCTGCCTCCCAACCAATCCGAAAAACAGTACGAGATGCTTCTTATGGAGATGCTTGGTAAACGTAAGTACATGTGGAAACAAAATTCGTCACACACACATACACCGCGAGAAATTCACATTTTAATCAGTTTGATGACTTCCACTGATACCAACACGTTTGAACCTTTAAAAGAGATATACTCTGCTCGTTTGTAGAATAGATATTATTGTCTCTCTCTATTTTCAAGAAATTTTTGCGTTGTCTAGAATTGTATACTAAGAACTCAGAGAGTGGAGGATGAAGCATTTGAAGGCCCCCAAGCCCAATCTAGTTCTGATGCCCTCCTTGTTTTAAATATAATTAATAAAGATTATTTAAGATTATTTTCTCACGTCGGAAAGGAAGTTTTATTCGTACGTTATTAAGTAGTAAAAACTTGTTCTACGCCGTTTGTGATTCGATTAACAGCACATTGTCCAGATGAAGAAAACATCTTGCCTGAGGTTCACAGCAAGTATCTCTATTAGAAGCTGCTAACTTTCGAAGGCCCCAAGCGCGCGTTTCTTGTCCCGTGAGAGGATTCACCACTGGAGCTGTGTCCATCTTATATTCAGTGCTAAATTTCCTTTAGAGAAATCATAATTATTTTGTCATAAGATTTCAGTCTGAAAAAACATCTTTGTTATCTACTTACCTATTCGTAGATCATTTCACTGAGAAGAAATATCTTCTTAAAGAGAAACCTCATTAGAATAATCGATTAAGTCACGCACAGACATATATTGTTTTCTGTTACTAACTAAAACCTTTCGTCGTAACCTTAGGAATATTTCTGAAAGTCAACTGCCTGGCGAGTCAGATGAATTTGATACTTATAATACAATCATTCCAAAATTTCAACCATTAACCTTCCTAATATAACAGTTGGTTACCTAGAGGTTCTTGATTTAGTTAAAAACAGTAAATTCAAAGTTTCATAGGAAAGATATGACAGTCGATTCATGTATTTGCGTAATTTATTGATCCAATATGACGAGTTTTCCAATGATAATAGTAGATATTCTAAACATGTGTATGTTCTTGAAAAGAGTACTGGAAGTTCCCCACCAAATATTTTGGGTGTTTTCACAGCCTACAAGTTCCGTGATCTGGGACCTATCTACTACGAGTACGGTTCCGTCATCATCACTTACGACAACGCTGACATCGCTGTGAAGTGCTTCTACATGCTCCGTGAAACCATCTACGACGACAAAAATTTGCTGGTGCTGCTCCTGCCCAACCTGTTGCCGGACATGGTTCCCAGAGGAATCAGGGTGAGACATTACTTTTAAAAGCTCCGATTTGTTTCCAGATAAAGATTCGCTTTAAAATTATGCTACTGGAAAAAAGGATAAAAATCACTAACCATGGTTTCTTGTGGATGTGTCGGCGGGAAAAGTCAATAGGAAAGTAAGGACCAGCTGTATGAAGAGAGGACATTTATAGAAAAGCTTAATGTGTTTTCTTAAGTGGAAAAAAATTACTATTTATCCTAGCTTATAATGAGATCAATTGTGTAAGTTTTCTCTACAATATATATTGTGTGAATCAGTTTGGAGTATAGTTTATATAACTTTCTGTCTCGCAACGTGACGACATAGACATAGCAATGCTAATCTTTCTGGTTTGAAGACAACTTCAGCATAGTCCATATTATATGAAGGTAAAATAAAGTAACTTTTGAGCTCCTATATATGATATTTAACTTTGAACCATTTCAAAGTAAGGTGTTCACTAAATCTAGAATGTCTGTCTAATCTTTGAGATTAGACAAGCTTATTTGTCTAACCTCTGTCGTTGAAATCAATGAGTATGGTTTCATCATAACCATTTTAAATATTTCTGTTATTAGGTTTTGAATAAATGCGACGTTCATATTTTCCTTTAGTTTACCCTAAATTTCACAAAATGCAACTTGATTCGATCCTAAATAAGAAGGCCTCTTTAAACAAACCGACATCTGAGAGATGAAGTTACCAACTGATAGATACTGACGAGCCCATAACAAGGGTGAAACCGAGGTCTAAGGCTGGAAGTACTATATACATTTGTAACTATATCATCTCTCATGAGGGCGTTTTCCATGCATTTTATCATCTTCAAGCACTCTACATTTTGTAACGCAATTTATGACAGCCGATGGCTCTTTCCGTTGCAGGCTGGATGGCTGCCCTTTGTCTGTCACTAGTAAAAATTTAGAGAAATTCTGCATTTGAAATTATTTTCAGGCTCATAAAAAATTTCTACGATGAAATTCCAAATCTTCGTAATGAGATAATTGCTGAGTTCCCCGACACCGATTATTCCCTTCGAGCTAACCGCAAACGCCCGAAGCAGTGCTCGCTTAGGAGTTAACAGCCCTAAGCGAGCTCCTGTCATGAAATTTTATTCATCTTCCTTACTGTAATTTACTTTTTTAACTAACTTATTCCATAAATCCCCTCTCGCTATTTTTAGCTTCCCCATTGAAATATACATTTATTTCAATATGATTTTTATTATTATTATTATTAAAAGCATTTCTTTCTTGAGAGCGTTTTATTTTTCTTAACATTTTTGTATTCTGCTAAGGACCTATTCATTATCTTTAAATTTTAATCTATACTTATATATAAAGAGAGAGCGATTTTGTACGTGGAGTGTAATCTTCAGAACCACTGTACCTATTTGAAAAATTCTTTCACTGTTTGAAAGGTACATTATTCCAGATGGACATAGGCTATATATTATGTATATCTGATCAGTAGAAATAAAGTTAGGGGCTCCTAACAATCTCCATTGTTTCCGCTACTGTCTTCTACCGCCTTTTGTTCCTAATATTTCAACGATCCTTATCGTGGTGCTATCGCGGTGGGCTTCTGTTCTGACGCTAGCGGTTCGAACCTAGCCGTTCTCCGGCACGCCTTTTTCTTTTAAAAAATTTATTTTAATTATTAACTAACATAAAATTAATTTAAGGTATTATTTAGGTTATTATTAAGGTAAAAAAAAAAGATTTACAATATATTGGCTATCAACTGGAAATTTATTGGTATAATATTTTGTTCAACCCGGACAAGGTCGGGACGGGCCGCTAGTACCTTGATAAATTAATTTTTCCCATATTATTGCAGTAATCATTTTTTATTATTATTACTTATTAATTTTTAATATCTGTATTTTATTTACTACTTGTTTAATTTTTTTATTATTTTTCCTTTTTAAATTTTTCTTAATTTTAAATTTTAATTTCTGAGCACATGTACCTTGAAATATCTACCTTGCAACAGGAGATAAAGTCGTCAAGACCCAGGAACTGCACTTCAAAACTTCAATTACGTCACGTACTGCCTATCTATGCTTTGTTTAGGAACTCATAAATAGGGAGAAAACGAAATCCAAGGATACTGGGTACGCTGAATGTGTACATATTGGCTACTAAAATTACCAATGTCTTTCGAAAAAGTTGGATTGAGAGATTCCTTTCCGAGTGTGTATATATATATGTGTGTGTGTGTGTGTGTATGAAGGCCTTATTTGAATAGTGGTCCAACTCCATTTTTAAAAAAAATGGACTTAGCCTCGCTTTCATGTTCATACAAGTCATTTCTATCTTATTTTTAAACTGGTACACCACCAGATTATTTCTGATGCCAACAGAGGGCATTACAAATCAGACTTCAGCAGTCATTTCTCAGCACTCATTACACTTTAAGGTTCTGTATCTCAAAATGAACCAAAATGGAGTTGGACCACTATTCAAATAAGGCCTTCATATATGTATATAGTATTAAGTAGGAATAAAGTGATAAAGGATTGTCTTCTCTTGTAGCCTCTCCTGGTGTTCGTCAACGTGAAAAGCGGCGGTTGCCAAGGGATGGAACTGATTTCGTCCTTTCGCAGACTTCTCAATCCTTACCAGGTCTATGACTTGGAGAATGGAGGACCTCTGCCAGGGTGTGTATCCGATACAATATCCTCAAATACCCAGATAACAAATGAAAGCCGAAATTTGAGTTTTCCATTGGATTTATCTAATTGAAATCTTGTAGTCTGTAAAGAAAAGTGCCATGGGGGAAATGTCGAATATTTTGCGATTATAGGAGGTAATAAATTTGAATTACTGTTCATGAGATTTTAACTTCTGGTTCAAAAGATTCTTGTCATAGCCTTACACAATAAAGGTGTTTAATCTTCAGGATTTATCTCTTGTAGAATATAATTCATATTTGAATTATGTGTTTCAAATCAAGAGGTCATCATTTTGTTCGAGTGCATGATAGCCCTTACAAAGGTCAGCATATAACCGATACTTTGCTTGTTATTCATAAAAATACTACTTTCTCCTTGAAATTTGTGAATAGCACAAGAAAACAACTCAAGAAAACAGTTTCCTGAAAATGCACTTAATGTTTTTGCCAATAATACAGTTAGTTTTACGAATTCGCAAGGGTTGGATGATAACTAGTGACAAATTAATCATGTCAAAACCTCACAATTTTGGGAAAAGCCCATTTTTGTGGGAATAAAACGAATAATCCTCAAGCTATTTTAGTTAACTATTCCGATGAAGAAAATTACACAAACTTCAGAGAGAGGATAAAGCATCATTTTTTTAAATTCTCGGTAGAAGTTCGGTGACTAATACGTTAAAATCGTTAAATGGTCATGGAAGCTGAATATTTTCATGAATTTAAAAGAGAAGTCAATTATAATACTTATTATATTACTTACAAGATTGAAAAGTTTTTTATCTGTATGAGTCTACTCTCTTTAAAATCTCAAGGTTATAAGCAATTCTTGGTAAAGTATTTGCTACGTATCGTCTTAAATGAGTTTTATAGTCATTTAAGACGATGAACTGGCTATTTATGGCCTGTTCACACTAAATCCGGAGTGTTACGTGCGCCAGGGTGAAAAACTTTAATCAATCACAGACCTTAATTCATTGACCACGTGATACGTCAAACAAATCACAAGTTATGTCAACAATCTCGGAGCCAATGGAGTAGCGCACGGCAACACTCTGGATGCAGTGTGAAGAAAGCTTTAGTAGTTTTCTGAAAGACGTTTTCCGAGGTTTTGGGTATAAAGTTTAAGCTACTCATTTCCTTCTTACTATAGGATTCTGTCACATGCTTGCTATTTTAGTAACAAGAGGAGATATTTCTCTCTAAATTTGTTTTAGTGAATTTACATTTGCAAAATTGCAGATTTTGGAATGTAAAAACATCCGTTACCACAAAAGATCTCTCCTTTGGTCTTATTTACATTAGAAAGATTTTAAACAAGCAAAAACACAGACCGGCTTTTTACGTAATTTGTTCACATGGGTTTCATAGGAAGATTTAAATTAGTTATTAAGCGCTAAGTTATTAAGTGCATCGTTTTTATGCTCTCTATGCTCCTTTTAAGAATTAGACCCCACTTGGAAGTTTCCCTCCAACAAAAGAAATTATTTAATACGTAGTACCAGATTCTTTATTTTGTCCATAAATAGCAGCATCTTTCAAATGCATTACGCAGTTAGTAATCTTGAGGGTCTTTTGTCCACACAAACTTCAAATTTTGTTGGCTACTATAAGAGTGTAGCGACTCATCCCTATAACGACCACAAATAAAAAACTTAACAGTGCAGTTGCCATGGCTACTTTTTTTCAAACGATTTAAAAAAAATGAAATCGTTTGAGAATAAGTTGTTTTAACAAAGTAGCTAAATTAAGCCAAAGGTTACCATAGTAACTGTGAAGAATTGTTAATTTCTAAGTTTTTTGTGGCAACAAATAAAAAAAGAAATTATTCTATGGAATATTTTAAAAGCAAGGTAGTAGGAATATTATTTTCTTTGTACTTCCAATGGAATTGGAAAATGTTTAAAAATATATAAATAAATGATTCATATCGTTTTGTTTTACCGTACGTTTATTTATTTGGTTGGAGAAAGTTACAACAAATATTTACCACTTGAGTGTGTCGTAGAAGAATCATTAGAACGACTCAGAACTCACAATCTTTTCCCAGAACTCACAATCACATTTACAAATGTTATTAGAACAGGCCATGGAAGCCCCTTTTATTTAAGACACACGCTTTTGCTGATTATTTTCTTCCTGTGTTTTGCAGGTCTCCAACAGTTCTAAATAGTACTGTTCTTTATACTAGTTTTTAGCGTTAGGCGTGAGTCCTCAGGTCGAGAAAGTGGCTTTTGCTGATTATTTACGTCTTTCATTTTGACAGTCTCGAACAGCTCTCAATAGTTCTGTTCTTTATACTGGCATAAGGCTCGGGTCGAGCCTAGTCATGAACAGTGAAAATTATAAAACGAAACGGCTGTAGTGATTTTGTGAAGTAATGGTGATTTTTCCGCAGCCTGTACGTGTTCCGACACATCCGCGACTACAAGATCCTGGTATGTGGCGGTGACGGTACGGTCGGCTGGGTGCTACAATGCCTGGACAACGTGGGCCAAGACTCGGAATGCCAGTCTCCGCCCTGTGCAATCTTGCCCCTAGGTACGGGCAACGACCTCGCCAGGGTGCTCAGGTGGGGACCTGGTTACACGGGCGGTGAGGAGCCGTTGGCCATCCTCAAGGACGTCATCGACGCCGAAGAGATACGTTTGGACAGGTGAGCCTTGCATATTTACCTTCCTTTTTGAATTCATGTTATTGTCCTGTTTCGTTTTATTTTACCTCTGAAATGAATCGCACCCCTTGAGACTTCCCTGAGTTGACCTATGCAAGCTTTTATTTATCTTCTGCCTTTTTCATAATTGAAGATCTCTCTTTAAACCTGCTGTTTCCTTTAAATACAGTGGGCTCGGAGATTAGTTTTCTCTTTGGTTTACCTCTATAGTTTACTTCTTTTGATTTCCCTCTATATTAGTTCATTTTTTTTTAAATATTCTTGCTTGTCTTATTACTTATACTTCGGTATTATTATCATAACATTCACTAAATCATAATATTCAGTTTTTTTAAAATAGTAGGAATATCCCGTACGGAAAAAAGAAATCCTTAAGAACACTTACCAACTCATAAGTTTTGTACTCATATTTTTAATCGTTATATAGTCCTCCTTTCATCAGTTATATCCAGAAACGAAAGAAGAAATAGTAATGTAAGTAGAGTTGCCTTACAGAGCTCGTCAAACGAAAAGAAAGACCGATGATAATTAGTATTTACTCATAATATAATTAACAGATAATAAGTTAAGCACATCATCAAAGAGGACTGTATGCAGGAAAGCCATGTAATGCTCTTTGATTTTTCACCCAACTTTTAGATCAACCATTGAAATAACCATTTTAGCCATTTTCCGTAATGTCTTTGAAAAGTTATTATGATTCTGTTCATTTTAGGCTAGATTTGTTTAAATAGTATGTATGCTGTCTTGCATTCAAAGGCAGGCACATAGTCTAAAGCAGGGGTGGCCAACCTTTTTGGGAAGAGTGCCACTATCTGGAAAAAAATATGCGAGCCACTTCCAACTTTTCCAACATACAAAAAATATAAAAAGGTGAAAAAATGTTATTTATAGGCTGATTATGGGATTTTTACACAAATAGCACATTTTTTTAATCTGAGTAGTGGAGATTTAAAGAATAATATAATAAATAAAACAAAAGTACAAACTTAGGTTTTATTGTTAATAAACATTTTTTAAAGGTTCAGTCAGTTATGTTATGTATAAAATAAAATGAATAACTTGAAACATTTAATTCTAAATAATTATTAAACAGTCAGTACTTAATTAAAGTGACTTTTGAATTTGTAGTTCTTTTACCAAGTCATCTATATTAGGATTAGTTCACAATAGCGCCAAAGCAAGGCTACTCAAACCATTGGGTTCGTCCAATGACCCCGCTGTCTTAGCGCATCGTTGTACTGGTGTCAAGCAGTGCCGCTTTCCTGCGCTGTTATTTTCAGTAGCGTATGAGTAGGGTTTTTACAGATTTTGACAAATTATTATTTTTAAAATTTCTTAATTTTTCAATAAGTCTCCGCGTGCCACTGTTAAAACGCCGCCGTGCCACACTGTGGCACGCGTGCCGCGGGTTGGCCACCCCTGGTCTAAGGTCTGTAAATGATTTCTACTAAAAATATTTCAGGTAGTCTCTTCTAACGAAACTACCGCGGGTTATTAACGTAGGATTACTTATCGTTGCTTACCTCTTCTTTATTTTTTTTAACAACGCATTTTGGTACTTTTCAGTTAAACTGTTTACTGCTACTGGGTTTGGCACGCTACCAAAATTATAACTCACGACGAACTCTGAATCTTTTCTTTCCTGAGGACCGTTATTGAGGAACGTAATCCTACGTTAAAACAAGTATAAATACATTTAAATGAAACCGGACAGCAGTCAGAGAAACAAATGGCAAATCAAACTGGGTAAACTGCAGGGACGATGACATGCGGATGATATATCATGCGCTGCATGTAAAAATAATTTGAATTTCAAATAATGATATAACTATGTAGGTTAGGACACCTTATTTTCATATTAGTATCTTTTTTAGAATATTGATAAGCTATAACTCGTAATACGTGCAAAATCTAGACAAAGATTTTATGACTTGTAATAAGCGCTCACTAAATCGAAAAAAAATAAATTACTTGTTTTACGTGATGCATAAAATTCTTCTAAATGCAGCAATCTCCACAAGCTTTTATTTACCATCTGCCTTTTTCATAACTGCTGAAAGTTTCAGCAGTTATGAAAAAGGCCGATGGTAAATAATAGCTTGCCAGCAAATTGAGCCTACAGTGTTTCAGCTAAATACAGTGGGCTCAAAGATTAGCTGTATCCTGGGTTTTCTTCTACACTTTACTTCTTTTACTTATTTGGCTGTGGTAATGCAAACCAGTTTGCTTTTATTCAAAGGGCCTTTTGATTTTCAAATTCTCTGAAATTTCACAGAATCACAATCCTTTTTCTTCTGCTGTCTATAGCCGAGGGGATTTTACTAAAGTTTTATATCTTCAAAAGCATTGACATTTGTTTCGTTTACTCATGGAGTGACTAATAATTATAACGCACAAGTAAGGAAGCTTTTATGCATTTCTTTGTTCCTATAACGTGTTAAATTGGTGGTTGTTTTTGCTAGAAATGCATGTATGTATGTATGTATGTATATATGTATTTATATATTACAAGATGTATGTATGTTTATATTACAAGATGTATGTATGTATATATTACATATGTATGTATTATTAGTCGTAATTTTTGCCTCTAACATTTCGATGAGTTTGAGTTTTATATGTTGTAAACTTTCTTGCATTGTGCCCCCCCCCCCCAACTGATAGGACTCGAAATGTTGCCTTACTTTAAAATTTGCAGTGATAATTTAAATCCGTTTTGATTTTTATTATGAAACATTACTTGTGCCAATGAACATGAACAAAAAACGTAACGGGTATTCCTCTCCTAGGTGGACAGTGGTATTCCGCGTAGACGAGAAAGGCGACGAGGGCTCAAAGGGCGGAGGCGCCTCCGCCTCTGTCGGGTCGGAGGATAACACGGCAATTTTCGTGATGAATAACTACTTCGGCATTGGCATCGACGCCTCCCTCTGTCTCGACTTCCACAACGCACGGGAGGAGAACCCAAACAAGTTCAACAGCAGGTAAAACGCATGCATCTTATATTGGAGCGAACCTATCTCGATACGCCCGTAACTAGAAAATATAATTGCAAGAACAAATACTCCTCTATGATTTAAAGAATTTTATATCTATCTTAAATTTGAAATCGAATATTATTTTCCCTTTACGTAATGATGAGGGATTTTATGTTTCTAATAGTATTTTACTTTGGTTTTAAATCAACGAATCAGACTCTAAGGTTCACATAGAATTCGTCAGCATTAGCATTGAAATTTTGAACCAATCATATACCAATCATTGACCCATTTAACCAATCAGCGCCAACAGAATCTTTAACGCTGATAAGATTCTGTTCTATGGAATCTATGTGAACACGCCTAAGGGCCTATTCACATAGAATCCGTCAGCATCAACGTCACTCGTATAGACATATTTTAAACCAATATGTCACAGACCTTAGCAATTTCCTGGCTAATCGTTTGGAGGTTTGTAATTGGCTAAATATATTTCAATACGAGTAACGCTGATGCTGACGGATTCTATGTGAACAGGCCCTTGGGCTTTGTTCCCTTTGCTTTCGGAGCGAAGTCAACTTCAACGCTCCGTATGACATCACAGCGTTGAGTTTTGTGATTGGCTAAAATTTTTAGCGATGACCCTACGCTTTGCTGCGGAACAATGTGAACCAGATCTAATTGTCTATTCACATTGCAACCATCAGTGTCAATGTTAACGTTTGTCGTATCGTAAAATTTTGAGCTAATCAGAGAGCTCAACAGATAAACCTAGTTGTTGAGCATTGTGATTGCTACTTAATATTTCGATTCGAGAAACGCTGGTAGTTGCAATGCAAGCATTCCCTTAGTGATTATTCACAATGTATCCATCAGTGTGATGCGAACAGTCTTTAAGGGATCATGCAATGCAATGCAATGTGAACAGCTCCCGTGTAATGTGATCAGTTCCTTAGGGGCTGTTCTCATTACATCCGCCAGCGTCAGGCACCTACAGTTTTAGCCAATCAATGATCTCAATACAAATAGCTCCAAAATTCTTGAGCTCTATGATTGGTTAAAATGTTTTATGTGAGAAACACAAACTTTGATAAATGTAATTAGAACAGACATTTAAAATATTTAACATATTCTATGAACATAAAGTACTGACTGAATAGAAATTTATTGATCAGAGCACATGTGAACTTATACAACTCTATCAGGATATTTCCAATCTTATTGAGAAAATAAAGACAGCATTTCTGATTCGAAGACCATAAATCCACCATTTTGTTCTGGTTTATCAGCATTGTCTTAAATAGAATATTCCCGATCTGACCTTACTAATTAGTGGGCTTTCATGTCTCTACTCTGCAAAAAATTAGAATAGACGCTTCTACGGTACATACACAATAACATTTGTTGTTTTTACATAAGAGCCAAACTATGAGAAATAATTTTAAATAAAATTTAAAAGAAAATGTTTATTATGTTCTTAAAGTCGAGGATGCCAAACACATATTAGAAGCAGCTTGGAAATAGAATAGATTTGGTAGGCTTAGAGGGCAAAAATAGTGTGAAAACCAAATTTTTCTCCTTAAATATGTCTTTCAAATGCATTAATTATAAGCTTTCATATTTATTTGCGACGATACCTATCAAATAAAAAGTAAACACTTAATTTACTCCTTTATGAAAAAATATGACTCTTTTCAAAAATTCAGTGAAAAACACACTTTCTAAATTAGGACTGTTTTGAGCATAGAAATGCGTGGCCACTGTAAAAAGATTACCATACAACTAAATAAATGACAGTACTTTTCCAAAAGGCCCCACTAATTTCTGTTTCTCAAAACTAGCATCACCTCTCTCTAGTGCCCAAATGTGTTAGTTAACTTGGGAGCACTCTTCCACGTAAAATACATGTATTTCACGTATGCGAAAATTTTAAATTTTTGAGTTTGTGTCGGTTTTCTGCGAAGGAAGCGATATTTATGTTCTCGACACAATAACTTCGCAATGACCTTAACTAGGATTACTCTATTCTAAAGAAGATCTACTATCTGCATATCTTTAGCTTCGTGTACATTAACTTACAGATGGTCACACTAAAGACGAATGAAGTTATGATATATTGCTGACTATAAACTTTTTACACCGACATTTACAATTAATACCCGTAAAATTTGGTCTAAAAGTGTTGATGTACACTTTTAGATTTTTAACCAATATTATTAACGAAGAACAGTAAGGTATCACCAGAAGCTGCGTGTTTAATAGGGCAAATCTTTCACTATAAGAAACGAAATGCTGTCCTCTTCGAGAAACGATATGCCAAAAATCGCACTTAGTAAGTACGAATTTTAAATTACCTTAAACAGGACTTAAATTGTTTCCTTAAGAGTTGGTGATCAATGTCCCCATAATTTTATCACTGCTTTTATCAAAATCATATATTAAATATGAAACAATTACTGTTAATTAATTAAAAATCTTATCTTTTCTAAAAATATTCATTTTGTTCAAAGGTTTCACAATAAAGGGGTGTACGTGAAAATGGGCCTTCGCAAGATGGTGAGCAGGAGAACGTGGCGAGATTTCCATAAGGAAGTCCGATTAGAAGTCGACAACAAGGTCATAGAATTGCCCCCCGTGGAGGGCATCATCATCCTCAATATTCTGAGGTGAGTAATCAGTCAAAGAAAGACTGTTTGTAAAGTTATCAAATTCAATGATGACATAGCTCCTTGGAAGCTATGTGAATCTCCCCTACTGATGAATTTACCATTCCTATTAGTAAGTGGCTCCCCTACTGATGAATTTACCATTCCTATTAGTAAGTGGAAGGGCAACAAGGCAAACTGGAATTTCATACAGATGGATTTTTGAGTATGCAGGTACATGATTGTTTGTAAAAGTGAAAAAAAAAATTCGTACGCAAACATCATTAAATTGTTAACTGGTTTTAGCATGAAGGCGTGCGAAGTAAAATTAGAGCAAAAGTAACTGCATTAAAAATCTTGTTGCTTGGCACAATCTGACAATAAAGAATAATACAAAATAGATGCAGTTGTCCCAAATAATATTTACAGAATGTAAGCAATTATAAAGTGGGGGATAAGAGGAAATGATGAAAAATACTTGCTAAATTAGAAGAGAAAGACGAATCTAACAAAGGGATACACGGAAAAAAATAGAAAATTGTTGTAGAATGTAGAATATTGACCAAAGCTGAATGGCAGCTGGAGAAGAAATTATATAACTAGTTCTTATCAGTTAGCAAGCTCAAGTTAGTCAAAGATCTGACACTAAACGTAAAAATCTCTGGGCATAAATCGGAGGATCCTGGTTTTTAAATCAAGGAACAGAATTGTTTCATCATTTGGGGAAAACTCAAACAACTCTACCGGCGAGAAATACCTAATCTCACCTTGATGGAATATGTTCATGCAATGCCCCTTTATTACAACAGAACCTTCAATATGCTCACAGCCAACATAATAGCCCCATTTTAAATAAATAACAATTTATTGTTTCACCAACTAAGTAAATCTGTG
Organism: Dolomedes plantarius; assembly: GCA_907164885.2. Taxonomy (NCBI): domain Eukaryota; kingdom Metazoa; phylum Arthropoda; class Arachnida; order Araneae; family Dolomedidae; genus Dolomedes; species Dolomedes plantarius. The sequence continues at coordinate 50,747,642 of OU015493.1, read as the reverse complement.
TCTCTCTCTAGTTGGGGTTCTGGTGCTAACCCCTGGGGACCGGAAAAAGAAGACCAGTTTGCCAAACCAACGCACTATGATGGTATGCTGGAAGTCGTAGGAGTGACGGGCGTGGTGCACATGGGCCAGATACAGAGCGGACTGCGGAGTGCCATTCGAATAGCACAAGGAGGTCACGTAAGTATAACACTTAAGAGCTTGTTATCTATTTTTTTAAGGTTAATAAACGTATGCTGTTTAAATATAAAAGATATTGATTTTTTCCAAGGCTAATTTAAGGGGCTGAATTCAATACAAATATCTGTTAGAGAGTATGCATTCTAAAACTCTTGTGATCAATGTCTTTCTGTATACGGGGGGTGTAAGTTTTCCAGTATTTTTTGTATTTCAAAAAATTAATTTCCGAGAAGGTAAAAAGCATCCAGATAGCTTTAGAAATAGTTAAAAATAATGCAAATTTTTTTTCTTCAGCCATCAATTCATCGTGGGATGCCCAAATGACATTGGAACTATGAGAGGCAAGCCATAGAACATCGAGATAGCCAAGCATGCACAGTTTGGCACATAAAGGAACAAAAAAAATTTTAAAAATTAATGACTCAAAAAAATAATTCCCGTTTTGGTCATTTTCTAGTGCAATTTTCTCTTCATCAACAAACTTAGTCATATATGGAAAACATATCTTGATAACGCTCCTTCACCAAATTTTTTTTCTACCTCTTGCCCTTTAATTCACTGTATTTTAATAAATGTATATAATCAATCAGTTAGTCCTATTTTAAACGACCAATTTTACTTGTGTGACTCTTCTTTTAGCTTCGAATAAAGTTGCACACGGAAATGCCGGTTCAGGTGGACGGAGAGCCATGGATACAGGCATCTGGTGAAGTGGTAGTCCTCAGGTCGGCTTTGAAGGTAAGATAATCTATATCATTCGATGTTTGTATCGCACTTTTTGCACTGTGGTCACCCCTACATTCCCCTCTCTGCGAAAACTCACACAGACCTCTATATGGTGTTTGTACTAAATGTCTACACATGGTGAATACACAATATTAACATATATACATTGTCAGAAGTCCTCAAATTTAATTTCAGTTCAAACGGCCTTTTTTAGGTTACCATTGAAACTTAATTCTTTGCGACAGTAGAAGTATAGACAAGAAACTCCAATGTTTTATTGCAAAAAAAAAATATATATAAATGAATAAATAAATAAACAAAAGCCTCTTGCCTTTTTAAGTAATTTTACAAAATTATATAAATGTTGCGAGTTTCTCTAGTGCTGAGGGTAATCGAGTGTGGTAGAAGATTTCAAAAGAATTCTACCATAACACTAATATGGATTTGTAATAACTCTGTAATATTCAAGATGAGTTAAATACCAAAAGTTTCTATCGACTTCCTCAAAAAGAAAAACATGAATTATTGAAAAAATCCTATTACACGTGCCGGCCACTTTTCATAAAATGTTTACATTTGGGGTGAAAAGGTTTATGTAATATTCAAACAAGTTTTTAAGAAAAGCCTTTACAGCTCGGTCAAATAAGGATTTTTCGGACTACAATGCATTAATACTTCAAGGAATCAATATTAGAACTTCTAAAGACTATGACAGCTGAGATAAATGCATTATCTACTGGAAAAATGTATTGAAAACCTACATAATTCGAAGTGTACGAACATTTCTGAAACAGTTACACACATAAAACAAAACTGTTTCAATGGCATGGATCCCCTAGTATTTTAGTTAATGATACGGTAAAAATGAGTTTTTAAAAAGCTACCATTGCATAAATATGCAGACGCTTAGTTCTCTAAATTCTCTCACATCGCGTATGACTGACCATAATTCACATCAACCAGATAATTGAAGTACACATAAATTTGAAAATAAATGGACGATGGGTTTGAGATAGAGTCAAAATCATTGCCGACATTCTGGTTAGGAGGCTAGATCTCTCCCTCAGAGATTTTTCATATTTTTCTTCTTAGAGAATTAGCTAACTTACTGCTGCTGTGGTTAACAGTATTTAATAATGAAAAACACTTTCCTTTACATTATATTCTTTTGACTGAAATTTATTGCAATAGAATATGCACACCCCCACCATAAGGATGGCGAGGTTGGTACCAGCATAAACAAACAAACACACACACACACACACACACACACACACATATATATATATATATATATATATATATATATATATATATATATATATAAAATATATATATATATATAATATATATATATATATATATATATATATATATATATATATATAAATATATATATATATATAAAATATATATATATATATATATATATATATATATATATATATATATATATATATATATATATATATATATATAGTGGAGACAAAATAAGGCTACTAGAAAAGAAGGGGAATTCTATTAAGACTTTTATAATAAGATTTTAAAAAATCGTCAAAGATTTACAGTCTAATTTTGTTTAAAGGCGATAAAGATCCATATTGGTACCTTTTTCCTTAAAGATAACATTTCATGCTTAATAATCTTTTATTTACATCTCTGAAACGCAATGGCAACGACTCGAAATCAAACTCACGACAAAAATCGAGAGTTATTACTGGTTTTCTGCTTTTTTCACAAAAAACTGTAGACGACTAGAATCTGCATCATGGGTGTCACAGTGCAGCCGCAGCAGATAGTTTGAAGCTTTTATAATCTTACTAGCACACATAATTCTTACTAGCACACTTTTTTTCCCTTTGTTACATTTCATCATACCTTATGAACAATCTTGAGTAGTTTTCGCTTTATTGAATCATCCGCATTTCGATGCCTGAAATAATGTTATGAATTTTACCCCACTGGTAACGCTCCTAGATATCTGAATTTAAGCATCAGTCCTCCTGGTGCCCACGCGAAGTCGCCATTTTAATCTGATGCTTATAGAAGCATTATTTTCTTTTCCAGTGTTTTCTTAAATGTTCTGTGCTTATAGATACTCGTATAGTCCAAAGAGCTTTAAAAGCTATTTCATTGGAGAGGAAAATTTGAAATGGTATGTCTCTCTTCCTCTTCCTCTTCAGATTCGAATTATATCTCTATTAAAGTTTATTGCGCATATACAGTTTGCTTGAGTCTTCACTTTGAATTATACATTGGCATGCGTATATGTAACGTATTAGTTTAGAAATAAATAGAAAACGTAAAGTAGCTGAATAAGTAAGTTTTATTATCGATGTTTTGTTGCCGTAGAAACGGCAACAAAATTATTGTGCGACGTATTTTAGAGAAATTGGGAAACAAGTTGGTTTGCTCATGAATCAGCCTGGATCCATCGGAGCTCTACCCCCTATCACGTTGCTATCTTGACTTATATTTTCCAGTAAAAGCGAAAAATTCAAGATCAGGTATTATTCCGACAGACGAAATTATAGTAACTAATTTCCCAGCCTCATTTCCTTTTGATTCTATTCTTATTCTTATGAAGTTTTTATTTGTTGTCAAGATCCCTTCTATCCCGAGACTGCTGAGGCCAAGTATGGATAAAATACATCTTTCATAGGAAAAAAAATCCCTGTAATATGAATATATCCTTATATTTATGTAACAGTAATATTTTTCGGGTATTTTTATTCTATTTTATTTTTTTATTCCAACTTCAAACAAATCCTCGGATTTTCACATGTAGTTCAGTTTTACAAGTTCTTTCCACATCCCGTTCAAACAGTCGTTAAAAAATTATTAAATGACGAGTATTTCATACATTTCCTAGATCTTAACTTTAAAAGTTAATGATAATCGTAAAAACCAGAGCAATGAAATTCGTTTACAACCTCTGAACTAGATGCCAACACAGTTACTAAAACTACATAATTTTTATGACATTCTACAGTAGTATAAACCCGGTAGTTTATACTACTGTAGAAGCACCCGGACAGTACAGTAGTAGCACCCGGATGGACGATGCTCAACATTTCTTACAACCAACGCGTATTTCACCTATCATACATTTAATTAGCATTAAATAATCTAGAGTGCAAAATATAATGAGAATTTAAATATATTTTTTCTGAATTTTGTTTATTTTTTAATGTACTACTTGCACGTATTTTTTCCTTTCTGCATGAATTAAAGAAAATGTTAGCACTACTGAATTTTGGGCAACTTTTGATATGTGTTTTGTTTTTATGCATGGCTAAGTTGACACACTGTAACTTCAAAAAAGCATTCATACAGCATGTAAATTCATAATAATGATAGCATAAATTTATTTGAGCAGCTTTTTATGTTCCCGCTTTTGAACACACGCTTGACAAAGGTTATGCTACACAAATCATGAAAACCTGAAAGTTTTACTTAGGCTAAAAAGTATTTTTAAAGGAAAAATACAATCCACTACGCCTCAAAAGCATTCATGAATCCAAAATGTTCCCTAAATGAAACCAAAATTCAACTCTGTTAGCACAAGAACGTTTTACAAAGGTAGATTGAATCTGCTTTAGTACACAAATGGATTGTTCTTCCAGAAATCGAATAGGAACAACTGCTAATCCTTGTCTTCACTTATGCACAGTTTTCTCCAAAGAGCTCTGTCACAATAATTACCTATAAGGAAACATTTTGCGACATCAGAACATACCCACTTACATATTTAGGGTTATTAATAACCAGAGATGTTACTTGTCGAACTTTTGTACAATACTTCTTTATTTGGTAATATCTGTAAGACAAAAAGGAAATGTTTATTCATTATCGTTCTTCATTTATCATGACAGGATGGCTCAAGTAGCGATGTCAAAATTCTTTACTCGATTAGAGATAACTTATAAGCGAAAAAAGACAGTGCTATCGTATAAAATAGCTGATATATTCCTGAAATTTAAGTTAAGAAACTATATATAGAATGAAACAAAAGTTCGTAAAAACTTTAAAAATTCATAAAAAAGGAAAAAATCATGATAAAGAAATACGGTTTGCAAGAAAGGGCTCACAAGGAAGTCGGATTTTTTTAGCAGCCAAAATAATTTTTAAAGTTTAAAAAGTCACCGGTAGATGGCGCTGACATGCGAGAGATTCAGCAGAATTATGCAAATCAATCTTGCAATAAAACACCGTGATACACGAGGATTTGGAGGATCGGCCACGAAGTGGAAGACCCGCATGTTGGCGGAGGGCCGCATTACTGCGGTGGAAACCGTTATGAATAATAATATGGCGGCGGAATCGTCCATGGGGAGTAGCAGTGCTCACAAGGCTGGACCAGTGACTCTACCAGTGACTTTTTATAATTTTTATTTTCCTGCTAAAAGAAAATCCGACTTCCTTGTGAGCCCTTTTTTGCAAACTGCACTTCTTTATCATGATTTCTTACTTTTTTAATGAATTTTTAAAGTTTTTGCGAACTTTTGACTCACCTGGTACTTCTGCTAGCTGAAGTTAGGTAAGAACTGAAGTATCACCAAAATTCGGGAAACTGCGTCATCTTAGTTTACGTACTTCTGTGAAAACGGGAAGTGCGCGTGGATATTTTCTATTTCTTCGGATTATATTAATAATCTCTAACTGACCAAGCACATCAAAAAAGTTTCAAAACAGTCATTTATTTATATAACATTCAATTAAAAAACTTAATATAAAAAAATTATGAGCAAATATTATGGACATTCACAGTACTGTTATACATATGGTTCAAATGAAAGTGAGACTTTTCTATTAGCAGCAGTGTTTAAATAAACAAAAGTCTTCTGTTTGCCCCCGTAGATAGTTTGATATATCACGAAGCAAAGTTGCTGTAGCCGGAAAGTGCCAGTGTGCTGTTTGCACGTGCTTAACGAAGACGACTATGTAAGTTCGTGATATGGATTCGTCCAAACGGGCCAAGTGAGCGGTTATTCAATTTTTGACGGCAGAGTGTGTTAGTGGAGCCGAAATGCATCGTTGTATGAAGGATGTATATGGGAATGAGTGCATATCACGGTATACATTGTTTAGATGGTTTATTGAATTTCGTAAATGACATGCTGAGACCCAGGGCCGGCGACAGGGGGGGGGCAAAGGGGGCAAATGTCCAGGGGCCCGGTTAAATAAGAGTTGACTAAAAAAATGTATACAATGTTCAAATATTGAGTGAAGAGGGGGGCCCCGCTGTATTATTTTGCCCCGGGCCCTGGCTCAGTTGACGGCGGCCCTGCCGAGACCTGGTCAAGCATACCTGGCCATCCCCATGGAAACGATTGCTGTCGTGGACAAGCTTGCGAGTTAAAATCGTCGAATCACCATCACCGGCGAGATTGCGAAAATGTCCATGCGTAAGGGAACTCTGAAAATCATTCTTCATGAACGATTGCGATAGAACAAAGTTTGCACGCATAGGATCGCAGAGCATCTTCATGAGGAGCTAAAGACTCAGTGAATGGGTGCATGCCACGGACATTTTTCGCGCAATGTACTCAAAACTGATGAAGCACTGGGACACTTGTTTGTGCCTACAAGGCGACTATGTGTAGCGGATATGTAGACCATGTATCACCATTACTTCCTGTATGTTCATGTTTGCCAACTAAAAACCATTACATTGAAAAACAAACAGTCTCACTTTCATTTGAATCAGACCCTTATATATATTTTTTCATATACTTTCTGTGGCTTCCCAACGGTTTCAATATATTTTCTTATTTACAAACAATGTAAAATATGCCCGATATTTTTTGTTAGCAATTCTCATTAAAATCGTACGGTCAGTCAAAAATGAGAAACTCATTGTGTAGTTTTTATGAAATATATATACAATTCTATAATGTTCCTAATTATTCTCTACTTATTGCTTTAATGTGATCGAAAGATTGCACCTTAAGTCAAACATTCCAAAGCTTTTCTTAAGGAAAGTCATACGTACTACTTTCACTGAAGTACCTTTTAACTTCTCCTGTCTCTAACTTTTCGTTAATACAACAAATATTCCAGTGCTTTGTTCATATACTCAGTTTAATATTTCATCGGAAATCTTCCCTATGTAGTCCAATGTACTTCTGCACAAATTAATTTTAATCCTATTTAAACTTGATGAAAGACCGACTGAGCTCAGAATAAGCAGCAATTTTTAAATATAAATAAATAAAAGTTACCAAGCATACTAATAAAGTAGAAAAAACGATGCACAAATTTAAACTCTTAAATGGCAAAGCGCGCCCGTACAATAGCCATAAATTTTCCTTTCTCATTAAACGTACAACTGGTGCTTATTTGTGTTAAGATACACTTTTCCCGAGTGCTGTCGCATAGATCCCAGAAAGCGTTTCAAAATCCTCTATGATATCCTTTCAGTTTGCTCAAAAAGTTGTTCAATGTTGCTCAGTTTGCTGAAATGCCATCTGTAGTATTGCTACGTATTCGTTTATGCTAATGGATATGCGAGAACTTTTCATGTTTTTCTTCAAGGTGACGGCGAATATTCGGTAATGTTCCTCTTTCTTTCTTTTGCACGCCTTTTCAAAAATATTCCTCCCTCAGACACATTCCCTTCACCTGAATGTTTGGCTGCATCTCTGATTGTGACCTGTCGGAGCGCTGTCTTTTGCAGGCCACCATGCTGCGCAAAATCAAAATGAAGCGAAGGAACACCGAGCCGGTGTTGGGCGGAGAAAAGTCGACCTCGGACGAATAAAACTATCAGCGGTGGAAAGGGCAGCAGTCCCCATTCACATGGATCCTGAATTACAGAATCTTTTCCTTTTTTTTTCTTTTCCCTCGCTCCGGGGACTGCTTTGTGTATGCTTCTGTGTGCTTACTGGAAATGCGGAGAGCCCTCTTTTCGCAGCCTCGGCCAGGGGTAGTCAGTCATTTTGCTGCAATATCCGCTTCACTCACGAGTCAGTCAAAAACAAATTGTCAACTACTGACTGGAATCATCTTTTGGAAAAATAACTTATTCAGCGAAGAAGAAACAAGAATTATAGATAAAAACTAAAAAGAGAAATATGTCCAGAATTTGCTTTATAAAAACACAAAACTGAGTTTCGATATTTATGAAAACTCTTGAGATGCTGTTTTCTGCTAGATTTCATTACCATCTAGTTGAATGTTACTTTTCTTTTCTGAAATACATGCTTCAAACAACACACCTAAAACAATTCAACACCAAAAGATCGAACATGTGTACACAAGACTCGATTCCACAGTTTTTATTATAATTATTATTTCTGTTTCAATCAAACAATATCAATTAATAGAAATTCTTTTTTTTTCCTCACCAGTCTATATGCGCACGTCCAGTCGTAGTCGAAAATCATTGATTCTTAAGAATGTCTCGCATTTAAGAAAAAAATGCTGCCACTTTCTTCCGCTTTCGTGATCCTTTTATATGAATCTTGTTCGAATACCAAATTTAGCATAACGGAGAAAGCGGCGACATGCACGAAATATTTCGAAATGAATTCCCTTGTGTAAAATTTAAAAAAAAAAAAAAAAAAAAAAAAAAACTATACAAGGGAATATAGATAAAAACAAATCGTACCGTCGTCATAAACCTAAGAATTAATTTAAAGATGAGGAAGGTTAAAATACAGTCTCAAGTTTTCACCACGAAATTTATTCCTTCAAAATAAACTCCCTTCTCTTCAAAATAAAGTTCCATCAAATCAAAACACTTGGAGTCATTTCACATTTTGTCATTACGCTTGTCACCATTGCCCTGTATTCTTGAATTTTACACCAAAACACATATACAAACATGTAACAATGAACATAGTGTTTGCTTTAACCCGTCAGAATTTTTTGTCGGCTAATCAATAACCTGTTGAGTGATCCCATATTAAATGATGAACAAAACGCAGTGGCATTAAACTAATATTACACTCGGCAATTATGTTCCTGCAACCAAGCTGACGTTTACCAAAACTTACTTCCATACTTCCTTTCCGTTGGAGTGATAAAGGAAACAAGCTTATCTTCAAAATTTGAAAATGCACAGAAGCTACGATCAAACTAATACTAAGTTCTCTTTAATTACATTTTATTTATTTTTTTTTTGACTGAAATTGCAGGAAAAAAATTGCTCGGTGTAATAGGCAGCGCATCGATAGCAGTTCATTTTCTGTCTAACTGTGTGTTTTTTATCCGCAAAGGCCACCATGCTAAAGAAGAGCAAAGGAAAAATGAAGAGGCGAAATACGGAACCGAGCATGGTCGTGTCACCTATGGAAATAAGTCAAGACGTGCCAAGTAGTTCCGGCCCCTTCTAAAAGGAACACACAGTGATAGAGACAAAATGCAGGAACAATAAATAATGCTTGCTGCGTAGTAGGACACGTCACCAGATGTGTCCAAAACTGTTATTGTCAAATGTGCTTATGGGGTTTTATCCAGAAAACTGTTGATAGTATGCAAAGATTCTTTCTGCTTCTGCAAGTCCCACGCTGCATAGGCAAAGAGAGTGCAAAATAGCACAGTTCTGAAGAGAAATCACTTTCACACGATCACATAAATGAGTCTTTTCTCTCATAAATTTCCACTGAAAGAGCAAAAACACTACTTGACAGTTATTACATGCATGGGTGAGAGTAAAATTTTTTAACAGACATGGCCACTATGTTTGATATTCCCAATAATCTGCCTCTTATCAGACGACATTTAGCACGCGAAATTAATATTAATGAGAAGGCGGCAAAATATCAATAATAATTTGGATAATTTAACAGAGCAGTAAGAATGTAAGTAGGATTTATATAAAAAGCAAACCTATCACGAAGGATTATGGTAATTAAACACATTTTCAAGTAGAAAATTGCGTCCAGTCGGTAATTTAAATATATTCAACACGGCGTAGTCATTCTTGGGATGAACCTTGTATACTAAACTAGAATTACCAAAAAAGATAAATTTGAGAGATAAATTTTCCAATTTGACCAAAAAGCTACAGCATTCAGAGACCATTTAACCCTAACTGCGGTATTGTGTAAAGACCGTGGTCATAAATTCACTACGAAAAGCATGCGTTATCAAAAGCCATCCAATCAGTTAAAAATAAATAAATAAATACAGCAGGAAAAGTTACACGAGGCTGCCCTTGTCAGCATTTGGAGAGTTTAAGAGCACAAATAATGTAAAGATAAACCCCACTTAATATCACTTTCACACTAAAAAACTTTTTATAAACATGCCCCAGGAGCATTCCAGAATATTCTGGTCTCTGTTAAGCTCATATAATCATACGTCCTGCGAAATATTCTTAATCTAGGCCGACGAAAATTTGGTGAAGGACGTCAACATCCGGGATTTTTATGCTGGAACGGGATTTGCCACATTAACATTTTTATCAGTAGAGCTCCATAGGCATAACAGTTTGATGCCAGAATAACATAGATTACAAACGAAAGCCCAATTGTTAGCTTCATGTTTGCGACAATGTGTAGTTAACAGTCACTGTGTGATCACTTTACATAGTCTATAGCTTACTTTGATCTACACTCTGAGCCTAAGATAACAAGTCAAAGGTCGCGAAGGAAACAAGAGCCAGACAGACAAGTAAAGAGTGAGTAAAAATACACCCCCCACAAATAATAAAAAGCTCAATTGATTTAAGGGTTTCTTAATAAGCTGTATGAGATTAGTTGTCTAAAAAGATAAAAGAGGAGTTTTCTAATACATAATAAGTCTAAAATATTAAGGGAAAACATAATATATATTTTGAATAATATCTTTGATAAAAATTCTAGAGTACCCAACAATTTATTAGCATGATAGAATTAATTTAAAAGCAAGAAGGAAATAATCCCAAAATAACAAAAAGCCTAAACAGACTTTCTTCATCAAAGTCCTATAAATCCCACCCCACAAGAATTGGATTGTTGCTGACAACAGAATCATTGTACAACTCAAGACACTTCAAATAATTGATATTGATTCCTGTTAAGTTTTTAAAAATATTGCTTAAGTGATGATTAAAAAAAAACAACAGAAGTAACTCATATTACTTGTATTCAAATATTTTAAAACTTGGAAAATTTTTATTTTTCGTTTTAAGGACAGAATCAGTTTTAAACTGTATGAGGTTCCATCTTTAAAGGGTGCTTACAGCAAGACACTTTATTTAGACAAATATCTAATGGCCTTTAAAAATGTCCATTCATAACAAATTCACCTAATTATACAAATAAATATAATATCAAATTATTCGGCTGGAGAAACAAAGGTTGAAAAAGAATCTGATGATACATAAGATTACTTTCCTAAAAATTCCCTTAATGAGACCAGAATTTTAAAAAGCTAGTGTCATTGACAAAGTGCTAGAGTAACAATGCACAAATGTTCCCAACTGGAGTACATTTTTTTTTTTAAATTTAAGGAAAACATCACCTTGGAATACCTCAAACATTTTAAAATGTCTCTCCTTGATGTATATATTTTAATACTCATAAATTCCTGAAATGTTATGCAACAATATATCAGAACCTGATTCCAGCATATTGAATGTATACAACTTTTCCTTGAAAAGTTTTTATGTGATATTCCCTTATTATTATACCTCTCTATGTTATCAAATTATCAAGAAAAATTTTCTACATAAAACTTACATAAATTTAGTGTTCAATAAAACACTAAATCACTGAGGACACACAAAAAATATTGACTACTATTTGGAAATCTAACAATATGCCCTTCAACCATTTTGTCTAAAATAACAGAAAATATACATATTGGTTTCATTTTAATATGTTGTAAGGAAACACTATATTTACATCATAATATATTTAAGCCAAAATCAAAATCTTCAAATTACCCTCAACAGCTTGAGCAACGAGGAAAAACAAGAACAAAAACCCACTTTCCTATTCCCAAAAAATCTTATAAATCTATTTTTCTATTAAACAATATACATGTATATCGATAGATAAATAAACAGGTAGAGAAAGGAAAATATCCAACAAATCTCTCCTAAATTCTGCAGCTTCAAATATTAATTACTATACACAACATTAACCTGGTTAATTTTTCACTTTGATGAGAAAAGATACCATGTTCAATAACTGGAGTGATTTTAAAATCTAATTACATTACAAAGATTTTTAATAATTAAAATATGTCATAATTATAAAGAATATATATATATTGTTAATATATATATATATATAAGCTTTAAATATATAATTTTTAAAGTGCAACTGCCAATTTAAGACCATTACAGGCCTTAGAAAATAAACTATGATGTATTAAATTTAATAATCATGATAAATTGAATTATACAGTCACTTGTCTTGAGTAATAAATCAATAAGAGCAAAATTTTTCCTCTCCCTCAAACATATAAACATTCTACAAAAGAGAGACACTTATTGTTAAAATATAACTTTCCATAAATATTGGATGAAATGAATTGGTTGTGAGGCTCAACGGAAAAATTGTAACATAAAGATTGAAGACTTTTCAGAAACTATGAATTGAGATCCAAATAATCCCTATTGCGATAAATTGCAGCAAAATACTGACTCATTTCTTCACACAATCATTGTTACCTTTGGCTCAGGCTGTAGTGTTCCATGTGGTGGGTTGCAGGTATGGACTCACAGAACAAAGCTCTCTGCCTCTCAGCTAGGAAGATAACTAAATGCAACTGTAGATCAATGTTTATAAATGATCTGTGTCTGTACATGTACCTACTGTAACATTGTATATTTCTTGTACATATTTTAGCATAGTAGCACACTCTTTGTAATATAGCAACAACTCCAATAGTGACATGATCTGCAAGTCTCAAATCATTTCTACAATGTTGAGTGGCTACTTAAAAAATACATATAAAAAAAAGTGTTGCAAATCAGCAAAAAAATTGTAGATATTTGTAAATGTTTAGAGTATGTCATGGTTTAGAACAAAAAAGTATTTGCAAGATAATGAACAAATATTTTTATTTTAAACAATTTAGTTGATGAATATTTGTAAAAAAAAAAATGAAAAATGAATTATATTTTAACTTGGGAAATGGAAGTGAGTAAATAATTTTATATGGTATAAAAAGTGAAACTATTGTTAATAAAAAACAGGAAATATTTTTTCAAAATTTAGGATAAATGCAACAAAACTGCAATAATTTGTAGTTATACAAATACATTTTCTATTTTAAGAACTGTATAAAATAGCTGTACTAGTTTTTTCCCATCTATATTCTTTATTAACAACCTCCAGAAAATAAAATTATAATAATATAACTATCATTTTTAAATTTCTAGAATTACAAGGGAAATGATCATGTTCAATACATGAATGATTAGCACTTTGAAGGTTTCTATAATACAAGCTTTAAGTTCCAAGACAAACTATTCAGTACAACAAATTGCAAATTTATGATTCATTGATATTATAAGAATTTTGTGCCTATACACATGCAAACAGCAACTAAAAATTTTGCCTCAAACATAACTAAATTTCATAAAGAAAAAAATTTTGAATCTGCACAAATAAAATAGTTAATAAATAAAAGAGCATAATCACAGAATAAAAGTATAACAGTCTGACATAAACAAGGTGAAAGAATAATCAGTGATAAATATATTGCTGAATTGAAATGCAAACTGCCTGATCACACTCCAAGAAAAAAGGCTAAAATTGAGCATCTACTTTTTGAGCTTTAACTACAGAAATTTTAAAAAAATTAGGCAATCAATAAAAATATCTACTGTTAAACTTTTTACAATCAGAAGTTAGTTCCAAAGCTCAAAAGAGCAATTATGAACCGTGCGTTATAATATTACTAAAACAATATTCTCCTCTGATTACAAATAGGTTTCAGGTTTCTAAGTCAGTACTTTGGTATGAAATATTGGTTTTGATACTAGGCAGACTAAAGCATGCTGTTGAGATAAAGTAAAACAGGCATAAAATTGCTATTCATAATCTTTTTTTAATGTAATAAAATTTTATCAAAATTATTATTCATTAAAAAAAGTTCATTTACAGTAAAATAAATTTAAAGCTTACCATATTAATTGCATATTAAAACTTTCTTTGCATATGCTAGTTTAATTTTTTTAAATTTTGGAATCAAATACATTAAAATATAAACGAATTTTTAAATATCTGAACACAAATTTAAAACAATCTACACAAAACATTAAGCAAAAGGTTATTCGCAAAGAAATTTATGTATTAAGTAAACAAATATATCCTACTAAAAGAGCTTTTTACGATATGTACATTCTTAGAGAGCTTTAATATTGAGCTAATCAATACTGCTTGATTATATAATGATTAATATAAAAAAACATAAGAAAATGTCAGAATTTATGTGAACCTATACACTTACTGTTCACTAACTTCAAAGTAAAATTATTTTTTTAAAAACAACTAGAAACAAACTTACAAATATTAAAAACAATTTATAATTCACAAAACAATTTTTATCTTGGAAAGTGACAAAATCTCATAAATTTCCTTGAAAATGCACTAAAATAATCCTCACATATCTGAAAAGGATAAAGGAGAAGGGAAAGCTGCGACGGGAAGCCAACAATTAGTGTTTCGATAATCTATTCTAAATGAAAATTATTATATTTTGTACAGTTCTTTTGATACTCTTGAAACATAATTCATACCAATACTTTATTTGATTATTGAGTCTTGTCTTCACATGTCTTTAAATTGATATATAATGCATCATTTCTTATGCCTTTAGTATAAATGCAAATTTTACTAATGATGTGAAATACTGAAAATTAGAACAGAAAGCTTATGTCAAGAGAGTGCTTTATTTATTTTGAAACACATATAAAATTATACTAAACTGATTATAGAGAAATTCTATATAAGTTTGCCAAAAAATTATACGAATCTTGTTATAACATTAATTTAAATGAGTTACGAGCAAACAACACTGATGTCAGAATCCTGCCTGCACTTGAGAAGATTCTTACCTGCAATCCTGCTACATTCATCGGCAGCTGCAAATATTATCTACTTCACACCTCAAAATTCAAACTCACTTCATTATCCATTTAATAAATTTAAAAAAACTGGCAAAATAGCCAAACTTGTATATGGAAAAAAATAAGACTCAGGGGTGTGCTGTTTAATTTTTTTTATAATCAGGGACTCATAAAACCAAGGAAAAGTCCTGCACAAAATTTGCTTCCTCGGCTAATAAGAGATAAATTAATAATTAGAATTTTTTTAAAAATTGCCTCATACATAAGAAAAATGAGTCTTAGAAACTGATTCCATTCTCATTATTTCCAAGAGGAATAATGCAAAATATTTTTAAAGTTAAGCAATTTTCAGCAATGAAATCAGTTTAGATACCTTAACTCTCGAAATATGAGTTCCCTACCAACAGCACAGCCTTGAAAGAACTCTTTAGACTGCAAAGTTGTACTGCCCTTTTTTGCAACTCATTTCTGTCAGTGTGGTGTTTAGTTTGACTTTTCCATTTTGAAACCATGAATCTAACAGTTTCTGCTACTTCTTGAGTTATTCATTCCGAAGTATTCTCAATGAGATTTTTGCATGCCAGATCTTGGGAGTGTTCCTGAATACAATTTTAATGGTGAGCAAAATGTTTGTTTGACAGTATGTATTGGATACAAACTTGAGTGTGTCATCAAACAGCGAAGAAAGGAAAACTACAAATGTCTGATAAATGATTTTATTATTAAATAAAAGCATGTACAAAAGACTTTCTGTGTCTATTTCTATGTGGACTTTGGATTTATAATCACTATGATGAATTAAATTGTTTTACAGCATTCGAAAGGAAAAAAAAAATTATGAATAATTTCAGGTAAATTTATGAAAGAAAGGTAACCAAATGGTATACAATGAAGATTGCAAAAATTTTGTGAGATTCAAAGGTTAGATTTTCCTATAACGTCAGATAAAAATTAATTAGGATACAATCCAATTATAATTTACCACCAGAGCAATAATAGCCATAACAAATGCTAAGCAATAAATGAGAGGAGAGTAATTCCTTTATAAACTGCTATGAGAACTGTTTATTGAAGTTAATTCAAAATCATCCATTTACACAGGCATGATGAAGGAGGAGAGAATAAGATTTCCTGGGCCCATGAATTAAGAGGCCCAGGCTAATCCCAAACAGAAACTCATGAAAAAATCTAATAGCAGGTAAACATCCCCCCATGTGACCCTGTTTAGACATTTTGCTGAATAATCTGGTCAAAGACACAGTGTCAACCAATACAACAATTTTTACATATCACTAGGTATTTGACTCTATAGATATAGGGGTGCTACAGGAGGATCTTGGATGCACTTATAAATAACAACAAACATAATTACTTCTCTCATGACATCACTACGATATAAACCATTGCTTCATGATGGCAGAAATATGTAGGGTTGTACCATATGGTATATATTCGTGCCTAAGTTTTTTTAGAGTACATTACCATAATTTATTTTCTTAGCCACTGTTAAAAAAAATTGTCACAGTTCTGTTTAAGACTATTATTCTGTTGATAATTCCACAATCACATTTAAAATAACACCTGAAGATTTAAAAGGTCGTTTGAAATAAAAAAAAAGAATACATACAAATTTATTCTTGGTTGCCAAATCTTCCACATACAACTAAAACAAGGATGAATCTTTCAGTAATAAGATTTAAGGGGTTTGTTTTTGGTAAATATTCCTCATTCTTTAAGAGTATATTTATCATTCACGGGTGTAAGAACCCTAAATATGTGAATGTGTGTGTGTCTGCGTGCGTACAGTTAGTGAAAATTCGTTTATATACTTAATTTCTTAATTACATTTCTGAATGCAAAACACTGCTTGAAACACATATTTTACAGTTATATATATGTATATATACATATATATATATATATATATATATATATATATATATATATATATATATATATATATATATATATTCATTCAAATGCAGAAGCAGTTGTCGTTAGACAGTGTGTATGCATATAATTTTCTTCACTGGAGAGCCAATAGGTTACAAAAATCAAATATGTCCTGACCATAGAATATGGATAATTGAGCACTACTAAATTGCAATTGCTCAAGTAGCATCTATAATCCTTAATGTCAGATGTATGTGAACTGTATTTATAGTAGGTTTCCAGCACACATCTTGAGAAAAAGTCATATACAAAATACATCTCTCTTAAATGGAATATGTTCCTGAACAGGCATTATAACATTTATCAGTTACTTGAAATATCTTCTCTCGCAATTATCTCAATGACAAGAATTATAATATTCTTCCCTCCCCCTTAAAAAATCACTAACATAGACTATGACTGGCATGGAGAAGGTTTTTTTTTTTATGATTCTAACCAAAATAAAGACCGCAAAGATACTGCTCAATACTCCATAAAAAGGGGAAAACAGATTACTAGCTAGATACCTAATGAAGGGAATAAGCTAATAAATAATAATTCCAGCCAGACCAAATCACTTAAGGCCTGAAAACAGTAAACATGATTGAATAAAGCTTATAATGTGAAATGGCAACTTCATTGTGCAGGTTCATTGCAACATTCAGCATTGTAGTTGGTCTATTTAATGAGAAAATGTAGTGGAACAGAATTAAAAGCAGGTGACTAGTAACAGGAAATAATATGAAATGCTGGTTGGAAAATCAACTAAAAGCATTACAAAAAAAATCATAATTTCATAGACACTATGTTACTAAATGTAAATTATCATTACAGGATTGAAAGGGGAAAAAAATTTCTGAACTATTAATACAAAATGATATAAAAAACAAATCTTAAGTCTATGGAGAGTACTTTGCAGATTATGGTTGACATTTGGTTCACATAAAAATGAATGATTCTATTAGAGAATAAGAGTGAAAGCTGGTCAAAACTGTATGGATAACAGAATACAAATTCCCACAAGAATACTTCCCTTCCCTAGAATAAATACTGTTAATTTACTCAGTATGAAAAAATGCTGTAGAGCAGGGGTTTCCAACTTACAAGTGTCCAAGGGCCGCAATCGAAAACACCTGCCGAGTGGCGGGCCGCAATTTAATCAGGACCATACCCAGGACATTTTTTCTTGAGGGAGGGGGGTTTGGAGGATTTGTGTACAGTATGAACTATGCAATTTTTAAAAATTCGAGGATGAACCTCCAACAATGACCTTGATTATAACTGGCCAACTATCGTTAAATTACACAGACACACACAAAAAAAGTCAAACAAGAAGTGGGGGGGGGGGAGTATGAAATAGAACATGAGTGGACACCCTACTTTTCATGGAATTCGAGGAAAATCAATGTTTTTTGTAAATGAATAGCATTTGAAAACAATAAAGATTTTTACAAAAACATTTTTCGTTAAGTAAGAATATCTAAATTGATGCTGCAAATTATTTTCCTAGAAGTCTTCGCGGGCCGCAAAAAAAGGCACCGCGGGCCGCATGTGGCCCCCAGGCCACCAGTTGGAAACCCCTGCTGTAGAGTCAGTAATAAAACTATAATTCTGCCTCATCAGTCAGAAAAAGATAACCATGTGGCAATGATGTATAAAGCGTAAAAATAATGAACTAGAAACTTCAAGTGTAAATTTTTTTTTTAATATCAATTAAAAATAATATATTATTCTAATAGTAAATTCTAGATAGTATCTGAATATTGCAATATCACATTCAAAGGATCCAATAAATGGAAATGTAATACAGAAAACTAAATATTATTAAAAATCCTAACATTAAAATTTTTTTAGATTAATGTAAATATCATTTGACATTTGTTCAATAAAACTGATTAAATAACTCGCTTGATAACACAATGAATCTCGGGCAAAAAATAGTATTCAGAGGCATTAGCAAACTGAAAAACAAGACAAACATATTAAAAATAATTTACACATAAAAAAAAAAAATAATGAAGTTAGTACAAATTTACAGACTTACAATTGAATCATTATTTCTGACGCTCTTTAGCACTTGGTCATTAACAACATCCATGTAAAAATATCACAAAATATTCGCATTCGCAATTTCTTCCCTATACCTTGTAACTTCTTCGTTTTCCCAATGCTTCTCCTGGAGATTCTTAAAATGACTAGAAGAATAAAAATATACACAGGATGAATTAATGCATACTTTTAAAAGTCCACCTGGGATACAAAATTTATTTTATACAGTTATTCTATTCTCCCATAGCATTTTTTAATGGAATTGAAAAGTGTCCAATTAATAGATATTTTTAAGAGATAACAGTCTACTAAAAAACTAAATATACTTCAGAAACAATAAAGAATGGAACTCAGATGTACACTGGTGTAAGAAATTAAGAGAATTTGCAGACTTGGTCGATTATCTCTAGAACTACTGTACCGATTTTAATGAAATTTGATATGTACATACAATGATACAATACAAAACAAATAACCATTCAATAATTGTAATACACACGCATGATCGTGCGTAACACTCATTGGAGTCTGAAGGTATGAAACAGCGGTTGCAGAATAAACAAAAAAAATGGGTTAATAGATGGGTTAATAGGGGGGTATGGTCCCCTCTTACAGATATACAGGTCTCGCAGCATGATTTCATACTTGAAATAAGGCAGTTTATCATTTCCTGTGGCAATTGGTCCCACTCGTTCAGCAACGCTGTTTTCATTCCCTGTATGGTTCTCAGAGGGGGTTACGAGTTGCAATTGCCCTCCCCAGAGCGTCCCAGACATGCTCTATAGGGTTAAGGTCTGGAGATCTGGCTGGCCAATCCATCCGGCGAATATCCGCACTCTCTAGAAATTCGTTGACCAGAAGAGCTCTATGTGGCCTAGCGTTATCGTCCATTAAAATGAACTCAGGGCCAACTGCACCTCTGAAAAGGCAAACAGAGGGCTCCAAGACCTCATCCCTATACCTCACACCAGTCATAGTGCTTCTTTCAAAGACATAGAGAGGTGCGCGGCCATCCAGCATGATGCCTGCCCAGACCATTAAACCTCCTCCGCCATAATGCTCTATTTTGCGGACATTGGAGGGTAGGTAGCGGGTCCCTGGTTCTCTCTATATGAACATACAGCGAGAATCGGTGTTTAGGCTGAACCGGGACTCATCAGGGAAGAGAACGGTCGCCCATTGATCCATACTCCAATCTCTATGCTCTCTGCACCATGCTAAACAGATTCTCCTGTTTGTAGAAGTGAGCGGGATGCAAATAGCAGGTCTTCTTGCAAACAACCCTCTCTCATGAAGTCGTTTGGAAACATTCACTCTTGATATACGGGTTCCTGTGGCTGCGTACAAGTCATGAGAGAGCTGAGAAGCTGCAGCACTCCTGTTACGCCTCGTTATAATCGACAAATGGCGATCTTCTCTGGCTGTCATGGCTCTTGGATGACCTTGCCCAGGCTTTCTCTCGATGGATCCGGTAACCTGGAACTGTTTCCGTAAGTTACACACGACGCTGGGCATTAAATTGAACTCTCTACAAATTTGGACTTGAGATTGGCCTGCTTCTAGCCTCCCCACAATTCGCCACCTCATTCCATCATCTAAACGTTGGTGGTTACTCATTTTTACTGTTAAATTTGAAATTAACCGATTGCTGCAAAATAACACCAAGAAATTCGCCGAGGTGTGCTAGCGAACGAAATGCATCTTAACTTACGCACGCTTATAAAGCCTGTTTCTCTACTGGCTCCGCCTACACACACGTGTACGCTTACGTATTTGACATACAAGATTTGCATTTTTGTCTAGAAGCAGTGGTTTTACATTCAGTTCAGTTCTTTTCATAAAATTCGATAAAATGTGCAAATTCTCTTAATTTATTTCACCAGTGTATTAACTATGAAGAACCCATTTCAACATGCTACAAACATTAGCTTGATAATTTAGTACATAAATGTTACTTGTTAGCAAATTACTTAAAATAAAATTATGTTTGTTTATTGTTGTGTCTACGAATAGTCCAACTGCACTATCTATAGAAGAGGGGTGCCATTGCTTCAAGAGAGGTTGGACTTCTGCCTGGTCCGCAAATTTTGAACCAAGTCAAAAGACGAGACCAGACCCCCCCCCACACACACACACACATTCAGAGGTATTGTTTGGGAACTTGGAGGACATTGCAGCTATGATAGATTTTTCCCCGTGCACTAGCCACCATTAGTGTACATGTTGGCAGTTTTGTCTGTGATGGTTTGCTTGGAGTGCTACAGTCAATTTTTTTGCTATACGAGGGCTAATTAGACAAGGACCTTCTGCTTAAAGCTGATTCCGAAAGGCTACAAACATCCATGCAACAGTGGGAATCGAACCCACATACTCTGGTACCGAAAGCCAGCACCCTAACCATTTAGCCATCGTTCGACCTGCCGGCGTTGGATATTGAACCAGCAACTTGCAGATCACTGGCCCGATGCCTTTGCTGACCGAGTCACCACACCCTAAATAAAACTATTTTCTCTATCAATAATAGTTTCTCTCATTGAAAGTGATTTTGAAGCTGAACACACCTAATAAAAACTACTGAGGCAAAGAGTACATAAGATGGAGTTAACAAAGAGGTAGTAGAAAAATGAATCACTCCAGCCTTTTTAAGGCTGGAAAAGCCAACAAAAGTCCAGTGAAACTTCTATTTCTTCATTTTAAATTTGTTGAAAATTCCACTACTTTATTATTCTGATAGGGACATAAGGTAGACCAGTAGTAGCCCGTTGTGCTTCAGACTAGGGTTACCCACTTAAAATACCGATGTACACTATTAAATGCTTTTGTATGTTGGCCAGATATGGGCACATTAAAGCCATGGAACAGAAAGTTCGTCTATGAGGTCAGTGGGTAGGGGAAAGTACAAGCCCTCCAGATGCTGCACTTGGGGATGGTCAGTCAAATTTGAGGTGGCACCAGCATAGGCATAGCATCAGGTGGGCACATGCCCCCCAACTTAACTTGAAATAAATTAAAATGTTAATAGAAGTTCAGTTAAAATTGGAAAATTGTAGAAAACTTTTAAGAAAGTTGGTTTTTTCCCGCTTTATCAAACTGTGAAACTGAAGATTCTGATTATGTCTTTAGACTTAACATAGTTTTTAACAATGATATGATCCATAAAAAAAAATTGATGCTATTTTTTTTTTCTCATTTTATTTATATTATATTTATTTTTCTCACTGTATAACTTTTGAATACAACTGAAATATCAATTCTATTGTTATTCAGTTTTAAAAAATCATAATATTTCATATTTTAAGGACCGTCCAACACTCAGTGTGCTGAGGAGGGCCCTAACTGAATTCAATTTGTGCCCCCCCCCCAAAAAAAAAAAGGTTAGAAGCACGCTCCACTTATGGGCACCAGCATACAATATTGACTCACCTTTGTGGTGCTCCCAGATAAGAAGTAATCCTGATTTTACATCTTGTTTTACAGGCTAATCTAAAATATTATTGTAGTAGTACTATTTTCAAAATTACAGTACATTAATGTGTTCAACAAAACAGCAGCATGAATACCAGTATAATAGATAACTGTTAAAGCATTTTGAATAGTGATGAAGCAAGCACACAGACCCATTTTTCCATTTTAAAACATGAGGATAAAAAAGGAAGAGAATGTTATTTTTCAGTTTGAAACTTTTTAGACATTAATGATAATTCAGGCAACAGCAAAAATTTTTTAAATTCTAAAAGTATTAGTTTTTTGTACTTTTAGCAATTCAGCTTAATGCAGCAATGAATGCAATTCAAGGATTTATTAAAAGAAAGTAATCAAATAATCGACAAGAATCTGTTGAACAAAATACAAGATTTTGAGAATAACTGCATTTACATTTTCTACTAAATTTAAAACAATTTAAAAGAACCTGCAGTGAATTCGTTATTCAAAACCAAGCTTTAATTTTTGTGTAGAAACTATATGTCTGAAAATAAATATTTTTTGTGAAAGAATATTCTTAGAATAAGTTGATTTGAAAATTTTCTAAGAATAAAGTAAATTTTAAAGCATTTCAAGACCAGAATAAGGGGAAAGTTACAACAATACAGTAATGATTTAGAACTACAGTTTTTAAAAATGTTCCCTTTATAACTCAATATAAAGGGTTCCATTTTAAAACATGACTTAAATACACTAAAAATACTAAACTGTAACACTGGCTACCTGACAGATCAGTCTTAATAGTGAAATTTTAAGAACACCAAAAAGTAAACAGTTTTAACAAATTTTGTATAAAAATTATGCAGCAATAAAATCCTTAAGTAGAACAAAATAAAACTCTATTAATCCAACTAGGGTGCTACTACTGAGAGCGGCTTACTTTTGAAATAATGCTAGAACATTATTTTTTAAATTCTAGTGAATGGTTAACTATTGCCACTGGATTTGGATAATTTTAGTTTACAACATGCTGACCTACATATGGAATGGATCTTATTATGAAGCAAATACTGTTGTTGTTGTCATGTCTAGGAATAGTGCAAGTCTTAAATAGAACCATAAGCCTGGATAACAGTAGCTGCCAGTGGGCTGTAGAGAAGTTCTTGCTGCAAAAAAACAAGTTTGAACAGAGCAGCCACAATGGCCAGACAGTCAAAGATATATTCTGGAGAAAGCTGAGTTTCTGGACAATTTCTACAGTTGATAAAGGATGTTGTATGTCTGGATGTACTTTCAAATATTGATCACTTATTATGAAGCAAACTGAATTTCTTACATTACTAGGCTTTCTTAACCTTTAGCTTACAGGGCTCATTTTTCTGATTCCTTCTTTAGAACGGGAAATTTCATACCCCCTTTGTTAGAATGGCCATTAAGGGGGTTATATACATATATATATATACACACAGTGCTGTAACTAGGCAGGGGCACCTGCCCATGGGCCACTTGGAAGGGGGGCCCAAAATGCTGTATTTGTTTTATTATTTTCCCAAACCTAATTAAGGGACTCAAATGCAAATTCATACCCAGGGCACAGGAATGGCTAGTTGCGGCACTGTGTGTATATATATATATATATATATATATATTCTTGGGCCCTTATTCTTGGGATATATGCTATCCCACCCTGTAAGGAAAAGGTTAATTTTCCATCACACATTTTTAAAAGCTTTTATAAATAAATATTCCAGAATTAATACCACTAACACAGAGGCTAGAGTAAATTACTAAGGGTATGAATATGTACAAACCAATTAATACCTGGAAAACCCAATGTCATTAAATGAAAACTTTGACAATCATGTTGCAAATGACTGTAAACTCCAAACTAACCAAACAAGTTAATGAAACTGGTACATTTCAATTTTTGCATGTAATTATATAAAAGATAATAATAACATTTAAAAAAAATTCTCTCTGAATTCATACAATACTATACTTGATTTAGAGACTAAAAATTTTATGAGGGTAAACAACTGTTGCACCATTGAAAAATGGCACTTGTATTACAAATTAAAATCTAATATTTACACAGTTTGATTTCAAGGAAAATTAAATGTGCAGGCTCTGTATAAATTTAAAGGCTGTAAACATAAAAAAGTTTAGAATCAATTGAGTACTGAAACTAATCCAAAAATTTTAACTGTAGTTTCATAACTCATTGAAAAAAGAGAAGGGAAGATCTTGAGATGTAAAAATATACAGGCGACAATACATTATTGTCGCCTGTATATTTTTACAGGCGACAATAATGTATTGTCGCCTGTATATAGCTAGTAGACAGAGACTCCCTATGTATACCACATTCCTAAATTTCCCTTTGAAGTTCTTTTTAAATTATTTATTTTTAGGTTTAATTATTTTTAGGTATAATTCTGAAATAAATGTATTTGCATCCAAACTATTGTTTTGTATTTATTTACAAGCAAACGGATGAACAGATAGCCTAATGCTGCAGTAAGTATTACTCTTAGTACATCGCAATATTTATAACACAGTCAAATTACATTACTGAAATCAGCAGAGACCTGGTAATACTTATGAAGACACTGCATCTACTTCAAATAAAAACAAAAAGTGATAGTATGTACTATTATTTATGAGAGTTCAATATTTTTAGCCACCACAAATATGAAGGGTCAGTTGTAATTCAACAAAACAGCTTATACACTTACTCCATTATTTCTTGTTTTACCATTATTTCATGATCAGACAATCCGTTCCACAGAGACTCCAAATTTACTTTCAATGCTGCCATACTGAAACAGAAATTTAAAAGTAATCTTGAATCATTTTCAAGACATCAAAACTTAAGGAAGTCCAATGAAAACTCAAAACATTGATTTTCTAAAACAGACTTGTCCTACTGCATAAAATACATACAAAATTTTTTCAAAAGAAAACTAGAAAATGCTAATACTGAAGTACAGAAACACTACTCTCAATTTTAATAAAAATCAAGACATAACCTTTATTTCTTTTGTACAAAATTTTATTATACATACATACATACATACATACATACACACACACACATATATATATATATATATATATATATATATATATATATTACTTTGCATTTGGCTTGATTAGACTTTTTCCCTTTACATACAATCCAGATTGCTACAAACTTTTACTGGGAATTTAATAATGCTTGATATTGTTCAATATCTCAAAGCCTTATTTATAAGCTCTTTAAATGTTTTGTGCACATAAATACTGAAGTAATAAACTGACAGAGCTATTAGAGTTAACCATGGCAAAATGCATAAGGAATACCAAAGAGGTGGGGCATTATCACTCCACCTCTTTGGCATGCCTTATACACTTTGTCATCTTCTTGCACTATAAATTTTGTATCACAATTCATGACAGATGATGGTTATTTCTGAAACAGGTTGATTGACTACTCTTTATCAGTAAAAATTTACAGGAACTTCTTTCCCTCCAGCATGCTTATCGGTTATGCCTTGCTGAAGAGCCCATAACAAGGGTGAAACCTAGGTCATAGGCTACCTCTACACTGGAGAGATATACTGGGTGTCCGAAAAGTATGGCTACACTTTCAAAAATGAATAAAAAATAAACAAAGATTTTCACTTACAGTTTTTTATGTTCCATAAAGAAAAGATTAAAGTTTCTGTTTAGTGAAATGTAAACTAGATGGTGCTACATCCCTGTCTTGCAAATTCTGCATGCCGTACTGGAGGAAGCAAGAGACAGCCCTAAAGTAAACGTGTGGTGTGGTTTACTGCACGATTTTATTTTTGGGCTTTTTTCTTTTCTGAAGAAAGTGTCCGCTCTGACAATTGCCTTTATATGCTTGAAATTTTCGCATTTCCTCAAGTTGAGGACTTGCAACCCAATATCATTTTCCAGCAGGATGAGGCACCACCACACTGGAGTTTGGAAGTACGAAAGGTTTTAGATGAAAAGTTTCCCGGGTGATGGATGGGAAGAGGAAGTCCAATACCGTGGTCACCTAGATCTCCAGACATAACACTTTTTAACTTCTTCTTATGGGGATACGTAAAAAAACATTGTTTACCAATCTCCAACTTGTGACACTGATGAACTGAAAAGTAGAATTATAGCGGCCATTCAGAGTGTTGATCCTGCAATGCTTCATAGAACATGGCAAGAAATCTTGTATAGACTCAATGTGTTGCGTGCGACTAATGGTGTGCACATTGAAATCATGGTATAAAGCAATGTTGGAATAAAGCATTGCAAAAAAAATTTTTGATATTTTCTTTATGGAACATAAAAAACCATAAGTGAAAATCTTTGTTTGTTTATTTTTAATTCATTTTTGGAAGTGTAGCCATACTTTTAGGACACCCGGTATATTTTTACTTAATATTAGAGTTATCATTGAATAGAAAATAATTCTCATCATGTCAGTGAATGAATATAGGATGAACAAATATTCACAAAATTTCAAATTACCTCAAATCTAATAACAAACAATAAAACAATTGAAGTCTAGATTGTTTACAAGGCTATTATATTGTCTTTACATAAATCATAAGAAATGTGCTCAAAATAACTTGCATGCTAAAAAACAAAATCAACAGCATATAGTAAAGAAATTACATTAACCAATTATTAAAAACAAATTTTACAAATTTCGTTTAAATAGTACTTATTTTTTTTTCTAAATGATAAACAATCTATATATGATAATCCAGATTAATTCAAACTCTTGAGTGTTAAAGAATATTTAAAAATCGGTCACAGATTTCTGAACTTTAATTATACAGGGTCATCAAAACAGGCGTCCGTGATTTCAGTTATGCACACCAGGAACAAGAATCAACCCAACGGACGTTTTGTAGCAGCAGATTGTATGTTAACTCTGGGAGTTTTATTCTTCCATGTCATGGTATCTGTGAGTGCACGGGGGGCACGTGCCAATGCTGTGACGTTATGCTTCCTCCTACATGGGTTTTGACATTGGATAGGAAGGGATGGTCCAATTTTTTTGCCACCAAGAAGCATCAGTTTGTCCCCTTTAGACTTTTTTCAATAGGGTTACCTAAAAAACATTGTGTATGCTAAGAAGTTCTGGGACTATGCCATTTATCAGACAGAATCAGTGCTGCAATAGCGACTGCTCCTGCTATGATTGAGAGTACCTGAATGGAGATCGACTATTGCCTTGATGTGTGTCAAGCAACGAGGGGTGCTCATATTGAAACCTACTGGGTAATGTCCAAAACTTGATTCGTTTCTGTATCTTTTTGGGGGAAAATAAACACCATGAGTTCTATTATATGGTTCTTTATTTCACGTTGCAATCACGGACACATTTTTCAATGACCCTGTACTTCAAAACATACTCTTTCAGAGAGCTATTCCATAATGTCTAGAGCAGGAGTGTCCAACCTGTGGCCCACAGGCTGCATGCGGCCCAAAACAAGTATTAGTGTGGCCCAGAGAGAGAGAGCTCAAAGCGAAAAAATTTTTTTAATAGCCTGCCTTGATTTAAAAAGTAAAGCTTGTAGTTTTAAGCTTTATTCTTTGTCGATGGATGAAAGTACTGATGCTACTGACATGGCTCACTTTGACTTTTTATTAGACATATAAATGAAGAGTTTATTGTAACTGAAGAAATAGCTTCTTTAGTTCCGTTAAAAGCCACGACAACCAAGAGAGTTTATATGAAGCAGTGAAGAAAACATTGGCGCGATTCTCATTGTTGTTGTTCCTAATGCCACCTGGCCGGAAGTCCCAGACCAGGTCCATATAGAAATCGGGCTGAGTACTGCGGCTCTGGTTTATAATAGCACCACAAGGGTCGGACTCCGACTTTGCTTTGTGGCACCACAACTTTGACTGAGCACCCCCAGGAGCAACATCTGGGGAGATTGTACCTTCTCCACCCGCTAACCTCACAGAAGGATTTTTCGGTCTACAGATTTAACGTAAAACATTGATTAACTACAGATTTAACGCAAACAAAAATAACACCACACCCATATCCAGCCTAGACACGAAATGCGATTCTCATTAACTCTTTCGAACATATCTGGTATAGTTACAGATGGTGCCCCAGCTATGATAGGCAAAAAAGAGGGAGTTGTAAGATTAATAGAAGACGATGTCATTGTTACTGAAAATTCTCGTATGATGAAGTACCATTGCATAACACACAAGGAAAGTTTATACGGGAAAGGTTTTAAAAATGGACCATGTCACGCAAATCGTTGTCAAAATGGTATTTCTTAAATGCTTGGATGCTGAATATGGCGATATCATATACTTTAAAGAAATAAGGTGGCTCAGTGAAGAAAATTTTAAAAAGTCTTAAAAATTTTTTATAACCTACTTTATGAAATCAAATTGTTTATGACATTGAAAAATAACCTGTGCCAGAACTTGATGACAACTGGCTTGGAGATTTAGCAGGTTTTGATAGATTTGAATGCCCATTTAAATGATTCAAACATCCGTCTTCAGTGTAAAAAAGAACTTATTAGTCCAATGTTTCAAACCATAAACGCATTCCATATGAAACTAAAATTATGGCAAGACCCAATTAATTGTTAACAATTTTTAGCATTTCAAGATGCTGACCAAGCATAATTCTAAAAATGGTATAAAATTCGCAGCCTTACTTTCCGATTTAGTACATTTTAAAAACTGATTTCAGGATTTTTGGAAAAATTGTATTGCCTCTTTGCTACTCTATTTACAGTCAATATAGATATAATGCTAGCAAATTTTTAAATGGAATGCATAGAGTTGCGATCTGACATCCAACTTAAAGAGAAATTCAATCAAGTCTCTTTGTTGTACTCATGAATCATACCTGCCCAGAGATAAATATCCCTCAATGCATAGTCATGCGTTATTCTGGTCATCAATGTTTGGAAGCACATACATCTGTGAACAACTATTTTCAAGAGTGAAGCACATTAAGAGTCAAATTAGAACCAAAATATCCGATGAACATCTTAACAACTCCCTGAGAATTGCAACCACTTCAATTGACCCAGATATTGAAGCGTTAGTTTCTAAAATTCAATGCCAAATATCACATTAATTTTATGACTCCTAAAGTTATCATTTTAATTATAAATAAAATTTATAATGAAATAAATACTTATGTTAACTATACATTATACTTTTTTTACTCATCAACTATTTTTAATGTTTGTGGCCCAAGACAATTCGTATCCTTTCAATGTGGCCCAAGGAAGCTAAAAGGTTGGACGCCCCTGGTCTAGAGTGAACATTTAGAATTAATTTTTTCTTTTGTACAAATCAGGTTGTTCTTTAAAGCATTTATTACATAGTTAACACCAATACAAAAAAATCCTAAAGCACCTTTGCATACAAACAATATCTTACTTTTCCATCCCAATAAGGTGAACATGGATATCCTTAGACTGAGATAATGAATGACAGAAAGCAAGCTTTGCAATGTTAACATTCCTATGCTAGGGTAAAATACAGAGAAGAAAATTAATGAACTGAACGTATTGTAAAAAATGCTATATTTTTAACAATAAATTAATTCAATCACAGAATTGAGAATCATGCATTTAAATATAAAAGAAAAATATTCTTAAATAAAACTAAAAATTGAAACAAAACACAGCATAATTTTACATGAAAGCTTATTAATTATATGCTTAAATCTTAATTGTTAAATAATTCATGTGATAAGGGTTTGTATAACTCTTAAGAAATAACATTATACATATGAGTTTTAATTCTCAAATAAAATGAAATTTGACAACTAAAACAAGTGCACCCATACCTTGCTTTATGGCCTAAATACGTTCCGGAAAAGTTGGCCATAAAGCGAAAAGCCGTATAACGAATCAATTATTTTGATACAAACCCATACAAATTTAATTGGATCTGTACCAATTTCTTATAAATAATATAGTTTTTAGTTTATAAAGCATTTTATTCTTTTTATTCCCTATAAAAATGCTTACATAAAAATAAAAATACAAAACAATGTAATAATAAACAGAAATTAAAAAAATAAACATATAAAAAAAAAAAATCATATGCACATATCTCTATATATAAAAATGAATGTTTGTTTGTTTGTTCGTATTTTATGTGCTGCCGTATTTTATGTGCCGCCCAAGCTACCTGTTCAAACTAGCTAAGCCTTGACTAGCTTAACTTGATGAGATGATTTATATAACTGAAGGGACATTGAAACATAGCAGATGATTTAGTTTTGAGAAAGAATTACAATCATGAAATACGTGTATATTATAATTAAGAAAGTCTGAAAGTGGCATTGAAACGTAGCAGACGATTTAGTTTTGAGAAAGAATTCCAAGCATGAAATGCTTGTAGATACTTTTTCTATAATAATTATCAGATTTGCTGTGTTTTAATATTGAATATGATCTCAGTCCATTCAAACATTATTGATTCTTTTTCTATAATAATAAATCCATTCAAACGTTATTGACTAGCTGTAAATTAATGCTTTAAAATGCCCAAAAAGAGGAGAGCAACTTTTAATCCTGCAGAAGTAAGGGGAAAATGTCAAAGATTGTTGAGAAATGAGC
Source organism: Dolomedes plantarius (assembly GCA_907164885.2). NCBI lineage: Eukaryota > Metazoa > Arthropoda > Arachnida > Araneae > Dolomedidae > Dolomedes > Dolomedes plantarius. The sequence continues at coordinate 50,716,712 of OU015493.1, read as the reverse complement.
AATGTGATGAAAAAAAACAGAAGAGCGTGAAGCCAACAGAATTTGAAATGCAGTTAGACACACACAAGAATCTGAAGAAAAAACATTCCCAAGAGCTCGAAGGTAACAGAATTCGAATTGTAGTGATCCAAAGCAGTGAGACTGATGAAGAAACTTTTAATGCGTCGAACATACGATTGTCTTCGAGCTTCAACATCGTAAGGAGAGGAAAGTGATGAACAATGACAACACCGACAACAAACTAATGCTATTTGCTACCGCAAAAGAATTTTAGCGAAAACTGTAGAACATCATAACATGAGGCTAATCATTGAAAAAAAAAATAATAACAGAAACTGAATCCCGAGCGAAGCCGGGTAATACATCTAGTGTATGCATATAATAAAAAACATAAAATAAGATGTTTAAAAACTGTTTTTATGTGATGACGAACATTAACATGAAGAATCACTAAGCTATAATATGCTGCCATCATCACTTTCCGCTGTTGTGGCTGCATAACAAAACATTGTGGGCCATAAATCGGAAAAGTGTGATAATTAAAAAAGGCCGTTACAGTGAAATGCCGTATAAAGAACGGCCGTATAATGAGGTATAGGTATATTTGATATCATGCAAAAATTATAAAAGAAAATCCAATGATTTTTTAAATAATGCCATTTTATGGTGAAATCCAAATTTGCTATTCAATGGCACATCAAAAGAGAGTCTCTTATTAGACTAGTCAGATTTTTAACTAAGAAAGACATTCATAAGAATAGTAAAGGATATATTACCAGAATTAGTACATTCATACTGAGCAGATATAAGAGGAAACAATGAACTCTAACATTACGACTCAGAGCAAGTTTCTTGTCATTGGGTTAGATTTAATTTTGATTTCAGCAATGGCACACAAGGGTCATCAGTTTAGCATTTACAATTCTGTCACATCTCTGGAGAAGGCAACGTATCCAGAATCTGTATTCCCAGTCCTCTGATGTAGTAACATGTCAAATATTTTTGGAACTACAAATTTCACTTGTTTACTGTCATGCAACCATGGTAGTTTGACATTATGAGAATCAGAAAATTTGTATTAAGTAAAATTTAAAACACAGGACATTTATGACATTTATAGCAGAAAAAAATCTCATCACTTTTTCAATATCAATATCACACACTAAATGTCACACTAAATGTTAATGAAAGATAAGGAACTAAGCAAATACTGAGAGCCACTGAAAAAGTCATCGAACATGCTTACTTTGCAATAGTCAGCCACTTTTCTGCAGTTATCTTTAATCTCTAGGCTAGCAGGATGCCAGTCAGGAGGACCATGATTGGTCAATAACCCCATACCTAAGGATGCTGCATTGATAATTCCCAGCTTCTTTTCCTAAACAGAATATATTAATTTCAAAGCCAAGGCTATTATGAAAAATGTTTATATCAGCTTATAATAGCACTATAATTCAGAAAAAAAACAGACAACTCAACAGACAATATCCAAAAGAAAATAAGATCACTGTTGCAATGGGTCTACATAGCGCACTCTAAGCATAGCATTTTTTTTAACATTATGAAATGAGCAAAGTTATTTATTAGTTCATTTTTCAAACAACAAATCTAGAAGTTTTAAAATGTGATAATTTTACAACTTTAGTATACAATATCCAGCATGAATAACAAAACTTTTTAATGTGGTAACTCTTGGTGTGTATATCAAGCAGTCCATCTTAATAAATCAAGTAGTCAAATATCCACTTAAAAAAATATTTTTTATCTTCATGACACAAAAAATTATTATGCTGACATAATGTAACCCTCTTATGTAACTAACATGAAATATTTAGCTAAACATTATTTGTCATTTTTATTATTAGCGTTACAATATTTTTTTAAAAGGGGCATAAACATATACTGTTACAATAATGAAATCTGCAAATATTGGTAATATTTTAAATTAATAGATCAAAACGTTAAAATTTTCTATAACAGTATACATTAGTATGTTTTATGGTTTTAAATCACTTTCAAACACTTCAGATTTTTTTGGTCCTCATGACTTTCTTTCAATATGCATATCAAAGTTGAAAACATACATGTAGAATAAGAAACTGATGAATTACCAGTTTTCTTATAATGCAATGAAGCAAGTTTTGATTCATATAATAAAAGCAAAAATATGTTGCTAAGAATATATTCAGTATCAAAGAAAATTGTTACCTTAAAATATGGAATATAAGAGGAAAGAGTATCATCAAACAAGGTACAGCGACAGTAAGATAAAACAGCATCAATTTGGACTGTACTTTTTTCCAGTACTTCTCTGAAAAGGACAGAAAACTAACTGGACTTCAATTAAGGAGTGGATTACACACAAATCAAAGGCCTACTATTTTCAACAGTTAGATGGCTAATATATATAGATGCATGGTTGACCAGTTTTGACTACAATTAAAAAATGTTAGTTTTTTACTATCATTTCAGAGAAATCCTATTTTTCCAAAAGAATATTAGTTGATAACATTGTAAATTATAAAGACTAATTAATTATTTATAACATTGTTTTTTATGTAAATAGGCACTAAGTTTAGTAAAAAAAACTATAATTTAGGTCATTCAACTCTTTTTTCTTTTCAGCTTTACTGCAAACTGTTCTAAGCCCTTTATGGAAATAAAACGTTAAATTATTTATAAGGCTGATAACACTTTCAAATCAATTTAAAATGACTTAAGTACTTCATTAGTAAAGGTACCAAACACATTAAAATAACCACCCATATTTATCCAGTTGTATCTCTAATAATAACTTTATTTCATTAAAAGAAAAGTTAATCAGATTAACAGTTTATGGTGTAGTCTTCTGGAGTATTATTGTCTAGAATATGTTCAAACGGTTAAACCTTTAAATTGCAACCCATATGTACCTGTCAGTGGCATACCCAGGGAGGGGGAGCAAGGGGCCCTGGCCCCCCCAAAGAAATAGGAATTGCATTATGAATATTGACTTTGCATTATAAATATTTTTATCCAATCATCTCAGTCCCCCCCATGCATTATAAATATTTTTATCCGTTCATCTCGCCCCCCGCCCAATGAAAAAATCCTGGGTGTGCCACTGGTACCTCTTATTATGAAAAATAAATACTTTCTTAAATAACCTATTAAACAAAGTGAAAATCCCGAATTCAATGAGATTAAAAAGAAACAGGCTTGCTATTTTGTTATACACTAGATGCTTTGCCCCTAGGCTTGCTCCGCTAGCTCCTCTGTTATGGCTAATAGCGAGATACATAGGGGTGATTCTCAGGCAATGTAACAGCTTCCATCCATTTACTGATGTCACCCTTAATACGAAGGGCATTTCATCACTGTTGAATTATCAGCTTTAAAATTCAATTAAAAATTGAAAATTTAAGATATAGACTTGAAATGAGGTTAATATGAATAAGAAAGCTTTCAACTTCCAGATGATGTAAATATTTTCTTTGTAAGATAAAAACTCGAGGAGCATCGATATTACATCCACATAGGGGACAATATTTCTTGAAAAACTGTGTTTCATTTTTTGATGAAAATATTAGTCTGTTTTAAAATATATTTAAACAAATGAAGTCTAGTTTCAAAAAGAAATGTCTGTATTCTTAGATTGTAAAAAGATCAAAATTCTACGATCATTTTTTGGCGAGTTATCGTAAGCTGAAGATGAAAAAGTCAATATTTTCCCACAAAACACAAAATAAAAAAAACTTAAAGTCTGACGAAGATGAGACATGTCTTACTTTGGTGCCCCCTTTTTCTGCATCCATTGGTATCACTCTCGACCCCATACCCCCAGCGGTTTCGGAGGAGATAGCTTGACAAGCTTTTGACAGCGGCAGCAGGAGTTACTTTTTTTCAGAATAGAGAGATAAGATATTCAAATGACTATAGGATTGAGTTGCTTATCAATGGAAGCAAATGCTAGTTTGTTGCTTATCTGTCCTCAACTGATTTATTTCTCTGCTAGGAGTTAACAGTTTAAAAAAAAATAGACTCATTCTGTATCAGCCTTTGAGAGAATAATTGTAAAATTGTTCAAAAGTATTCTTTGATAAGCATCACAATTTCTAAATAAATGCTTTTTAACATTATCAAAATAGTTTGGCTGAGTTCCATTTTGTTTCAAAAACATAAAACTTTGAAATGAGTTTTGCTTTAACCAACAGTGAAAAAATTATTTTCCTTTGCCTTCCCTTCTTTGAAAAGTCTAAAGTAATTTTTTTTTAATCTCTGTTTTCTTTTGGATTTATTCAAATGCTAAAATGTAAACACAAAAGTGTAAGGCATTTTATCAGAGGTTCTAATACTAGTTTTGCAATAGCTAACATATCTTAATTGGACTTTTATATCAAAATCTGATGCTTGTGGCTGAACAACCAATCATTACGAGTGGCAAGCTCTAAATATGAAGTTCTGAGCAGTTTGCAGGATAGTCCTATGAGCCTTTTATGGCTGTGCAAATAATTTACATGTTCAACTAGCTGAATATCTGTGCTTTGCTACAGAGTACATTCAAACAAAATACAATGGTCAATGTATGCAATTAATGTCAAAAGAAAACAAAAAAATATATTTGTAAAATAATCGTAACGGATATTTTTAAAGACAAAATAATACAGAAGAAAATATTGAAATTAAATCTAAAAGAACATACTAAAGAATATTATAGTACAGTTAATATAGTACAGTTTGAGGAACATTTCTTTTACTGTATGTTAATATTTTTTTTTGGATAATGTCCAATTGTCTGCCACATTAGAAAGAAAAATTTTTTTTTATCAATTTATTTCATTGTTATGCATGTGGCGCAAAATTAATTTGAAGTATCACAAAAGGAAAAGAAACCATGTGATCAGCATTTAATAAATTAAATACTAAAAATTAATCTTTAAAAATTCACCAAAAACAGAAAATGGAGGTAAAGATTTGAAAAAAGATTTCATTTTAAAGGAATTTTTATGATCTTTCTCGTGATATAAATTTTATAACCCTCAGATTATTATTTTAAAAGCAAACTTTAAAGAATATTACAAAAAACAGCTTAAAAATTTAACTAAAAAAAATCTAAGAAATTTTTTTCAAAAATTTTTCTTAGTGCACCCCTATACTATAAGAAGAATCGCCATGCAAAATTTCAGCCCTTTAGGTCCAGCAATTTGGTCTGTGCATTATCTGTCAGTAAGTCGGTCAGTCAGTTACAGAACTGTTTTATATATATATATATATATATATATATATATATATATATATAGACATAGCATGAAGGATGTATGTTTTTAACCCTTTTAATTTCCTGAAAAACAGTGGATTTCTGTGAACAATATAATACAAACTTTATAGATATATTTATACACTAACTTTGACTGCAGTCATCCCCCTCCTAGCTTTTGTAATTTTGTAAAAAAAAAAAAAACTAAATTTAAATGCAGAAATACCCATTTTTTTCTCTCCAATTTCTATAGATTAAATAGAATGCAATTTGTTGCAGTAGATTATGTAACAGTTTTAACTGTAGCACCAGATATATCATTACATGTCATAATGCAAGAATAAAAGGTTCAACAAGTTTTCAGATTTTACCCTAATTTTTTAAATAAAATTCTAGGATTATTATTGCCCCCCATGCCCCCCCCCCCCCAACTTAACTTGAAATAAACTAAAACGTTAATAGAAATTCAGTTAAAATCGGGAAATTGTAAAAAACTTTTAAGAAAGTTGGTTTTTCCTGCTTTTTTAAACTGTGAAACTGAAGATTCCGATAGTGTGTTTACCCTTAAAATAGTTTTTATCAATGATACAATTCATAACAAAAATTCGATGCTATTTTTTTTTCTCATTTTATTTATATTATATTTATTTTTTTCATTGTATAACTTTTGAATACTACTCAAACATTAATTCTATTGTTATTCAATTTTGAAAAAATCATAATATTTCATATTTTAAGGACCGTCCGGCAGTCAATGCACTTAGGAAGGCCCTAACTGAATTCAATTTGTGCCCTCCCCCCCCAAAAAAGTTAGAAGCATACTACGCCTATGTACACCAGACAAGCTCTTTTAACAGGATGCCACAACCTGCCTTGTAAACTGTTTCTAAATGGTTTAAACAGCAAAATTAAGGATTTTGCAATATGATCCTTTTGAACTTTAAAGTCATAGGCAACATTAAGATATTTTATATTTGGTTCAGAGTGAACACTATATTTCATTATAAATAGCCATGCTTTTTTGCAGTCTTGCCACACATATTAAATAGGAAACAGGAAAAACTATAACTGTAAAAATGCAGCTATTTTCCTGCCTTAGCTTACTGTGTAAGCATTCTTTTACTTCTGAAGAAGAAAAGTGAATTTGCTTCAGAAATTTTAAACTGCACCTTTTTTACAGATAATTGTCTGAATTAATTACAGTTTTTTTTTCAACTGACTTGTTTCACTACTTTTCAGAGGAAAAGATTCTTTTAAACTTGATAACGATATCATCATAATTAAAATAAATTTCCAAAATTTTCTCGCATGGTTATTATGAAATAACCACTCAATTTTGTAAAATTAGAAAAGAAAATATATTTTAAAGATATAACATATATATATACCATGATTTTTAAATATTCTGTTTTGAAAAAAGGTTTAGAATATTAGTCTCTAACAACTTTAAATTTAAATATCTCTTACAAAACATCTTTAAATAAACATACTTTGACAGTGAGAAAATAATTCTGAAAAATGAATGAGAGAAATTGGCCAGGACCATTCCTCTTGAAGATCAACAATCTGAAGTAAAATTTATGATCTACTGATTTACTCCCGATTTCAAAGTGAATATAACTGAATTTTCATTTCTGCCTTAAAAGAATTAAATTTCTACAGATTTTTAGATAAAGTGGTGGACGGTACAAGTATAAATCCTACTTAAAGGTAAGACACTCTGAATTCCCTTTTTTTCCCTTTATAGTGAAAAAAAGTTTAATAACTCCAATAAATTAGGAGCCTTTAGCAGAATATTATCTTTTTTTCTTAAATGATCTCAGTAGGTAAACCAACCTCACTGAACACATAGATTGATAAAAAGAAAATTATAGAGAAGAATTACTCACTTAAGTTTACATAATGGATAGCCAGTAATTCCAATGAATTTAGTTTTGCCCATATCTTTTATTTTTTGAAGAGCTGGAAGTGTTTCATTAATAATAACATCTATGCTTGGGGCAAATTCTAAATCATGTACCTAAAAGACGAGTGAAAGTCACTAAATTCTTTGCAAAATATTTATATGTAAAGAAATAAAAAGTTTATAAAAAACAGCAGTACATACAAATAGCACAAGATGCTTCTAAGTAAAGATTCTTATTACATATTTTTTCTGCCAGTGTAACAAAAACTCATGTTTTGAATTTTGTAAATGGAAATGATAAAGCTAAATTTATATACACTCATGGACAAAAAAATTAGCGCACCAAGAAGGAGTCGTCAAAATGAAACAAAATTTTACATACGTAATGACTACTTTGATATAAGTAAATGATAAGAAAATCAAAGAAAAAGGATAATTTATTTCAGAGAAAAAGGCAAAAGAACGGAGGAGTTAATACTCCATTGGACCCCTCTAGCGCGAATGCGATCGGGCATTGAGTCATACAAGTTCTGTATGATGTCTTGAGACATTTCGTTCCATATTTGCTGTAACCTTGCCTCTAGTTCGTTCAAACTCGTTGGATGCCCAACTTGTCGTCCCAAATGATCCCAGATATGCTCGATTGGAGACAAATCTGGGGATCGGGCAGGCCAAGGAAGGATAGTACAGTGCGGAGACAGTCTTGTGACACCCTTGCCGTATGAGGCCGAGCATTGTCTTGTTGAAAAATGGCCTCCTGGGGAGCCGTTGCATGAGGGCAACACATGTGGTTGCAGGATTTCATGAACATACCGCTGGGCTATCATGGTGCCACAGAACAATACTAGGGGTGGACCGTGTATTGTAGGCAATGGCACCCCATACCATCACACCAGCTGTGGGAGCGATGGTGTCGCTGTACAGCAAGGCAGGATTGAAGCGTTCACCACGGCTCTCCACACATGAACACGATTGTCATCACTGCCGAGATTGAATCTGGATTTGTCGCTAAAGACGACCTGGTTCCATTCCGCTGCAGTCCAGTTTCCTCGTGCGCGGCAAAACTCCAAACGGAGGCGTCGATGGGGTGGGTGTCAAGGCCAGTACAACGTAATGGGTGCCGCGATACCAACTGTCCCTTCAGCCAGGCGCCTTCGTATGGTTCGAGAAGACACAGAGGCCCCTAGTGAAAGGTGCTATCTGTGCCTGGATGGCGGCCGATGAAGCAGTTGGCTGTACTCGTGCATTTCTTACGATGTGGCGGTCTTCTCGACGACTGGTCTGTCGAGGGCGTCCTGAGCCTGTCTTCGTGTACATTACATCTCTCTGGTCCACTGGTCCCAACACCTCTCACAACACAATCAGAGCGGCCTAATTGACGAGCTACTCGCCTAGGCTGACCACCCAGCTTCCCATCATCCCGACGATTCTCCTTCTCTCAACACTGCGACAACTGCTTATATTGGCTTCGAACACGGCGTAATGGCATGTCTATCTCAGCTCTTCCTTTGTAAATTGATTCAGCCACCTCAAACAAGCTTTGGTTACCTGTTTTATACTCCACAGAGTACGATGTTCAACACCCTCTACTGGCTATACATAATGCGCAATCACGCTGCATTTCTAATCATTTGCATATCTCCCTGACATGTACCTTCATTGCAAGTTTCATTACGATCCCGCAATTATTTCTTGGTGTGCTAATTTTTTTGTCCATGAGTGTACATATAATCCTATTGAGCTAATACATTTATTCATATAAATAAATAAATAAAAAAGAATAAATATATATACAGTTGGTTCTATGTTTAACGACTTTCAAGGGACCGTGAAAAATCGTCCTTAAGTAGAGATCGTCCTTAAACAGAATTTGTAAAAAAATAACATTTCTCTTCCCACTTTACAGGCTAAGGACTGTCAATATATTTCTTAATATATTAGCGTGTTTAAAAATGTTATTTTTATTATCATCATTATTTTATTCACAAAAAGTTATTTTAAATAACATTGAAAAAAAAAGAGTACAAACAATACAATAAATTACGTTTTAAAAAATTCAAAAAGTGTTGATTGCTTCATTCGCCTTGTTTTCGTTATTCTCTTTTCTAGATTTTCTAAAATGTTAAATGAATCCCATATTGTAGGCACCATATTGTAGAATAGGCCCGTCTCATCTACGTTGAATATGTTCTTCTCATCATATCTATCTAATATCCCTTGAGCACTATTTCCATTCATCCACTATTTTTCATCTACGGAGCCACTTTCGCCAGATATGCTTTTAAATACAAGCCCGTATCTTTCTTTGAACTTTGTTAGCCAAGCAGCCCGAAGCCTGAAAATTTTGCATTCCAAACTTTCTTCCAGAATAATAGCATTTTCTTTAAATATCACTCCGGAAATTGGAATGTTAGATGCTCTTGCTGATGAATTGCAGATTCATCCTTGCCATTGCAGGACTGCCTTCTAAAACTCTTCTGATCGGCCACATTGAATTTTCTGCCGTTTGGATTTGGATCCCAAACCAAATTTTGTGCTGCTTCAAGAATTTCTCTTTGCTTGCTAAAATGCCTTTGAGAGTAGACTCGGGTAGCTGAAATTGTCTTGCGAATTGGACTTTTGTTATTCCAACACTTTCTTCCCAGTTTTCAATAATTTTCACTTTTCGTGTAGCGTAAGATGCTTTCGCTTTGATGCCATTTTGCTCTGCTCACCTCGTATTCGTACTGGAATGAGCTCCTACACACAACCATAAATTCTCTAAACATGAACACGTACTTCCCAGAAGGAGTGAGAGAGGGGTGCTTTTGGACAGTTCGTAAATCACATGAGTACATGGTAGGTACAATAGAGTGATTCCACACCCGCACTAAGAAATTCGATCCACCAGGGAAGAATGTCGATCTTCCGAGAAACAGTAATCCCCCCCCCCTCCCCCGGTTTTTTCCACTGCAACAAGTCTATGATTGCAACAAACATAAAGGAAATTCTGGGTCTGTTATTGAAACCAAACTCCCCCACAGAAAGTAACCCTCCTGTAAATAAAATGTTGAAGGAAAAGTTTATCATTTAAGAAAAAATCGTCGTTAAATAGAATTTTTTTACGTCTGAGGGACCGGGACCGGGACCGGGAAATATCGTCTTTAAATAGAGATCATCGTTAAGTAGAGCGTCGTTAAACAGAGAACCAACTGTATATATATACACACACACACACATATATACACAGAGTGACAATTATTGAGCTATATGAAATAAAAAGTCAAATTTTAAAAAACTATTGAGTTAAAAAATTTTATTCAAATTTGAAAACTACAGATAATCGGATTTAGTTTATGACATGTTTGATATGCTTGCCATCAATGACTATGATATGGCACAGATGAAGAACAAAATTCTGCAAAACTCGCTGAACTATTGAGACATCGATGCTTTTGATGACCTCCTGAATGGCTGTTTTTTAGCTCAGCGATGGTTTCGAGGTAATTTGCATAAACTTTGTACAGTGTAAACTTTGTCTTTAATATTGCCCCACAAAAATGAGTCACAGGGGTTGAGATCAGGAGAATATGGTGGCCAAGCGATTCCCATTTGCTCAGAAACACTGTACTTCAACATTTTCAATGAAAAATGAACAACAATATGAGTACGCATGCTAAAAAAAATCCCAACAGACCCTGCATTCAACCACCAAGTTTTCATTGAATCTCACCAATGGTTCAAAGTTATCAAGTTTTTTTTCATATAGCTCTTAATTGTCACACTGTATATATGTATATATTTTACACACACACACATATATATATATATATAATTATATATATATATATATATATATATAATAAAGTGAGTCAAGGTCAGTACATAGCACCCACATAACTTCTAAGGACTTTTAATGCTGCCATCTGTGAGAATGTACTGTAAAACACCCCTCTGTCATGATAGACACCACAGTACATTAGCTCCATGAATAAACCTGGAGATGGTTACAAAATGTCATATATTTATTTTGCTTGTACTAATGACATGTCTGCATAAATTGTTATAAATGATCATCCACCAAGTTAACACCTTTGATATTGTTTAATTCTATTATCAGTTGTTTTCTTAATTTTAACTGTGAGTCCTGATCTGTCCTTACCTCATTAAAGTTCTGGTGTGACAGAACTTTAGTGAGGTAAGGACAGATCATGACTCACAGTTTCTCACTAGTGTTTGGGAAAGTGCAGGTGTTCCTTTAATTTTTATGTAAAAAATTTCCTTTTTCACAGTTTCTAAACTGACATATTAGATATTATTAAAAAAAATTTGATTACATAAAAAATATATTCTCCACTCTTATGCATTTCCTGTTTTGCCCCTCGCTTTAATTTTCTGGACCTGAAATGAGGAAAAATGCACAACTCAATGAATCTTCATTCAGTTCAAAAATTTCTAAAAGCCACAAAATCATTAAGAAACAGGTTTTTTGTGCATAACCCCCCCCCCCCCCCCCACCTCTTGTCATTGCAGTGAAAAATAGGCAATAAATAGAGGCCAGATATACACTTATGCTATTTTTGCAGGACAACAGCGTTATGTTAGATATGACAAATATTTCCAGTTCTGATAATTTGAAATTGTTGAATTGAAAGCTTTTAAATGCACCTATTGCATAAGAAGGTTTCCATGTCTAATCTGAAAAAATGTTCATATTTCTAGATCCTAAAATCAATTTTATACAGTTATTCAAAGTCAAGTTTGAGTTTTTGTTCGCACTTGCTCCAATTCACCTTATATATATATATATATTTATATATATATATATATATAAATATATATATATATTTATTTATTTAAGAGTATAAGTTTATAAAATTCTCCTGTAAAACATCTATGTATAAATTATAAAGAAGTTGTTTAGATTAAAATTCAGTGCAGTGAAACTTAGAATTAAAAAATGTTGAAAACTTACTTGTAAAATGTCAAAATAATCTACTCCTATTCTTGTAAACTCTCTTCAACACTTTTTAATGTTCTTTCTGCGTAAAATTAAACAAATTCAAAGTATCAGGACCATATCTACCGACTTTTGTAGCTAAATAATATGCCTTGCGAGGAATATGCTTCAATGCCTGAAAACAAAATAACAAAGTGCCTTAATTACAATAAATTGAAATTTTCATTTATTAAAATATTTTGCAAATGAAAATACACTAAAAAAAATCAGGAATACCATTTTGAAGCAGATAAAAAAAACTTCTGTGTGAAGTTGTTCGTTAAATCTCATATTTTCTTCCATAAACACAAACAGAAAAAAAATTTCAGTATAAACTCAGAATTTAAATTATCCCGATTATGCAAGGTGTCATGAAAAAAAAAACTTACAAATGAGAAAAAAAAATTGTTTTCATATATACACTGGTAAAAAAAATAAAAGTAAGCTCAAACAAACTAAAAGCTCAAACAAATTAAAAGTGTTTTAAAAGTAAGCTCAAACAAACAAACACACACACACGTGTATATATATATATATATATATACACTGGTGAAATAAATTAAGAGAATTTGCATATTTTATCGAATTTCATGAAAAGAACTGAACTGAATGTAAAACCACTGCTTCTACACAAAAATGCAAATCTTGTACGTCAATACGTAGCGTACACGTGTGTGTAGGCGGAGCCATTAGAGAAACAGACTTTATTAAGCGCGCGTAAGTAAGACGCATTTCGTTCGCTAGCACACCTCGGCGAATGTTCTTGTGTTATTTTGCAGCAATCGGTTAATTTCAAATTGTAACAGTAAAAATGAGTAACACCGACGTTTAGATGATGGAATGAGGTGGCGAACTGGGGGGACTAGAAGCAGCCCAATCTCAAGTCCCAAATTTGTAGAGAGTTCAATTTAATGCCCAGCGTCGTGTGGTAACTTTAATGGAAACAGTTCCAGGATACCGGATCCATCGAGAGAAAGCCTGGGCAAGGTCGTCCAAGAGCCAACAACGGCCAGAGAAGATACACCATGTTGTCGATTATAGCGAGGCATAAAAGGAGTGCTACAGCTGTCTCATCTCTCTCGTGACTTGTATGCAGCCACAGGAACCTGTGTATCAAGGGTGACCGTTTCCAAAAGACTTCATGAGAGAGGGTTGTTTGTAAGAAGACCTGCTGTTTGCGTCCCGCTCACTTCTACAAACAGGAGAATCCATTTATCATGGTGCAGAGAGCATAGAGATTGGAATATGGATCAATGGGCGACCATTCTCTTCACTGATGAGACCCGGTTCAGCCTAAACACCGATTCTCCGATTCTCGCCGTACATTCATATGGAGAGAACCAGGGACCCGCTACCTACCCTCCAATGTCCGCAAAATCAACCATTATGGCGGAGGAGGTTTAATGGTCTGGCAGGCATCATGCTGGATGGCCACACACCTCTCCATGTCTTAAAAGAAGCACTATGACTGGTGTGAGGTATAGGGATGAGGTCATTGGAGCCCTATGTTTGCCTTTTCAGAGGTACAGTTGGCCCTGAGTTCATTTTAATGGACGATAACGCGAGGCCACATAGAGCTCTTCTGGTCGACAAATTTCTAGAGTGAGGATATTCGCCGGATTGATTGGCCAGCCAGATCTCCAGACCATAACCCTATAGCGCATGTCTGGGACGCTCTGGGGAGGGCAATTGCAACTCGCACCCCCCCTCTGAGAACCATCCAGGGAATGAAAACAGCGTTGCTGAACGAGTGGGACCAATTGCCACAGGAAATGATAAACTGCCTTATTTCAAGCATGAAATCATGCTGCGAGACCTGTATATCTGTAAGAGGGGCCATACCCTCTATTAACCCATTTTTTTTGTTTATTCTGCAACCAATGTTTCATACCTTCCGACTCCAACGAGTGTTATGCACGATCATGCGTGTGTATGAGAATTATTGAATGGTTATTTTTTTGTATTATATCAATGTATGTACATATCAAATTTCAATAAAATCGGTACAGTAGTTCTAGAGATAATCGACCAAGTCTGCAACTTCTCTTAATTTCTTACACCAGTGTACATGCACATGTTTGGTATATTAATGTATATCTGCTTTTTCCTATGAATGGCTTTTTTTTTTTTAAACAAACTTAACTCTAGATATCCCAAGCCTCAATTTTGTGATTTCTTCTATGATAAAAAGGTAAAAATTCTCAGTTGTGCCCATAAAGAATTTCTTGATTTAGTGACAAAAATTTTCATAATTCTGAGCCATGTATTTCTTCATTACAAGAAAATTTCAAAACATTAATCAAAAGAAACAGTTACTGAACTAATTAATTCAAAATGCCATAAGACCAATCATGAATGAATATTCTAAATCCTTAAAAAAATTTTGGGTATTTATATCTTTGCCTGTCAATATTTTGATATGATTTTTCAGATGACTAAAATTCCCATTACTTAAATATATTAACATAACACCAATAAATAGTTTTTAAAGATGTAAAAACCTATCTACAAAGTAAAGAATATTATTTCAAAAATTCATACCAAACATATGTAGTTAAAAGGCTTATTTAATTGGCATAATTAAATTGGTTAATAATAAATTGCATAATCAATTGCATTCATTGTATTTAATTGGCATAATTCTATAATGAAAACCTGAAATGGAAATGAATCTATTACACATTCTTTCACACCAACTTCATTTAATATATAAATACAGAAGGTCGTTCGCACTTTATGGAAACGATTTTGATAGTTAAGTTTCATGTATAAATGCCGTATTTTTTGCGACTATTTGCTTCTATCTGATAGCCATGGTTCTTGACAATAGCTTTAGCTTAAATTTTCCTTGAAAGTGAACTTTGTCTTAGTACTTTCATGTCAAATTTACTCCATTCCTCTTGGACCATTTTCCAAAGTCCATTCAGTGTTCTTGGATGCCATTTTCCTAAGGCTCGTTTCAATAAACCAAAAGTGCAAAAGTCCATTGGAGAAGCATCAGGTGATTTTACAGGTATTTCAATAAATGGGATACACTTTATTCCTGTTTCTGATTATTTCTTTGCTATATAAGCGGCAGTTGATTGAGACGTGTGACTAGAGGCTTTGTCCATATGAAGCTCAACATTATCAATATCCTTTTCTTATAAGGCTGGAATTTCTTCTTCAAAAATTAGTTCTAAAATACTCTGCTGATAGTAGAGTGAATTAATTTTGGCTTTACTTGAGACTTTTTTGGTTTTTAATTTGCTGTTGTCACAAAATCCTGCAACTATCATGAATCCGTTTGGGAACTTTTCTGTACATTGAAGAAGCCATTTTGTACAGTCATTCCCGTCAGTTGAGGAATAGAAAATTGATCATTTTTTGTTACAGTCACTTAAATACACCTATGCCTCCTCGAGTGTCATCACAAATTTCCATTTTTCAGCAGCTAGGTGTTCTTTATATGATTTTCTACAATTTGTTTTTCTTTTAGCAATATGCTTTGGCAAAAGCAGATGAAATTTAGGTCTAACCATCTTTTTTAACTACAAATCTTTACAAATGATTTTACTTACAGTGCCAGAAGACATTCCTAGTTTCGATGTAATGGATCTTTGAGTAGGCAGATTTTCTTTTAGGAGACATCACTTTCTTGATATTTACCTGCTTTCAAACAGTCTTAGGATGAAGTTTCAGGGTCATGTTTAATTTTTACTTTGAGTTAGACTTTTTTTTCCTTTCAAATTTAATATATTATAAATACCTTTTTATGAAATGCCATAACTGCGATTTTTACACCGCTTTATAATTTGTTGATACGAATATTTCTCCTCGGAAAGCGCAGTTACACAACCTTCGAGCCCTCTACCAATTTTAGGAGCCATTTTCAAAATAAATCTTTTATTTTACATTCCAATCAAAACAGAACAGTAGCAGATGATTATTCTGAAGTTGCCATGTTTTTATCTCAAAATGCAAATGACAAAAATAAATTACGAAATTGTTTCAATAAAGTGTGAATGACCTTCTGTGTGTATATATAAATATATATATATATATATATATATATATATATATATATATATATATATATATATATATATATATATATATATGTCAAGGAATTAGTGGGAAAAGAATAAGTAAATAATTTAAAGGGGGCTTCAGGATAATTTATTATTTGGCACCAATCGCCATCATTTTTCCAGAGTTTAATTGAAATGCTTCGCGTGAATTGGGAAAGGAAAATTCCCCTTTTTGAGATGTGGCCTTGACACGCGTTGTGGTCAGGCATAGAGTGTATTTTTAGAAGCAAGCATCGGCGTTCGAGGAGTGAAAGCTGTTACATAATACTAGACGTGGCGTGAGTTCTTGAAGTTTTCAGGGCATGCATGTAAGTTTGCCGCTTGAGTTTTAATAAAAGATTTAGCAGAGCGTCTTTGGGTTTTCGAACTGACAGGTTCTGCACATCACCAGGGCCTTTTTATCGCCTGGGCAAATCGGGACTTTGCCCAGGGCCCCCTGATGCTAGGGGGCCCCAAAACCCCCTTGGTGTATGCACCTAGTACTTCTAATAGTATGTATTTTTTTAAAATGTCCGTAAGGGGGGGGCCCCCAAATAGCATCTGCCCAGGGGCCCCCAGCGTTCATAATCGGGCCCTGCACATCACACCAGATGTGAAATCGAAAATGGCACAGATTGAATTGGGTTATTAATTAGTAGTTTGAATAAAGGATTTAGTTGTAAATTTAAGTGTGTTTATTCCACAGGCCTACGATTGTATTGACTGCATATATTTTAAGAGCAAGTATTAGTGGGAACGAGTTTGGAGGGAGTGCAAGAATTTAAGCTCGTCGTATATATATATATATATATATATCCCTAAGTAGGTGTTTCTCCTGCCTTAAAAAATTTGAAGAGAGACTGCTATGATCATGTTTTTCTCTAAATTCTAAAGAAATGTTTTGATTCTCCAAGAAAACAGAGCACAAAACATAATACGTGGAATATAGTATTTTTGATTAAATGATCTTATACCAATTAATTTTGAACAATAAGTACAAAACTATTCTGACAATTTCCTTTACGGAAAAATTAAACTAATATTAGGATATAGTACTAATAGAAAAAAAACTTTATTTTGTTGGAACTTAATCAAGAAACTGAAGCTTTATAGTGACATTTCTTAGAACGTATGTTTTGTACTATACTATTAGGCTATAAATTTTTTTACGATTTATTAGTCTTGTATCTATACATTTCAAACATTTCGAAAATATCAGTGTTTTAAAGCATATTGTTAGGAATCAGGAATATGACAGTAAATGGCAGAAATGATTTTGTCATATTAACTGGGATTTATACATCAATCCCAGTATCAAGTTCACATATAATGTTATGTATTATTTATTAAATACCACTTAAAATGTAATTTTTAGGTGGTAATTGCAAACAAATAATAATAACACATTCAAACCTTTGTTCTCATTTCTAGCATACAAGACAAATTTATTAAAACCTCGTAACTGACAGAGGATGATAATTTATACTCAACATTAAAAGTTAATATATTTAAAAAAAAAAAAAAAAAGCTAAATAGCAAATAAAATATAAACAAAAGGAAAAGAATAGTTTTGTTTGAAGTAATAATCAAAAGCTATGACCTTTCCAAGCACAATTTCTGCCTTTCCTTGACCATAGTATGGGGCAGTATCAATATAATTGATGCCACTTTTAACAGCTGTAATTACAGTTTCAATTCCTTCTTGTTCTTTATTATTATTACAACATAATGCTAACTGAGCTCCACCTGAAATATTAATAAACAAATAACAGTAATTTATTATTGAATAAATTGCAAAATGCATAAATTTAGGAACCAATAAAAAATTTATAAGAAAACAAAATCAACACATATAATTATCAGATAGTTATTTATCATTACTTTCTTCTTTTAATATTAATATTTCCAAAAGCTTAGACAGCAGTTCTCAACATTTTTAGCCTTTTTATGACCTCTGAAAACATAAGAAAAATATAATGAACACTTTGTGACCCTCCAGATGAAAACTTAGTAATAGTAATAATAAATAACTACACAAGTAAATAATTTAAACTATTACGAGCTGGATTGTAATTATTTTACGAATCCCCTAACATGTCACGTTGACCCCCCCTGAGAGTCACAGACACCAGGTTGAGAAATGCTGACTTAGAAAATATATACACATGCATAATATGCATGTATTACATAACAGACACAAGTATAGTAGTCTAAAAACTGCTTTAGGGTTTATAAAGAAAAATAAGCAACTCTGTATTTTTTTTTCCTTGTGTGCAGCAGAAACAAAGTTTTGACTGAATAAAATAGATTATAATTTGCATAAAAGAAACTGATAATTATGAGGTCAGCACCTAAAGAATAATCTTATTTTATAGAATTACCATACAAAAATATAAGGAAAATATCTATCGGAGAAATGTTAGGATAGCAGTATACTCGCAGAAAATACTATTTGCTAGAACTATCAGATAATTATCTAATACGATTTCATGACTACATGTCAAATTATGTTATGGACTGCTTTTAAAAAGTACATAAAATTTGTTGATAGAGACAATGTTTATAAACAATACAATCTTAGTTTTAGAAATTTAGTAAGCTGAACACTGGAATGATGCTTAAAATTTACCAAGTCCAAGTAGAGATGTATGAATCTCTGTATTTCCAAACTGGTTGTAGACCATTCTCTTAACTTCCTCCTCATTATGAAATCCTCTATGATAAAAGGGTAAGGACTGCAGGTCATCAATTCTAAAAATAAATAATGGAAACAAAAAAAACCCTTCAAAATACTTCTTTTAAGTAGGAATATATCAAGAAAATAATGGAGGGAGGGGAGGTAAAAATGGTATATAGGTAAATACAAGTATAAATATATATTTCTCATCCTTTATAAAGAAAAAAATTCTGAAATATCTGCAGACATTTCTGTTGCAGCTTTAACTATATATATATATAGAGTGGAATCTCGATCGATCATTCCCAGAATTGTCATTTTTCCACATGCGTTGTTTATTTCACCCGGTCCTGATGATCATATTGCTTTGCTATGTTCCCGCATCTATCATTTTTCCACATTTATTGTTCAGTTCAGTTGGTCCCTTGAAAAACGATAGATCAAGATTCCACTATATTTTTTTCTAGTAAGGGCTATATATTCCATTCTCAATATATTCTTCCCATAAGAATTCTAATAATAATTGTACATCTGAATTCTAAACTCCAAATTAGAATATTCTGTCTTATCTTTATCATTTTTCATTAAACTGCTATCCAGATTCTTCCATAGACTCTAACGCTGGATTGAGTCATTACAGTTAGATTAACAACCTTACATAATGAAAAAAATGTTAATATTCTTAAAATAAGACAAAATTCAACTTGATGTTTTAATTTCTCATCTAAAGTTTGATATGAGATACATTCTATACATTTTAATGTACAGACAACATATTCAAAATGCTTTTCCAATAGTCCTTGCTTATGACACATTAGAATAATAAGAAACATTGAGAGTCAACACATTCTAAGCTGCAAAAATATGCATATAAATGCAGCAAAATTTTGATAGCTCTTAATACATCATAGTTTGAAATATCAACATAAATAAGGAAGAGTATAAAGGTATCAGTAAATATTAATCATGTTTGAGGGCTTCTTATACTAAGAAACAAAAAATATCTTCTTTTTTTTAAATTATTTGACAATTGCGGATTCTAAATACAGCAACAAATTTCATAGAATATAAATACATTCAGAATAAAGCTAGGCCATTTTATCTGATTGTTTGCTCTGATACAGGAAAATTATTTAATTCTGGGAACTTACATTTTTTAAGGCAACAGTTAATACACTTTTCAGTACATTTGTGGTATACATTCGATTCCGGTTGATCGGACCACATCGGGACGCAATCATTTTTGGTTCTAATAACCGCGTGGTCAATTAAAGCAAACGTGCCCTATGTTACAAGATGGGATTCGGTCTGAATAAGTGGCTGGTCCCAATTAACCAGAATCAACTGTATTTGCTTTAAGAATGGATTTCAGCTTTTTTTTTTTTCTAATTTTGTTAGTATCGTGTCTTCAGATTTTTATTCTATGATTATATCTAGGTTTAAAATTATCATATAGCATGTTTTCTGTTACGGCCCTATTTTTATTATTTATAAAAAAATAAATGAGTTAACTTTCACAAGTGAGAACAGAGAGAAATTTTTGATAACATCCCTTATATTATATAGATTTCTGAGAGGCAGTTGTTTTGAAAAACAGTGTAGAACAGTTGAACAAATAAAATGCCTTATGGATGATTTTCACAGGAGGCTTAGCATTCTCAGAATGTTTTAATTGATTTTAATCAGCTTTCGATTCACATTTGGCATAGTGCCTTTTAAAAATTACCTGGACTTGGTTGCCTAGATAAGTTACTATGAAACCGTAAATTTCTTGGTCAGTATTTACAAATATTAAGTATGACAACCTTGGTCTAGTTACAACAAATTAGACAAAGACATCCCTCAGGGTGTAGTTTTGAGCCCTATTTGTGTAACATCATGATAAATGACATTATTGATTTTATTATGAATGCTAGCCCCGAGAATCAGTTGTTCTATATGATGATCTTGTTATGTGGTCAACTGACTTTGTGTCTCTAGATTGAAGAAAACCCTGTTAAAAAGGCCCTGTCCATTACTGTTTGGAAAGGCTGATGAGTTTGAGGTAAACCCATCAAAATCTGCTTTTCAGCTATTCACTTTTGGCACCAAAAATCATTCTACTCATCTCAAAATGTCACATACTTTAGTATTACTCAAGATACAAGGTTAAAATAGAATGAAAAGATTAATAAATTCTGAACAGGGTGTGAAAAGAATTGTAGAAACAAAATGAGGTGCCTCACAAGATACTTCAACTACTGCCTATATATATAAATTTGCCCAGTTTTTAATATGGATCTGATTTACTTTTTAATGCTTCTGTGATAATTAAGCAAAGCCTGATATTGATGAAAATCATACCTTATAATGAAAGTAGCTGTCTCTATACCTATTTCTTCCATGGAGATGCAGAATGAAACAATCTTAAGCTGACCAATATAAATGAGTTCCACTAATTCTCAGAGAAAGACTCCTTCAAAGGAGCATTTCTGGCTTTATTACAAACCTCTAGAAGTTAGGTTAAAGACACAGCATACCTTTTTATCAGCTATTAATGAATTGGCTATCCCTTTAGAGAACAGACAAGAACCTTCGAGGCTTTAATTACTTTCCAGGACAGTCTGTTTTTGTTGAGTGTAAATTAGATTTGACCCTTCTCTTGGTAAGGAGTTTCACCTCAGATGCCAGTCTCTGTACAATTGTCTTGGCTTTTATATTTGAAAGATAATTAGTATTTATATATTATTTATCTATTAAGAAATTGAAAGACCTGTTTTATGAAGAATTAACAGATAGAAATTCTAATAAGTTATGGGCTGTAAATAGTACATTCATTCCAGATTTTCCAAGAAAGGATTCAGTAGTCATGATTTGGCTTTTAGCTAGTCATGACTGCTTAGCTAAACATCTGAACTGCTTAAAAATTCTACAGAGTCCTTACTATACTATTTGTAATAAACTAGAAGTTATCAACATTTCTCATCTGCAGACCTGTAAAGGACTGTCAGTGTGGAATCTTTGTAGCTGATTTTAGGAGGCAAGAGCAATTAATACATCCTGTCTCTTCCTTCCTTTTTTTTCTATTGTTTGTTTTCTTGTACTTTTTATCATCTTGTCCTAGTTTATTGCTTGCCATTGAAAATTTTAAATATATATATATATATATATATATATATATATATACACACATATATGCTTGAGAGATATATATGCTTGAGTGGCTTCATGTTTTCACCAATGAGTGAGCAGTGAATGCCATAAAATATGCTAGTGGGCATACTCCCTCCAGCACATTCATTGGCTGTACCTTGCTGAGCAGCCCATAAAAAGGGTGAAACCTAGATCAAAGGTTTCCTGGTAAGCTGGAGATGTATAGATTAGCAACTGCCTCTGCTCAGCAAGATGCATACCATGAATTTGGTCATCTTCAGGCACAATTCATGACACCACAATTCATACTTAAACGATGGTTCTTTCCAAAGTGGATTGGATGCCAGCACTTTGTCAGCCACAAGTAAAAATTTAGAGAAATTCCACATCAGAAATTCCTTTCCCTCCAGAAAACACATTGGTTGTGCATTGCTGAGGAGTCCATTAAAAGAATGAAACCATGGTCAAAGGCTGCCTGGTAAACTAGAGGTATATATATATACTATTGGGTTTTTTCTCAAAAGTTTTCTAAGTTAGCGAATTTGTTGGTGTGTGATAAGTTAATTTTGATGAAGAAACTCATGCTCTCTTGTTAGTCCTTTGATCTATCACATCAAAACCAGAGAAAAAATTGGTATTTTTATAAACTCTTGGTTTGTTATACAGGATCCGACTAATTACCAGTTCTACTCTTCCCTCACTGCATGCTAATGCAATATCTCTAGTAGTCAATTACTGGGTTTAGGAAGAAAAATAGTGTAGGAATTGATTCTTGTTCACTGTGAGATTCACGGAAATGGAAATGAAAGGGCAGATAATGTAGCCAAGGCTGCTTCTTTCTTAACTCAACCTGTTGTCACCACTCCTTTTTGGAATGCAAAGCAACAATTAAAAATATACATATTTGGAAAAGTGAAGATCTTATTTGAGTGTTACTACTAGGGAGAGGTAGTCCTGCTTGATTGATAAACATAAAAGGATCCCTCATAACCTGCCAAAAGCAATTGATACAGCCTGTTTCTAAACCTTGACTGGACAGAATTATCTTACTTCACATTTGTATAGCATTGAACTAACACATTGACTTGTTCCCTTTGAAGCCTTAAGAACATGAACAGCAACCACATTATAGTTTGTCATAATGTTGGCAAAGTCATGTGAATAGCTCTGTCTGTATTTCAAGTGACTTCTCAGTTATATTGGACTGTAAGTTATGAAAGGTTCTAGAGCTTGTGATGCCTTGAAGTGGTGGACATAGGATTAAAAAAATAATAACATGTATTAATATCTTCAAAGTTCATCTGCATTTCATTTATTGAGTTTTCTAAATGAGCACTTATTGACTAGCAGTCTTTAATTATACCATCATAATTACATTTCCCCAAATATTTTGAAACTTAAAGGTTACTATTTCTAAGTCTGCTCAAAAGAACTCTTACTGACTTTTTATAGTTTTTAGAAGCCTTGCTTTTCTTTTAGAAAAAAATTTCTAGAATTTTTACTAATTCAAGCTTTTGAAAAACACTTCAAAGAATAATAAGTATAATCTTTCCTTACCAATTAATATGTTTACCCAACTATAAATTTCTATCAAAAATTCTCAAAAAAAATTTTTAAAAAAGGAAAAAAAAATTCCACATATTTCTAAGTTGTAAAGAGCAACATATCATAAGACCACATTTTTTAACAAATATCTGGGGGAAAAAAATGTGATCACCATTAATGTAATCATTTTCCCTGGTTAGAAATGATTCCTTAAAATCTGCACATAAATTAAATTAACACCTCAAAATATTTTCTGGAGAAAATTAAGAGAAACTTTAGTTCACTTCAAAAATGTAAGTTTTTTACCCATGCAGAATAGTGAAAACCAAGATTTAAATTTAAAACAAATAAATGGATTTTTTGTTAATGCAAAGATAAACCCTCTCGGCGACCTGTTTATTTATGTCAACCTACGTCAATGTTATTCTTTGCATTTCTGAAAACTGATGGAACTCATGTTCGCATTCTGATCTTTAATCCTTTAAGTGTTTGAAGTGCATTTTCTATCGCTTCTAATCAAAACGACAATCATTGCTGATTATTCCATGCTATAATTTGGAATTCAAAAGTATAAAAAATGAAATGTTTCGGGCAATTTTAACACCAAATTATAAGATGGAATAATACGTCGCAAACGCTTTGCATGCTAAAAGAAGGTGACGGCACACTCGCTTTAAACACTTGAAGGATTAAACTCGTAACAATGTTTTCTAAAGCAACACTGAAATAGAACGCATTGTTTTCTTAATTTCAGGTGAAAGCTTAAAACCTACTGGTGTCAGAGGAAAAGGTGATTGCAAGCACTTTAGTTTATCAAAGTATCGGTTGAGGCTGTCATATTCCAAGTGGTCTAGAATAGCAATGACAGCTTTGAAAATAAATTGACATAGAGTTTTATGTAGGCGTATACTGATAAGGATAGATTCCCATTTATGTACGCTACTGTTTCGATAAAGAACATGATATAGTTAGTAATCGTGATTCTGGCAAATCTGATTAGTATAGCAGTCAATTAGGGCAATTAGTCTCCTGTAAATTAGTAGGTTTACACAGCGATGGCGAAGAAAATTTAAAAATACCTGTTTCCAAACCACATTTTGCAACTTATTATTATCAACTTACGATAGATAATCGCGATCAGCTGACTACTGCTCAGTTGGATCTCACGTGTGTTGGTTAAGTCCAAACTCGCATGTTTCTTGTTCGAATGGAGCCCCGTTACAACTCAACTCGGTGTTTACATAAAACATTCGTCTGCTGTGCACATTAGTTTAATGCATTGATCATTATGTCCGAAAAGTTGTTTATCGATCACATCAAAGATATTTGAAGTCAACATATTTGACATTATGTGCATTTTAATTTATGTTTTGTTACAAAATTTTACCAAATTTACATTTTGTCACTTCTCACTATCTCATCGTTACCTGAAAAAAAAAATTTATTAGAAAATTCAATAGCGTCAGTGTTTCATTTATTTATTTAGCACTTGTATCTCTAAGGCATTTAGCTCAAATACCGGAGTGATTTTGTTTGATGACAATGTGTAGAAATAATTCTATGCTGAAACAGAAAGTAGTATTTAATTTGTTGTTATATGTGGCAGGTTAGTTATCAAATTAATCATTGGAATAAATCTGATTATAATATTTATATTTTATATTTTATTTTACAGCAATTTGGTTAATATTGACGTTTATTATTGTAGTTGTTACTGCAACTTCTGTACAAATGCGTGTTGTGAGAGATACAGCAAGCTATGGGTAAATATATTGATTGCCACTTGTCACTGATATTTTTCATGTGGGTATTTATTATTGTCTCAATGCTCATCGTCTTATTTAATAATTAAATAGAGTAATAATCATCAGCGTGTTTGCAAGCACATATATTTGTTTGTTTTTAATAGAGTTTAAAGAAACTTTCTTAAAATGTGTATTTAAATACATATTCTACAAAATACTCTTTAAATACATATTCTACATTTACTTTGTGACTTATTTCTATAAAATAAATAAACAATAGAATTAATGCCTTCCTTGTTTCATATGAAGTTTTCTTAGCTTGAGAATTATGAAAATTATCATTATTTTTTAAACATTTTCTTAAAGCTTCTTTTATGCATATTTTCCAAAGTTTTATTTAACAAAAGCTGAGGCCTTATTAAGGCTTCAATCATTTCTGATTGCCTTAATTTTATTAAGTTAATATTACACAACAATTAGCTTACCATGAATCTGCTGAGGTGAATCTAAAATGAAAAGACAAGTAGAGTGGAGTATCCTTAAATAGAGACTTATGTGGAGTAGAAAATTAGTAAAGAAAATGTAACAATAATGAAAGAATTTTTTTTGCTTTTTTATGTAGGCAATACTAATAATGCTATCAGCTTAGTAGCATACAAAGGATTTGGGCTTGGAAAAGGGCTAGGCTAATATATTTATAAAGAGAGGGGGAAATGTATATAGAAATTCTTGTGAAACAAACTCATATGAACTTTAGTATATTAAGAAGTTATACAAGGAATTTAATTATATTGTATTAAAACTTAACTATTATGAATTAGTTATTCGGTTTTTTTCCCTATCTCGTTTAGGAAATAAAATCAATGTACCCCCATCAAGCCTAACATTCTAATCTTATCTAAAACTTTATTAATTTAAAAATTTGACTGATTGAAAAGAGTCACAAGAAAAAAATCTACATGTTATTAAAATATGCAAATTTAATAATAGGATAAAAACTATTTGTAAGTCTCTCCAACTCTGTGAATAAGTTTATTTAAAGTAAAGTGCTACTGTGTAATTAAACTTCTGTCTATGATAATTTTAGTGTTGCTCAAAAGGTTTAATGAAGTGAAAATATTTCAAACTTTATTTATTTTAACTCTGGCTAAGAATTATATGGTTTTAAAAATAATTAATTAGGTAGAAAAGTAGTTTTAAAAAATATGATGTTCCTCTCCTGAGCTATACCTAATTTACACATAAGGTCTTAATAAAACATCCTGTGTATTAACTAAAAAAAGAATGGTTTCAAACAAAAGTAAACTTATCATTTTGGTTAATAACATTTTGTCAAAAACTACTTTTTTAATTAAAAGTGTAAAATGCATGTTTTTCTGTATAAATAATGTTGTGTAACAGTTAACAATGATCTCTTTCACAACAGTCTAAAATTGGAAATATATTTTTCTCCCCTGCACTTGAGAGTTTATGATGGTTTGACTTTCTAAATATTTTGTGTCCGAGTCCCTTATTGTCCTATCCTATGGTTATTTTTATGCAAAATTTATTCATTTTCAAGGGCTAACTAAAACATGTATAGTAATGATTTCATATAAACACTTAAAAATTTGTCTTTTTTTTTTTTGTAGTATTATCTTAAAATTAGAAGTCATTTTCTGAAGATTTAAGTAAAAAATTTGGGTCTGGAGTAGACCTCAACAACCTTTATTCCTACCTGTTAAGGCAATGTTTTAGCATTTGTAAGTTTTTCTCCTAATATCAAAGTACTATTGTGGATAGCATTAAACACATTAATATGAACACCAAAAGCAATACTAATCACAAAAAGTTTACAA
Organism: Dolomedes plantarius; assembly: GCA_907164885.2. NCBI lineage: Eukaryota > Metazoa > Arthropoda > Arachnida > Araneae > Dolomedidae > Dolomedes > Dolomedes plantarius. The sequence goes on along the minus strand of OU015493.1, from coordinate 50,689,606 downwards.
TTTAAAAGAGAAAAACAAAGTGAGTCATGATAAACATTTTTGAGCAGAGTTTTTTCTTATACTGATTAATAAAAATGCTTCTTTATCATGTAAATTTTTCTTTATATGGTTCATGCAAATAGAAAAAACTATTTTATGGGTAAAGTACCATTATGTTGTTTGTTTTGTATTTCTTTGATTTCTGTGACTTTTTGCTAGTGTGAGTATACCTGATATTTTTTACAAAGTAATAAATATAATTTAAAACTTTGTTTGGTAGACAAGCTTTTTTGATTCAGTGTCTGCGTAGCATTAATCAGAGTTGATTATTGAGAGCCACAAGTGGTATACAGTAATATCCCAAAGTTATGCAATAAGTGAGACTGACAAAAGATTGTGTAAGTTGGGATAGAACTTTGCATATAAATGCACATAAATTTTGTCTAATTGAGACCAAGAAATTACAAAAACACCAGTTTATAGGAAAAATATTGTATGACATATTAATATTATATATATATGCTCAAGATATTAAAAAAAAAATTATATTGATTTTAAAAAATCCAATAAAGTAGTCTGCTATATTAACACTTCTTTTTTTTTTTTTTTGCAAAGAATTTCTTCATAGCAGACTAATATTTTTTTTTATTATTATTCCCTGCTTTGTTGTGATCATGCGATTTTTATTAGAGTCTAAATTCTGTAAAATCTGTAACTGTTTCCCAATTGTGCTGAGATCCTCTGACAAGCTTATAATTGTCATGAAGTTTTCTTGTAAAATTTTGTCTGAAGTGTCGGATTCAACAGTGATGCTTTGGTCATGCATCTCTATGAGATCATCGACTGTCAGCTCCTCAAGATGAGAATCCAATTGCTCATTAACATAATCTCCATTGACTTCCATATTTAGTTGCCTGGCAAAATTGACAACTTCTTCTATCACGTGAGCAATATGATTAGTTTTAGGCGTTGTTTCCACCACATTTTTAAAAAACAATGCACAGTTTCTTCCTGATACCATTTAAAGTTTTTTGGGAAATTTAATTCCAAGATTTAAAAATGTGAAAAAGGGTAAAATTAAAAACTGTGTAACTAACTCCAAGTTCACATAAGTCTGAGTATTACTGTATATATATTTATTGTATATATAGTATTATATTTATGTATATATATTTTTATGTATACATAAATATAATACACATATATACTTATGCATATAGATTTTTAATTGGAATACTATTTCTGTTCATTAATCTATAATCTGTTTTAGGCACATATTATTTATCTTCTGACAGATTTCACTAAATGTGCTTAATTATAGCTTTCCTCCCATATAATGTTTACAATCATATATTTTGATGGTAAAACCCTTTCATTCAATAGCAAGTTCCATAGAATCAAGTTTTAATTTACATAAATATGTGCATTAAAACTTGACATGATCAATGAACAGTGCATAGTGACTCACGTATAATTCTTAAATAATTATGATCTCTATATTTGTTCCTAACTTGTTTATGATGATGTATCATATGTTTACCTTAACTCTTATGACTGTAAAACTTTTTTTATAATCACACTTATTTTACTGGCTGTAAATTTTGGCAAAAATAAATATTTGATAATTAAATAAAAAATTTTTTATTAAACTTGGAAAATACTATAAAGGTCAGTCTAATATATTTATTCTTCAAAAAGTTTATAAACTACTTATTCAACTCAATGGAATACAAAATATGAAACACTTTTTGAACAGTATCTTTTACTTTAGTGCTATAATAAAATATATTTTTAACTAATGGATAAAAAGAAGGTTAATGTAAGTAATCTTTTTATTATCTGTCAAATTAATCATATCAGTTTAAAACTTTTTTAGGTATTTTGGTAATAATATTGGAGAAAATGAAAATAATCATGCTGTATCTAGGGTATCACCAGCAAATTTTAGTGGACCTCACTTATTACAGAGACTTGTAGGCAGATGTTATAATTTCACTCAAGATCAGTAAGTATATTTTATGAAGTTTTACTTATTCTCACATTCTACATATCATTCATAAATCAGAGCATTTGAACAAAAATTAGAATTGAGTTCTGTTTGTTTTCAATATTTTCTTTTTTCATTACTAAAAAACTGAGTGCTTTTTTTCCTTTGGTTGTACAGTTTTTGTTAGCTTAAAAATTTCTTCATTTAATATGGACAAAAAAAAAAAAAAAAAAAGAAAAACTGATGATTATAAATTTATTCAAAACCTTTGTGTTTAAGTGCCTATATAATACTGAATTTCATTATAAAACTGTTTATGAAATTAAAAGAATTCTACCACTCATAACTTTCGTTGTAAGTAGAGAATTTTTAAAGCAATGTCAAAACATTTAAAATGATGAGTGGAAAACCAAGTCATTGATCTGTTTGTTTACTAGTTTATTCGATAAGCATTCTTAGTAATGAGAAATCAGATGAGAAGTTTAATAGATTAAAAAGTGAAAGTAGATGTTCACTGTTCTGTTGATCCTTACAGATATCATGAATTTGTTCTCCAACTCATTTTCTTTACAGATACAGATATACATTTTGCCCCTTTCAAAACTTTTCACAGTATGAATTATCCTCAAGATGGAATGCATACCATGGAGTTCTTGGGTAATTAAATTTTCTCTTTCAAAAATTAGAAATTTGCACTCTTTTTTATACTATGATACAGGTATACTATCAAAATACTTTTAAAAATACATGTACACTGATTTTTAATCTTTAAGAATTACCACCAGCTTCTACAAAATCACATAATATATTTAAAGGTACTATGTTATTGATATGTGCTATGTAAAGACAGTGTTCTCATCCTCAGGAGAACAAAATAGAAATTTAACATATAGCTTTCGACGTATAAATAAAAATAATTTAGAATCACTTGCTCTGTACATATCCATATAAAACAGTACATATCCATGTAAAAGACTGAAGTACTAAATTGGGACCAGTTTGGAGAGATTTTGCTCCAGAATGCCAATTTTGGCACAGAAATTTTCCTCCAGATGGAAAGAGAATTCCCGTTCAATGATTGGTGGATATTTTTCTATCCTTTTTTCTTTCGATCTTCCGCAAGGAAACATTATACCAAGAGCATGCAGGGTGCTTTATATTGGGCATTTTGACAAGACCGTGGGCTGCATAGCTATTTGTTTATGTGTATATGACCCTTTTTTAGCTCATTATTCATTTTTATAAAAAATGCCATCACTGTAAAAATTCAAACTTTTCTAATGTTTAAACTTTAATAAAATTTTGAACTAAATTAAATTAAATTTTATCATTATAACACATAAATAATAATACACTGTATCGTATAAATTACAATGGTTGAAATTTAATGATCCTCAAAAAATGACCAATGTTCAGAAGTAACTGTATTTTAGCCATGATTATTTTGTCTTGTCCATAAATATTAAAGTGAAGCAACATATACTAGAGTACGAGTTATGTTTAAAATATCAGGTGTAACATGCATCATTATTTTACTGCGTCAAACTAGATGTCATCACACTTACTGCTTGGGAGAATGTGACTTTGTTGCTCACTTTATATACTTAGTACTTTCTATATTCTTTTATGACATACAGTAAAATAGCAGTTAAAGAAATACTTTCTCATGACATCACTGGAAACAAAAACACAAGCATGAAATTCATTTCTCTTTTTTAAAAACTTAACAGGTTAGTGCAGTCTTTATTACTTAACATGCCAAAATTGATCAGTTCAATTACTGAAAGTATTGCTAGTATAAAGTGATTTACCATTGATCTCTCTTTTTTTGTTAACATGTGCTTTAAAATTCTGCATATTTTCTTTAGTAAGAAGTTTCAGACTTTTGAAATTGCTAATTAAAACAAATTAAATGAAGCCATACTATGTGTATATATTTCTAAAGGCAATTTAGACTTCAGTATTCTCAAAAAAGGGATTTATTAAAGCTTTTTATAATGTCCTAAGTGTAACATAAATATAGGCTTGAGAAGATGATGGGAAGAGGGGGTAAGATTCCCTATATCTTTTAGCTTTTGAGATCCCACAGACCTAAAAGCTTGGCAATTTTTTTTTCCTCATGTCTGGTGCTACCTATCAATGCCTTCATGAATGACACATTTCTCCTGTTAATTAACTTTGGGTTAACAGGTAACTTTTGTGAAGCATTGAATTATTCCAATCCTTCCTTTCATCTTCATTTCTGTAGGGTATTTTTAAATTCAAATAATACTCTAACTACTTGTTTGAATAGTTGTCTGATTGTGTGATATAAGTTAAACAAGATTTATTGGCTGCCTTTTTCAAGTACACATGTTTAATTACATTACTTCTTTTCAGTGACTCTGAAATTCAGATTATGCATACTCTTATATTCATATATTACCAGATTGCTATGTAAAAAATTTTTGAAGACAAATAAAAAAATAGTGAATACTTTCCCTTCCAGAGTATGGAGTCACTGGGATGTCAAAGATAATACTTTTCATTCCATGGTATACAATCATGGTGATCGATGTGGTGACATTGAAAGATCTGTTCAAGCAAGTATTTCCTTTTTGCTATAGATATTATTATTCCAGCTATTATTTATAGTTCAGCAGTTAAAAATTGCTAGCATCCCTAATTTTTTTACTACGTAGATTAATAACAAATCTGTTTTGAAGTATATCTATATTCAAAGATAACCTAGTTCTTATTCATTTAAAGTGATTGTTTTCCAGCTGCAAAATTATTTTATATTTTGTACTTTTTAAGGCTATGAATTTATATATTTCAGGTTTATCTTCAATGTGGTCAAACAGAAATTTTAACTAATGTTACCGAGCCCAGTAAATGTCATTATTCAGCTCTATTTCAATCAAAATATTTGTGTCATAATGATTCACTGTTGGTATATCCAAGATTAACTACCAGTCTCAGAAGGAAATGGGATCAGCTTTTAACAGAATATAAGGCAGGAGATATAACTGAAAAGGTAAATTTAGAGATAGTAGTTTATAGATATTGTTTTGTGTATCATGTTGTATAATATACCTTTTAGGAATATTTTCCTAATCATAGAAATGAGAAAAGTTCATATGTTCTCCAAATTACAGTATTTTCTATCTTAAGTATCAACAAGTGACTTTTTAGATCTTTTACAATTGAAAACCTTTTTAATACATCCACAATACACATCTGCCCCTTTTAAATTTATAAAAAATATTGACAAAATACATCTCATCAAGTAAAGAAGAGAAATTCATGATAGTTATCTCAAACAAAATAAAGTATTACAAATGGAAAAAAAGGTGATTTCTCTTATATTGCCTTATTAATGACCATGTTTGAAAGATAATACTCTTTCTCTAATTGCAGCATTTTTTATCAAGAGAAACACAGGTGAAAATTAATTCTGTGTGTACTGAAAAACTTATTTTTCCATATTATACTTGTACACCACTCACAAGTACCAAATACACTGCCTACTTATAATTTGCTCTTGTATATAAACTCCTCATTTTGATACCATTACATTAGTGCATAACTTACATAGTGAAGTATGACTTTTTAACCTCAATGGGCATTTAGTTGTTTTATTTCATGAATAATATGCAATCTTATAAATAATACTTATTTTTAACTTAAATACCTTTGAAAGTACATGATTTCATCTATCATTCTCTCTGCCTTGAAGAAATATGCATCTAAAGAATATATGGTAAGTAGGTTACTCTAAAACAGTGTACATGTTGCTTTGTTTAACACATTTTTAGTCAATTATTTTATATAAAGGCATAAGTATGATTCCTATTATTTAAAAGAAACATGTTCTTGGCTCTTAAAATATAAAATAATGTAATAAAATTTGTGTATGTTATATTTCTTTATTTATATTACTATATTAATAAATATAACATACAAATATTATATTTACTTATTTGTTGATATTTTGTGAATTTTAGGGCTACCTCTCTAGTCTCCAGAAATTATTTCAATCAGCAGGTTTGCTGGAAAATAGTGTCTCTGAATCACCTGAAGAAGTAACTACACTGAGATCAACCCAAACGAAAAGTTTGTTTACAGATCTTATCACTTGCAATAAGGTAATGTTTGAATTTTTATAGGGTAATTTTAGTCAAAAATAAATGTAAAGGGAACAAAAAAGCAGTTTTATTATTTTATTTTTTGGCACATTTTAATGAGAAAAATGTGTTTTGAATCTGGATCTTCCTGTAAGAGTTATACATCTTTTTTTCACACCATATTTTTTCCTAAAGTGAGCACTGAAAAACATCAATAAATTACATCATCTGAGAAATCAACTAAACTAAATCATTTGAATACATTAAATGCATTTTGTAACCCAGATTAATACTTAACAAAAACAAAAACGCCAGCAAGCTTCCAGATTTGAAAGTAAAAGTAGGCATTTAGTTCATTCAGCAATTTATATGAAATTTGGTTGTGGTTGAGGTGGTTTATTCCTAGGTTTATTTAGACTACTGCTTCATTTAATAGAGAAACAGGATCATTTTCATCTTGATAAACTTATTCATTTCTTTAAATTTTGGTTCTAGCAATCCCTTTGATTCAGTATATGTAATTGATATTGATGTCATAATTACAATAATTTATAGGGAGCAAATCTAGTGCTCATCTATGTCTTTTAGTTTTTTCATGTAACTTAAAGCTTTTCTGCAATTTTAATTGATTTCATTTTCTGAAAATAAGCTTTTAAGGTTATTATTCATGGTTCCTCTTATACATCGAAGATCATTAGTGTAACAAACCATAGGATGTTACTAAAGGCTATTTTTGTAAATTTATCAATTTTTTTTATGACGATTATATGAAACTACAATTCTAAGGCATGCAATAGTTATTAAATATTGAATTAAAAGATTTTAGATAACTATAGCATATCACTGAGCATATATTATGTCAAATTTGAGTGGCTTAATATTGTTTCATTTAAGTTTGTATTTTTAACTAATTTATTTATATAATTTAGTGAGTTCTTTACATTTTTTGACTAATTTGTTTTCATTAGGAATACAAAAACATTGTAAAAGAGATCACTCGTTTAAATCAAGAAATTGATTCACTGAAGTTACTTCTTGATCTCAGCAAGCTTGAAAACAGAACATCTAAGCCTCATCAGTAACATCAAAAGAGAGAAATGGATGGAGGAAAATCAGCACTATCAGTTTTCATGTATTAGACATGTATGTAATACCAAAGAAGGATAATATATTTAAATTTTTAAATTCATTTGTGAAATTTATGAATGGATTAAAAGGGACTGAATGCTGATACACACACAGAAAAATGTGTGCTCTTGAAAGCCAAGGGAGAAATATTTTACTATTTACTGAGTTGCATGGAGTTAGTCCTATTAAACTTTCCATTTCTAATGAGTGTAGCAAAGGATAATTGTTGGAATATGACAACAAATGAAATTTATCATACTACTTTCAAATAACTGTATGGATATTCATAACATTATTTATTAAAACCAAGATAACAAATTTCATAAACTTATTGGTATTGAATAACTGTGTGCAATTACCAAATGTGTTCTCTAAAAAAGTCATTGATGAAAACAAAAGCAAATTCTTTATAAAAATTTATAATCCTACTAAAGTGAATTCTGTTAGACTTAATTCATATGAAGTCTTATTTCCATACAATTTATAACAAAGTTAAATATAATGAATATAAAATTAATTTGAGCTTAAGTTTTGTACAAATGAAAAAGGCATGTGGACATTTTTTGGTAAGCCATTTTTAAACACATAAAGACACATCTTGTGATTCTTTCCTCATCTGCTCGTATCAGTGATAATTTGTATTCAAAGATTTATATTAGAAGACTTTCTTCTAACAGCTTTTTAAAAGAGAAATTGGTTGTATTAAATCATCAAGTTTTCAATAAAGTGGTATAAACTATGTATTACTATAGTTTTCAGTGTAAATGATTATATAAACTTATACTATTTTACTATACACAGGAAAAATATAAAAATAACAGAAATGTTCAAATACTTGCATGATTCAGTTAATTTCAGTTATAATATTTATACTTTAAAAGTAAATATGGAGACTATTTTTGAAAGAATGTCTCAATTTTCTTTGAGTTCTTTCAGCTTGAAACTTGTAAAGAAGCATTAACCGGATGAAAAAAAAAGCACACATTATAATTAATTTCTGTATTTCTATTGCTCTCTATATTACAATGCCATTATAAGACAGGCTTATTTATGTCTCATTTATACAACAAAGATGACTGTGAAGATGAAGCACTTGGTCATATATAGGAAAAGAAGGCGAATCTATCACATACATACATACATATAAACACATCATTTGTGGGATGACAATCGGCAGCTTCTTCTTGGCAGCTTTGAGTGTGACAGCCTCACATTCTTCTAATGAGTATAACTTGCTTGAAACAGTAGCCAGCCACACAATGCAGAAATAACATTTGTTGAAATCAAACATATTAGTTTTGCTTAAAGAGTAGCTTACAAGACAAGAGAAATTAATAATGATGTAGAAAGTGAGAACATGAATAGTAGCTGATGCATGAATTTGGCATATATTGGTCTGGAAGAATAGATATTTAAGAGAATGTTTGTACTGTTTATCCTGGTTTACTTTTTGATCAGCAACAGTCACATTAACAATTTAACTGTTTCATTTACTTGGTGTTCAACATGTCGATTTATAATTTCATGACCATTTTTCAGCCAAAGAAGCTAATTGTAAATAGCCATGATTTAGATAAAAATCTAACAACTTGGGTAGCCCTTTATGAGTATTGTTATAACCTCAAATTTTGTAAGAATGTTTATACATGCTAAGGGGGGAAAAACAGTCTTCATTGCCATTAGAATGATGATATAAGCTATGATGCTATTTTTACTTATCAAATTGTACTGCTATTGTAATACCCATCACTATACAAATGCCATTAAATGAGTTATAACAACAAGTTTCACGTGTAAAGGCTTATGTTTAATTTCAATCTCGTTAAATAAATAAAAATAATAACTATGATATAAATTGTCTTGAACTTCAAATGCATAGTAATAGAACAGTAGTGCAAATATTTTATTTCAGTTTCTATTTTATCCTTTAGAATTGTTAGTCCCCCTTCCCTAGTATTTTTTTCAATACTCTTAGTATGTAGTTGTATAAACTCAGATAATATTTTCTAAGATTTATTTATTTACTCTGAACAATAACTATTCCTTACTTATGAAAAGCAGTAAATTTTAGAGCTGGATGCATTGTTCATTTATGATTATTTTTATTAATAGTCAACTTTATTCTCACGTTTTGGCTTTACTAGATGAAGCGTTAAACATATTTAACAACTAACTGATATATACTAGGGAAATATTAATGGGGAAAAAAAACTACAGCAATATCCATAGAGCTCAACATACACCAATAGTGTAAGATATACGTAACTAGTTATACAGAACTGGTTATAGTATACTTTTAATATAACCAAAGCTTCAGAACTCTCAACTAACATCTTGATATAATTTCAGTATTCATTATAGTTAATATAAAATAATTTCTTCCGACACTTAATAAAGTAGGTCAAAAGAGAGAATTGTAGCATTCTACTTACATTGTGTTGAATCTTAAGCATACATACATGCAGATATTTTTAAATCTTTGGTATATACATTAATTTGTTCAGTTTGTTTTATGCATCCATACATTTAATTCTTATGTAGGATTCACTAAAATAAGGGCAAGTTCTTGAAATTAAGCATAAAAAATATATTTAATGAAACATATACTTGAATTTTAAAAGGATTTTCTTAAAATTTAAAATTAAAGTTTTTTAGTAAACTTTTTTTTCTAGATAAGTATTGATAATTGTAGAAAATCAATATTTTTACTGGAATAACTGTTGTTGCTTCATAAAGGACTAATCCAAGAATATAGTAATAAAGTTAGTAGGATATGAAATATTACAATTAACCACATTTAAGCTGATCAAAAAGAGACAGTATGGCGAGTTAGCACATTTTTGTAGATGTTTCTTTAAATTAAATCGTACACTGAATAGCTGGCTGCAAAACTGATACAAGCAGTCCTCTAATATGACATCACACTGAAAAAGAGGAATTTCTCATTCAAGGATAAAGGCAACAAATAGAGCATGATATGCTTGAAAATGGAATTTGTGCATGATATTTCTAGGAATGATGGAGAAGCAGCAGTCACAATCAGGGGAATGTAAACATACATCGAAGCTAGACCTTTCCAAATTAGAATGGCAGTGGATTTAAGAGAAAAATCGCATTTAAATTACTTACACTTCAAAACCATACTCGTTAAATTTTAACTGGAGACCTAGTCACTTTCCATGAACCATTAGGCATTTTACAGAAAATTCTTTTGCAATGATTTTATGACAGAAAATTGAAAGGAAAATTAAAGGAAGTAGAAATTTCTAGGAGTTATTAAATTAAAAACCCGAAGAAAATTACAGCAAAAGTTGGTGCATGATATGTAATGTTATAATGAAACTGTACACAACTACAAATTTCAGTAGCTACAAGTTTTCAGTTACATATGAATAGAATGGTGAATTATAGTAAAAAAGAAAGAAATCTTACAGAAAAATTTATTTAAAAACCGGTATCATGCTGCAAAAATTAAAAATTAATGAAATGCTAAAACTTTAGAACAACAAAACCAATCCAAAACTATAAGTTGAAAAATATTTAAAAAGGAAGAAAACTATCATGAACTACATATACTTTGGGAAAAATCTGAATATTTTGTATCATGAGTCCAAAATAAGAAACATTTAAGTTATACAGAAACAAATTAGTACATAGAACAATTATGTTATATGTATTATAATGAAGTATAGTCATAGGAATCATACAACAACACTTTTCTGCACATAGTGTATAAAATTGGGAGATTACACAAAAAGGCAAAATAACTCCATTGTTTTACATTCATGTAACTGCACACAAATATAACTTATAATGCTTGTCTAGACCAGCACCTATAAAATATCCTGTAGCATTTTTAATGCCATATAAAAAAACTACCCCCAATTCTTACATAAAGCCTAGTTGCTCTTTTATTAAATTCTCATTGTATTTATTTTTAAAAAGTAAAAATGTATGAAAAACAATCATACTTTCACAAGCCCTAGAACTTCAGCAATATGTACATGAAATTAGTTTTTCCTCACCATGAGTATGAATACTAAAATCACAAAATTCATGCAATTTTTATGTCTTACGTTGTTAATATATAATATTTAAAGTACATTATGAGTTACACACCATATATAAAGTGTGTATATATGTACATGTGTGTGTATGTATGTATATGTACATATGCATATATATATATATATATACACACACACAAGCTTTAAAAATAACATACCCCAAGCTACACAAGATATTAGATAGGAAAAACAATACTGATTCTAATTGCACATTATAAGCCATATTTTTAGTTACATTATATGTTTAATGTATTAAATTCATTTAGTTTCATTCACACTAGATGTTGAAACTTAAATTTGATTAGCTTCTGTGAAAGCAGCAATCATAATGGAAGTAAAACAAGTTACAGTCGTAAAAAATAAAGTATTAACAGAAAAGGATTTACCAATAAAAGTTAATCAATATTTGTTTTGGCCTTGGAGTTACATTTTTGATATTTTGTTCAAAATGGAAATATTTTGAATTGACCATTATACATCTGAAATATTCATTTGTCTAGTTGTTTATTCTTAAATATGTAAATAATACAACTTTTAATAGAAATAGTAATAAATATCAGCAAAACCTGTGGTCCCAATAGTAGCTCATTTCAAAACCTAAATTTTAAATTTTCTCATTACTTGGTCATTAGAGAGGTAACAGGTTAAAAGTAGAGCTGATTAGCTGCCAGAATGTTTAACACAGGTTCATCTCATTCATTATGAAAAAAATTTAAATATCACAAAATGCATCATTAGAGAATGCAACCCTTTTTTACATAATACAATATAGATAGCATGAGAATTAAATTTTATTGATCTTAAAGTCAATTCTTACATAAAACCCTATATTAATTAAGAACTTCAAAAATATTTAGAAGCATGTAATATTTTGTACTCTGGAATTAAAAAAAGAGAAACTGAATCAAAAGTATGTGTTTAACTGATCCTTTACACATGAAAATATGGTAAAAATATTCTACAAGAGTACAATTAAACATATCCCATTAAAAAGTTTTAAGAAATTAATTCAAACTTACACATATATTTAACCCCAAAAATACCTGAATCTCAAATGATAGTTTTAGAGGTCATTCAGAACAATGTATAAAGAAAGTGGCACAATACATAAGGACTTTCAAAACATTAAAAAAAAAGGGGGGGGATATTTTTTTTATACAAAGTTCCTTTATAACAATAGATAATTGTTTTTGTAGTAGAAAAGTTATGCAGTGAAAATATAGGTTTTAAAAAGATGTGTTTCTATGAAGAAACATAAAATAAGTTAATGCTTCTCAGTCCTGATGGCACATAAGCAATACATCTATGTATTCATCAAACCTGGATACTTATGACTGATGTGTGAATTAAAGCATGCACATATTGTTTAAAGATCCAAAATTTATAAAATTGTGTACTAACTAAAATGCGCAAATTTTAAATAATTTACATTTCAGTACAAAGACAAACAAAATTTGGAAATTGAGTCGAATGACCTGACAAAGATATTTCAGATAACTTTTTGTGTAGTCATACAAAAGGCCAATACACGCACACACTTACATACTTCTGATAGAAACGGATGTCTATTTTATATGGCATAAATACAAAGACCATTTATAGCACAAAATATTCACATTTTTTTTTTTAACCTACTTAAAGAATAGGAATTTCAGACTAATAAAGTCAAAAGTATTTTTTATTTTTGCAAAAATAGTTTCATAAAATATCAAATCCATAATATAATATACACATCAAACATGAAAATAACATACATTTACTAAAAAACAAAACACATTTATGCCATCTTGAGTTAAAACAATATTATTTTATATATGTGTATGTATATATTAAAAAATCTAAAAATTAAGTAGAACTGTTACATTTTCTGATAGATTTTCTACATTATATTAGACAAAATATACAACTTAAATACATGTTAACATCAACATCATTTTAAATTCAATCTAAAAACGAACATTTGTAAAATTTTATCCCACATCATTCTAATATAATAATTACTTGCAATAATCTAATAAAACATTTAAATACATTGTTCAGAACAGGTATATTTGATTTGATTCTATGGTAAAATTAGGGCTGATGATGGTGGTGAAAAATAGATTTCTATGGTATTTTAAAAGTTAAAAGAGATCCCTACCATTTAAAGTATGAGATGCATCTAATACAAAGAAGAAAAAACAATCCACTTTTAACAAATGGTGTAGCTTTAGTGCAAATACTAAAAAGTTATAAGTTCAACACTTAACTTTTTTTTTTTCATAAATTATAAAAACCTAAAAACATCAATATTTGTATGTTGGGGAAGAAATATCTCATTTCAGATTCTTTTTAAGTCAGGTAGTTGAAGTTACATTTATAACACCATTATGAATCATTCAATCATAATATAGTTAAATATAATAAATGTTGTAAGAGAAAAACATCATTATATAAAAGAGAATAGTTCTATTTAAGAAGAATAAATCGTACTATGATTGTTCACGGTCGAGCATGTAGATCAAACGATGTACACGAATGAGAACGTTGAAATAAACTGTACTACTTTAATTTTCATTTCTTCTTTATTTTGCATAAATTTACTATGACTGCTTCAGACTTTAGATCAACAGTAGTAAATGATTTGTGTGTGTGTGGAAGAACTTAAATCAGCACTAAGGGCCAAAATATACAGAAATTGGTATTAATGATATATATATATATATATATATATATATATATATATATATATATATATATATATATATATGGTAGTGTGATACATAACATTTTTCTGCAACATCATGCTGCATTAGCAAAATCCAAAAGAGTTATGCTCACCAACCTAGTTTTTTCAGAGGCTCTATGATTATACACCACTGTAAAGAATGCTTACAAACCTAGCTTTTCAGTGAGGGGGATTATACAAACTATGTTTGAAAGTAGTTTTTGTTTCCTTAAAAAAAAAATAAAATAGAAGCTGTAATTAGAGGTTTAGAGGCAGGAAAACAAGAAAAGTTTCTTTGCAAGTGCCACAATTTGGTTAAATGCCATCAAACATTAAAATTTAATTTTCAAACATTTGACACAGCTTACCCAGCCACAATATGATGGTAAAAAACAAACACACACAAATAGCAAATAAATTTATTTTATCCTCTTTTCTTTATATGCAAATATGGACAGTACAGAAAAACATTACTCCTTTTTTAAAAAAAAGCTCTGAAACTCTTGATAAGATCAGCATCTCTGCTAAGGATCAGATGAGCTAGGATCACAAGAAAGGAAACTTTTTTAAAGGCAGTTTTTACAAGTAAAAAGGATAGAAGGTAATATTACACAAAGGAAGCAATTAGTTATGCATTCAAATCATTTAACCAGAAATAACAGTGTAGGACCCCCAAATATTAAATATCCGGAATCTCTAGGACCCATAAATCTTATGAGTCCCTGAAAGTTGAACAGATTCGCTAGGCATACTATTTTCTAAATTAAGAAAATTTAGATCTAGCAACCTACATTTCTCCACTCACATGTAAGATTATATAAAGATAAAAAATATCATTTTCATTCACTATTTGAGCATGCGAGAGAGTAATAATACAACAAAGTAGCTCAACTTGTTCAAGCACTAGGGTAAAACATATGAAATTTAACAAATTGTAGGATTATAAAAAGATACATATGCATGGACATTTTTCTGAAAAGGAAGATTATGATAATAGATTATATCATAGAAAATACAAATTCTGTCATCCATAAATCTATTTGCTATTAAACAGTTGTGGCATACAGGAAGAGAAGTGAGAGCGAGAATGGATCAATAATACAGGCATTAAAAAATTAAAAGCACACTAATAATGCAATTCTTAAAAAGCAGTATTATTAGAGCTTTACTTTGAATGGTACATATTTTACATAAATAATACAGCATACATTTAAATGTAGTATACATAGCATCATTTTAAATATAGTTTGTGGGCTTGAGAGTCTGTCCTTAAATTAACAATATATATACTTTAAAAAACAATTCGTTAGCTGTAATGAAAAATGTTAATTATATAAAGCCTTGTGTAAGTTTTAGAGGGTAAAAAATTCAAATATTGAGTTAAAAATTTTTAACATTTTGCTTCTTTTGAAAATATATCAAAATATAAAATTTCTATCAGAAATTCCCTTCTCTCCTGTCTATATAAGATACAACATTCAGCAAGATAGAATCATCTCAACTAACTCCCCTCCCACTACATATCACGCTTTTGAATTTTTTCTAAGAAACTGTGAATATAAAAAAAATGTATCTGACATTAATGTTGCTGAATACAAGTACCATTTCCATCAAAGAACAAAGTCAGTGATCCACACTGTCTTTATATAATACATATATAAATAATAACATACCCTGACTAGTTTTAAATAAACATAACGTAGTTAAAAATTATGCATGAGGTTATTATACACATAAACATCTATATTTGAAGAAAAAATGGGTTATCTGAATTTTCAATAAAATAGCTGCTTGATATTTTGTAAAAATAATGCACAACTATACACATTAAATGCACTAAAAATAATGAATATACAGTTCTCAATGCTCCATTAAGTAGAATAAACAAATCAGAAAAGAAAAAAGAATGTTAAAAATTATGTTTATGATACATGAAGATCCAGTATTTACATATTAAACTTTCCATCAAATACTGAATTGTGAAACTACACCAGTGATTTTTGATCTTCAAGAAATAAGGAAAAAAAGAGTGTTGCCCCTCAAGTCTTATTTCCCTACATAAATTTTATTTGGTGCCACTAATAGATTGCAGGAGTATATTTATGGAGAGAACTATATCAATACATGACGACAATGTCATTAAACATTGGTTACACATGGAAGGATGATAAAATCTTAATTCATGTATTTTTTTAAAGCTTACACTGTAGATTTAACTAAAATAATGGTGATGAGCACAAAGAACTCCCCTAACAAGGCAATGCACATTAAAAGTTAAGCAAAAACATCACCAAAAATGAGGATCTTATTACCAATTTCCTCTTTTATGCTGCAACTTTGCAGCAATTGCAAGTTTCAAAATAGCTATATGTGATGTAGTTTTTCTTGGTATGTATATTATATGAATAAAATAAAAAACATACACAATTTTCTCATCTAAAATGAATTCAGATGTTAATTACGCTAATAAATTTCATAATAGTTGATACTGGACATAACATATCTCGATGCATAACAGAAAAAACATCTTACAAATAACAGTTTTTAAATCATTGCAAAGTGCCTATTAAATTTTTAAAATTTTATAAGGACAATACAAAATTTACCTAAAGATAAATATTAAACTAATAATCAAAAGAAAAGTTAATTACTATGTATTGTAAACAATCCTGCTCTTAAAAAACAAACAAAAAATAAATAAGCTAAGTTCAAGCAAGATTTCATTTTCACTAAAAAAAGCCAAATTCTGAATAATTCTTTTACTAATCCCTTTACTAATAACATTTGAGTTTACAACCTTCCTTGAGTAACCAACTATGTTAGCTGCAACTTAATTAAAATAAGACTGTACAGACACTTTCACATATACTGTAATATAATCAAAAACAAGCTAAACTTTTAAATTCTTGTTCATATACAAAATATTATGGAGTAAATTTTAAGCTAATAAATATAGGCTGAAATAATCCACAGTAGATGAAACATGCATATGTGAAATAAAAGAGTAAAATATTTGTGAAAATACTCAAAATCTATAATTAAGGATAATGGTTTTAAATTAATGGAAAGCTTAAGTTTTAAAACCTGGTACATAAAATATAAATTAGATGGGCATTATGGTCTGCAACATTTTTCTCACTCAAACTTTTCCTAATAAAAATACATGAAACAATCTAGTTTTAATTGCTTCAATTTAAAATTCTTTGAGTACCTTGAGAAAACAAGATTTCAAAAGCAAAACCATTTATTATTTAAAGAAAATAAATAATATATATACATTTATTATATAAATTACTTAACAATACTTAATTCTACATTTTTTTGAATATTTGAAAATTAAAGAAAAAAATTACTAGCTTAAAATGAAATAAAAGTTTCAAATAAAAACTGCATACATATAATTATAAATATTTTAAGTACAAAACATTATTCAGTTCCCTTTTGGGCAATTTCACACATTTATAAAATGCAATAAAATAAAAATCTTGCATTTCAAAAAGTATGTTCTTTTTATTGATGTCTAACAGTAACTAAAATACCAATATTTTCATTTAAAAAAAAAGTCAGATTTCTTTGTTGGTCTTATTCTAAAAGTACTAGTTTCCCCTCATATAAAAACAGCAATTATGAAATTTTAAATAGTTTTAACAATAATAGCTGAATATTCATGCCAATTCCAACATAAAATGTTTAAATCGGAAAGTAAAACTTTTAAACTGATGACAAACTTTTAATTCTTTAATTAAGTTGCATATAATCAGCATACAATAATGTAATTGGCTGAAAGTAAACACATTATGGTTATACTGGTAACCTTGAACAGTGTTATTTTAAATAAAACATTAGATTGTAAAAATATCCAATTCAAACATTCAAAAAAATTAAGCATAAGAATAAACACTTAGTTAAGTTTTGTAATAGGCATTAATTATAAATCTAACAATAGTTGAACTCATTTATCATGAATACTCTTAAATTTTCTTTTTGAGGTAATACACTGAAGCTAAATTGATGGATAAATGTATTTTATGCGAATGAATGGGGAAAATTAATATTTTTTAAGACCTTTATTTTAGTAAGACACATTGTATATCAATAATCGTAACTGAAATGTGTAAATTTTACAAACACAGCAACTTTCTATTTCAAATGCAATTCACACTTTATATATATATATATATATATATATACATAATATATATGTATATAAATATATATTATGAATATATATCACTAGTCCAAAGCCATAAATTATGGAAAATAAAATGCATATATATATATCACCATCAGATGAATTCAATTCAGAATATTTCGACAATATTTATGATATGAACTAAAGGTATTGTTTCATAAAGCTCTGTATTGTGTTAAATACACACTGTTTTATACATACATAAAAGGCAAATATTAATTTTACTGTTTGAACTTATATGCAGATAATTATTGAAACAAAACAGAAATAAAGAGATAGCATGCCTTTCTTTGGTTTGCATTTTGGCATTTCATGGGAGCTTTCATTAAAGTCACAAGCCTATTGAAGAAAATAAGTGTCACACTTATTCCATCCTGCAAGTCATTAGCAATTGCACGATCCTGGATAGTTATTAAAACCAGGGTGGTCCAACTTTTAGCATGCAAGCAGTTCTTGATAAAAAAAAATTAAATGTAAAATAACCATCATAACTCGGTTTTATTTTCTCTCATGTAGCAAAGGATAATTTAATGTGCCAGAAATCAGCCATATTAATGATCAAGTTTCTTATGTAACAAATTCAAATTCAAACAGAATTAACCATTTACAACTTTGAGTTTTGTTTTCTTTTGTTCCATCAGCATAAATGGAAAGTTCCATAAATTAACCTTGATACGGTTAATAGAATATTATATTTATTTAAAATTATTAGGAGGAGAAACTATCAACAGCCATCTATAGTTGCCATCCTCTTATCTTTTACTGTGAATATTAAGCTGTGTGTTCATGTTATACATTTTCAATGTTTCCAATAAGTTTTAATATTTTCAAGATTTCATGACTAACTAAAAACCACAGGAAAAAAAAAAACAGTATTAGAATGCATAAAATGTAGACTGAGCAATCAGTGAAGAGGGGCAGATGAGGAAAAGATACTTAAGCACTTAAGAACTGCCTTCCTATCAGGAATCCCTAAAAATAGTTCATCCTTTAAGCCCATATCACACAAGAGAATGGTTTCACAATACACTGTGCACAGACAACTCTTTCAAATTGAAATTAATCAAACATTTCATGAGATAGACTTATACTTTAAACATGATTTTTTCAATCTACAATCAAAAAAGTTTGACAAGATGACCAACTGGTCTCAATCAAGCAATCAGGAGTGAGTGAAATGGAAGCAATTATTTTTAATGTCCTCATATTTATATTTTGAGTAGTCTCATTCTCAGATAATTAAATCTTCAAGTAATTATAAATACTGAGGCATACATAGTGCATCTAGTACAACTTTTAACATTTATCATTCATAACAGTTACCATGCAGTTGCCAAATCCTAACTACCTGCTGTACTTCCTCTGATTCAGTTTTGAATAGCTTCATTATTACTATTTTATACCACTGAAGTACATAACTCAGTAAATACTCAGAAAAATTAAAAGATTGCTCTAGTATGTTGGTTATTATCAGCACTAGCACTTCTTTAGCCCATATATATATATAAATATATATTTATAAATTATTATTTTTTTTAATGTAGCAAATTATTCAGTCACCACTACTGGTCAGATTCTTTGCCAATTGAGATATCAGTCATGAGGGAAGTAGCCAACTTCCAGAACTCCATATTATCCACTCCTAACCACATCAAATTCCATCAAAATGAAAATGGTGTCTTTGTGAAATTAATGGTGAAACATGAAATATGTGATATGAGCTTTAGCATACACAACAGTTGCCTGTAATGTAGGTTCCACTCTTATACTGAGCTCGGCAGTGAAATATAGCTACTGAACACTAGAGACTTTGCAAGTCCATAGGCACCATATTCTAAAATCTTACAGGCATATATATCATGAGCTCCACAGTTCATGAAAAACTTAAATATTTTATGTCTTTCCATTGAACTCTAAAAATTGTTACTTTTGCTTTGGGGAAGGTTATTGTTATAACATTCTCCATTCTACACAAAAATTTTTAAATTAAGAAACAGATGTATGGAAAAAGAAAATTTAAAAAGGCTATTTTGGATGCTTCAAGATTAGTTGGTTTAATTCACATATTTTGAAAGAGATTATACCTGCGGTTCTCACTCTAATGTATGGATAAATTTTAAGTAACTGGAGACCTTAAACTATTAATGACAAGCCATAATCTGTGTTTTGTAAGTCTGCATCAACTCTGAATATCTATGACATAATAAAATTTGACAATATCAATATTTTGAGCATAGATTAATTAAAGAGTTACTTAGTTGCAGAATTACAAATAACCGCAGTTACACTTTATGGCATACAAGAAATTTTAGCTTGCAATTACTAAGCATAAAGACAGCACTACAGATCTTAGGTAAATAGAACTTCTTTACCAATCACACACTTGAGTGATGTTATTTATACACAAAGGAAAGAAATGAAAGAAAAATGTTACTGAGTGAATGAAAAAAATATTTTAAATAAAACAAGACAAATTTTAATTTCAATATAAGAAAGTTAAGAAAATTTGTAATATGAATTCGAAAATAATATGTAACAAACTAATCAAGTCTGGTAAAATCTAGCAGAATCATTTTTTTATGAATTTAAAAATTTATATACAATGATTTAATAGTAACTATAATATAATAAGTGGTATGTTGAGTATATAAATCCTACACATGCAAATCAGCCGGCATGTTAAGTATTACAAATTTCATTCTGAACTGACATTTCCTATTATCTTGCAGATGGCTGATGTAAAACAAGTTATTTTTAACACAGTATTTTTAAAAAACCTTCAAGTTAAATTTTTTTTTTTTTTAATTTCAAAACTTTCTAAAAAGGTCCAAATCTGTATGAAATCCACCATAATTGAGTTCCTCAAGAAATACTAATAAAGTAATTTGAGCAAATGATCACAGATGTTGAGAAAACATGCTTCACTACTAGAAGCACCTGTTGAAACCTTTAAAATCTAAATACAAGAGAATAGCTGAAAAAATTATGTGATGAGGAAAGTGTTGTTGCCTACAGTCTTGAGCATAGGACATACTTTGAAGAAGATACATGCATCAGAACAAGAATGCCTTCAGGTATACAAAAGAGAAGGAAACAAAATTAAATGAAAACGATTACTTGCCTTTTTTGGTAAAAATCAATAAAACTAATTTTACAGATTGATAAAACAAAGTAAATTCAGCTAAGTAACTTTTTTCACACCCCATACTTCCAAAAATCAAAAAGGTTTGCTTTTACCATTAATAAGCATGTCTCTTAAAATGACTGAAAATAGAAGATATTTTAATTTATAGATGAAAACTTGCTCAGTATATAAATTTGTTGTACAATAAATGGCTTTTTTACGCAAGTCAACTATTAAAAATGATAGTAAATGCCTAGATAACGAAGAAAGAAGAAATTCCAACACTACTTTGATAGAATTACCATAAACAAAAGCTTAAAAACATGTACAAAAATTTTGTTAGCCAAGATAATATACAATCTGCTACACGAGTCTCCATAGGTAGCAAACAATTACAGTTATTACATGTTGCCCATTTACCAGCTGATCTCCGCTGTAAAAATCACTTTTAAAACACCAGTTCCTTGGTATTATGATTTAATTTATAAATAAATAATATATAATATTTTAACTTCTAAATATATTTATATATACATATCTGATAAAGGAACAAAACTGTTTAAAACTATAGTGACCAGAAAATTCTTAAAATTATTTAGTTTCAAAGACAATATAATAATGTCCTGCAGAAGAATTAGTTAAAGAGTACAGTTATAATAATGTTCCCTCAGGACAATTTTTACTGTATTGCAGTTGTACCTTTACATGGGATAAGTTGGACAAACCTGGTTTTTGTACCTGCTTCCCTACCCCCAAAACATACCCCATTGAATCACAAATACATATGAGAATGGAGCAGCCTGCTGCTTCTCAATGTTGCTGACCAGGAATTTTATATATAAATTTCATTATTTTCATACAAGTCTGTCCCCTTGTACGCTGTGGTGAGCTGCCACCATGTGAGTTGGGTGCTTCACTCCCTGCAAATGTCAAGACAGCCATGTGACTCATTCAATCATCAAGTGTATAGCTTTTGATTCACTGATATGTAATCATGCACAAGCGGGACTAAAGGCAGCGGAAAATGCAGCAACAACTTCACTACTGCAAGGGTTAAATATCAAGAAAATGAAACTCCTCGCTCCTAAAATAAGAAAAGGATGCAAAAGCCATGCACAGGTGAATAGAATCAGCATCTTAAACATCAATAGGTAATCTAAATTTAAATGAACAGCATATGCATTTGCTTATTAAAAGGGCAAGTTTTTAACCCAGATATAAACTTGTTCTAATTATTCTAACTTTATTTTGGTAAAATACCGATTGCTTTTCCCCCTGTGAACATTCAAATGCATACTATTTGGATTATATCCATGATATCTATTAGCAATCATTTATCTGTACAAGTTTATGTTAAATATTAATTTTCTAAGGTATTCTACTAATGATTTCTAATATAACAATAAGACCAAACCCAGAATACAAAAGAGAAAAATGAACAAATATGCTGTAGTGTAATGTTTGAGAAGCAGTGGTACCTAAAGTGCAAATGATGTACCCCGTGAATCTTTCCCCTCCCCCTTTACCAATCAGAGGATTGGCTGCATGGGCGGAAAATCCCAAGGGGTGGTGGGGATTGTCAGCAGTCAGACAGTAAGAGAGAGAGAGAGCGTCTGATAGGAACTGGAGGTCTGGCGAGATATATGCAGGCTCATCCCACCTCCGGTGAATTAATTAGTCTGTAACTAGAATAGAATGTAGTACTAAGAGCAGAGGTCTGGTAGCATATTAACTACCTATACTCGAGTTCAAGCAATGGGGAAATTTCAAGTCCGCTGATTCGTTGGTTTCTTCCCGTCATCTATGACATCACTTAGCGCAACTTTCAAAGACTTGATATGGTGGCGCCATCTTTTCCTCTGAAACTGAATCGTTCCATTACAATAAACTATTTTGATTAAAACTATTTAGAGCATATATGAATCAATTGTGAAATAACTCGAATATGGTATTCTAAGTCGAGTTCCAAAAGTATATTTTTATTATGAAATATACACTTAATTATTTAAAAGAAAACTTCTAACTTTGAACTTTTTATAACAAGTTAAAGGAAACTTTGATGAAAAAAACTTTAAAAAAAATTTAAAATATAATGGTAGTTTTGAAATTTTTATGAAATATGTAACACTTTTTTTTTCTTTTTTTTTTGGGGTGGGGGGGGGGAGATTTATTTTACTAGAACTTGCTTTGAAAGATAAATTGGTATGGCTATATGTGTGTATTATTTTGCAAGAATGCAATATTTTTACCACTGACTTATTTTTTTAATATAAACTTAAATTTGCCTTTTCAAGATATATTCAATTTTATTAATGGATTACTTAAAGAAATCTTAATGCAAATTTTTTTAGCCATTATATGTATTTACCGATCTTGAAAAGGCAAATTTAAGTTTATATAAAAAAAAATAAGTCAGTGGTAAAAATATTGCATTCTTGCAAAATACACACATATACCCATACCAATTTATATCTTTCACTGCAAGTTCTAGTAAAATAAATCCTCCCCCCCCCAAAATGTTACATATTTCATAAAAATTTCAAAGCTACCATTATATTTAAAAAATTTTTTTAAAGTTTTTTTCATCAAAGTTTCCTTTAACTTGTTATAAAAAGTTCAAAGTTAGAAGTTTTCTTTTAAATAATTAAGTGTATTTTTCATAATAAAAATATACTTTTGGAACTCGACTTAGAATATCATATTCGAGTTATTTCACGATTGATTCATATACGTTCTAAAAAGTTTTAATCAAAATAGTAAATTGTAATGGAACGATTCAGTTTCAGAGGAAAAGATGGCGCCACCATATCAAGTCATTGAAAGTTTCGCTAAGTGATGTCATAGATGACGGGCAGAAACCAACGAATTAACGGGCTTGAAATTTCCCCATTGCTTGAACTTGAGTATAGGTAGTTAATATGCGGTCTGGTAAGATGCTGTAGGCTTGCCCACCTTGTGCTCAGAGTTTTCTGTAATTTTTATGTTAAGTGTGAAACTGTACAAAGCTGTAAATAAATTTATATTTTGTGTTGTACAGTGACGACTCATTTTTGCACTACCTTATTTGTCCCCATGCCATATTAGAAAAAGAACCTAGGTGAAACGAGGGAGGTTTCACGACATATGCTGAATAAGCATGGAAATCAGCAACAACTGTTTTAAAAGGTAAAGTGTACTGCACGCTTGATTAGCAAAAAAGAATTTGAACTGGATAAAATTGCAATTCACAAACTAAAAAACTGTTTGGTGAAGTATATTACAAAACAAAAAATGCATTACTTTATGCTTACAGGAAAAGCAAATATTGCAAATAAATGCAATGGGAAAATGCATAATGCCACAAAAACTTAGATCACCTACAAATATACAAATAAAAATGGAGGGAGAATGGGAGTAATAGGAGAAAAAGTTGTATTACTAATAGTATTTAAAATTTGTTCTAACTAAGGCATTTTAGTTAAGGGAAGCTTAGGAATTTTCTAAACTGAATTTGAAATATTTTTATACAACAGAAATATATTAGTAAATTTTTTAATTAATCGTATATAATGATAAATATGGCATAAGCTTTAACTTAGATACTATTTACAAATTTGACTAGTTTACTACTAGCTAACAATAGAATAATATTTAAGTTTAATTAAAAATGTTTTGTAAGGAACCTCTTAATTTACAGTACATTACAAATAAAAACAAAGTTATAAGAACGTCTGAATATTTTTGAATAAAAATTCATTTTACATTATCTTCTGATTATTAAAAAATATGTAAAGTAAACTTACAAAAACATTTTTTTAGGAGAATAAAACTTTCAAATATAAAAAAATAAGATACTACAACTTACATTTTATTTCCATTGAATGATACGGTAAAAATTAGAGAAATTAGTAACTTACGACTGAAATTTTGACTGACATACATGATTTACTAAAATCTTTCAAACAACTTTTTCTCAAAAATGAAAAATCAGCATTTTATAAATTAAAAAGGAAGAAACTTAGAGAAACAAGAAAATTAATAAAGCTTATTTATAAAATAATTTATCAAACATCTACATAAAAAAGATTTAAAGTACAATACAAGAACATGCAAATGTTTCAAACATTAAGCAAAATAAAGATATTTAGGGCTACAGCTTGTAGAAAGAAAAGAATATATTACCTCATCTGGTCTTCGCTCTGTGCCTTTTAATAGAAGGTTATTGAATTCCCTTTCTAAAATTTGTCTAACCTGCAGACAGAAATTTTTCAGCATAAACACACAACTCATGAAAACATTATAATGCAAACATCTATACAGGATAGCTCCATTTAATTCAGAAGAAAAGTCATTTAAAATACTAGTGTTATTACACATAACAGATACTGCTGTATTTTTGGAGCATTTTATTACAAGGAAAATAAACTTATTTGAAGTTTTTTCTCCCTGTTCAAATTTATTTTAATTTGCAGAGATGCATATTTGTTGACTGAATATAATTTTTCTTCCCCCCTACACTGATTATTATGAATTTACATTACAGTGTTCTATTTTAAAAGTGATCTAGAACCATTTGTTTATCTTTGCTCAGATGGGGACATCTGCATTTTCTTTAATATCTTCATTTTCTTTTGTATCTCATGACACGGTTCCATCATCATCAGTCAAATAATTTACCTTTGTATCCCCTGCTAAGCTTTCTATGAAAAAAACATTCTCCTAAATTCTTTTTCAAAATGTAAGTCATAACAAAATATTTAAAAATGTCTTTTACAGCTGAATTGTTTTACTCAAAATTATATACTGTGTACACACATACACATCTCTCTCTCTCTCTATATATATATATATATATATATATATATATATGCACTACCCTACAATAATGGACTGAACAGCAAGATGTGATGGTATAAGGGAAAGAATACATGCTTTAAAAGGGGGAATGTCCCCCACGTGCTGCAATTACACTAGCAACCCTTCTGGGCATAATTTCAACAACGTTTTGATGCACAGCTATGGGTATTTGTGTCCATTCCTGCTGCAAGAATGTCGCCAGTTCAGCCATAGATTTTATTTTGGACATGGTTCCCTGGTCCATAAGCGTCACTCTAACTCCTCCCACAAATGTTCTATGGGGTTTAGGTCGGGACTCTGAGCAGACCAGGGAAGATGTTTTACATCAATATCTTGATACCATTGCTTGACAAAGGCTGCAACATGACTTGGAGCATTGTCATCCCGGATGTAACATTCGTCCAATCCATAAAATTGCCAGAGCATGGGAAGAACTTGATTGTTAAAAATATTCATGTAGGCGTCAGCATTCAGTTTACCAGGAACAATATGCAAAGGTCCCAGGCTATACTACGAAAAACAACCCCAAACAAGTACACCCCCACCACTGAACTTGAGAGTTGGAATGATGCACTTGGGTAACAGGCATTCGCCAAACCCAAGCACACCCATCCAAATGAAAGAGCATGTAACATGACTTGTCACTCCATAAAACAATTTTCCAGTGGTCCACAGTCTAGTTGCGATGTTGCAAATACCAAGCGAGTCAACAAGCTTTGTTGGATGGGGTGACATTTGGTTTGTGTGTGGCAACACATCCGTGGATATTGGGGACGTGCAGTTTTCTCTGCAAAGTACTGGGGTGCACCGCAACCCCTGCTGCCTGTTGATGATTTGGAGTGGTTTCTTGTGGTTCTTACGAACCTAATGCTTCAGGACACGCCAATCCCGTTCGGTCAGATTACGGGGACGACCAACGTGTGCAGTTTGTGTCCCAACTCCCATAGTCTTCCACTTCAAGAAATCCATAGCAATTGACTGTAGCTGTGATAATTCTACCACAATTGCACTAATAGACTTGTCACTAATGTGACAACAAACTATAACACCTATTTTAAAGTCATTAAGTTCTTTTATTTCGACATATTGTCACAATTTCACACACAACTAACGATGTTACCACTTTGCGTAAGGTTAAATACGAGTTTCGATATCCTTCGATATCATCCTTCGTATTTAACCTTAACAGGTCACGTGCGAGCACTGGATTTGCATAAGATCCGACATGCAGTCAGATTTTATGCAAATCCACTGGCATCTGGTCCATTATTGTAGGGTAGTGTACATGTATGTATAAATAAATAAACACAGTTCTAATACATAAAAAGTTATTTCATCACTCAAGAATCACTGAAAGAATTATTTAAGAGCAGATATGCTCTTAAATAATTCTTTCAGTATATATATATATATATATATATATATGTAATATACTGGACAATCACTTATAATAAATTTATCACATATAAGTCTCAAAAATTTCTTTAAATTCAAATATCTTATAATATGAAAAAATATACTCTTAAAATTCCATCAAAATGCAAATCAAAATGAAACATTTTAAAAATCAAAAACAAAATACACATTTAAACCAATGATTCTTACTTTCGTTTTACTCTTTATCGATTTATTTTTTATCATAGGTACTTAATTAAATCAACAATTTGAAATACTTTCACCGAAACACATTTATAATAAATTTTATCAGTATCTATTAATATTAAAATTTTTCACCCTTAACAATAATTCGTAAATTTTAGCTTACCAATTGAAGCGGTTATTCACACTCTTTACCATTATCCTTATTAATTTTCACCATTATTATTTCCAAATTAATTATACACATTTTTCATATATTAACATCTGCAGCTCTATTCTGAACTTATTTTGGTGAAGTCCTTGGCTTAGTTAGTCCCAAGGTGACAGTTTTTATTTCGAAATAGTCCTAGAACTCAGTATCCCAATTGGAGATGACACTAGATGAAAGTCTCTCATAAAAGTGAATTTCCAGTCAATTAAATTCAAAACTTCGCACGTTGTATCCAACAGATTATTCCACTGCACACAGCATATGTTTTCGCAGAATTTCTCGGGATATTTTTATCCCCAGGTCAACGATTAGTGAAAATCTACGTTTCACATAATCTGAAAATATTTTTTCACGAAATCTCTGCCACGAAACTTCGGAAGTTCATATGATTCGACGACTGAAAAATATTCATATTGCAGTAAACAAAGTAACACTGGTGGTCGACAACTCGTCGTTGAAAATCATTAATAGCAGGTAATCCACACTCCGAAGTCAGCGACTTTTTCAGATTCAATGAAAGTTCACTTCGTGGAAATCCATTGGGATTTTCCCGCGCAGGTTCGAATCCTGCCGACTCAATGTAATATACTGGACAACCCAAGGAAAGAATGGGCGTCCAGCACATCACAGGCAATGATGGTGTAGTCGTGGCTATGATAATAATCGACGCGGCAAGTTACGGCATTACATTTTATTAGACGGATAATACGTCTTCCCAAGACAGTTACAAAATACGAAAAGCGTACATATACGTGACACCAAACCTTATATAAACTTATCTCGTCATGTGATCGTAGTAGGGTTTAATTGGTTAAAAGTTAGGAAAAGGCGTGACAAATGCGCTACAGCGTTTAATTTTCTGCCCACGCTACGCCAGTTTAGTTTTCTAGTAACAAGGCAGCCATTTAATTTTTTCTCTAGAGGTTATTAGAACTTAGAATCAAACGCGAAATTTAGCTCGTACGCCCAAGGGAATTTAGAATAATGTTAGATTTTAAAATGGTATGGGGTTTTTAATGTTATATATATATTTAAAATTAAGATAATTAAAAGGGCAGATGTGACCATTTAATATGCCTCTAACCTGAAATAAGATAGACATATATAAATAAGCAAAAAACGGAATTGGAGGTGGTATATATATATATATATATATATATATATATATATATATATATATATATATATATATATATTAGGGAACTATCTGAACCAAATAAGTCAATGAATTTTGAGTAAGATTAGGAATTAAAATACTGTTTGGCATAATACACACACACACATATATATATATATATATATATATGTATGTGTGTGTGTGTGTGTGAATGCACTCACGTGATCTATTTACAAAATGATATGAAACAGAAAATGATTAAATATAGTCCATATTGGATACCTCATATTTTGAACATGGAAGTTAACAAAGTGCCTAATACTCGCCAACTTTTAACTAAGATCCTAGACTTGAAACAAAATAATACACTATTATTTCAATTTTTAAAAAATTTTCAAGATGAAATGATCAGTCAGTCATATAAGAGTTATCATGAAAATTTAAACACATCTATGGACTTGATCAAGAACACAAGACAGCAATCTAACATCAACTAAACACATCAATTGAACAAAGTATAAAGTTACCTTTATGATTTATCTTAAATTCATTTGTTGAGCTATTTTCTTTTTATTAAAGTTGATGTTTTTTCTAAGGTAGTTGATCATTCGGAGCACAAAAACTTATTTTAATGAAATTACCTACCTGAGTATTTTGTGTAGGTATTTGAAGAGCTAGAGCAAATGCAGCATGGTCAAAGCTCTCATCCAAGGCTACCACAGAGCCATGCACCCCACTGTCTTGTAAATTAGCTGAATATTCTCGAAGACCTATACCATCAACCCACTTTATAACTCTGTCATTAGACCATACTAAGACATCTAAAGAACGATAACAATTATATAGTATAGCATGAAAATGAAGAACATAAAACTTTCAATCACAGTTAAATAATACTATTAAAACAATATACGTATTCTACGGTACAAAAGTAAAATGATAAAATATTGTTCAGACCTTTCATTTTATCTCACCTTGGGCATCCCTATGGTGGGATGTTTAAAACCTATCCCTGATAGAGAAAATAAAATTAATACTATTGATTGTTTGCTTAGAGTTTGGAGAAATATTTTTCGATATCATTCTTCTGTAAAATATAAGTGAGTAATCCAATTAGAAAAACACAACTCAAGCATTCAATAACTGTAGTGCATATCTGAAAAGTTAAGAGCCCTTAAGCAATTACTAAGTTTGCTTTTCAGGAATGAGGATAGTCAAATTAAGAATTAGAGACAAATATATTTGATTAATCTAAACTTTCCATAAATATGATAGGCTCTCACGATATATAGTTTGTAAGCAGCAAGTATACATTTTTGTAATTTTCACACTGAAAACATCCTGAGATAAATTTGTGCAATCTTTAACAATAAAACATAACTGAAAAGAACCATTTTTAATCTATCTCTTGTCATATTTTCTTTGTGACATTTTTGGCAACAAAAGAGACATCCTTGGTGCCTTTTGCATTTACTTCCACTTTCCACTGCTTTTTTTGTGGCTTCACTTGTTTTTACTTACGATTGTTGAGCATATCATTTTCATACTTTTTCTGCAGTTTCTCAGTTAAGTGTTTAGTAATGACAACTACAAGTAAGTATGGTTTAACCCCTTAATGCACAATTTTCATAATAATTTGGACAATTTTTTTTTTAAAATCATTGCGGATAATTATAACTTGTGTTTATTTAGACTCATTTATGTTAAAAAAACAATGTTCTTAAAATTTTAATTTAAATTATCACAGTGTAAATAATTGGCCCATCACCGCTGTGTTTTTACAGTGTGCCATAATAATATTTAATTATTGAGGTATAAGCAAATAAAATGATAAAAATTTCCATGATGCATACAGATCTAAATTCCTAGAATAAAGGCTATCTAACATCGAACATGACATAAACAGAATTGCAATATTTGATTAAAAGAATTTAATATTAAACGCAACATAAATGGAGCTGTAATATTTGAATGAACATAAAAGCCTGATGTCCATGACATTCACAGAGCTACACCATTCTGCAAGTAAACATCACTCATGTATGTCACAGAACTGTGCATTAAGTGGTTAAGGAATTAGCCACATATGGAGCCAGCAGCTAAAGTTTTTCTTCAGGAGTTTAGTGTTCTTCCTATTCAAAAATTTGCCAAAATGGCCACATGAAGTTAAATTTAGGTAGGGAAAACATGTGCCAGTGCAGCATAAGGAGTTGCCAATAGAAATCTGGTCTTTGTGTTAAGAATTGGTAAAGAATAATACCATTTGTGACCACATTACTGTTCATTTATAGCTGGTGTTTTGAAATGAAGTTAATCAAATACTGTGAAACAGAACTAAATATGTCACCAGAAACGACATTTGATTAGTCTAATTAACTCCATGAAATTATTTGCATTCTACTGGATAAGAAAATCGCAACATAGGTGGAGAAAATAAAATTGTAGAAGTCAATTAAAGCTTATTTACTACATGAAAGAACCGTGTTAGAAGACTGTTACCAAAACAATGGATTGTTGGTATCTGTTGCAAAACTTATGGGTGCTTTTTAAGGATGGTTAATAATGGGAATGCAAAAACTTCACTCCAAGTGAGTACAAACAACATGGCAGACAGCTCAGTAATATTTACAGATTGCTGGAGAGGTTTTTCAACACAAGTAGAAGAAGCTGGATACAGTCATCAGATAATTAATCACAAATAAAATTTTGTTGATCCTGCTACGAAGAAACACACCTAAAACATTGAACAGTTATGGGGCTACGTCAAGTGGCATAACCCCCCCCCAAAAAATAAAAATAAATTCAGGTAGTCTCTTCTAACAAAACTACTGTGGATTATTAACGTAGGATTACGTAGCGTTGCTTACCTCTTTTGTATGTATAAATGTATCTATATATATGCATGTCAAAATTTTGATGCACCAGCGATAGACTAGGTTTGGCATGCTGCCAAAATTATAACTTGCTAGGACAGACAGTTTTAGTGTCTGAAATTTTCCTATCTGCAGGACTGTTATGAAGGAACATAATCCTACAACAAAACAACATGGTACTGCTAGACACCACTAAGATACATATTTAGCAATGTTTATTAGGTGAAAAAAATTGCAAGAAAATCCTTCTGATGCGATTATAGTTGCAATAGGATTGTGTTTCATACTGGAAATAAGTGCTTTATGAAAATTTTTTATGTAACCTTTTTTATTATTATTATTTTGTCTTTTCTTCACAACATGCAATTAATTTTTGTGCATGTAAGTGTTCTCAGCTACTTTGGTGTTCATTTTTCCATCACTACGAAAATGTAACTGGAGATAACCAAAAAGTTCTTAAAAATTATGTCAAACAGGGTTTATCTGTTCAGCTACAATGAGATGTAAAATTATTTTACAGAAAACTTTTATTGTTCCTTTATATTCTTTTCAATTACTGTACTAAACACAAAATATTTAAAATAAGTGTAGTTTAACAGCTTATTCACAACACCCAACTATCATGCAACACAAGTTTATAAATTTGTATTATATTCTGAAAAGTACATGGTACCAGTCACCCCTTATATTTGGAATCAAGATGCAGAGATTCTTATGCATGTAGCTTGCAATTTGTTCTTGAATCCTTATTCCAAGAGAGGTGAATATAAGTTCCTTGATCGTAATTTTTATTAAAATTACTTAAAATAAATTATTCTGTTTATATGTTATGATTTCAACAGAAAAATTATCAAATAATATCACAAAAATATCTTATGACTCACAGAAATGGAAGATAAATAATTCTGACTTCAGATAAATTAAATTCCTATAACAATATAATTAACAGAATACTTCTTATTTTTCTTTCTAATTTTGCAATTATTAAGTTATAGAGTAATAAGAATACACACATTAACTAGGTTTTAAAATAATTTTTTTTTTTTACCTTTGATTTCGTGCTCACTAAGTTTCCGTCTGTCTTCTAGAGCTTCTCTATTATAATTAAGTCTTTTCAAACAATTGATTCCATATTGTAAACTAGTTCTATTAGAAATAAAAAAAAAGGAAGGGTTTGATTTGGGAACTCTCTCTTGGTATATATATATATATATATATATATATATATATATATTAATTATACGTACAAAATAATCTAAAGAAATACAGCATGTTAAATAGATAGGAACAAACTTGAAAAAAAGGAGAAAACATAATACTATTGGCTTCTGAAAACACCTATTTCTTCCTTACTCTAAGTTTGCATAGTCAATTCTTTTTCTCTGACACTTAAGGGCATGCATAAATTAATGGAGAAAAATCTATAAATGGATTTCTTGTATAAAAGACATTTGTAAAACACTGAATTTACATCATATAACTGATAATTTCATGTCAATATATCAAAATATTCCTCCAACAATAATAAACAAGAAAGGATATACTTCAGATAACATAATTATACGACTAAAAAAAAAAAAAAAAAAAAAAAAGAAAGAATACTATAGAAATGACATTTGTAAAGAAAAAAAATGAAAAGAATAACAGTATACCTATGAAAACCATCCACCATTTTAAGATGCATACGAAGATCTTTCTTTGTTAAATGGTCTAACATCCGAGCATCTACAAGACATTCCATAAATGTAGAGCGATACTGTGCAAGTCCTAGGCTCGGTAACCACTCATTCCCAATCCACTCATGATTCATTTCCCCAAATGCCAAACTCTAGAATAAGAAATAAAAGCTACCATTTAAAGAAATTAACAAAGTTTAGATTTAACAATAAGATACAAATTTTCAAAACATGATGAAACCTTTACAGACAGATGTCAGAAATACAACTATTCAAAACCCAGTGTCTCAAAAGTAATACAAAGGAGTGCTTATGTACCACACATTTTTTTCCTTCAGATTTCAACTACTTTTGCTGTAATAAACTTTTTTTCTAATTACAAGTTTTTAATTGAAATGAGTAATCAGGGACAAGAAATAACAGACCCTGGGAACAGGTTACAAAACTTAGTGATATTTTGATTGCTTTTAGAATAGGTCTGAGATTTTTAGATTAGTTGAGTAACCTAAATTTTTAAGTTTCTTCAATAGAGGTTGTTTATTATTCACATTACAATTTAAGAACAAAGTTTTTGCATTTAAAAAAAATTTAATGTTTGAAATAGCTCTTACACGTATAACGCATAATAAAGAAATGTGTATATATATATACAGAGTTGGCTCTCTGTTTAATGACTTTCAAGGGACCGTGAAAAATCGTCCTTAAGTAGAGATCGCCCTTAAACAGAATTTGTGAAAAAATAACATTTCCCATAACGTCGGAGGGGCCGAGACTGGGAAATATCGTCTCTAAATAGAGATCGTCGTTAAGTAGAGCATTGTTAAACAGAGAGCCAACTGTGTGTGTATATATATATATATATATATATATATATATATATATATGTAACATGGGAGACAGAACACAGGCCCAGAAGATATGTAGTCTCCCATGCTACGGTGAGAAGGTGCTGTTATTAGAGAATAAATTTACTCCATGACCAAATACGACAACCACGGGCTTGTTACGGGAATATTTTTATTGAGATCACCGACCGATCCGTCGGTATGTGTGCAGCAATAGAAAGTACAAAAATCCGTCCTACTTCCAACGTCACGAGTTATATAAACTTTACCTCATCACGTGATTAAAGGGTGTGTCTTAATGGTTGATTGGTTTAAAGTTGTTGTTGATGTGCAGAACTGATTTAAACTCGTACTGACGCCACGCAAGTACGTCACTTTAGTTAACGCACTTTAGTTAAAAAAGACAGCCATCTTGAATGATTTTGCCTAAGGCTGTAATAATGGAATTTAACGCGAATGCCCAAAGGGAATTAAATGTTTTAAGGAATTAAAAAAGGGTTTGTAATTTGGAATAGTAAAGTGAGGAATTAATAGTTTTTAAATGTTAAGAGTGTTGAATTAAGAAATTACTAGTTTTTATTATATATATATATATATATGTGTGTGTGTGTGTGTGTGTGTGTGTGTGTGTGTAGGTATTCATTCATAAGTCCATGATATCTCTGAACACACATACATGCCAGTCTATATTTATTACAGAACCAAATTATCAATAGCAACAATAAAGCACATTGCATAATTTAAGCATTCATTTAAAATATAAATCTCAGACTTAATGTTGGTTCCAAACAAGATACTAACAGTTAAACCCCAGAAATAGTTTTCATATGAAAAGTAATTTAAAAATCGTAAACTTTAAATAAATAATTAGGGAAAACCAGCAGCCTGTCTATGCACTCTTACACAAAGGCAAAGCTTTAAAAATGTTTAAATTTTTAAGATAGGGAAATTTTATGGGAAGTTAAAAGAGAAATAAGAGTATTTTGAGTTCAGAGATGAAAATTATTTTTAAAGCATGTTACATTTGAATTATAACTTAAGTGATTTAAGATCAGTTATACTGAAAATTGATAAAATGATCAAAGTAGATATGTCTTCCAAACATCTACCCATGGAATGTTAGAGCTATTTAAATTACAATCATAATATATTTTTCTATGGCCACATAAAAAAAAATATTTAAATATGTAATGAATCCTGAAAAAAATATTTAAATATGTAATGAATCCTGAAAAAAATATTTAAAAGAATATTAAGATTATACAGAACCCACAACAAATTACATTTTTGAGGTTATAAAAGTCAAAAGGTACTACTCTGAGTATCAAAATAAATATTCCACTTATTAACACATAATCATAAGTCACAAACAATTCAAGAGCAAAATATAAGTCTCAAAATTAATAAGTTTAGAATCCTGTTAACTTACTGTCCGAGATGGCTTGGGAGCAGATGGACTAGTGAGTGCCACCATCTCTTGAATTGCTAGACGTAATTTCAAGCGATGGAGTGGATTGCTAATTCCTATTTCCCTCTGAATTTCTGTGTCAGATAAGGCAGACATTATTGCACCACTCTTAACATTGGCACGACAGGCAGCGACATACCATGCAGGCATTCCAACCCATAACTGGCAGAAGAAATTTTTTTTAAATATCAAAATTATATCAAAGCACAACCTACTATGCAACACAGATAAATAACACTGCTAAAAAGATCTTGTCTTGCCTTGCTGTAGAAGAGATAATATGCTTTCCAGAACAAGATGACACTAAATTCAACTAAATAAGCTAGCAAATATATAATTAAATTGAAGTTTTTACAATGAAATTAATAGTAATTTACAAAATTTAAAGCTAGGAAAAAAAAAGAGTTATACGTGTATCAGGGTAATAGCTTAAAGTCTGATGTATCGAGAAAAATGAAAGCAGTACAGAACACTAAGTAAAACTAGCAAATACATGATTTAGGGGCCTTTTACTGATTGACTTTCTCATAGACATTTCAGGACAGGATCATGATAAATATGTGAGATTTTGATATATATTAATAGGCTGAAAATTTCAGCCTTAAGTATAGCAAGAATAAAAAGAATTTCCATGCAAATGTAACAGAGCTCACAACATTGAATATTTACTTTTTGTTATGCTTAATATCCATATATAAATTTTTCTTAATTAACCAATTATGCAATTAGCTCCTCGGTTTTTCAACCTGCTTTAAATGCACTGGCAAACTTACTATGAGAATAAAAACAAATTTCACATTTCAATGTGAGCTACCCACTAAAATTACTTAAAATATATTGCTCAAAATTACAATGCAAGCATCTTTTGTCACAATGTTAAATCATCTTTTCATGACAGCAATTCAAACTGATTATATATTTTTTATGGTATAATTTCTATTACTGCAAGCATAAATGACATTGCTAAAAACAAGAGCAATTGATTATCTTCAAATATGTTAAATCAATAGAATTTTTTTTTTTTAAAGGGCACTGCTTGATATGTACTAGAAAACACCTCAAGAGAAAGTATACAACATCTCTTTAATTGCTAGATGTAACATTGCAATTCATTTTAATATAAATAAAATAGATCTGATGAAAATCAATGGAGTGTAAAAATAAGAAACCATAACAAAACTGTTCATTCCCCTCCAAAATATTTTACCTCTAACCAGGCTACTATTGTAGGTCCATTCCAGAGAGCAAAAGGTGTTCCAGCCTTCATGGATTCAGCTAAAAGTTCATGCCTACAAAAAGTGTATGTACATCAAAATGAAGAATAATTGAGAACAATGAGCTACAATATCTTTAATAAATACCAGGATACATTTAAGAATTAAAACCATGCTTAAAAAGATAATAATACATCTAAGAAATTATACATTAGTTTTCAAATGAAAAATAACTTTTAATAACATGTTCTAAAGACATTGAGAATATTTTCTTTCTTTGTGTTTTTAAACCAAAAAATATTTAATCAATTTTATAATTCAGTACATTCAATAATTATGACTTCAAACATATTCAGATAACAAAAATTTTAAATTTTGATCTTCATTTAACTTAAAAAAAAAAAAATTCTTTCCTATTGTTAAATACAAGAAAATTTAGTTACTTTTTTTTTGTCCTGCGATCATGATCCGATTTCTGCCCAATACCTCCACTCATACCAACAGAATCAGTGACGGCAATCTCACTGTCTAAGTAAGGGATTCCTAAAGCAAAACCTCTGATATAATAGTTATTAAATAAACTCAATTTCATTCTTAAAGATTAAGATAATTTGTCTATCCTGAATACTGTTGTATGATGAAAATTTAAAACAAATTGTTTCAGTTAATGTATAAAACAAATAAACATGCATATTTTACATATTAGCTTACTCATATTGTGTGTGTGTGTGTGTACGCATAAATATATATATATATATATATATATATATATATATATATATATATATATATATATATATATATATATATATATGTAATAAATTAAATATTAGGCCCTCCATTCTATCAGTTAAATTCCCTTTCCTGAATCCAATCCCCAGTAACATTACTTTAACGCTTTAAAAACTCATAGCAACAGGACTTCCCATAAAACAGCAAACGTTGCATTTCTACACGTGTATACGTCCCGAGAAAGGTGTGAGTTCGCATCGCCAGCCCAAAATTCCGCTGACATTTCAAAACAACAGCCACATGTACCTCGCTTCTAGCGCGTAAGGTTGAAAGGTGATATTACACTTCGCTCCGAGCATCTGAAATGAAAGGACGTATGTTACTATCGCTCCTAATAAAACGATTCGACCCGACTGTTTCAAAATTTTAATTCCTTTCAGGCTGAGTCTAGCTCCAGCCATGTAAATTTGAGCTAGTTTTCCTTTTCAGGTTGCATTTAAGAACGATATGTAATGATTATATTACATATATATATATATATACATATATATATATGCATATATATATATATACATATATATATATGCATATATATATATATACATACATACATATGCATATATATATATATATATATACATACATACATACATATATATAATATATATATATATATATATATATATATATATATATACACACACACACACACACACACACACATATATATATATATATATATATATATATATATATATATAGTAAACTTCCTCTAATCCAGAACGGTCGAGGCATGCCAGATTACGAAATATTTCGGATTACAGGATGAATATTGGGAAAAACGTGAATTATACAAAAAAATGACAGTAAAACATGTTTTTTACTATTTCAACAGCTTAAGTAGAATAAAAAAAATTACGTAATAATGTAAAATAACTGACTATGAAACAAAAAAAAGCACTGTAGGTTTACAAAAAATTTGATTCAAAGTTGAGCAAGACAGTTCATCTAAGGTCATAGGATTGTCTTTCTTGGTAGAAGCCATCTTTACCAAATCTCAAATATTGAGTTATATTCAATAACTGACCTCCTCTCCATGCATGCCGATACACTTTGTCCGGCACTATGTTTTTCCCTAGAGCCTTCCGATTGCAAACAAACCTGAACAAGGCTTAATTGATGTTTTGTGAACAATTTTTCTTTTTTTTTCTTCAAAAGTTGTGCTTGATTATCCAGCATGCCAGACCATAGGATGCTGGATTTGAGGAAGTTTACTGTGTGTGTGTGTGTGTATATATATACAGTGGAGTCTTGATCGATCGTTTCCCAAATCATCATTTTCCCGTATGTATCGTTTATTTCACCCAGTCCCGACGATCATATTGCTTTGTTATGTTCCCACATCTGTTGTTTTCCTGCATTTATCATTCAGTTCAGTCGGTCCCTTGAAAAACAATAGATCTAGATTCCACTGTATGTGTGTGTATGTATGTATGTATGTATGTATATATATATATATATACACACACACACACAAATATACATATATACACACACATACAATTTTATATGTGTATGTGTGTGTGTGTGAGAGAGAGAGAGAAATAATGTTATAAAACAAATTATTTATATTGAATATTTAGAACTTTTTCATTCCCTTTTTTTAAAAATGCAAGTTAACATCCATATAGCTAGTAATAAGTGAATTATAGAAAAAAAATTCGACAAATTATACAAATTTTTTTTTTTTTAAATTAAGAAAATACTTAGCAAATAAGATAATTTTTCAGAAAAATATTGCTAAATTTCAAGTGCAGCTTATTGAAATATAACCTAAATAGTCACAAAACAAAGAAAATTATTTGAGCAGTTATTACTAATATTTATAATTATGTTACAGAAAGCAATAAATTAAAATTTTACTGATGTGCTCAGGATAATCCATACATATATGATTGTTTCTTTCAAACAAAAGAAAGAAAACATTAGGAATGGGAGCAGTATCTCTTGAATCGAGTCTTGCTAAGAACACTTGCATTTGTATTTCTTTGCTAAATTTCAAGTTTTCTCTTCTTTGCTACAACCAAATCATATCTTAAAATGCAATTAGGTCTAATAATTTTCTTTCCATAACAATGTGATCAAAATGACTGATCACAAGGCCCTGGAGAAAGAGTCATAATTTTTTTCCTCCTCCATCAGCTACATACCAATGCATACAACTAATGTATCAATACATTAACACCAATACTATTCATTCCTTTATGAAATGAATAGCTGCATATGGTAGAATTCCTCGAGATAATGCACTACTAATCTTTATTACTCCCCTCCCCAAACAGCTTGTTTTATCAAGCTGCATATTTTAAATGCATGCAGGTCCATACACATAATATCACAATTGTGGTTCTCCTTCAGGACATTTCAGGATATACCTGATCATTTTATTTTTTAATTTATTTTTATTTTAAATAAATTCTTTGAAAATTATAGTAGTAATTTTAACTATGCATTTCATACATTCAATGTAAATAAAATTTTGACAGTACATCATTACCTTTATTACTAAATTAAGAAACAATACTAACAGGCACATTATAGGGCCATTTACTTTTAACAAAGTAAAGAGTATAATAAATCACAAGTATAAAGAGTATATATATCACAACAGTAACTGCTTGCTCAAAATCTTTTTTTTTTAATTAAAAAATTCATTTTTTATAATATATTAACATACCAGGAGAAGTGACTCCATAGCCTTCCTTTACTTTGACTTTATCTTTCTTGCTAAACAACTTTCCGAGAGAAGATTTAATGCCTTTTTTCTTCTGTGGGGTCCTATTCAAAGAATCCTCAGATGTAGAACTATGAGATGAGGAAGGGGAGCTTTGGGATACTCCATCTAGCAAAAAGCTGCGGTACGACATTTCACGGGCCAAATCAGAATAACTAAAATTTGGGGAAATAAAAAGCCAAGGCAGGTCAACAAAAAGGAAGCAATGCAAAACATAAGGCAGCAATCGAACTCAACAAGCAATGACTGGAAATGGAGTTGATAAAATATTTTAAGTATATTTACTTAAAAAATAAACGATCAAGGAGAATGCAAGTGAGAAAAATTTAATTTCCCTAATATCAGAGCAATCATTTAAGCAACATAAAAATTATCTTAACATATTTATACAAAGATTTGTGAATGAGACAACCTCACAGAATGAAAAATTTAATGGGTTCTGGTCAACATTCTTTATGTTTGTTGTGTATCTGGTAAATGGATGTAAGCAAATCAGCCAGATGTAACTTGACTAATTGGATAGGTTACCTGAACTACAAATAGCATCTGTGTGTTTTCTAACATGTGTTCATGTCAGGGAGTGTTTTGTAACCTGTAGTTATGTTAATAAATTGTTAGCTGTTCATATCGTACCTATATTTCTTTAATCAAACCCATTACTTTTAAAAGTACCATCAAAATACAAGTGGCAACGAAGATGGGATCTAGAGCTAATTTTTTTTAATATTTCACTGCTTCAATAGAAGACTGGTTAAATTAAGTGAACAACTTTAATCATATTTTTGAATGATACAGAAGAACAGACGAAAGTCCAGCTATTTTTAAGTCTTACAGGAGCTTTAACTTACTGATTATTAAAGAACCTGTCAACCCCTGCAACTTCATGTAAGTTTTAACTTAGATGAAGTTGCAGAGGTTGAGTCAAGTATGATGAAATAGTAAAACTGGTACCAACCCACTTAAAATCTGAAGCCTTTGGAAACTACAGAATGCTTCTGATTTTACAAGCGTAACCAAATTGAAGATGAGCAGATTTCTAAGTATTGTGCAGATATGCAAAAGTTATCATTTCATTGTAATTTTGGTGATAATTGAAGAATGATGTTGTCTGATAAATTAGTTATGGGTCTTCGAAAGGAACCT
Organism: Dolomedes plantarius; assembly: GCA_907164885.2. Taxonomy (NCBI): domain Eukaryota; kingdom Metazoa; phylum Arthropoda; class Arachnida; order Araneae; family Dolomedidae; genus Dolomedes; species Dolomedes plantarius. Next base: position 50,647,808 of record OU015493.1, on the reverse strand, counting down.
ATACAGATAAAACTGTTAGCAGAGGATAAATTAACTTATGACAAAACTAAGAGTATTGCTATTGCAATGGAATCAGCACAATGTTCATGAAATTCAGAGTCAAACAGCATCTGTTAAAAGGTGCATAGATAATAATAATAAATTTTTTTTTAAAATAACTCCATGTTTAAGAAATTGGAGCCTTCTAAAAATGTGAGATATTCTAGGAAGTGCTATAGATGTGGTACCTCTGAACATTTAGCTCATGAATGTAAACATAAGAATACTCAATGTAGGAATTGTTTAAAAAATGGTCATTTGGCAAAAGTATGCCACTCAAAGAGAAAGGAATCGGTTAAACAAATGGATGTTAGTTCTGATATTGCACCAATTAACCATGTTAAATCATCTTTTAAAGCAAGAGATAAAATTTTATTGGAAGTTTTGAGTGAAAAGAAGAAATGTTTACTTGAAATGGATATGGGAGTTGCCGTGTTATGTATGAATGTAAATGATTTAAAAAAATTGTGTCATTCAGTTGTGATTAAGTAAATGCATTTAGTTCTTCATAACTTTGATAATTCTACTATTATACCAGTAGGTAAAGCTGCAGTTAGTGTTCAGTACAAGAATCAAAGTAGTACAGAAACCATTCATTTGGTAAACGAAAAAGTAAGTGCAGTTTTCGGAAGAGAGTAGCTTCAAAATTTCAGGACTGACTGGAAGGAAAGTAAAGAAATTTACATAGGAAGTTCCAATACACATGCCAATAAATTGAAGTTATTACTGCAAAAGTATAAGAAAATTTTCCCACCTGGAATAGGTAAACTGATATTTTAGCTGTCATTTACAAATGAAACGTGGTGTGAAGCCAGCATTTATTAAATCCCGACCCATACCATTTGCTTTAAAGGAAAGAATCGAGGCTGAAATTGACAGATTAGTAGCTGAAGATGTAACTGAACCTGTTACATATAGTGATTGGCAACCCCAATAGTTCCAGTGGTAAAACAGAAGGAAAATTTACATATTTGTGGTGATTACAAAGTTACTATAAATCCAGGCCTTAATGTAGAACATTACCTTTTACCTAGAATTGAGGAAACTTTCACTAATTTTGCTGGAGATACTTCTTTTACAAAGATTGATTTATCGGAAGCATACCTACAAATGGTAGTTTATGAAAGGGATTGGAATTTACTAACCATAAATATGCATAAAGGTCTGTTTAGGAATAACAAATGAATTATGGCATAGCATTGGCACCCGCTGTTTGGCAGAGAAGTATCGAACAAGTTTTATCAGGCATTGCTGGGATACATATTTTTAGATGACATTACTGTAACTGGAAGTAATGATCAAGAACATTTCGAAACATTAGAATCAGTAATTCAAAAACTTAAAAAGGATGGTCTGAAAGTTTTTAAGTCATAAAATTGATAAATTTGGGCTTCATAAAACTCAAGAAAAAAGTTGAAGCAATTTTGAAAGTATCTCTTCAAATTTTGTCTCTCTTCAAATTTCTCTCAAAAGTTTCTCTTCAAATTTTGAAAAAACTCTTAAATTCAGAAACATACCAAACAATGTTTCTGAATTTAAGAGTTTTCCATTAAAACTTTTCAAGAGTATTTATAATAATTGTTCTACTTCTGCAGTGCCTTGAAACGTTTAATTTCCAGTCACTGGTTATGAGAAAATAGGATAACCAAAAGAAATGCAATTTCCATGTGGAAAATAACAAGAACAACCATAAACAAGCACAGGAAAATTAATAGAAAATAAGTAATAAAAGCTAAAATCTCTACTCTTTTGAGTTTACTAAAACAAAACAACAAAATTCAGTATATTTCTATATGTCATGCATTCAAAAACACTATAACAGTTATATAAATGCTCAGGAACTTCAAATAAATGCTCTATGACAGTTAGAAATATAAACATCAGTCTATAGCATATTTGAATATTTTTAGCTAGCATACATGCAAACATGCAGCCATTTATATTTCCAAATAAAATTCAGTGAACATTATCAAAGCAGATAAAAATAACACAGAACAACTGATAACACAAAGATCCTAAATGATCTAAGAATTCATAAACAACAAATAATCAATATCCTACCATTACTAAAGAATTATATCAGAGAATTTACTGAGAGTAGATCATAAAGAGACAATATTTAATACTGGAGAACATGAAATCTAATAAAGATGAGATGATCACTGCAATTTTGAAATATATCTTTTGTAACTATTGTTTAAAATATATCTTTTCAACAAACACAAATTTGAATAGATTCATACCAATATTTAGAATTATAACTATATTTTTGAAAATATCTTTTGATTCATTCATAAATTCTTTCATATTAAATTTTTTTTTTAGAAAAAATGAACAGACATCAAATTTTAAAATAATGCACAAGAAAGATGCACGAAAACACAAATCTTCTAAGATGTAAGAAGATAGCAAAACAGAACATATAAATTTTAGTACTCAATTACAAACTTGTATTATGGGGAGAAAAAAAAAATCAACTGATTGAAAAATTGATTTTCAAAAGCAACTTATACCAAGATAAACTTGAAACCAAACCAATATTCATAACAAAACTGTACAAAATAAGTCAAGTTAAATGACATTTTATATATGAAATATAGCTTTGTTAAGTATATAAATCTTTATCTACACCACATAACTCTACGTAACTCACAACCACAGATAATTAAAAAGCCATTTGAGGATGGATAATAAAATACCTCTCTAAAATACAATACAATAAACAAGATTCCTAAGAACAAAAAAGTTCCATTCTACAAAATGAATTTAAGATTCATTCTTGTCATTTTGCTAAATATAACAAAAAGAAGGTTCGCAACAAGAGATATCTTTCTTTTAGCCTTAATTTCTTTTATACATAGAAATTTAAAATCCATTTCAAATTCGTGTATTGGAACATTCTAACCCCTTATCAAAATGAAAAAAATTAAAACTAAAGATCAGATGTGAAGGAAACATCGATGTCTACCATTTAAATTTTCATAACAATTCAATGGACAGCTAATAACTAAAAAGCTACATAAGAATCAAAATTCTTTAAATACATATAAAAAAATAAAGTGCAAATACTAGACCTTCAATTTGTATTGAATAACTTTACCTCACTTATTTCCCTATATACGAATAAAGCAATCAAAAGGTACAGCAAATCACACTATGGAGAAATAAAGTCAATAAAAGTCACATTTACTTCATCAATATGTATTAAAAAGAAACTATGCAAAGTTTCCAAAATTTTCAGTTTAAGAATATCTACATTAAATATTAACCATAATTTTCCTTGTGAGAAACAATGTCACACATATTTAATTTGGCTCATATCATATTAAAAAGCCAAATAAAACATTGATTTGAATAGAATATGAATTTTCAGTATCATGAATTTCTGTGTTACAATATAAACTAGAGATCTGTACAGGAAATGAACTCTAGTTTATATTGTATAGAAATAATTATAGACTTTTCCTTTTGAAGTTTTATCAATGAAACTTGTAAACTTGAGGACTTATCCTATATCATCAATATATTTTGATGAGAATACCAAGCATCCAACCTGTAGCTCAGGTTGTGATGATATGAATTAGATCCTCTGGATATAAATCGCTAAAGATAGTAGAGATTTCTACTGCAACCACTGAATTTCAACAGCACTATTTTACTTAGAGGCTGAAGTCATGCTTATCAGAAAAGAATTCAGTGTGTGAGTCTTGTCAGCAAACGTCAGTTTTCTTCAAATGAATTTTTCACGATCTCACATCTGAAGGTAACCCATTCTTGCCTAAATGGTGCATCTAGTAGTTATAGATTTAGAATAGAGCAATAGGGCCCCAAGTGTTTGATTACTTTAAAGTATGATTATAAAGTTAAAGATTTGTTAGTTATTTTCAGCAGCTCATTAAACATAAGCATATAAAAAGTTATTCTTGGAGTAATTATCTATTTCAGTTAAATAGTATACTTGATACCTGAATTATTGAAAATGAATTACATTGAGTTAAAGCTAACACAAAGTAAGTTAATTTGCCATTGTTTTTAAATGTCTTTGAGCACACCACTTACAAAGAAAACAAGAATTTTTTATATAAATGTAGGCCAAAAACTAATATTCAGGATAATTTATATTAAACTCAATTTCATAAGAACTCACATTTAAATATTCTGTTCAAGAAATTAAGTATTTATAAAATACTCTAATTTCCTGCCAAAAATTCTAACTACAAGTTGTTTTTTGTTACTGTTTTTTTTTAAAGGCATGTATAAAAGTACAAAACTTTCAAAAATAAACATTCCATAGAAAATTTTTTTTAAGTTTTAAGATAAGAAAGGATATCCTCTCAGAAGTCATGAATCATGTGATTCATACCATGTAAAAAATTTCATACATGGTGAACATGTATTGAGTAAGCTAAACTGAAAAAAGAAATACAAATTTTTTGACATAATTTGCACATTAAAAAACTCCTTAAAGTTGTAGAGTATTAGTATAGCAGGACATTAAATTGCACATAATTTCATTTTTAAAAAAAAGCAAATTACCAACATTTAGGAGGCAATTATGAAACATTTCACAAAAAGCATATAACAAGAGGCAAAAGCAGTACCCAACAAAATAGTCTTGTGCAGAGACAGGCATTGGAGAAGACATGGATGGCAGGGTAACAGAAGAGTGTGGAATATTATGGCTAACACTCCTAGAAAAAGCAAAGCGCTGTTAAATGCTTTGATCTTCAATTCAACCAATAATAGGATATAAATAGTTGCAGCTCTAAAACTTTAATTACTTTTAAGTTATGAGACAGAGTTTGAGTGTATATAACAGTCATTAATGAAGCAGCATATGTACAAGTAAGCCACAACTACTAGAATTCCACCCTTAAAAATATTTACCTGAGTGGATAAACAGTTTGATCGGAAACAAACTAAATTATGAAGTGCAATCTAGATGTAATTCACAAAATACTTCTGCATACATTTGAACTTCATATCACTTTAGAATATAATACATACTAATATCTGATTAAGAAGAAATATGGTCTGCCTCAAAATTATGGAGACATAAAATTTTTTCCACATAAAAAATTAAATAAAACATCAAAAAGTTTTCATTAATTACTACAGTTGAACCCCGTTATAGCGAACCTGGGATATAACGAACGAAATTTTTGGTCCCGCCGTTTTCCTATTCTATTTAATGCTAATTTACCCTTTTATAGCGAACCTCCGAAATGTTAAGAATCGGCTATAACGAACCTTTTTTTTCAGTCTACTGATTTTTTAATTTTTTAATTTTTCCGCAGTTGTGAAAACATGACTTCGACTCTGATTTCATATGGAAATGTATGTCAGCTAGTGAAACACTGAGTAAATCACCGATAAGTCTGTTTATTCAAGAGTAGAAACATCTGCATTCTTTCCCTTTTACGATAGCCACTCTGCAGTTGTAATCCCGCCAGTAATTCCGTAAGCGAAACCACAGTAAGAGGAGGGAGGGGAGGGGAAAGGTTCACCAAACGCTCGAGGAGAACAAGTAAAAGCATGAACAGTATAGCATATGCGCACCCGAGAACAAGGGGAAAGGTCAGCTCAGGGTCGAGTTGGAAGATTCATTTCCACACGCAGGTGGAAGGGAAGTCATTTCATCTAATTCACCTATTTGAGTGTTTATCAAAAGTTAAAAATTCGCTTTTAAGAAATCATTAGGTACATCATGTCGAGCAAGCGTAAAGCATTCTGCATCGAAGAAAAAGTAAATATCATAAGAGAAATACAAAATGGAGGTAGCCAAGTTGACATTTGTCGAAAAAAAGATTTATCGAAATCTACAGTTGGAACAATATGGAAAAACAGAGAAAGCATACTTTCTGCTTTCGAGAAAAATTTGAACTCCCCAAAAAAAATTAAGAAAAGCTGACCATCAAGAAGTGGAAGAAGCTTTATTAAAATGGTTCAGCATTCAAAGAAGCCAAAATGTACCAATTTCTGGGCAAATACTTCAGTCAAAAGCTGATGAATTTGCCAGTAAATTTGGAATTCCATTTTCGTGTTCTAATGGATGGTTAGACAGATTTAAGAAGCGGAACAACATATCTTCTGGAAAAATTGTTGGAGAATCGGGAGATGTTTCAACATCCAACATCGATACATGGAAAGAAAATATTTGGAATGACATCTCTAGTGAATATGACGAGAATGACATATTTAATGCTGATGAAGCTGCACTGTTTTACAAGATGACACCAAACCAGACATTAAAATTTAATAGAGAGAAATGTAATGGCGGAAAATTGTCGAAAGACAGAATCACATTTCTTGTGTGTGCCAATATGAATGGAACTGAACGTCGTAAGCTTCTAGTAATTGGAAAATCTAAACACCCCAGATGCTTCAAAAATATCAAACGGCTTCCTGTTTCTTATGAAGCCAACCGTAAGGCGTGGATGACTAAGGAACTGTTTGAAAAACAACTTCGAAAGTGTGATCGTGAACTTTCAGCTATAAAACGGAAAATTCTACTTCTGCTTGACAATTGTAGTGCACACAAAAACGATAAACAGTTACAATTGATTAGAATTGTACTCTTTCCCCCGAATGCAACTTCTGTAGTACAGCCTATGGACCAGGGTGTCATCAGAAGCCTTAAATGTCATTACAGGAAGCAGCTCATTTTACGAATTTTAGAAGGGTATGATAAAAATGTAAAATGTGACGTTTCTCTTCTTGATGCACTTATAATGCTCGAAAAATCTTGGCGGCTTGTTACAGATTCTACAATTAGAAAATGTTTTCGACATGCTGGCCTAGCAAAGAATGTTGAAAGATGATGATGATCCTATCGCGATGTGGATAGAAAAACACAATATTTCCTCATTTTTGTATTGTGACATGCAATTGTTCGAAACATTTGATGATGAAATCATTACATGTGAAAATCCGACTGATGAAGATATTGTGGAAGAAATTAAAATGAATCATTCTGAAATCGAAGATTCTGCATCTGATGCTGATGAAGAGGAGCACATAAATGATGAATTCCCACCATCTTAGATGCTACAGCAGCAATGCGTGTAATTAATAAGTTTTTTTCCACACAAATAGTTGAAGAAAGAGTGTTGCAGTCATTTGACGTACTGGACAAAGAAATTCATATAATGTTTTTGAAATCTGTATCACGTATTATTTCTGTACCGATTACCGATTATTTCTGTAACAAAACAGTGAGCAAGAATTAAAGGTAAAATGAATTTATATCCATTTGTCTTTCATTTTTAATTAGTTTAATTAGTATTGTATCAGTTTAATGTTATCGATCTTAGTCAATTTAATTCATTAATGGTCATTTTTAATAGATTTTAGCGTTTTTTAATACATCATTATTGAATACACATAGCAACTAATGAGTTATACATTTTGTGAACATTTTTCTTAACGGTTCGGATATAGCGAACCAAACCTTTGGTCCCTTGAAGTTCGTTATAACGGGGTTCGACTGTATTGAATAAGTAAAGCTGAATCTTGATGTTTTTCATGGAAAAACAATTTTAATTTGATTTACATAAAATTCAGGAATAAGCTGTCTCAAAAATATTAAATCACTAAAAAAAAATAATTCAACCTATGTTATGCAATTTAACCATTTTTCAGAATAACTTTGAAAATCCTATCAGGCATGCTGTTTAGCAAATACTAAAAATGTCATGGTTTATTCCAAAGCAACTCAATCTGTTCCTTCAGTTCTATCACACTTCAGAATTGTCATCCATTCACTTACACATCACATGCTAACATAAGCCAAAGGTTTTCCCATTGGTCATAAAGGAGCAATGGCTAATCCATTACTGTAACATGATTAGAGTAAAACAGGGGTGGCCAAAGCGGCGACCACGGTCGACTGGTCGACCGCGTGACTATTCCTAGTCGCCCGCCTGTCTGATATGTAAACATCTCAGTTCCTCGTCTCACATAAGTGAGACAAACCGTCCGACAGAGACGATGTGCTACAATCTCGAAGTTAGCCGATTATCGGCACCAGTATCTCTCTAAAACTCGTCGCATGGGTAAGCAAGAGTTAACTTATAGGTTATATACGCATTACTTACGTGGCAACCGTAGCGCATAGCGGACGTGTGTGTGAGCATTTTGGGTTTCAGAAGTTGCATTTCGCTATAATTGGCTATCTTCAACTCTACATGAAGTCTCATCCCCACGGTGGTTATTTGATATGGCTTAGTTTCGACGTGTTGTATCGATCATAACGAAAGTTACCAGGAGTGACAATAGCCATCATTTCATGTAAGCTTCTGCCTTTTTTAGTCGTGATCTTTTATTTTATTTTAAAATTTTTTTATTTATTTTAGTTTTTTTTACCCCAAATGAGTCTCCCGACCACAAGTTTCAAGAAGTCGAAAATATATCATTATAATGATGAATGGGAACAGGAGTTTTTTTCACGGTGACAATGGATAAATGTGTTTGCATTATTTGTCTTTCAAGCGTAGCACTTCCAAAAAAAGCCAATGTTGAAAGACACTTTAGAACAGTGCATAAACAATATGAGAATAATTATCCACTTGGCACCGAGTTATGGAAAGCAAAAGTACAACAATTAATGACACAATTAAATATGCAATAGTCATTTTTTGCGAGATTAAGCACAAAGTTGTAAACAGCCACCATGGCCTCATTCAAGGTAGCTGAAATTTTATTAAAACATAAGAAGCCTTTAGATTATGGCGATATATGGAAGGAGAGATTTTATTAAAACAGGAGAACTATTATTTCAAAAATTTAACAATAAATCTGAACTAATTGCTTCAATTAAAGAAATGTCGCTCTCGAGAAACACCGTTATGCGTAGAACAGAAGCAATGAGTAACAATTTAGAAGAGATTCTGAAAGAAAATATTAATGAATGTAGGTTTCTATCCTTATAATTTGACGAATCAATGGATGTCACTGATACCGCAAAACTATGAATATTTATTCAAATGTGTTTCCAAGATATGTCTATCAGAGAAGAACTGCTAACAATTTTACCCATGGAAGGACAAACGAGAGATCAAGATAATTATAATTCATTTAAGTCTTTTATCAGTAAAACAGAATTTCCCATACATAAACTGGTATCAATTATGATTGATGGAGCTCACTTCTATGGTTGGGAATCATAACGGATTTATTACTCTTTGTAAAAGTGATGATGATATTCCAAGTTTTACAAACTACCATTGCGTTATCCATCAGCAGGCATTGTACTCAAAAATATTGAATTCAGATGATGTGGTGAATTTTGCATTTAAAATAGTTAATTCTATTCATGGAAGAAGTTTGCAAAGACGCAGATTCAGAGCATTGCTAGAAGAATGCAAGTCTGATTTCGGGAAACTACTATTACACATTGGTGTAAGGTGGCTGAGCCATGCTAAGTTTTTAAAGAGATTCTTGGATCTTTTGCCTGAAATAAAATAATTTATGGCAACTGTTAATACATCATATCTTCAATTGGAAGATAAGTGGGTTCATGATCTTGCTTTTCTCTCTGATATTACAGGAAAGCTAAATGAATTAAATTTTCAGCTTCATGGAAAGAACAAAACATTAGCTGAAATGGTTAGCGATGTTAATGCATTCAAGGGGAAATTTACATTACTAGAAGCCCAATTGAGGAGAGGAGATTTAAAACAATTTGAAAATATGGCAGCTAAATCTACATATAAAAATTCAAATACGATCAATATACAAAGAAGATGTCTCTACGAAATGAATTTGATAGAAGATTTAAATATATTTCTAAAATAGAGGATATATTATTCATGTCATTCCCATTCAATGATGAAATAAAATTAGAAGAAATATCAATAAAACTAAAAGAATTTTATGATGTGAATCAAATGCTAGTTGAGAATGAAATCCTTAACCTAAAATAAGATATATTTTTGAAATCAAGAGCTTCGTCTCAAAATAGTTATTGAAAACCATTTGCCAGCATGTTTACGAACAGTTATAAGTACAAATGAACCACAGTATTGAAAAGCTTGCCAAAAATATGCAATGTCATGTTTCCAGTGCGTCCTCTCATATGAAATAAAAATAGTTAAAATTAATTTACAATAATGTTGTTCGCATTAATTATAAGAAATTTAAAAAAACATATTGTCTTATTTATAAACCAATTAGTCGGTAAGAAGAAAACTTTTTTTCTCTTATTAAAATAACTGGATATTGAATATAATTAGTAATATCTATTGTTGTGTTGATATTATTGAAAGAAAAATTATTAATTTTATTAACGTTTACAACCGCGATTTTTTTAATATAGTAACGCTAAATAAAAGGTTTAAATAAAGAATGTTTAAGTCTCTACTGAATTTAAAATGATTTAATGTGTTAAATAAGTTTGTAAAGTGGCTTGGTTGAAATTATTCTTTGTGAGCTGGTGAATTGTACTTAAAAGTTTTCTCTTTGTAATCGTCTATCCTATCCTTATTTCTTATGGGTTTCAGCCTGGTAATATGAAACCACGGTTTTTGCCATTTTCGTGGGAAATCTCTCAAGAACCCAGACTTGAATATGGATTTTGCAGGCCTCAGGAATGTGAAGGGGGTCAACAGACATCAACCGATCCCCGGCTCAGAGCGATGGAGAGCGACGCGCAAGGTTACATTTTTGACGTAGACAGCGGTGGTGCGGAGGAATTTTAATAGAGTATGAAAGCAAGTTCAAAAGAAGAAATAAAATTATTATGAAGATCCAAAAGATGAATTTTGCGGCCTTCATCCGTTTTCCTGGAGGTTGATGTTCAGAATTGACGGCGTGAGATTGGACTTCTTACTGCTTGACGGCGCGACGCGCATGAACACATAGGGTGCGGCGGCGGACCTGAGAGGAGGAAAGTTGGAAGCGGGAGATTCTGTTCGTGGACGTTGGCGGCTAAAGACTTCGGTCTTGACGCTCCCAGGAAGATGCAGCCTGATCCCGGAGAACCACCTTTATTCGGGTGAAACCCAAATTTTTTCCCTTTCCGTTCTTTGAGTTTCTATCCTTAATTTCTCTTTATTTTGAAAGCTGCAGCGAATCCCTAAGACTTTATTTTATTTTATTTTTACTTATTAATAATGCTAGCAATTAAGATCAAAGTTGAAAAAGGGTTTTTATTATTATTTCACCAGCCACACTCTTATTAATCTTCTTATGTTATTGATTTTTGTTCAATTAATAGTGTGTAATCAGTATTAGAATTGAGTTTTTCGGAATAGTGTTGTGTTAATTAAAATTTGTAACGTCGGATTAATATTTAAAAGAATGAATGTATAGGGATGATTACTAAAATTGTACAAGTATGTTATGTGTGAATCAACTGTCCAAATAAAATGTTAAGTTAAATGTTATCAGTCTCGTTTGTCATTTTCACCAGTGTTGAGTTTAAATTATTTTTTATTTCAGCATTATTGAAGATTATTTTTATTTCAGCAGATGTGAGTTAGGTTTTCTTTTAGGAGAAGTAGATTTTGTTTTAGGTGTGCTTCTAGAATAGGGAAGTAGTTTTTCTTTAATTTTCTAATGATTTTAATTTAATTTAATTTTTATCCTTGCTCATATCCACCACAGTGGAGACAGAAAAAAGAACCTGGTATAAAGTTAAAATTATATGTTATTTGGTTATTGCGGTTAAAATTAAATTCTTATTTTTTTTTAGGTTTTCACAACGCGCCTCAACTTAATTTTATAAAAAATGTACTAACCACTAATTAAGAGTAATATTGCTAACAGTAGGAAACAAAATGAATATCCCATGTTATTGAGGTTTCCTCAACGTTTTTTTTATCGTTCCAACACTATGATTATTTTAAATTTAAGCTAATTTTTGGCTTTAAATTATTAATTTTCTTATGATCACTCAACACAAACGATGTTGGTAGACCGCCGCCTGCAATTTAAATTAAAGGTCGCCCATAGTGATCAAAAGTTTGGCCACCACTGGTGTAAAGCCATGTTAAAGTTGTGTGCTATGAAACCATGTTAATAATGTACAAGTAAAAATAACATTTCCCAAACCTAAATTACTTTAATAACTTTCCTTTACGATCAAAAGAAAAAATACCACATACCTCCTTAATTCTTCAACACTATCAGCTGAAGCTCGTGTGTCTCTTAGTAATCTGGTAGATATTGATGGTGGAGTACGAGAATCAAGATCACTTCTTAAAATCAAACGATTATCATCCTTACCATCAGGTTGCAAAGTCTAAAATAAAGAAAAATAAAAATTTACCCAATGTAATTCAATACAGAAAAAAAAGAACATAAAACATATCCTAAGAGAAAAAGCCATGTAATCATGTTTTAAGACTGTCTTGGATAGGGATGGGGTACTGAATGCTGCATTCTAACAGAAAAAAAAAGTATTGCAAACAAAAAGAGAAAAGCATACATAAAACCAAAAATCATCAGCCAAAAAATCAGCCAAAATAAAGGGGGAGTCCTAAGACGTGCAATATAAAGTGCCAAAGCTTTTTTTTAAAATCACAAAAAACTAATATTAGTTATAACAAAGAAAAAAACATAAAATATTGCAAAGAATGACTACCACTTATTTGTATACAATATCCATATATTGATTCTAGCAAATTAAAACATGTCAATGAATTTCCAATTAGAATCCAATCATTCTCATCTAAAGTTTTAAAACACTGCAAAATTTTCTTTCTTACGTTTAAGAACAGTAAGATCAGATTCCAATACCAAATTTTTACTTTGATGATGACAAACAAGGAGCTTGCCTCTAACCACAGCATCAAATGTTCCCTGCTGCAGAGGTTGTGAAAAATTTTCAGAATTCCGGAAAAACAGACCTGCTCTTAGTTCTGAAATACAGCCAATTTCTCTATCAAATTCAATTGATGCATAAAACAGATGTGGAAAGCATTAGGATAAATTGCTTTTACTTGCTTGTGTACCAAGTTACCTTTAATTCATGTCCCGAAACAGTGAAAAGCTCGGTCAGCTCTCAGATATGTATAATTTCATCAGCCAAAATAAAGGGGGAATTCTAATTTTTCTGTTCTTTTTTTGATGTTCATCAGTCCAATTTCTGACACATGCTGTCTAATAATCCCTTCTGCATTATTTTAGAAATTCCTTGAACTTTTGAATTCTCTAATTGATATTTGAATCCTCCAACAGATTCAATAACAAAATCAACATGGCCTCGAAAAGATTCCAGCATTAGATAAACCTACTAATTCATTATTAGGACAAAAGGCAAGCTCATAGTTTCCAGAAAATTTAATCCAGTCAAATTATTTTATATGGTACCATTTGATTTTCCTTCAATATTTAATATGAAACAGAATACTTTTCTTCTATGCAGAGTCTAACTGCATAGTGATATTCATAGCTCCTAGCATAACTAAAGCTACAGTAACAGAGATATGCTTCACAGACCTCTTATGTATTTGCATGTTTTAAGATAATTACTTATAAATCTCAAAATCTAGTTTTTGTCTATAAAAATTTACTATCAAACACACAAAGATCAACTTAATGCATTGCTCATTCAGCAATCGCAAATCCATTTGTTTTCACAATAGATATTGGTATTGCAATTTCTTTTATAAACTTGACTGCTTCATTATTGCATAATACGGAAGTTATGAGAAGGCCTTTAAATTTCTTTATGTTATCTTCTCTTGCAGAGTCTTATTAAATTCCATTGATTTAAGATAAGTTATTGTTTAGGAGTGCCCGTCACTTAGCACATATATATAGCATAAACAATGTAATACCATAAGAATTTGCATTAAAGAGAATGGTAAAAACTTGAAAGAGATCAAACCATGTAAACTTGTACCTTTTAAGAGAAGGAAAGGTTTGGAAATAAGTTTTACCTTTAAAAACAATCAAATGACAAACAAGATAAACATTTCCTGGGTAGATACAAGTACATATAAATTTTGCTATTCCCTAGGTCCATCACACAAAATGAGAACAAGAAAAAATAAATAAATAAATAAAATAAAAACCCTGCCTCAAAGAGGAGTTGAATGTAGAATGGTATTTCTGTTTTTGGTGGTATTTCTAAATATTTTTATTTGTGGCCTTTTTTCTTTAAACAAACAGCTATTATACATGCAGCTCTAGGTTTCAATTTTCCAGTGGGAAAAACCAAGGAAAGAAGTTGAATATTTATCAACCTGTCTTGCAGTACAGAAACACCTTTGAGGGAGGGTAGGAAATACGTAATCCAGATGACATACAATGGTAAAAAAACTGACAATGTATTTCTTCTAAAACTTACTGGATACTTCTGAATATAATCCCGCTGCGGACTGTGATGTGATTTTGGAGTTGATCTTCCACTTTGAGGAGGGGATCCCCTATCAAAAGAACGTCCCCGTGCTATAAGGCTTAAAGTTTCTATGCTACCAACTCTTGACTCCAGCTCTTCAGCTCTCTGTTCAGTGGTATGTTTTTCTTCCTGAATTAATCTGGAAATGCAATTAAACATTCAGCTTTTAAAGAATAACTAACTTAATGAAATAATTTATTCAAAAATATTGAAATAAATACATATTGAATTATATACAAATATGATACCTTATAAAAATTATATACAGTGGAATCTCGATCTATCGTTTTTCAAGGGACCGATTGAAATGAACGATAAATGCGGGAAAACGATAGATGCGGAAACATATAACAAAGCAATATGATCGTGGGGACTGGATAAAATGAACGACACATACGGGAAAACGATGGATCCGAAAACGATCGATCGAGATTCCACTGTATATACCATAACATACTATTGTATGCATAGGAATGAAAAGTGTAGAAGTGAAAATAGTGTAATTCCCCATGGTGTGTGGACAATAAAGAATGTATCATAAAGGATGCAGAGGCAGGGGCAAATACAGGATTGTAAAACAATAAAAAAATAGAAGAATAGCTGTCGGTGTGGCCAGTGACAGCGATCTGAAGTTTATATTTTACAAGATGGATGGTCGTTATTTTATGGCCCACAGTAAAAACGTCAGAGGAGAAGAATCAAAGTTGTTTTACAAAATAAACGTATGTGGGGGGAGGTACTACATAGCCTATGGACAGAGGCGGTATAATAAAGGACCAATTAGGGATAGGAACCACTGAAGGAGAAACAGCCCACTGCCCAATGAAAGTCAGGGGCGTGCTAGAATGGCCCCCTGTAAACGAACAACAGCTTCGCTAAGGACGAGAGGAATCAAAAAAGAAGAAGAGGACGGTCTTTAGATTGGGTTCCTGAGAGTTAGATGTCGGAGGCTCTCGTCTGCCATATAGCCGTGGAGAAGTGCCAATATACCGCCAACGTTTTCATACACTGGAGATGATACTGGGTCCCGGTCGCCGATGCTACGATCATCGTTGCATACATCCGTTATAGTAAGTGCCTCCCCGTTAGATTCTAAAAATCATATTTGACTCTATAGTTTGCCTCTGCTTCTGGGTATTGTACGTCAAAATTATTAATATAAAACTGATTGTAATACTATAGTTCTGACATGTTAATTGAAATTTGGGTTATCTAATAAATGTATGTGTAAGGTCAATGCGTTGTATTCCTTGCTTATTCCAACCCTTGCATGCATCTATTGCTTCTAGGTGATTAACTCCTACATCTATGGTGCCGCGATCAGGATGCACGTGGTTGGAAGTATTTGTGGATATTACGGAAGAGACCTTAGTAATAATCAAGACTAAAATAATATGTTGTTAGTTTGCTAGAATAATTAAGTTTTTTTTTTGTAGAAGAGGAAACAAGTTTTTATTTTTTATTTTTACCAACTGTAGTGAAAATAGACTTAGAATATGAGTTGTGAGCAACATTATGATTACCATTTAGATTACATTTTAACACTATTATGATTATAACGAGTATGAAGAAGTAGTAAATTTGAGAGGTGATTATTACGTTAATCGCCAAACTTAATGAGAATATTTATCATAATATTAAGAATAAGAACCGTAGGATATTAACATATGATATTCAGAAGCAGAGACTTGTGTGCAATTTCTTTACCACTGTGAATTGTTTGAAATTTTGAAGTGATATTATATATATATAATTATGAACTTTATTAGTTGACTGATGTTGAATGCACACTAAAGTGATTTGTTTAAAACTAATGCGAATAGAATGATATGACAATTGTTGGTAGTTTATGTATGATATGTTAATGATATTATATAGTTTGAGTAATAGGTTAGGCAATATTTAAGATATATTGCCAATCATTAGATTGATGCAGAATCAGCAAATTGATATTGATGCAATTAGAGCGCAATTAATACGTAAATTAGAAACAAAGGATAATACAATTATGGAGGGCAAAGATATATTAGTGCATTTGCCAGAATTTTCTGGGAATAAAAATAACAACATTGATTTTTTTTAGCCAATTTGATAAAATAGCAGACATAAGGAAGTTAAATGAAGAGCATAAATTGTTATTTTTAAAAGCAAAACTAAAGGACAGAGCATTACAATATGTAAGTAGTCACGAAGAGTTACAGGACGAAAATAATTATGAAAACGTTGGCGGTATATTGGCAGTTCTCCATGGCTATATGGCAGACAAGAGCCTCCGACATCTAACTCTCAGGAACCCAATCTAAAGACCGTCCTCTTCTTCTTTTTTGATTCCTCTCGTCCTTAGCGAAGCTGTTGTCCGTTTACAGGGGGCCATTCTAGCACGCCCCTCACTTTCATTGGGCAGTGGGCTGTTTCTCCTTCAGTGGTTCCTATCCCTAATTGGTCCTTTATTATACCGCCTCTGTCCATAGGCTATGTAGTACCTCCCCCCCACGTACATTTATTTTGTAAAACAACTTTGATTCTTCTCCTCTCATGTTTTTACTGTGGGCCATAAAATAACGACCATCTATCTTGTAAAATATAAACTTCAGATCGCTATCACAGGCCACACCGACAGCTATTCTTCTATTTTTTTATTGTTTTACAATCCTGTATTTGCCCCTGCCTCTGCATCCTTTATGATACATTCTTTATTGTCCACACACCGTGGGGAATTACACTATTTTCACTTCTACAAAAAGTTTTCTCAATGAGCAAAACAAACAGCCCTTACTATTCAATGATAAGAGACCATAAGAAATAAAGGATGATATTGTTACGAATTTTCCGAATCTATGGTAACCTCACCAAATATGAGAGCTATCGCCAAATTGGCGATGGATTTGGCGACTTATTTTGATCACCAAATTTGGCGATATGGCGTCAACCTTCTAGACCTTTCCAAAATGTTCCAGTTATTTCTAGCTGGTGGCCAATAGAGGGCACTTTGGAAGTATTAATATACCTGACATTGGCATTTTAACTCAATGTTCTTTTCTGCTGTGTATTGAATGTATTGAAGGTGCGTTAGGCGTATGTTGTATTGAAGACACTGTTATCCTGACTTGTGTTTTTAGAGTTTTCTGTTGTATAGAAGAAAGTTGTTACGTGTTTTCTGTTAGTATTTGTGTATGCACCTGAAGAATTTACAGAATAATAAATTTTATTTTGTGTGTACTTTCTGAAGAGAATTTATTCAATCCCATTGGACCCAGAAGACGGAACAATATGTAGCAGAAAGGTAATAATAGCAATTATTGTATAATAATGCGTACAAATACTTACCTAATTTCATTGTTGATGGCATCTAACTGTTCTTGTAGCATAAAGGCAAGGGTCTGAGCTTCTGTGTGGGCAGATGGAGAAAGCATATCCATGGACTCAAATATACTCTCATTGTCATCTGTCTGGCTGCATTCAGTATCACTAGCATCAAATGCATGCTGAACACTTGCCAGGACTTGAGCTTGCTCCATCTTTTCCCATTCCTGCTCATTCAGAGTTTGGACCTGAATAACAAAAGGTTCCATATTATTACCTACAATACATAATTTTAATAGAACAAATAATAGCAATGAAAATTATGAGAAAATACACTTTGTAATATGGACATCTAATTCTATATTAAAAATCCCATGTTCTACTGTACTCAAACTCTTATTTTAACGTGTTGAAACTTGCTGAAGTATAATTGGTTTTTATATTGTGTTGTGTTAATTTACATCAATCAGTATTGTCTTACAAGAATTCTAAATATGCTCAAAGTAATCTTGGCAAAAAAATTAAATGTATAACCCAATATCAAAAATAGAGAAAACAAACTATAGAAGGTTACGTCAGTTCAAGGCATTGTTCATAACTTCACTAATCTGCATAAGTACCAAACTAAAAAGGCCTGCTCAAAGTGGAGTTAAAGGAAAAAACAAGTAGATTGTAAGCATTTGTTTCATAGGTAACAAAATATCACAACTTATATGAGGGGTAAAAAGTATGAGTGCGATAAGACTGTATGTGTACTACTTAAAGGAAGAATTTTTTAAGCAAAAAATAAAGGTGAATTTTAGCCAAGATAAATATATTTAAATGAGAAAATATATATAATAAATAAAAAGATTCAAAATGCATTTGCTGCAATAAATTTCATTAAAAATATTTACTAGCCTATCCCATAAATATGTACTTACACCATTTTCTTTCCACTTTTTCTGTATTTTTTGTTAATACAGTTGAACCCCGTTATAGTGAACCAAGTATATAACGAACTCACGGATATAACTAATGAAAATTTTTGTCCCGTCGTTTTCCTATTATACGTAATTTAATTAGTATTGTGTCAGTTTAATGTAATTGATTTTAGTCTATATAATTCATTATCATTTTTAATAGATTTTATCATTTTTTTAATACATCATTATTGAATACACATTGCAACTAATGAGTTTTACATTTTGTGAACTCTAGCATTTTTCTTAACGGTTCAGATATATAGCGAACCACCAGATAAAGCAAACAAAACCTTTGGTCTCTTGAAGTCCGTTATAATGAAGTTCGACTGTACTGTTAACTAGAATTATTAAAAAAAATATTTATAATTTTGAATTATTTTAGGGTACTGATTTTTTGGCTCTAACCTGCTGCAAAGGTCATACAAGCTAGCACTTATTTTGTAACATAAACAGTAGATGTAAGCTGCAAAATATATATTTTTTTCAAATAAAGTTTTGAGATTCTTCCTAATCATATTACCAATTCCTTCCAAAATCAAGATTCAAAGTTAATTAGAAGATAGCAACTAATAAAATCAAAGGGTTGGCATATATGAAATAAAAATATATGAATTTAGGAGCTCTCACCTTGGTTGCATCCTCTTCAAGAGCTGCCTGTCTTCCCCTTTGTAGTCTCCGGTTGATGGAGGCATTGGGAGAAATATAATCTATCCCTGAAACCATGTGGAAACCATCTGTGTCAATGGCTGGTGTCCGACTGGGAGAGATGGAACTGGAAACAACAGGACTAGGTGATAATGCACTACGTGATGGAAGCAAAGGTGAAGTTTGTGGAAGAGTTCGACTAGAGCTTAACCTGGAAAGAGAAATAATTAATTGATACCTGGAAATAGCAGGTGACTCATAAAATACATTAAAAAAGTATGCATATTTTCAAATCTATATACACATAAAACACAGAAATAAATGTTCATAAAACAAGATATAAGGAAACACAAAGCAGACAATCATTGTGTTTTAACGTAGGATTACGTTCCTCCATAGTGGTCCTCCGGAAAGCAAAATTTCAGATTCCTGCATCGCGAGTTTTAATTTTGGCAGCATGCCAAATCCAGTCTGTATCACTTGGGCAAGCAGTAAACAGTTAAACAAAAAAGTACCAAAATGTGTCAAAATTTTGACACTATATTATATATATATATATATATACGTACATATATAGATACATATATACATAACACATACATACATATATACATACAAGAGAGATAAACAACAATAGTAATCCTACGTTAATAACCCATGGTAGTTTCGTTAGAAGAGACTATCTGAAATTTGTTTGTTTTTTAAAATGATCCTATTGGAGATAAGTTGTACAACATTGAAACTATGGCGTACAAAAAAGGTTAGTTGATCAGTTGATTGTGAGTGCTATAGTCATTTTTTGCTACACAAGGGCTAATTAGACTGGGACCTACTGCCTAAAGCTGATTCTGAAAGGATACAAACATCCATGCCAATAGTGAGCCTCGAACCCACAGACTCTGATACTGAATGCCAGTGACCTAGACATTCGGTCAACATCCGGCAAAGCAGAAAAGGAGAAGATTTATACATTATTCAATAATAATAGTTTGGTCTATTATAATTGAATTAATCTTATTAATTTTCTGATTTAATGCAATGTTCATCTAATTTTTTAGCCTACAAAATTTAAGGAACTCTATAACTCTAAAATGGTTATCAAAGGGAAGAATGTATTATGTTGCAGAATTAATAATGACAACGGGATTCAAATAAACATCATCAGATGTACAATGATTAAACAACTAGGGTGCTGGCCTCAGTTACCAAAATTTGAATCCTGCAGTTAGCATAGTAGTTAGTCAACATTTTAAGTTAGCTTGGATCTGTTTGACCTCTATGAAAGGCGACTGTAGAATTTAAAATAATCCTATTTGTTGTATATATTTAATGGTTTAAAATCTATGATCAAATATTAGAATCTTGAAATCTTTAGAGATATAATCACTAGAAAACAAATATCAGCTGCCACATTTTCACTACTTTCAAAATACATTGAAAACAGGATGGGTGTATTAAAAACTGAGAGATTAGATTTGATCCAGTTCATAAAAGATCAACATTTTGATGCAAAATATCAACACTGGGTAAAATTTCCATCAAAACTACTTTACAATCCAATTCATACATACTCATATCTAAATCTATCATTTTATTTCCTTACAAAATAGGTCATTACCTGGCTAAACTTTCTGCTTTAAATGCTTGATGATCCCTTCTTAAGTTTTCCATTTCAGTGCGCATTTTGGTCAGTTCAGTTTTAATCTTATCCTGAAATAGCATAAAAATATAAAAGATTGTGAATACTAATATAGTTTTAATATTAAAAGTAAGAAGGACAAAATAAATATACAATTATTGCATAAGGAGTGAACTTGTTTTTTAAAGAAAAATAACTCTACAGTAACAACTTTATGCATCATAAATTCAAAGAGATAAAATTTTCATTTTTAAAAACTAGGTTGCATTGTTCTCAATTTCAGATCTCTTTCAAAATTAATTCATTCTGAAATGAGGGAACAAAAGCAAAAGTCAAATTTAACATGTTATAGCTTTTTAAACATTGGTATAAAAATATATATTTGGTATTCTTATATATTTCTTAGTATTTTTTCTAGTCTTGCATGTTTCTTTTATATAGGTGTACCATTATATATTTAAATTCCTTGTATGTAATTTAACAGCTTAAACTTTATACATAACTCACATAATTTTTTTAAAATTCATTATTAGTTAGAGATATTCACATTCAAAAAATTGGAATTCTTTCACAAACATTCCTCTCATAACAACAGAATTTTAAATTCATACAAGGGATAAGTCACAGGTTTATTTATGGGTTCAAAAATTATGGGAGAAAAGAATTTTTTTTGCATATATTTCCTAAAAAAAATTTGTAGTTCCCTATTTTTCTAGACATCTGTTTGTACAACTTTTTTTTATGGTATTATTTCTCAAATTTTATTTTATTTCTAAGTTAAACAAAATATAAGTGGCAAAAATATACCTTTTCTCCTTGGGTATCTTCTAATATTTTTCTTGTTCGCTCCAGCTCTTGCGCTAAGGAATTCTTTTCTTCAAGAGCATGCATTCTTTCCTTGAGATGTAACTGAAGCCTCTCATTTGATTCTGCTAATAACTTATCTACAGTGGAGGATAACCTTTGATTATGTTCTTCATTCATTTTTTCTCGCTGACGAGACTAAAAATAGAGATAGAAAAATTAGATATTTTATAACTGATTAAACAATTCATGAAGGGTGACACCTCCAAAAGATTACTACGATTCAATTGTTTCAGAAATCTCATATTTAGCAGGATAAAATAATTTTAAATATATTTTGAAAATTTTATAATTCTCTGCTTCAATTTTTATTTCAGGTACTAATAAAAATAAATTGCTGCTCTATTTTTTACATATTAGATATTTTTTTTTAATTGAAAAGATAAATGTTTAACTAATAAACAAATGAAATTCATACTATTTGGGGGGTTCTAGTATGAGAAACAATAAAAAAAAATTTTCATTTGCCTTTTTCCTGCTATTTTTTTTTCTTACCCTAACTAATTCAGTTCCCTTTTCTTCAAGCAATTGTTCTAGCCTCTGAATTCGATCTTCAACACTACCATGCCTGTCTTGAACCTATTTACAAAAGACAGAACAATAAGAATTTACAATTATGCTTATCATGTCATAAACCTTTTAAAAGTAAACAATCAATACTAATTCAAAGCTGAACAAACCTGAGCTAATGCTTCCCCAGCAGCTGCCTCAGCTTTCCTTGAAAATTGAGCTAATTTTTGTTCCGCTAATTCAAACCTCTCTTGGAGAGCCCTGCACTTTTCTTCGCTCTAAAATTAAAATTACAAGGTAAGATATTCATAACAAAACAATAGCTCAATAAAATTACACATTTAAGCATTTTAAAAAACTTAAAGGTAACTATTTTTAATAACTAATACTAAAATACATCTAATTATTAAAAATACTACACCAATTTGAGCTGAGCTTCTTTATTAGATAATTCTTGCTCTAACTTTTCATTAAGATCATGTAGTGATGTAGATTCTCGCTGTGCATTTAAATAGCGCTTTTCTAGGGTAGATATTCTTTCTTCTTGATCTTCTTTCTGTGCATTATTCTATGTGAACAAGTAATAAAGAGTATTAGAACATTAAACTAATAATGTTTATAAACTTTTTTTAAAAAGGTAATAAAAAATTAAATAAGATTTAAAAAAATTTTGTATGAAAATTCCATTTTAATTACTACAAATTTTCTATAAAAGGAATAACTGGATATATGTATTAGCAATTTGTCACTTAAGGCTTTCTTTAAAGTTACATGGTATCCTCTATTAAACAACAGAAAAATTTTAGAACCTTGCCCAGTGGCTAAGTGGTTAAGACATCAGCCTGCCATACCGGGGGTGTGTGTTCGATTCCCGCATAAGACTATTCTGGGGAACCGGTCAGTCTTCTGCTTGCAAAATGAGCCCTGTCTAGAAAGGGGAGCTGCAAACCATCGTCCATCACCGGTGTCACTGTTTGTTAATAAAATTCTTCTGTGATTGTATGATTTGTGTGTTTATTTCCTTATATTCATATGTACACTGGACTGGGGTGTAATGTTGTCAGTTCTCAGGGACATTAGCCCCCCCTCCCAAAAAAAAAAAAAAAAAAAAAAAATTAAAATAAAAATAAAGATGAATTCTCTGCACAATAAAGCTTTCTCTCTTCCTTAAAATATATTCGTACACATCTATTTGTAGGCTAATGGCTCTCTTTATTTATATCTTTTACTCAAATTCAATATTTTGAGAATCAACAAGTTAATGAATAACAAACACAGAAATAGTTTAAAAAATAATTATTTTAGTATAAAAGTGACATTTAAAAAACTATTAGAAGAGGAATTATTAGCTTAAAAGTTTTAAGATACATTTGAAAAAACATGTACATCTTGTAAAACAGGCTTAAGTTTTCAGTAACTTTCAACAAGTTTAAATAAGAAAATATTTTTTACTTTCTTTTAAAACAGTCAAAATATTTTCTTAATCCCAATTTAATTTTTCAAGGGTGGCAGGGTATGTACAAAGAAATGTACTGTAACAAACATATAAAACAAGACACATTTTCATAAAACATTACAAAGTTGTTAGGCTATATGTACCTCTTTCAAATCCCGAGCAAGTTTTGCATTCTCCTCCTGGAGCCTTGTCATTTCTTTTTGAGCAGCTGCCACTCCTTCTTCTTGCTCCCGAATTTTGGCACTAAGTTCAGAAATTTTACTACGAGAAGTGCTGAGTTCAGCATTAATTTTTTCAATGGTTTCTTTTAACTCAACAACACAAGCTGCGTCAGCAGCAGCCTCTGCTGTCCCATTAGAAACCTACAAGTATTATATACAAAAAAACATTAATGAGATAGAATCTCCCACAAGGAACATACATCCTAAAATGCGATTAGAATGACATCAAACAATCAAAATTCACTGTTGATCTTAATGAAAATGACAAGATTACATCATCCATATTAAACATACAAGAAAACTATTTAAAACTTTCAAAATTTACAATTTTTGCTGACATTTATATCAGGATATAACAATGATAAAACATTAAGAATACGGGAAAAGTTAAAAAAATTAGCTATGTCTTTAACATACAACAAAGCTAACAAATGCAAAATTTCCATTCTTCTATGAAATAAACAGAGAAGATAGTGAAGGAAGTTTCCATCACCCAATAAACAACGCTGGTTAAACCAAGCTTGTTGGCAAATACTTCAAAAGATATAAAGATATAATTAATATTTACACAGTCTCATAGTTCAATTTTTTTTTTAAATAAAGATGTTATGGCAATTTTTAACTAATAAGGTCTAAATTATCAAATAATTACAATGGTAGCAAAAGGACTGAATAAGTTCAAAACAAAAATTTTTCTCTCATAGCCACATAAAAAACATTTTGGATCTAAAGAAATAATGAAATACATTAATGAAAAAATATTTCAAGAAATTTAAGAAAAGAAGAAATAACCTTTGAAATAAGTGGTGTATCTTCTGTACTAATAGACTTCCGTTCTTCCTTTAATTCTAATGATACACCTTTAGTTCTATACTGAGTAAGCTACAAACAGAAATACTTAAGATTAAAAATGTAGTTAAATAATTTTGAAGTCAAAATCAATTTTTGATATACATTTAAAGTAAGAACAATTATATCTAGTTTTTAAAATATTAAGAAGAATATTTATTTCAAATATAAAACAACAACACTTAAAATATAAACTAATTTTCCCTACCTCTTCGTTTGCTTTGTTTAATTCTTCTTCTAAAGATGTTACCCTATCTAAAGCAACTCTCAGCCGTTCCCGAACCTATAAGATATATAAACGTTTATAATGAACAAGGTTAAACTAAACAAAATTATCTCACTTCTAAAACAAAAATTACTCAAAAGACCATAAAAATTCATAACCAAAAGTCACGAAAATGCAAATAGAATGCCATGAAAATCGAAGATCAAAAGTTTTATAAGTCTAATTACCTTAATATTTATAAAAGTGAATTGAATGTTATGTCTAATTTATAGAATACAGAGTGACATGTATTGATACCAAAAATTAATTAAAATAAAGAGAAATCAGTAAGGAAAAGAATTTTATTGAAGCTCTAATGATAGCAAAATTGCATAAAAAACATAATTTGCAGAATCAAACTGACTAACCTAACTCTGTCATTAAAAATATGCTCTGCAAAATATTAAATGCCTAGAAATAGGATACCTCAAATTTTTTAAAATTAATCTTAAGGATAGAAAGGAAGAAAAAAACTTATAATGTAGAAGCAGCAAATTGAAGTTAGTTTTTTTAATTAATCACTAGGGGCTTCGCCCCTAGGCTCGCTTTTTGTACGGGGCCTTTGGCCCCTAATAAGGCTTACTCGTAAAAAGGCTCAAGACTTTCAAGAACAGCAAAACAAAAATGTTTGAGAGTTTTAAACCTTTGTTAAGCTGTAGGAAATTAATTAATTAGTAATATATAAATCAATAAATAAATTAAATATAAAAATATGTATTGTAAATATAATATAAATTTCAAACGTTTCTTCAAGTCAGGAAACTTTCAAGAACAGCAAAACAATGTTTGAGAGTTTAACCTTTGTTGCCACTATCTGCTTCTCTTTAGAATAAAAAAAATTTCAAGAATTCAGTATAAAAATAACGTTTGCGCATGAAGTATTTATTTTGATCAAGATGCATTTCCTTTTTGAAAAAAAAAATAATAAACTGAACAAATGAACTTCTAAAATGAAAATGACAACAAAGATAGTTTGTTTACAATCGTGAATTTGAGTTTTGGTATGATTAATTTACTAATTATTGACTGATTTTAATTAATCAGTTTTTATTTTAGGCTTTTTGAGACCGCCTGAGGGTGGGTAAGGAGAATTTTGAATTTGATTTTAAGTTTCATTTAAATTATTTTTACATCATCTTTCCTCTGTTAGGGCAAATAGCGAAATACATAGGGGTGATTCTCAGGCAATGTAACAGTTTCCATCCATTTACTGTTGTCACCCTTAATGCGAAGGGCATTTCATCACTGTTGAATTATCAGCTTTAAAATTCAATTCAAAATTGAAAATTTAAGATATAGACTTGAAATGAGGTTTATATTTTCTTTGTAAGATAAAAACTCGAGGAGCATCGATATTACATCCACATAGCGGATGATATTTCTTGAAAAACAGAGTCTCATTTTTTGATGAAAATAGTCTGTTTCAAAATATTTTTAAACAAATGAGGTCTAGTTTGAAAGAGAAATGTCTGTAGTCTTAGATTGTAAAAAGATCAAAATTCTACGATCATTTTTTGGCAAGTTATTGTAATCTGAAGATGAAAAAGTCAATGTTTTCCCACAAAACATAAAATAAATAATAAAAACTTAAAGTCCAACGAAGATGAGACATGTCTTACTTTGGTCCCCCCATTTTTCTGCATACATTGGTATTGCTCTTGACCTCATACCCCCAGCAGTTTCGGAGGAGATAGCGTGACAAGCTTTTGACAGTGGCGGCAGCAGCGGGAGTTACTTTTTTTTAGAATAGAGAGATAATGTGTGCAACAGAAAATTACTTCATAAATTTACAATGAAGTGCAAAGGGTAAAAGGAAGTGGTAGAAATGGGTTTCATAATATTTTAAAATTTTAGTTTAGTCTAGAGCAGTGATTCTCAACCATTTTATACTTGAGGGACCTGAGCACTTTGAGTTATTGGCATACCACTGGTTGTGTTATAACTTTTTGAGGGGGGTCAAATAAATTTAATACACATGTGACTAACTTTACAAAAGGTAAGTTTAAATAAAACAAAATACAGAAAATAAATCCATACAACTAGAAAAAGCCATTTATATGTAATTGTTATTAACAAATATGGCAAATACAATTGCTTATTTTTATTCCTTATTAGAGCTTCCATGTCTGGTTTGATAGTGCTTACCTTTAATCGTAAGTCATTTACCTTTAATCATAAGTCTACTCTTGTACTTGTTTTTCATATACACTAGCTATGAAAACCCTTTTTCACTTCCAATTGCATGGAGTACAGGCACAAAAACTAGCCCATTGTCATCATTATTGAGCCCTTCTGTGTTCTACCTCGAATGCTCTTGCATACCGCCAGTTGGGAACCACTGGTCTAGAGTATTGTCAATTCATCTAAATGAGCCTTTTTCCCCTTTCATCCTTATAATACTATAGAGATTACAGTGCAAAATAACTTTGTTTTTGGATATTCTATCCTTTTGATGAATTTGCTTATTTTTTTTAGAAAGTTACATATTTATAAATTAATATAGATCCCCTTCAAAAAAACATAATTAGGTAAGTGGAGCCACAACCAATAAATGCATAAAAGTATAAAAATAAAAAGCATAAAAGTGATAGTGAGAATTTTAAAAATTCCTCACCTTTTCATCTAAAGCTTTGTGGTGTTCAAATAATGATTTTAGAGCTTTGAGAACTTCAACTTCAGATGACACACCTGCAGGAGACTGAGCTTGTCTCTTAACAACAGTCATTCTCAGAGAACGCTCATGCCGGGATACAAGGCACTCTAAATGTTCTAATAGTAACTGAAAATAAGATAATATAATATACAGTTAAGTCAATACAGCTGAATTTCATCAGATCATACATAAAGTGTATTTAAAAAAAATTAATAAAACTTAATTTCTCTTACTTTCTGAAGTACTCAATGATACATGCTATTATTTAATGGAAAAAGTCTATTAACTATGAAATACATATTCAAAGTCCCAAAGTTTGTTTCAAAGGCAACTTTAGAAACAAATGTAAGTCTTTAAAATAAAATAAATTTTTCCCATTAGTTTTCATTTTAACCAAATATTTTCTTCCCAAAAGACAAAGCTTCAAATGATTAATGATATTTTGGACACTAATGATATTTAGTCATATCAAAACACAAGACGAAAAGACTATCTTGGCTTAAGAATTCACAGCTTTGTGACCTGTGATATTAACTAACCAATGGTGCACCAGTCCATTGTGGACCAATGCCGGTGATGCCCATCTCTGCTTTCTTGACTGTGGGCTTGGGGTGCCATACAACATATGTCTTGGGCAGGTGGTCAGCCTGCTGCAAGACCCTCAGAGTTAGTTCCCAAGCATACTTGGTCCTCATTTTATCGACCCACTCAAGGGATGAAAGGCTGAGTCAACCATACCCAGTTGCAGGGTGGAACCCTGGACCGTGGTGTGGCAGCTTGAAGCTTTTAACCACTACATCACCAGGCATCTGACCACCACCAGGCATTTATTTGATCAATTTTAATCATTTTATAAATATTTCATGTGGTCCTGTCAAGATTTTGAAATTTTAAATTATGATATGTTCCCTTTTGTTTATTTGTAAGTTTAAATTTTAAAAATATAGTCCTAACAATCATATCAAAATACATATTTATAATCACCCCCCATTACTTGTTACTTTTGACAGTGGTTGTAAAATGTTTTAATATATGTATATCATTGATACATTAATATATAAAATAATCTTGAATATGAGAATTTTTTTCTTTTAAATTGATATAATAGTAGCAGCAAGCCAAAGAAGATGGGGAAAAGAGGCTAAATTTCCTTGGCCTAACATCTTTAAGAACCCAGGCCGGGTCCAATATTGTGGCATGACATAAAATCTAGGAGCTTAGTAAGAATATTTTCCCCAGGCTTGGCATCAGCTTTCACTCTCCCTGAGTATAAGGTACCCCATTCTTAAATCGATGCAAAATATACTGGAGGAAAAAAGATAGCTACAACATTTAGCTTTTATTTACTTATTGTAAATTTCATGCCCGGTGTTATTTAAATTTCTAATTTGAGAAAGCTTAGGAACAAGATTAATAAAATACATTATTTCATAGTTATTACTTGAATCTGTTTTAAATTGTGCCTAATTTAAAAAAAAAATTATGAACATATCACTGATTTACAAATTATCTAATTAAGGGAAAGCATTTGATCAAGTCTGATTTCTCAAAATATAAAATACACTTTGAAAAAATGAAGTCAATAAAAAATTGTTAATCCTATTTTAAAACAAAATATATATTACCCTGGTATTATTCCGTTCAGCTTTGAGCTCTTGAATTTCTTCTTCCTTTTCTAATAAATGTTCCCTAGACTGATTTAACTCTTTAGTCAAAGTAGCAAATTCCTGAAAGAAAATATTAAAAAAAAGGAGTTAACTACTTTGAATATACAAAATGCTTAGTCATTGAGAATTACCAAAAACAATTACAGCAATTAATAATGTACAGTAATGCTATCAAATTATACATATCTGGATCCTTAAACATCCTCTTATGGATTTGCTTCTCACAATTAAAAAATAGAATTTAATAGGGATACTTCAATAATATATTGCTAAAGTACAAGCATATTTTTAAAAATGTGCTAACTTGGAATTAAAAAAAAAAAAAAAAAAAAAAAAAAAAAAAAAATAGCTGGAGAGGATGGACAAACACTGAACAAAAAAGAAAGAAAAAAATCTTTACAAACAACTCTAATAAAGAGGTGTCTAAGGTAGCACCAGGGGTGTAGCATCAGGGGGCACGTGCCCCCCAACTTAACTTGAAATAAATTAAAGCATTAATAGAAGTTCAGTTAAAATCGGAAAATTGTAGAAAGCTTTTAAGAAAGTTGGTTTTTTCCCGCTTTATCAAACTGTGAAACTGAAGATTCCGATTAATGTCTTTAGCCTTCACATAGTTTTTAACAATGATATGATACATAATAAAAATTAGATGCTATATTTTTTTTCTCTATTTATATTATACTAGCATTATTGCCCGGCATTGCCCGGGTAGATATATAGATATAAAATTTTTCATGCATTCCATCAAAAAAATACTGGGCTCACCCCCCGCTCTTCATGTTCATCTGGCCAGACAGAATGCACTTAGCGCATTTCTACTGAAAGATATACAAACAATAAGAAAGAAACTTTGAGGCTGCGGACCTGCTTCTGATTATATGTCTGATTTTATTGAGAATTAATAACACAGTGTTGCGTGATTCGCACGTTTGGATTGAATAAGATTACTGTTTAATTATATTTGTTAGATACTGTTTAATTAGATTTAATTAGATTTGTTTGATCCAGTGTTTAATTAGAAATGTTTTATAATTTACATTTGCCTTTATTTTTTTATTTTCCCCTTAAAAACGCAGTTTTTTTCCACACTTCCACCAAGAGACACTTTTTTCCACATCACCCAAGAGGTAAAGTGTAAGATGCGTTCCCTTTATTTAATCAAATTAAGGCGGGATTCCGCATGAAACCTAGACTCAAAGTTTCTTTCTTTCTTATTGTTTGTATATCATTTCAGTAGAAACGCGCTAAGCGCATTCTGTCTGGCCAGATGAACATGAAGAGCGGGGATGCAGCCCAGTATTTTTTTGATGGAATGCATGAAAAATTTTATATCTATATATCTACCCGGGCAATCATTCTTTAAAAATAATTTCATTAATTTTCTTACGCCTTAAATTCCATTAGTTACGCCATCAATTCTATGGTAATTCAATTTTTTTAAAATCATATTTCATATTTTAAGGACCGTCCAGCAGTCAATGCACTGAAGAGGGCCCTAACTGAATTTAATTCGTGCCCCCCCCTCCCCCCGCCCAAAGAAAAACGAAAAAAAGTTAGAAGCACGCCACGCCTATGGTCTAAGGTGTAAGCAAGGGATTAAAAGTAAACAAGTCAAAGTACGGATAATAACAATATTACCTTATCAATTCAGTGATATCCAATAATTTCGTTCTCGTCGTATGATCAACTAGACACCACCAAAGATAATGATACTAAAAATTGCGATTCGCAAAACGTTTTAATATATAGAGAGGAATTTAAACACATCAAATCACTTGACCCTAAGCTAGGTAATGTAAGCAAAGAATACTACTCTCTCCAAAGAATACTACCCTTCAATAGATTAGCGCAAAGTCAAGTACATAATTATTAAGAACCTGCATTTAATTGAAAATATCAAAGTACTGCCTAATTCTTACGCTGTCATTAACAACCGTATGCAACGCTATGGGGTGAGAGGGGATTTGATTAACCCGTCTCGTGAAATTTACGGTCCCGTCGTCGACCTCAACACGCCAGAATCAAATACTCGCGGTCAAAAGGAACGGAAATGAAGGAAATGCTTAAAAGTCCCTTAGTAAATTAAAAAAATTTAGCTTTTAAAATTCAAATAATGCTATTATTCTACAACATGCCTCGTGTATTACAACATAAAATTCTCGAATTTAAAAATTCATGCAATTTATACGAGACACGCTGAAACACACAATCACACTTGCATAGTTATATCAAGTAAATAATGGCGGGTTTGTTCTTGCCTTTATCAATTTAATAGTTATGTCCAGGTAGATACACGACGAAATAAAATCAAACAAATTTGTATTTGAAATAATCCAAAAGAAATTTAATCTTAACGCACCCGGAACACACCCTAGATAAATCTTCATGTAACTCTTTTTGGCGGCATATAAAAGAGAAAACAAAGAATGATGATAACAAAAGGGCTAGTTGTATTCTTTGATTACTTCGGCAATATCGAAATATTCTCATTCCTCTCTCTCTATATATATATATATGGGCATTTTATACATACATATATATATATATATGAATCAACACTACTCCCAAGTTTCTGCGGAGGGCACAGATATGAAACATCGTCCATTTGCTACGTGATCCGAATTTCTCAGAACTCAGTATTCAGTACGAACGAATTCATTCCCTCCCCCTCAACTTCCAAATAAAAAAGCTTCGCCGGGATTAAAATCCGACATTTTCGATCCGAAAACGGTCGAATAGTTTGGGCGTACAAAATTCATTCCCACGACCTTTTATAATAACTGTTTTAACGCGATAAACTCAACAAACAAACAAAAAAAATATTGTTGAAAGCAATTTAGAAGCCGATATAATTTGGGCTAATTCCTAAAAATTTATAATTATGCCTTTTGTTCGGGTGTTTACATTAACTTTCTAAAGTTCCGTAAGAGTTACATGAAAACTTTTTGGGAAAACCGGAAAAAAAAAAGAACTAAAAATTTTAACGGACCACGAGGAAACTTATTCAGAATTATCTTCAATTGTTTCCCGTTAAAATATGACAAAGTAAATCACATTATGATTTCCGAACAAAGGTTCTGAAAATATAGAACGGATTTAATTACTGAGAGATAAAAGGTAAATAATTATATTATTTCCTATTTCAGACCAAGGTTCATTTTTCCATCAAAATTCACTTTCATCCAACGAAATTAGGAGAAATTAATGAATCAAATACAACGTGTTAAACTAGAAGAGATGACTGAGTTTCCAGAAAATTGTCCATTTAAAGAACTTCCAAGTCATTATTGAAGAAAGTTTTAAAACAATATTTTAGTTCTAATACACAGTGCGTCAAATAAGTTTTAAGACTGAGTCTGTAAAAAGAAATGGAAACAAGAAATTAATTCCTGTTTTGGTTTTTTATTCAAAATAGGACACTCCGTCTTCAATGCACTTTTTAGAGCGATTTATTAATGAATCGAAAGCCTGTTGTAAATCACTTTGTGGAATAGCCTGCAAAGCACTCGTCGAAGCTTCTTGTATGGTCGAAATATCCTCAAAATAACACCCTTTTAACTTCATTTTAAGTTTTGGGAATAAGGAGTAGTCACAGGTTGCTAAAAAGCTGACTACGGTGGATGGTTCAACACAGACATTATTTTTTGACAAAAATCGTGAACAATAAGGGAGGTGTGACTGGGTGCATTGTCGTGTAACAAACACCAACTGCTTTCAGTCCTATAGTCTGGACGAATGCGTCGAATTCTGGCCATCAAACGCTTTAAAACATCTAAGTAGTGTTGACCTGTAATTGTTTGTCCAGTTGGAATAAATTCTTTGTGGATAATACCTCTACTATCGAAGAATGTAATGAGCATTGTTTTGATTTTGGATGGAACTTTTCTTGTTTTTTTGGCTTGCGGTGAATTTGGTGACTTCCATTCCGCACATTTTCGCTTTGTTTCAGGATCATATTGGAAACAACAGGTTTCATCCCCTGTAACAATGGACTTCAAGAAGTTTGGATCGTTTTCAGCGGCTGAAATAATGTCTCTGCAATGTGCACTTCTCATTGCTTTTTGTTCAGGGGTTATAGTGTGTGTGGAACAAATTTAGCACACACTTTTGTTTTGTCCAAATCTTCAGCAGGATGGTTCGAATTGTATCTTTGTAGATGTTTAAAGAGTCTTCCATCATTATCAGTGATGCACAGCGATCGTTTGTTACGAAATTTCGTACTTTCTCAATAACTTCAGGTGTCCTAGATGAAATTGATCTTCCACTACGCTGATCATCTTCTACTGTATCTCTTCCGTCCAAAAAACGTTTGTGCCACACAAAAACATTTGATATACTTAAACAACAGTCACCGTAAACTTGTTTCATAAGTTGGTATGTTTCCGAAGCACTTTTTCAAAGTTTTGCATTAAATTTAATTACAGCTCTTTGCTCCATCTTAAAAAATCAACATGAAATAAATTCACTTCTGCAATAAACGCTCGCCTTCTCTCAACTACTTAACGAAATGCGCACAACTTGTTAGCAGTGTACTAGCAGACGATGGACGTTATGACGCATGCGGATTTACACTCAGGGCGCCTTTACAACCTGCGCTCTGGGACGAGTCTTAAAACTTATTTGATGCACTGTGTATATAGTTTTTACCATAAATTCTGTTCTGAGGTTAAAGTAGAAAATTCCCATATCACTTAGTCCTCTTAAACCTTCCAAGTACTTTGACCTATTTTGGAGGAAAGACTAATTTCTCCTGTCATCGTGGAATAAGTGTCAGTCTTATAAAAAAAATATTTATTATTTGCACAAAGCAAAGTATAACCACCAGGTCTTTCTCTACAGGGTTTTCAAAGAGAAAAACAGCCTGCTAAAAAAGATATTAAAGATCAAAGATGAGTAAACGTTTGGAAAGAGGACTGAAAAGGAAGAATTAATGGTAACTTGGTTGGTCGTTATACTAACAAATTGTTTAATATTTACTGATTCAACTAAAAAAAAATTACTAGCAAAAATGAGTTCAAAAAATAAGATATTAATTGATAATATAAAAAATGTAATTACATAACATGAAGTATGTAATTCGGGTAAAACTCATTGACAAGAATTAATAGAGAAAAAGCTCTGAAATGCTGAGAAATAGTTCTTTAATTGTTGTACTTGAACAAAATTCATGCTGAAGCTTCAGTCTCCCTTTTTTAACAGGCCACAAAAAAGGCCGAAATACAGCTTATACGCTGTAGTATCTATCACAGCCACAGTAAACCAGTTCACACGTTGGACTATTCACGCGAGCCGTAGCTTGTTCAACACTACAATGGACCCATTGCGTTTTTTTTTTTTCCACACAACCATTACGTCACTTATTGCTCAGTAGTCCCTGACTAACGTCTTTGAACGGCGACGGAAAATTTTCCGCGACGGAAAAATCCGCCGTGTGAGCAACGGGCCTGAGAGTGAGAAATTTTCAGCTAAACCGATCTCGCTACTCATAATTTTTCCACAACTGTAACTACTACCGTATTGAATCCATTCACACTCTAAAAGAAAGCCAAGCACGTCATACTATAAATTACATTCACTGGACTATGTATCCCATCGCACCTGCAACTAATTAGGTTCGAATTCAACAGATCCAATAGGTCCACGGGCTCTGATCACTCAGCCGCTGTTCATTGTTCTTCCCTTAAATTTATGGAGAGGGGGGACAGAAATTGGAAAGCTTTACGAAGCAATTAAATCAACAGTTAAATCTTAATTTAATATAGGTAATCTCAAACAAAAGTCCTATTTCAGGGACAGTTCAGAAATTAATATGGGGGATATGAACCTATCTGTTACCCCCCCCCCCCAAAAAAAAAAAAAAAAAAAATGTATATCAAAAGTACAACGCACTATTGTAAGAAAGTGACTTAAAATCTGAGAAACCCACAGATCTCTTGCATGCAAGAGAGCTGCGGCGAGAGCTGCAAGAAAACCCCAGCTCAGGCGATAAGATTAAAGAGAACTAAAAGGATGGTACTTTTCGTAAAATGCATCCAACAGAGTTGCATTATTCACTTCAGTGGCGCACCCAGGGGGTGGGTCAAGGGGCCCTGGCTCCTCCGAAAGAAATAGAAATTGCATTATAAATATTTTTATCCGTTCAAGTCGTCCCCCCCCCCCCAAAAAAAAAGATTAAATCCTGGGTCCGCCACTGATTCACTTACAAGCAGAATTCATGGAATGATGGGTGTACGTGTGTATGTATATATATATATATATATATATATATATATACATACATACACACGTACACCCATCATTCCATGAATTCTGCTTGTAAGTGAATCAGTGGCGGACCCAGGATTTAATCTTTTTTTTTTTTTGGGGGGGGGGGACGACTTGAACGGATAAAAATATTTAGAATAGAAATTGCATTATAAATATTTTTATCCGTTCAAGTCGTCCCCCCCCCCAAAAAAAAAAGATTAAATCCTGGGTCCGCCACTGATTCACTTACAAGCAGAATTCATGGAATGATGGGTGTACGTGTGTATATATATATATATATATATATATATATATATATATATATATATATATATATATACATACATACATACATACACACACAGCTGGAAAAAACATGTCCATACTTACGATTACCTTTGTCACTATTAATCATAACCTGTAACAGAGATAGGCAGTGAAACATGTAACAGGCATATGTACTAATCAAGAAGATAGTTAAGTGATTGAAGGATTGAAGATTCGTTCTTCTTTCAGCAGATCAAAGCGCCGTAAGTGTCCATTTAATTTTTGCGTGGAGAAAAGTTCGCATAATTTTTATTACTATATAAAACGTTGTTTCCACCAAGGCACGAGAATTCTACGGGTGTATCATTATTATTATTCCTACGCACAATAACGAATTGAAAATCCTTGATACGAGAGAGTTTGGTTTGGAATATTTGATATGTAGTCCAAGCACACAAGTCGCGAGAGATATGAATATTTATTTCGGAAAGCCATTCTGTTTTCTTCTAAACCTCACGTCATTTCTCGCACAGTGCTTCCTGTAGCGAGAAATTTTCAGCTTTATCAACACGTTGCTCATGTTTCTGAAGTTTCTCTCACCCTCCAGAAAAACAGAAACTCTTTCTTGCGCTATGAGTTCACATCATAAATAAGAATAATCAATCACAAAACACAATTTAGAAATAAGTCTCCTGAGTGCATGGGAAAATTCGATAGCGCATTTCGCAATGTTTAAAACTAGCTGAAAATAAAAGCAGTTGAAAAAGTCTCACTACAAGCACTTCAGGCTAACAATAAAAGAGAAAATTTGGTGCACAATTTTCTAAATACGTAATGTTATGGGCATCAGGGTACTCCCAATTTTTGACATAAAAAAATAAATACTAGTTCCGTATCGACTGTTTGATTAGCTAGCAAACAGCATCATCAACACGTCTCATGAGAGCTCGGAATGATTACGTTGGCTATTGTTTGAAATGCCGCGTTAAACTTAAAATTGCACAGCAAAATTTCAATCCATGCTCAAAAATGCTCCATGGGTAGAGAGACCGCTGATCGTGAGAAGCGCGCGATGCCAACTGACTGCCGCATGCAAAATGTTTGCGTAACGCGGGGAGGCTGCCGACCTTGAACTCCCTCCGGGGCTGCCGCCTCCCATGCCATAACACAAGGGCTGGCCTGCAAAAATGCGGAATCGAACACCGAACATGCACACAAAAGCAGAGCGTAGGCACAGAGAGACGACGGCGCCAAATAACTAACAGTAGTTTGATGACACGCCTCCTCCAACGTCTTCGCTTCACAGTTTGCAGGCGCAGGGCTCGAGTGGCGCCGCCGGCAAGGGTTCCCAAGTACCCCCCTGTCGGGGCTCTTGAGCCCTTCCGCTTCCATTCACAGGACAGTCATTTTCAAGGCCCATGGATTTTGGCAATGAGACATCCGGTCGATCTGCCGAGGCTGTTGGAGTTGAATCGTGGCGTAAGGCACATAGAGACCAAGTTGAATATAAAGGACCATAGTTATTATTCCTTTTAAATTGACAAACATTACGCCACGTTCGAAGCATCAACCACAACATTTCAAAGGCATCCAGTTTTTACTTAGGTTTGCGTTGCAACAGTGGCGCACCCAGGGGGTGGAATAAGAAAGAAATAGAAATTGCATTATGAATATTGAATTTGCATTATAAAGAATTTTACCCGTTAAACTCGCCCCCCCCCCCCAAGATTAAATTCTGGGTGCGCTACTGTGTTGCAATACTGCACTTCAATGAAATTCTGTATTCGGAGTTTGTAACCGGTGACTAGGTTCCCAAATTGCGACCTTTTATAGTCTCATTTCTGGTAAACACACTTTTAATGAACTGATCAAAATTTACATCTCATCTACATACAAAGAAAGCCGAAACAAAAATCCAATAACGGACAAAGCGCAGAAATTTTTTTATCGCCCTGGACTTTTACAATTCCGCTTTTGAGCTGTTCATGTCACCTTCATCAAAATGCGGCTAAGGATTGCTAAAAAGCCATATCCTTGACATGAACGTTTCTATTTTTAAAAAGAAGAAATAGTTTTTGATTACGTTATGGTTAAGAATGGCTATGGAAGACAAATACGGATTTTACAATCAGATCTGCACAGATCGGGATGCCGACCCTAAAGCAACGGAAAACTTTCTAATAGTACGAGTACATACAAGTGATTCCATGTCCCTTCCTGAATTATTTATTATAAATATAGTAATATAGTCTGATGCAAAAATTTAAAAATAGTTTTTGCAAATTACATGCAAGTTACTATTTTAATCTATCATTAAGACTGTCAAATAAACAACTGGTTGTCAATTCTGAATTTCTCAAATGATTATATAAAAAAAATATATATACATACACACACACACACACACACGTGTGTGTGTGTGTGTGTGTGTGTATGTGTGCTTGCTTGCGTGTGGATAGATAGATAGTAACATTTTCCCATAACTTTTTAATGAAATGTTCAATTCGCGAAACTTTTCTTCCTTGTGCCCGAAAACATAACTCAAAACGAACATTATTACATAGGGATTGCAGAACTGGGTATTCAAAAACAGTAAATCTTACATTTAAAAAGCAATATTTTAAAGGCGACAAAAAAATTCACCATGCTTCACAATTTAACACTCGTATCCACACTATAAACTACTAGATCCCCCTTAACCATCTCAAAATTTAATACCCTCCCGCTGTCGAGAGATATGCCATCGAGTGTCATTTGCTTTTATTTCATATATAATTTTCAAAAGAAATTTTATTTATCGCAGCTATAATCAGGAAAAATATATTGTATTTTATATAATATTTAAAATCATGTAATCTAATCTTCGACGAATTTCTGTTGTTGCCAATATGGTGGGCATATTGTCTTACGACATTCGCCAAAAGCATCCGCGAGATTCGTCGATTGCCTTCAATGGATGCATCGTATAGGTCAGTGGGTCCCAACCGGTGGTCCGTGACAGCCTCGGGAGTGGTCCGGCACCACATATAAAAAAAAGTTGCCAAATAAATGGGGATTTTGAAAGCAATGTTCGCTGAACTAGATGGGCCTAATATATCCGATGACTATCCGGTGTTGAATTAAAATTCCTTAAAAGTGTGACAATTTTTTTATTATTAGAATATGATACGTTAGAATGCGAGTGCGTTAATCCTGTAGCCCTTTTGCCTGAGGGATATTCTATACCCCTCCATAACCCCCGGAAGCCCCCCCCCCCCTCAAGTTGGAGGGTGGTGGTCCGCACATGGTTCAATTTTTGGCTTAGTGGTCTGCAGATTTCTACGGGTTGGGAACCACTGGTATAGGTGAACCAACACCACCTCCTGGTGCTACCTCAATTTGGACCGAGCAACTCCCACGGGCAGCATCTTGAGGGTCCGTACTTCCCCCTCCCTCTGACCACATGGAAAAACTCGGCGAATTTCTAATCTTGTGCAAATTTAAAATAAAAACATAAAACCTTCACAGAAAAAAAAAGAGTCAGGATTCGGTAGTTTCGTGTTTTGGAACACATTTCCTGTAGGTTGCGATGGAAAATATGTCATTGGACTCTTTAAAGTGTTAAACTTCATCCGAACCGAGCTAAAAAACTAAAGAGTTTTTCATTTCTTTAACGATTGCAAACTCCACATGAAAATGACAAATTTATCGACAAACGTTGAGCTTGATAATAATGATGATTTGCAAGAACTTTGCCAAAATAAGCAAGCTGTAAGTACCCCAGAAACATCCACCAAGATTATGCGCGAGATGACGCAAAAGGCTTGTCGTGAACCCTCTTTCTTACACCGGTTCCCTTAGATTCTTTCTATGACATAGGGGCAAATGAGGTAGTGCAAAAATGATCTCGTCACTGAACAAGACGAACATAAATTTATTTACAGATTTAACATTTAAACATTTTCACACATAACATAAAAATTACAGAAGACTGAGCACGGGGTGGGCAAGCCTACAACATCTTACCAGACCTTCGGCTACGACTGCACTCTAATCTAGTTACCGATCAATTAATTAACTGGAGGCGAGACGAGCCTGCTTTAATCTTGCCAGGCCTCCTGAAACTACTCTCAGAGATTCTCTTTCTCTATCTTAATTCTAATTACCAAGTAATTACCTAACCAGAGGTGAGACGAGCCTTCTTAAATCTCGCCAAACCTCCGTTCCCTACCAGAGACGCTCTCCTTCTCTTCCTTTCTTACTGACTGCCCGACGACCCCCTCCACCCTCTTGGGTTTAACGCCCCCGCAGCCAATCCCTGATTGGTAGAGGGGTGGGGGGAATAACGGGGCACAACACTTTCGCTTTAACCAGCGCTGCTAGTCAAACATTACACTACAAGGCTATTGAAAAATATTTAGAACCTCTTCATCTAGATGAAAATAAGACTAGTTTGGAGGAAACAATAAGACGAGAAATGTCACAGTTTGAAGAAGATGGTTAAATGGTGTTCGATGTAAAAATTAAAGCTGACTTACAATTACTTTTTACGTATAACACCACAAGTATCGAATTCAGAAAGAGCCTTTTCAGTTTCAGGCCAAATTTGTATGAAAATACATTTACAGTTATGTGACAAAAGCATAGATACGTTATGTTTTTTAAGCGCGATCTTCCCAAAACGTTTAATTAAAATAAATTAAAGAGAAACGTACTTTTTACTTGCGTAATTAACTAAAATTATTTAGATAGTAATTAAGCATAGTTTTTCATTAACATTTATGACGGATGTTTTGTGGTTCATGTTTTACTGAAACCCGGGTAATGCATGGGTATCCGGGTCTGTATTTTTAGTCCCATTTCGCAATCCCTAGTATTGCATATTTACAACAATCAGAAACACGTTACAAATGTTTTTTAGTTACACCCAATAAAGAAAAAGAGTAAGGGAATAGTCTACAACATATTTTGGGTAGGAGCGCCAAAAACAAGCATAGCCATTGGTTATAGCTGCCCCGTAATCACCATAAGGGGGTAATATATTAATTGCGGAGGCCGAAAAAGACGCGGCTCATTAAGCCGTTTCTCTAAGCAGAGGAGGACGCGGTTCTTTTCGGGTAAACTTTAAATGAGTAATTTTACTTTCAGAATATGACAGAGGTCATTAAGGTACTACAAATTTAAGCGTATATGCCAGGTATTTAACATAGGCAAGTCATTATTCCTTGCGACGGAACATCATCACACGAATAAGTTTATATTTTACCTCCAATTCTGTATCTTAATATCTTCTGTAAATCTACTTCCGCTATCTATACTTTTAATTGGTTAATCGGGCTAAATTGCGCTCTTGGGTTCTTTTGGATGCCTGTAAAATGATGCGAAAATCGAAATTGCAATCAAGGTTAGGGACAACTTATAACGGTACTCGCAGCCTAAAAATCCTCTAAAATCAGAAGAGAACATTATAACCAGCGGACATCATGGCGTAAAACCTACGACTAGTCCGTCGGGGAGAATCCCTTAACAATGTAAAGCAGGGGTGTCAAACTCAAAGGCTACCTTGCGCCAAACAAACAAGGTTTAACTATAGGTGGGCCGAAAAAAAAAAAAAAAAAATCAATATTAATAGAAACGTAGGATTATTTACCTAATTACAGTATATTCAACATAAATATATGCATTTTGTTTAATAATAGCAAAAAAGAGTATCATCAAAAAAACATTTAGCGAATTCTTCCTATCTTATTATAATTCTGCGTAGGTTATTTTATTATATACTTTATTTATATAGATTATTGTGTGCCAATATATTGGCCGGGCCGCAAAAATGTTCGTCGCGGGCCGCGAGTTTGACACCCCTGATG
Organism: Dolomedes plantarius; assembly: GCA_907164885.2. NCBI lineage: Eukaryota > Metazoa > Arthropoda > Arachnida > Araneae > Dolomedidae > Dolomedes > Dolomedes plantarius. The sequence continues at coordinate 50,606,029 of OU015493.1, read as the reverse complement.
TAAAGTGTCGCATATCCTGTCAGGAACGAAACTCTATCGTAACCTTCCGAGACAGGCGCTCTTACAAATTACACAACCCAGGAAATGTGAAGAGGACCAATTTTGAATTATCTTTCTCATAATGTATAAAGTAATGTGTAATACCTAGGGTTATTCCATATTTTTCATATGCATTTCGAGGGTAGTACGGCTAATTTTAGAGAAGATGAGCTCCATGGCTAGGCTTATTTCTGCTTGCTAACTATGGATTTATTACACCTGGATTAACCCACTGAACAAAAAACATGCCTCCGTACATCAGTTGATGCAAGAATCCTTGCTCTTAACTGCATCAATACTATGGTAAAAAGACTTGGTCTCCTTCAAAACAAATCAGGCAAACTGTAACCAAAAGAAGCATTGTTTCTTTTTTTTACTTGTCATTACAAACCACTAAGCATGGCAAGTTCAAGTACCCCTCCCATCACGTTCAGGAAGTGTATGTACGTTAAGAACTGAACAAGCAGATGCGTTTAAACGATAGTGCATACTTCGTTTTTAATTCAGATTTATACGCTATCTTATTTCAGAAAGTTTGTGATCTTTTCGGAGGGAAAATTTTTAAACCGAGAGCAGTATCCAGGAGAGGGAAAAAAAAAAGAAAAAAGGAGGGGATCCTTGTATAGCAATCGCTAATCTCAGGAAAAGCACAGTTATCCGTTAGGATTTAAATCCACGGGAGCGTCGCATTCATGAGAGAGGGGGAAATAGATGGGGCCAGGACAACGAGTCACTGCAGTTATGATCACACGCGGTTTCCTTTTTCCTGCTTGCTCTTAATGCGCGCGCGAAATTAGACACTCCCGTGGAACGGAGTAAAGCGAAACCTCGCGGCAGAAAGAGACCGAATGAGTAAAAAGGCCCTCTCGAGTTACGAACCATTTCATTTTCACAGGTTAGCAAACGGGTTAACACTCTGTCGGGGACTGTCCCCAAATGAACACTATGTCACTCACTCACTCACTCTCTCTCTCTCTCTCTAAACAAATCAAAATATTTTCTCATACTTATCCCCCCCCCCTCGTATTTACCTCATTTTTAAACAGCAAGCGTCATGTTTCAAAAATCATACTCCAGTTTTAAAAATTTTCATTGATATTTAATCAGCGCATCCGATTCGGGACAGAATGGCGAAAATAAAACTTTATAATATTTGATTCAACTTTTAAAAATCTGGGACATTTTTAAATACAGTAATACACATATTTTAATATGCTTGGGAATTTTTAAGCGTGAAAGAAGAACATTATATACTGACACGAGTATTTAAAGAACTATGAACATCAGAGAGCAGAAATCTAATTTTCAAAAATAATCAGAAGATAGAACCCAAAAAGTGAAATGAACTTAGAACTTTAAATAATTTGTGTATTATTATTATTAAAAAAATTAAAAAAAAAAAATTTCATTATCTCATAGTGAATTTTTCAAACGTTTAAACAGCATATAACGTAAAAACAAAACAATATAACAACGCCTGGAATTTCACGGATTGTCTTCATTTACAGAATGTCAATTTCAGCAAAATTTCGAATTTTGCTTTCAATCATCCTTCTCCAAGAGACCCATAAATACCCATGCCATCGTCCGGACCCGTTGACTCCGCGTTCGGTTGTCAACCAACATCGGTGTTGTGTATCACTTTATAAATTAAATATACAGAGCATCAAACATATTTATAACATTTTTCTCAACCTATTGTTCGAGTTTGATGAGTGTCATTAGATTAATTTTCGCGCGGATTCATTGTGGTGGCATTCATGAAAGTTGAGCAATTAATCTTTATATATATAAATGAATGAATGTTCATATTTTATGCGCTGCCGTACCGTTCATCCGATTGCGATGAAATTTGGTCAACTTATTGCTTGAACTTGCAAAGGTTATACACTATTTTCATCCCGCTACGACGATCCATTCCCGAATTATGTTAGAACAAGTTTGCGCGGTATCAACGGATATTTTTGTTCAAAGCCATTGTAACATTTCATTGTTGCCAATTAAATTATAACATTTCCGTAAAAATAAATACACATGAATTAAAAAAGTGATTTATTCATATATTGGCGGATGCAAGAATGAATTTGATATATTATTTTCATATACGTGGCAACGCCGTAATATTTCTTTTTAAAAATGAAAAATAAGGATGGAAAGTCACTCCTTTTCAATGAATGTGTTATCTATCCATTTTATGAATTGAAACTATCCCAAGCTACCTGTTCAAACTCAAACATACTGAAGGACACGTTCACTTAGCTAGAAACACGTGCGTTTAGTCTTGACGCGATGATTTATATAACTGAAGTGACATTGAAACATAGCAGATGATTTAGTTTTGAGAAAGAATTCCGAGCATGAAATATGTGTATATACTTTTTCTATAATAATTATCAGATTTGCTGTGTTTTAATATTGAATGTGATCTCAATCCATTCAAACATTATTGATTCTTTTTCTATAATAATAAATCCATTCAAACGTTATTGACTAGCTGTAAATTAATGTTTTAAAATACCCAAAAAGAGGAGAGCATCTTTTAATCCTGCAGAAGTAAGGGCAAAATGTCAAAGATTGTTGAGAAATGAGCAATGTGATGGGAAAAAAACAGAAGCGCGCGAAGCCAACAGAATTCAAAATGCAGTTAGACGCACACAAGAATCTGAAGATAAAACATTCCCAAGAGCTCGAAGGCAACAGAATTCGAATTGTAGTAATCCGAAGCAGTGAGACTGATGAAGAAACTTTAACGCGTCGAACATACGATCGTCTTCGAGCTTCAACATCGAAAGGAGAGGAAAGCGATGAACAACGACAGCACCGACAACAAAATAATGCTAATTTTAGCGAAAACTTTAGATCATCATAACATGAGGCTAATCATTGAAAAAAAATAACAGAAACTGAATCCCGAGCGAGGCCGGATAATACATCTAGTAAGGCAATAATTATAAATCATGTTTTATGTACGATAATTGTAGCATACAGTTATTTAATTTGTTAATTGGTTTTTGATTGACAATTTTCAAGTTATTTTAATTCCTTTTCATTTTGATTGACTGACTCAAGGAAAAGTTGTTTTTCTTCTAAAGAATTAAGTTTGGTTTAGTCTTTTATTTATTTACTCAATTATAATTTAAGTTTTTTATACGCTTAATTTTTCCGTTTTTTTATATAAAGTTTAAATTATCGCAAAAGGAATTAAAACACAGAAGCGCTTCACAAAAACCCAGACGACACAGAAAGAAAATGGCGCCAGAGATTCTTAATTTCATTCACGAGAAGGGACAATTTTTGCCCACTGTTAACGAAAAAAAGGCCCGTTTAACGCCAAGAATATACTGATAAGGGATCCCGTCGGTCAGATTAGGGTCCCCGTAGTGAAGATCAAGAACCCTTTAGATCAGCGGTTCTCAACCTGGGGGCCGCGCCCCCCTGGGGGGGCGTAGAAGAATTTCAAGGGAGGCGCGAGTTAAAAAAAAGTAAAATAAAAAGTAAAACTAACTATAATTTACTGTACTCATATTTTGCGGTGACAATGTAACCATAACGTATTTTCGACATAGGAAGACGATAACTGTCGTAATTGTAAAAACACGATAATTGTACGTCTGGGCGTTGAAAGTGACCTGAGGTATGCATTATCACAGTTACTACGCAATATTTAAAAACTTGTCAAGGAGAAACAGTGCTAGCCCTCTCATTAATGTTGTGAAAGTGACTGGTATTACATGACAACCTCACCTAGATCCTTGATTACCTCAAATATATTTGATCTGTATTTAATTCTTTGATTTCATATGTTCTAATAATAATATGTTCCAAATTAGGATACATATAATATTAAATTTTGTATACTAAATTATCTAGTCTATATTTTTATTTAATAACAAGCTTCACGTTCAGATTCCGATTGCACTATTTGTATTGGCCACATATGGTAGTGGTGGTAGGGGGGGGGGGGAGGCGTGGCCTCACATCAGTGTTCAAAGGGGGGCACAGAGCCTGAAAGGTTGAGAACCCCTGCTTTAGATGGTTTCGTCCAATCGGAGAAGATATGGTGAGAATTGAAGGGGCGCCCCCGTAGGAGGCTGGACGAAAATAATATAAAGGGTTGACATGAAAAACAGACCCCCTCTCTTTCTGACTGCTGCTGTTCCTATCTGCAACTGCTAACGCTATAATGATGATGTTGAAAAATAAGATCGAAAACTCAATGGGTTTTTCTCCCGATATCCGAAGATAGCTTTGTCCTGGATGATGCCTCGAGGCCATATAAACTCCCCCTTCAGATAAGTTTTTTAGAAAGAATTTTCAGCCATGGCATAATTCAAATTAATTTTTTTTTTTGGTTCTTCTAATATTTTTATGTCAGTCAATCGTCAATCTTGCTATATATACACTGCTGGCCACCCAAATTGCAACACCAAGAAAGACAAGAGATATCACAACAAAATTTATTTTGTAGATAACATGTTGACCAAGTATCAAATGATTAAATTTATAGACTTCTGTGAAGTGTGGTTCCTGCCAAAATCAGTAGCCAGAGTAGCCGCCATTATTGGAGATCACCGCTGCCACACGCCTCGGCATTGATTCAAAGAGACTTTGGATGAATTCTTGGGGTACAGCAGACCAAGCAGCTTCCACACGTTGCCAAAGTTGATCTGCTGTAGCAGCTGGGGATGGAATCTGGGTCAATCGTAGAGCAACCATGGACCACATGTTTTCTATCGGCGAAAGATCCGGAGAGCAAGGCGGCCAGGGAAGCAATTCAATCTGGCGATTGACGAAGAACCGTTGGACAATGCGTGCCACGTGTGGTCGCGCATTATCCTGTTGAAATATGGCTGTGGGCAAGCCCTGAAGGTAAGGAAGGACAACTGGCTCCAACACCTCGGAGATGTAGCGCTGGCTGTTTAAAGTACCGGCAATGCGTACTAGAGGTGTGCGAGAGTGATATCCAATACCGCCCCATACCATAATACTCGGTGCAGGACCAGTGTGGCGGTGCATAACGCAGCTGTTCAGCATCCTCTCTTCACGGTGTCTCCAGACTCGAATGCGACCATCGTGGTGTTGCAAACAGAAGCGTGACTCGTCAGTAAAGACAATTTCATTCCATTCTGCCGTCCACATCCTTCTGTCATCGCACCATTGGCGGCGGAGACGTCTGTGGTTCTGCGTCAAGGGTAGACAAAGCAATGGACGTCTTGCGGACAGACCACTCTGCTGTAAACGGCGTCGAATGGTACTCGCAGACACTGGATGATGCGTTACAGACTGCATGTGCTGTGCTATGGTTCGTGATGTGACTGAGCGATCCGTCACTGCAATGCGCACAATTTGCCTGTCATCACGTGAAGTGGTGCGCTGAGGTGGATGCGATCGAACACGCCGGTCCGTCGTACCCTCCTGCATCCAACGATCACATATCCGCATTACAGTTGTTTGGTTTCGTCCAACACGACTACCGATTTCCCTGAAAGATAATCCACAATCTCGGTAGGCCACTATCCTTCCTCTGTCGAACTCGGATACTTGATCAAAAGATGATCGCTGTTTTCGACGAGGCATAATTGATCGTTTTTTTTTTTGAAAAAAACCACAAAAAACACAATTGCCGAACTTTAAATCGTCGAAATCTCCAAGCCTTAAATAGCGCTTTGAAGTGGCGCCACAGGCGTGCGTGATGTGCGTCTGCGCTGAAATTCTAATCATTTGCATATCTCACCTCCGCTAATGCATGTTGTAAATGTCATGTTATTTGCATGTTTCCTTCAGGGTGTTGCATTTACAGTGGCCAGCAGTGTATATATATATATATATATATATATATATATATATATATATATATATATATAAATATATATAGGTAATTTTTTTTTCTTTTAATGATGTTCAAGGTGATACTTATTAAATTTAAAACGAGGGATATTATTTGATAGTATTATAGTTACAAGTAGAATAAGAGTTGTTATTAATAAGTATTTGCATGTTGAATCTATATTGAAGTTTAAGGCAAGAGAGAAAGATTCTACTAACTTCTTCTGTTATAAGAAATGAAATTAATGTTATTAACTTTTGTTATAAGTAATGAATAAAATTCAGTTTAGTTCCTAAGTTTAAATTGAGTCTCATGTTTTTCAGTATTCATTTGTGAATTTCTGTTAGCCATATAATTTAGGTTATTGTTTTAGTTTGGGGAAATAGAACACAACGCAATGCTCACAACGCGAACGACTATACGACTAAATGAAATGAAAAATGTAACTAAGAGAGTTTAAGAACTCATCCAATTTTAATAATAAGAAATAAGTTAATAAATATTTTTTTAAATACTTGTACTTTCCATAATCTTTATATAACTTCATTTATTAATTAACTTCAATATTAAAATACTTTAAATACTTTTCTATTAAATATCAAATATAAACTTTACTCTCAATAATAAATTACTTTTTAAATAATAAATACTATTATTTGTAAATAGTATAACACTAACAATTTTTAAATACAACATCGGCGAGGGAGAGGATGGGATCGACAGTTGAATTTGGTTCACTACGATACGCCCATAACTGAAGATTTACTTGATTGAAAATTATAGTTATCAGAATCTGTTCTCTTTGAGGGACAATATTACATGATGGACACGTAAAAAAATTTAAGAGGTTTTAAAACCGCTAAATTTATTATACTTACACGTCAAAAATATTTTCTCGCTATTAATATTTTGAGGTAAAAAAAAACTTTTATTATGCCTCTGCAAGCTAAGGAACTTCTAAGAAACGAGACAATATTAACCACCCTAAAGGAGGCGTTTCTCGTGAAAAATAGCGATTACAACTCTGCCGCATTGCATGAAAAACTGACATTTCAGAGGAGGTAGATCCCCCCCCCCTCCCTCACACACTCGAAATATCAAAGAATTATTTAAGATTCTATAAAAATCGTAAACTGAACCACACGATAACGTGCATGTTTTCTAATATACAATTGTAAATTTTCGAGACCTTTTAGGCACTTATTATAGTATCAAGAAGTTGACGATTTGAAATAAGCACTTTTACGGATTAAATTAACTCTGAAACTTATTCACAGACAGATGGTTCCGAATGTTTAAATCATGTTTCCGCTAAAATTACTAAGTCAAATTTAGTTTCGTCTACACAACGCAAGGACAATCTGGCAAGACATCGCAATTTTGACCGTTAACTGGGAAAAAAAAAAAAAAAAAAAAAAAAAAAAACTCTTCCCAACCACGTCTTCCTACTCATTTAACGAACATACCTAGTTCCTAGAAGCTGCGATGGGATGCACCTTGATTTTTCCTAGAATGCACGCAAGTGCAATTCACGTCTCGTCAATACCTCAAAGCTTGTTCTCCTCAACTCGATCCTCGATTGATTCGGTACCTTTCCTTGAAAGAATCATATTGTCAATGTATTGAAACCATGTGCGCTTTATTCCCCATAGAATGCGGACACCACATCTCACGAACAACTTACATACACATACTCACAAACACAAAAATTAATAGATTAGTTACATAATACTTTTCATTACTCCACCAGAATAGTGTTATAAACTTAGATTATATCATCAATTCTTAAAATCGGGTTTCCGGAAGAAAAAAAATCCAAACACTTGAAATTACTTTTGAGGCTTTAAAAAAATACAAAAATCGGACTATCTAATCTGTCTCTCTATAATTATACTCAAAAATCGGCTAAGACTGCGAAACTAAGCAAATTAAACTAATTTTAAAAAATGCCCACTTACACCGTTAATAATAAACCCTCAGATATAACAAATAAACACGCAAGTGTCTTCAGTATACAAACAATATATGGTTTTTTTAAACACCTACCTTAGCAGTTGAATCAAGCAATGTTAGTATTTATTAATTATACGATAAACTCTATACAAAGGTAAACCCAATAGAAAGAAAAGATTATCGGGCTTAAAATACTAATAAATGAAACAAGATGAACATACTTCGTTCTTCCACCTTGAAATCAACAAATTAAAGATGAGGTCTGGCACAGACATGACTAGCTGGTTGAATGATACCTCTATGCTCACATTGCCAACCGTCGGTTAAACCAACCAGGGCTTAGTTTCAAATCGATTTCGAATGACTATATACGCCCATGTCAACCGCGAGACCCGAACCAGCAGAATCTGGTTCCGGATACTAACTTCAAAGTCTTTCGCAATCGTCCGACTAACACAGACATGGGGGAAAACCCTTCTAGATCAACACTGCTCACTCCAGCAGCGCCCATTTATCTCATCCCTGCGCTTTTTAAGATCATAAGCGTACAGAACATTTTAACCCGTTTTCATTATTTTTTGAAACGCTGTAATATGCAGATAAAGGATAGAGGGAAGAAAACTAATATTTAGAGGCTATTTCAATAGTTTTTAAAAGGAGCAAATAAACACCATGGAAGTCAATTCAAACAATACTGAGAGAAAAATTATTTTAGGAAAACTGGCTCCGTATAAACATACTTATGATGAGCAAATAAACTAGGCGATAAAAGCAGTCGGGTTCGGCTCCCCCCCCCCTTCCCACTATTCAATCCCTTTTTCGGACACAGGGTATTGTAAAAAAGGGGGAAAGAAAAAAATCTGCATAATCAGAAGCTCAGAAGTAGTGAAAACGCCCCCACTCCTCGTTTAACGTAATAATTCTCGAGAGGCAGGAACAAAAGCGTCGGTGATTTCCCAATTTATTATCCGCCGGAAAGGGAAAAGAGAACAGGCAATGCATGTAAACAAAATATTAAGTACAGAAGGGTAAAAGTTTTTTTTTTCGCCTAAAAAATTCTACACCTCATCACTAATATGGGGTCGATAAATTTATATATGTCTGAAAGATATAGACCCTCATCTAAAATATGCGTGAAGGTCCAAGCGTCCTCTTGCTTCTGCAGCAGTAAAAATTACCCGGCACTTTGATACCGGTGGGTTTATATTATGTTTTCCATTCCGAAGTTTTTTATTTTCTTGAAATTACTTTCTAAGTAATGTCAAGAAGTAGCTACCGTCAGAGACAAGTGCCTGCCGCATTAAAAGAAAAAAAAAATATCTGTCCAAATAAAACCACCTGCAGGTAGTCGAGAGAAATTATATGGTAATATACAAAAGAAACCTGCTCAGGAAAATCAGGAGTGATCGGGTGGACAAATGTTATAACTCTGAGAAGGAGGGGGGCAGTAATCCCATATGTCTGTAGGAGGAAGCTGCAACCGATCACATGACGATCCAGATGGCTATAGATTGATGAAAGGGAAATGGGGAAGTAGTTTTCCCTGAAGAACAAAATAACTCTACATACTCCGTAACTGACGAAATATGTTTAAGGTGACTGCCTACGTTCGGAACAAAATTTTTGAAATAATTCAATTTCTTGCCATTTTATACTATTTTTGGTTAAACAATGAATTTTTAAGCATAAACAGCTTAAAATTTTATCCATATGTATTGCATTTTTTGAAAAATTGGGTAATTTAAGGGAAATTTTAGCTAAATTTTACCAAAACGGTTTACACTCTACAAGAAAAAGTATTGCAGCAATCTTAATTATTTTTGGCCATTAGTTATAAATAACAACAATCTTCAAAATGAACCAAAATCAATGAGAAATTTTGAGGTACAAGAAAATAACAATGGAAAATATATGCTAACATGCAATTTTTCGAAATTTTAGTTGCTCAATCTATTTAAAAGCACCTGCAAAATGAAAAGTATTTCACTTACCTTAAAAATTTTGGGTCATTTCATTGTTCATATTATTTAAAATATACACTGAAAATTTCATGACAATACATTCATTATATTTTGAGATATCATGAAAATGGTAAATTGGTTTTGTAAAAAAATAAGTTTTGAGAAAATTGCAATTAAAGTTTTCAGTTATCTGAAAAACAAAGTTTCGTTAGACATAGAAGTCTAAAATGCCCCAGGATAGTAAGATAGGCCTTCGGTTTCTTCATTCAGTATGCCTTTTTTCTTTCGGCGTGCACATAGTCTTTTTCTTTGAATTTTTGCTTGAGGCAAAGATTTTCTTTTTGAGTCGTAAACTCTGTCAAAATCACTGGATTCCAATCCGCTTAACACATAAGAGCCTGTCTGTAAATGTAAATTGTTTAAAACTGTAAGAATACCTTTAGCACCATCATTAAATTGAAGGGCAGCTATGTATGACCCCAGTTGCAAAGTTTTTAATTCAACAAAATGAAGTTTTGGAATGAAATTCCACAGAACACCGTTGAAACTTTCATTTGCATTCTGTGTTTTCCCATGCAGACACTTCTCTAACAATTTTTGATCACACAGCTTCATGTAGATGGGTTTCACAATGTTGATAACACTTTCTGGAAGTCCAACGGATTTATCGTTATAGGTGGTATTTAATGATTTTGCCCGTTTGAACTTGCACCAACTGTCAAGTCCTTCTGGGCACTGACCATGCATTGGGTGCTTGTTGCTAGAACAGCAGTGGTAAAAAGCTGCAATTACTGCTTGTTGCATGCTTTGTAAACTACCAACATTACTACGGATTGCAATTCCGTAGTAATTTTGAAGCTTATCAATAAAGCGATCAGTCAGTTTCCCTTTACCTCCGAGTCCTTTAGTGCACTTTTTTAATTTTCGAAGGTGAGTGCCAACTCTCTTCTGGATATGACCAATGCATTCCAGTTTATTTACCGAGTTCTCACCATATATGTTTTTCACAGCATTAAATGCTTTAGAGTCACCATCACCATAGTACTCAGTATAGCATAAATTCCTCATATGTTTTGATCTCTCAAAAATACGGTAAACACCCACAGTCTCCATATTTGAAGCTGAACCGGTATGATTTCGACAGGTATGTGGTTTAGAAACAGTATCTAGTGTTCCAGACGTGGTACTACATATCCTGCAGAATTGAGTCATTGTTTCTAAATCTAATATTTTGCCAGTGTCAATTGAGATACAGCTGACGCAACCATTCAGTGATGAATAACCCCTCTTCTGCCACGTTCCATCAACGGAGACCCCACAATTCACTACTGCTTTTTTCGTGCATTTCAAATCTTTAATTTCTTTTGCAGCATTACACATACTTTCTTCAACAGCTTTATATGCAGCCTGATGAATTTTCAGTTCTTGTTGTCTGAAAGTTCCTTTAGAAAGGAAAGGCATATCCAGTACTGAGAACAATTTTTTTCCTGCTGTATAGCCTTTTCCTATAAGTCTTAAAGCAAAAACAGCAAGAGTATTTATATTATTAGACTTATCCAACTTTTTTGAAGAGGCAAACCCTTTTGAGAAAGAACAGTTGTTGCATTTTAGTAAAAAATTGGAACACATACCAAACCGTGAATCTTCAGTCAGTGAGAGTTTATTGTTGAAACAGACTGGACAACATAATATTGCAAATACAGAAACTAAAATGTCAATATCCATTATTCTGCTTCCGCAAAGTTCAATTATCTTTGAACTTTCTTCCAAAGAAACACCTTTCTTGCTCTCAAGTTTCGATGAACTTGCAGTATTTACTTCACTACAATCAACTGCAACAGTTTCATTTTTCTTCGAAATGGTGAACTGATTTCCATTAAATTTTCTCTTTTTAGAACGATAATTTTTGCGTTGACCCATTTCTTATGATGTTTTCCGTAAAATTAAAAATGATTTTTAAACAAAAAGCAGTATTTTATATTAGAAAATAGCGAAAGCAAAGAGAGAGAAATATCAGCGTGACGATGTAAACAAACGAACACATGAACTAATTTGTTGCCACTTTTCCATTAATAAACAAATAATATTTTTGGTAAAAACATTTAAGAATAATGTAAAAACATTAGAATAACTTAAAATTACAAAAAAATTAACTTTAGGGCTGAAAATGAGCAAAATACTGCAATTTTAAAACAACTTCCGGTTTGGAGCTACTACTTCCGGTTTCATTTTTTTGGAGACATCATGTTTTATAATGGCTATAACTTTTCTTCTAAATCACGTAAAGACAAAAGAAAAACAGTTTTGGAAAGATAAAAGTCCAAACAATAAGAAACACAAATAAAAAAAAAAATCGACCTAGAGGTCGAAAATCGGTGTTTTCAACGTAGTCGGTCACCTTAAATGGAAGAAATGACGAAACATGTTGAAACTGGATTTAAATGTTTTTTCCTTTAAATCCAGTTTTAACTGAAGAAAAAAAAAATCCAGTTTCACCTTAAGAATAAAAACTATGAGAACCGGAAAGCATGAGAAAAAAAATTACGGCCCTTGAAAGCAAAAATAATTATTTTTAAGGACCTGGGCTTTTTAAGGACCTTGAAAAACCGGAACTGATGACGAGTTCCGAAAGATTTTTAAGGACCTTACAAACACTGTGATCCTTACACAGCTCACATCCCTAACGAGTTCCCCCAAGGTATTTCTTTTCACGAGAGGGTCATCGAATCAACCAAAAGAAAAGCAGACCACTGAACATACATTCCACCTCCTTTGCAGAGGCAGAAGGAATATCTTTCAACCAACTACAGTCGAACCCCGTTATAGCGAACCCGGTATATTACGAACTCACGGATATAACGAACGAAAATTTTGGAACCGCCGTTTTTCTATTATACGTAATTTAATTAGTATTGTGTCAGTTTAATGTAATCGATTTTAGTCGATTTAATTCATTAAAGATCATTTTTAATAGATTTCATCATTTTTTAATACATCATTATTCAATACACATTGCATCTAATAAGTTATACATTCTGCGAACTTTAGTATTTTTCTTAACGGTCCGGATATAGCGAACCACCGGATAAAGTGAACAAAACCTTTGGTCCCTTGAAATTCGTTATAACGGGGTTCGACTGTAATACAGAGAAAAAAAATTAATGAGTAAAATAGGCAGGGTTGTTCTGTCATGCTACGTGTTTTGAAACGTTCATGCATAAGACTATTAGAGAAACACACATAGAGAGGATCCTATGTCACGGATAATGTGACAATGCTACGGAATCGACATATTTCACCGGACGAAGCCTTGATACGACGCTAATACGAGCAAAGATTTGTTGACTTTACGCTACACGTGAATTATGTGGAGAAGGCCCATACTACCATAATAGTAATGGAAGACGTGTACCAATCCGTATCCAATGCAGACCCGAAACAACGAAGATTAGATTTCTCGAAAATCCTTCCGACACTTCACACCATCATCAACTGCAGCCAGAACATTTGACCACGTTAATTTGAAGAATTCCTGTCCGTAGAATCCACGGTATTCAAATCCGACTAAGGCTCGAAAGGTCTTCCTACGCTTCAGTTTATCACATCACTGTGCATTCGGCGTATGCAATACGGGGATAACCCAAATATCCCGCATGTCACTATGAAAAAAAAAGAAAGAAAAAACACTACCAAAGCATCGGTTCTTATATTTTTTTACACACCTCCGCATATGCTTTTATCAAAAGAATCGAATAATCACGAATATCTTTAAAATCCTCCTCGCGAAGTTCTATGGGAGGGCAATCCGTCATCAGACCGAAAGGGTGACCGGCGGCGAAATTTCGCTTTCCTCGGCCACTCTACTCGTAGGTGGGTGAGGGGGGAATGAGGAGACGTCCAATATGAAGAATTATCACGAATCGTGATCTGAGTGCAGGAATAAGAAACCCCTACCTGCCATCGATGCCCGATATTTGGGAGTATCATCCTCAGATGAAACAGTGAGGTCCGCGATACTGCAGATGTCGGTTTATTGCGAGTACAAAGACCACGTTCTTGCCGAATTCTCGAAATTATTAACATTTGTAATAAAACGCTTTCAGCGCCTAAATCACACCTAAACAGAGATAGCTGTTGCGCTTTTGGATAAAAGTACCCCAAATATACATCTAATTTTGGAAGCTCAATTTTGGAAAAGTTTTGATTTAATTACTAAATATGCTTTCTTAGCCCTAATACTATATACTGAAATAATGTTAAGGTAAGCTTAGTAAAAATTTGAAAAAAATATCTTCGAAAATTTTTATAGCATTAATCTGCAACTCAGATAGACTTATGAAATTTCTATTACAGTTTTCATTGCATGCAGTACTAGAATAATGTTAATAAAAACAACAAACAGTTAAGGTCAAATATTATTACAATAATAAGGCAGTTGCATGCAGCATATCTCATCTCAACCCGGACAAAAACGAAGAGATACTTTTGCACTTTTTTAAAATATCAATCTCCGATTCTTCGCCATCTTTTCAAACAACCGCGATAAGTTTAATAATCTTAGACCATAGCTGTTCTTACATTTCGTGGTCTCCACTGATGGATGGTTAACACGTACAGAAAATCCCATGAAGAGCGCGATCATAACTGTAGTTTAAAACTACGACCAGACTAATAATTTATTACATTTCACTAGTCTTTTATATTTTAATTAATCCAAAATTCTTGATAAACCATTTTTTAAAACATTTACTATTGATTTTGATACACATCTATATCCTCGCATTCTATTACAACGAAACGCCTCCCTTAATTTCATGGGGGAAAAAATGCTGGCTAATTTGTAACGAAGAAGAAGTTGTAGATAATAGTTTAAATAAGGCAAGAAAATGTGCCCTCAACACCATTTATTCTGCCAGATCAAATAAAAGATGCTGTGGAGCAACGGAATCGTCCTCTCTCCACCGCATGAGAGCGAGCCACTAAAAATAGCCCGAGCAGCGACGTCCGCTGAAGTCAGTACGTACTCCCCACCCCCGTCTCAGGATACCATTTTTCACCCTTCAACACCGATAGGCCACCGAGTTCTTTGGCAGCGGCATCAATGGGGTACTCCAAATATTAAAAATATTTCTACTCCTAAATATTGAAAATATTTCTTTTGCTCCGGGCGCACCGACTTAAACTTACCAAGAATACAAGAAAAATTCTTTTATGCTGTTTTCGTTAAATCTGGGGTAAAAGCATCTTTAAAAGTCATAACAAAGAATTATTTCCTCACACCGTACTTGATATCGTAACAAAAATAAAAAGCGATCTGTTTTACCATTTAGCATGGTAGCAAAGTTTTGTTTACATAAGGGGGTTTTTATAGGTTAAATTCAAAAGCAAAATAAACCTGTTTGCAACATGGACAGATTACTGCAAATCTATATTCTCTTATATCTATGATTACATGAGTAATAGCATTCATAAATCCAAACCAAGAGAAAATGAATGAGTAATGTATAATGTTTCAAATGGTAATTTTCTGAAATCATATAGTTATAATTTAATTGCAGCGGCTTACAATTCAGCGTAATTTTTAAAATTTCATAAAGATTAATATTTTCTTCTGATAACAGTACTAACAGCAATTTCCCTTTTATCATATCATCATCACATGACAAATGAAATTTCACTGCAAGCACTATCTTTCATAAGGCAAAATACTAAAGCTACATGTTTAGTATTATTTCATAATATATTTATTCCTTGCTATCAACCTTAAGATTTTCTATTAATTAAATTACGAATTAAACTTAGCAATTCATCTTTTCCCCTAGTTTAGTTATTTAAATTTCATGAATCAAGTGATTAATCACAGTTATGATTTTTACATACATTAAAAAAAAATCGTTTTAGCAGTGCATACAGGAGAAACAAAAAATCATCTCCTGTCATATAAATTACAGAACGAATGGAGTATCCATTAGATGCTTTTAATCACGGAATAACTCTACATACCAATTCAAACAGACCTTTTTTCATGAAATCTTTAATGATACAGAATTTACTAATGGATCATAGTGCTTCTTTGTCTATCACACTACTCCATCCCTGAAATTCCAAACACCATCAGTAGTAAGTTCAATCAATTTTGTTCAGAGCAGCTAAGTCTGAAATTCTTAACCTTCAAATCTTTTCCCTTTCTTGAAGCAATAATTTTAAAAACCACATACACATAAACACTGTCCATATATTTTTTTATACTTAAGACTCCAGAGTGAGGATATTTTAAAGATTTTTTGCTAATGGATAAAAGTGTTAGAGTGGCAAAAATTAGAGTATAATTAAGTTAGAAACTAATATTGCAAATTTCATTGACAAATAATTACATCATAATATAAAATGCTTATGGAAAACATATGAAGCAAAAAATTATAAAGTACTCACAACTGTAAATTTATAACTGCATTTAATTTGAAATACAACAATATTAAAAGAGCACTTTTCAAGAGATATATTACTTTGGCATAACAAACTACCAAGTAACCTAATTTTTTGTAATACTATTCCTTTGTTTGTTCTTAAAGGGGCAGATTTGAACACTTCAGAATTTGAAATTAGTCTCTTAATTTTAAGCTAAACAGATTTAAACTAAATAGAGAATGTTTCAAAGTTTTTCAGTTTACTATAATTATACATTGTTAATAAACTGAAGATATGAATTATACAAGTTTTGCCTGAAATGCCAGAGCATCTATTAGTACTACAAGTACCATAAAACTCGTAAGAAGGTTCTCCACCCCTTAACTGTAGTAGATTAGTCAACAGACATTCTAAAAACAAAGTTTTAAAATTTCTTTAACCAAAGTAAATCCAAAATGGGACAACTTTACCAGAGTCAGAGTAACTTAAGCAGAAATTTCACGCAGAATCTATAATTTAGGTTCAAAAGCCATGTGGGATACAGACTTTATTAAAGGCCTTTTAAATTATTAAAACACATTTTAGAACCATACATTCAGAAAATATTCAGAATCTTCAAAAGTTAAGATTTAAAAGAAAAAAAATCTGCCTTTCCGCCAAAATTCTAAATTTTCCAGATAACATACTCCATCTGTCCTATCAGTTATACTCGGTACAAAATAAATTAAAAATGCTTCATATTTTTTGGATAATCAACACAATCATAATTATACAGACAACATACAGTATGAATTCAAAGAACAGCATTCCGATTATACATAATATTAACTCTAAATATATCATATATTACCTCTAAAAATTATCATTATATGCTATTGCAAAAGCAAATGAAAATAACGTAGTCAATTTGACTTTGTTAAATTTATACCCACAGAAAACTTAAAACAGTACATAATTAATAAAGCTAAAAATACAAATAAATATAAGCATATATCATTGAATCATTAGCTAATAGGTAACAACTAAGAATGTGTCTACTAGCTTGTGACACTGGAACCACCGACTCAAAAACGTGATTTAGATCATTAGTTTATTATAGATTTTCTTCTTTTTAACTTTTTATTACTGACTGTCCAAAAGATTTAAACACCAAGAAAAATATTATACTGTCTAACACTGCTATACTAGATGCATTTTACTTTAATTATTTATGATAAAACAAAAATGTTTCCTCGGAATAACTCAAATTTAGTATTTTTAAATTTTAAGTATGAGAAAATCAATCTTAAACATTTATACACAGATCTGATGCTACAAGGACAAAATGTTTAAGGATAAAATTTTTTAAACTTTTTCTTTAATATATCTTGCTAGTAGCTACTTTGCTGGTTAATAAGATAATCCTTAACTATACTCAGTCTAAGAAATTTTAATATTTTTAATTAATTTCTTATTTAATACTTTCCTTACAGTTGCAATGGTATGATAAATTAAAATATTGCTTCCACAACCCTGACAATAACTGAATCACTTTTAGTGAACATCTTTTTACATCTGCCTGCTGTCTGCCAAAATTTATCATTTCCAATGTTGAATCAGACTATATATTGCTCATTGTGCAACGTGTGCCAAAAGCTGTTGCAAGCCAAGTCCTGTATAACATTTGAAGTCACAAGGAGCTTTTTCGGATGATGAACATCCTGTATTATGCAGGCCTAGCTCTAAACATGCCTTCTAATACCATGCAATACTAATATAAAATTTAACTAACAACAGTGTACAAAATTATTCTAATATGTATTTCTTTTGATTTTTAGTCATTGTAAGATAAATCAAATTCATAGAACTTTTCTTCTACAATATTATCATTCTGGTTAGACCAAAAAGAAAGAACTGAGTTAAGGGATGAAAAAGAGAAAGGAAATTTCAGAAAACTGGTGTTACAAATTTTAAATTATTTTTAAATCAATAAAAGAGGAAAGAAAGATCTTATAAGAAAGAAAATTCCTGTTAAATGGTAGGATTATTTGTCATATACATCAATGCATTTTAAACACCAGCAATTAACAAGAGAGTTTATACGATGTAAGAGAATTATATCAAAAATTAATACATTATGTGATAAATGACACCAATGTTTCTTGCATAGCCATGTCATTCATTGGGTACATTCAGGTAAAATTATAATTATTAAATTTGATATTTATATTAACAGGGATGATCTAGTTTTTGAGACAAAAGGACCAACCTTAATTTGGAGCATTTTTTAGCTTGATCTAATAAGGTGATTATTAACATTAAATACACGTAAAAAACTTTACACTAACCATGTCTCCCAAATCAGAAATAGTGTAATATTTTCTTGCATTTTTTCTGAAGTTAGACTTGGGAGGGGGGGGGGAGAAAAAAAAGCATATACTTACTCAATGAAATACGTTTTTTCAAATATATTTATTTTTGAAAAGCAACTTAAAATGTTTTTAAGTGATACTTAAAAATTACTCAAAACTTGGAAAATATTTAAAGAAAATTAATTTTTATCACAGATTTCAAGGTCTATTTTTACACTTATTATTCTATTTTTACACAATATTTAATAAATATTAGACTTATTCACAGCTTTTTAAAATGTCATTCACAGTTGTTAATAGCCTTTTAGAACTTTGTGATATACATCATTTGAATATTTTCAATTTTTAAAAGGCTTTTCAAGAACTTATGAAGAATTTAAAGAAAATTTAATCTCAGTGTTTAGAGGATTTTGATGATAATTGAGAAAATTTATGTTGCTCAGTTTCTAAGGGCCTTATTTATTAACTTGTACCTGCCTGAAAAAGTATCTTCAATCACTGTTTTCTACACTTATTATTTCAAACTATGTTTATAAATATCACTTAGATCTAACTTTCTAAAAATGTATTCCAGTTTCTTTATACAAGACTAGCCTTTTCAAAAATAAATTCTTAAACTATTTTTAATTGCAACCCCTGTCGAACAAATATAAAAAATGTGTATCAAAAACTAGACCATCCCTAAACAATTCAAACACATTTACAGTAAGACACAAGTAGTTACAAAAAGACTATATCATTTTAAGTTATTTTTGTGTTGCTTTACGTTTCTGTTTCTGTTGGTGTTTAGCATACCACTGAATACATTTTCATTGCTAGTTGCACTGGGTCTTTCAAAAAGTTGATGTACACAAGAAACCTTATTTCAAGTTCTCGGTAAGTCATTTTGAGTATTTAGCTATCTGCAACTAAGTTTTACCAAAAGCATTGACCAAAAATTTTATTTATATGTAGCACATCTTTTATTCTTGCAGGGCCGCATTATTCAAATACACAATACAGTAAAAACTTTAAAATACTCAAGAAAAAAATGCTTTTACAATGAATTTGCTATACTACTTTAATGTTTTGATCAAAACAAGTTATTTCAAAAAAATTGTCTTGGAACTATGAAATTCTCTTATCAATGTGTTATGTAGTTTGTCTTTTTATCAAATAAGCAAATAAATTAATCTAAGGAATAATAGCAACTGCTCATGTTTATCATGTTTTCAAATTAACTAAGCATGAGGAGATATATCACTACATAGTTATGTAATTTTAATCAATAAATAAACCTTGATTATTTTTTCTAACTTTAAGTTTGAAAGAATTAAACAAACAAAAAAAAATCATTACATCCAACATTCTTTCAAATTGTGTTAATTTTCCATACTCGATTATAATATTTAACCATTATAAAAATTTAATTTGTCTTGTTTAATTGATGATATCAGTATTAATAATTAATTTTACTTTCAAATCTTTATCTGAATAACTAAGTTATAAAGAGGTTCCTCCTTATAATGTACTCCTATGGAAGCTCCCTATAAAGATCATTAAAATATCCTACAGCTGTAAGAATTAAGAACTTTAAATCTTTACATTATAATTGCATGGATCAAAATCATTAACATTTACTGTTTAATCTTAGATTTGCATTCTTTTAATGAATCATAATAAGTCCCTTTAAATAATAACCTATTTAAAGATGAGCAGACCATGGCAAATAAACTAACAGATGCACAAGTCTATTACAGATAACAAAGTCAAAAGTACTTTAAACTATGGCATTTTGCAATATTTTGTAGATATGTAAATCAGAATGTATACACACACTTACTATTCTACTGATAACACTGAAAACTGAGATAATTATAAAACATTAAGCATAACTATGCCAGTTTTATAAATAAATGAAACATTAATTCAAAATTTACATGTTGCACCTCTAAGTTTATTCATTTTTTCATAAAATTTTGGGCAGTATAAGACTGTAATGATGTGAGACGAATAAAGAAAATTTATTATAGGATTGTAAAGGATACTTATTAAAAATATCTGGGGCAGGCGAGTTATAAAATATATAAACGGCAGACAAACCTGAGGTAGATTAGCTTGGAGCTGCCTCTGAAGAGAATCTCGTTCTCTCTCAACCTCTGACAATTTCGACTGGATTTCTTGCATCCCTTCCTGTGTTTCTCTCAAATTTTCCATGAGTTTATCCCGCTCATCCAGCATATTCACCATCAGTTGCTCAAAATTTGACTCATCCGAAGCAAACTGACCGCTTCTTTGAGTAATACTGTCCTCCGAAATAGTCGGCATCACGTCACACATCATATTCCACATTTTGCTCGATGAGGAGATGATATTTTTAATTTAAAAAAGTAAGAAACTCAGTACATTTATTATGTAAATTACATATTTTGATTTTATATGTATTATTTAGAAATCTAACCTAGCATGAACAGTTATTAAAAAAGTATTTCAAATACAAAACAATAGTGTGCTACCTTACAGATAGACTTCACACGATAACTAAACATTCTGAAAAAACTATATGAATGAATATCGTTGGTGGTGCTACAGAGGGTGCAAAAATACCGTTCCATTAGTTCAACTTGGGATGCATTCCATCATTGCACATGTAAATAATAAAAACATTTTTTTAAATAATTCGGAGTAAGAAGCCCGATGATATGCAAATGATTAGTAGAATGTAAATCATCTCGTCCGTTACCGGATGTATACATGGGTAATGACCTATAGTTCACACGCCCTAGTACAAATTGAAGCACTTTAACACATCTCACCCAAACTTATGTTTCTGCAGCCACCATTTTATTTAGAGCTGCCAAAATTACCCATGATTCAAAGCTACTCTTTAACCGGGTAATCTACGGTTGTGGGAAAAACTAAACCTTCATAAATGTTTTTTTAATTTTATATATAACGCCCACACGTACTCAAAATTCTAACATATATATAAAGTAGCTAAAATTTTTCAATCACTGAACAAGTACACGCAGAAATAGGGTAACATATATTTCTACAACAAAAGCATTAGTTTACCGTTACAACTAAACGAAATGCTTGTTTTAAAATGTGAAAGCCTTAAATCTTCATTTGGAGAGATCATGATTGATGGAAAGATATCAAATTTTCTCTAATAAAAGGACCTTGGTGTGTATATAGCTATTACTTTGTTTATTTTTCCCCTACGAGAAATTTATCTGCAGTGAAGATATATATAAACATTATTTTACTAGGTTTATTTACACCATGAATCCTTACGTAAAATAACATAGCGATTAAAAAAAATACACGCACATAATATCAGTGTGAAATATTACAAACTATATTTTAGTTCGAGTATTATCATAAAATTCTTACGAGCCTTTCCACGCATCTGCTCAGAGTTGCGATTGAATGGGGATTTCGGATTACCTCCCCTCCCCCCTCCTCAAAGTCCTCTAACTATTTATATAGAACTACAGCAGAGCATTTAAATTGACATTATTTTAAGTGATTTTGAAGTATATCAAACTCTCAATCCAGAGAAAAATATAGACTGTGCCTCTGTGTCTATATATATGCACATTTTCTTATAAATAAAAGAGTTATCTGGAAAATAGAATTAGGGAAGACAATTCGATCTTCCTTTTCCTTAAAATACTGAATTATTGTATCAATACAATTTTACTTCTGAATATTCTTTAATATCGAGAACACTTTAACAAAAATATACAATTATTTATGCAGTTATTATTATTTATTTTCTTTATAAGCCTTGCTAAATACTCACGACTACTTCTCTCATTGCTGTCACTCTTATGGTTATGTTTGAAAGTGGCGCCATCTAGTCAGAAAAATATATTCTATTTCTGAAGATGTTTCGCAAATTTCACGTTTCATTTTTTATTCGACAGAAATCATTTTGATCGTTTCTATTACATTAAGCACAAACAGTAGTAATACAACAAAGGTATGACTTTCTATAACCTAAAAAAGTCTATAAAAAGTCACTTAAAAGTAATTTTAAAAAAACTTAAACTCTGCTAAGCTCTAGCAAACAAAATTTAGTAAACAGTTTTTTTCTTCGAGCCAGCATAAAATAAAACTTAATCGTTTTATGGTACAGAACTCCACTTAGGTGAAATCGCTTCCGAATATTCTACAAGATGTATAGGCCTGAATATTCAATTATTTGTTGTTCATTTCTTTGAAATACCAGATATATATGTCTCTAAGCTGATTCAAATATAATGTCTCTAAGCTGATTCTAATATAATGACTATTGTAATTTTATTCTTAGTCATATTTGTTTGAAATTCTAAGCTGTTTAATGTGTCATTTTCAAAAACTTGTTGAATTATTACAGATTTGTGAAATATATTTCAGAATTGATGCTAATTTTTTTAAAAAAATACGAATTTAGCGAGTTTAAATTTGCTTAAGCATTGAAATAATAATATTCCCTGTGCATATTTTTTAAAATATCCTATTCTATATGAACATCTTTCGTAACTTTTCTCTTTCATAAGCGTTGCTTATAAAGGATTTTTTTTTACTTAAGAGTGGCAACTGATATATTTCACTAAACGACGGGGTTATTCCCGTATATCATGAAGCTATAAGCCCGTATATCTGTAGCTTCCTGCCGTACATCAAGGAAATTAGCAGTATGATTACAGCACTTTCGGAACAGTTGAATGTGAATGTGACGTAACAATTTTCATTTCATTGGAAAATCAGAATTCTATGTAAATTAATGATACAATTATGTTTATATTTTTCAAAGATTTCAGTTAGTATTGTTGGCAAATAGATTTGAGCAATGTCAGATGCATGTACGTGTCTGAAGGAGGATTCGGCAAACCCCCCCCCCTCTCCCCCTCAGTGACATTATGCCTCCCTTTCGAGATATTTTAAATATATTCGATTACACTAAGAGAAATTTTGATTAATTGTAATTAGGGATTAATATGCAGTCCGATCAATAGATTTCAACGAGATGTATGTCCCAAAAGTCTTACCAGACGATGGTCGAATAGCTAAGTCGCTGCATTCGCTACCAGAGTCTATGGGTTTGAGTTCCACTGTTGATATGGGTGTTTGTAGCCATTCGTAATCTCCTTTTATCTGTGGTCTTGCGGTCTTGGTCCAATTACCCTTACGATCGTAAAATATGATCTTCGCACTCTGAACCAATCTACCAAAAAGTCTTTGATATGACACAATAAAAGTGTTTAAAAAGTTTCTTATTTTCATTTGATCATGCTTTAAACCCTTTGAAATCACCACGAAGTTTTCAGTATGTATCTGATGATCCTAAGACATTTCTAGGTGGCACTTTTCGGAATATCTGAAAGTTATAGTGTCAGGGTTCTGTGTATAGATTCAGCGTGGGATTACCTTTTTCAGAGCTCTCGATTTATCCCGGAGGAATCAGAATTCTAAGATTGAAAAACCTGGATAATATAAAACATGTGGAAGCTCAGAGGAGACTCATATACCAGTATCCATATTCAGATGACTGAGGAAGAAGGCGACAAATTTGTATCATAAACGTTGAAAGACTTGCTTAAGGAAGTATTCATTTACCTTTAAGACATGGTACCAATTTTATCAGAATTGTACCCTTGCAATTGTAAAAGACTATCGACATCACTTTTGTCTTTGCGGTTGTGTGCTTTTGGTGTATGGTGAGGTAGTTCTCAATTCCAAGTTTTGTTGCTTGGTTTATGGATCACACTAAAGGAATAATGCAATACATGTGTAGCATGCAATATTCTGCAATATATCTGAAAAAAATCAGTATCTCCAATTATAATTTTTAGCGGAGTTGAAATAGACCGTTGAATATGCCCCCTTTTGGTAATCCCACAGGTTATGGGGAACAAGAGTAAGGTCCTGTTCACATAGGAGTCCGTTGCGTAGCGTTAAAGAAAAGATGACGTTAGACGAAAATAAACCAATCATAGACGTTAAAAATTTTATTGCTAATCGTTTGGAGGTTTGTCATTGGCTAAATATATTTCAATACTTTAACGCTCCTCATCGGACACCTATGTGAACAGGCACTAATTCAGCAGTAATTCAGCATTTGTTTTATCAGATCCTCAAGTAGTATTAAAGGACTTGTAAACTTACTGATGTCTACAAACTCAGTCAAAAGTCTAATTTTTGGAACTTTCCGTGATAGTCCACGCTTCTTGGAATTTTTTTCCTCCGTCAGAATTTTAAGCTGATGTTCAGAATTTGGAACGTTGTCAAAGGTTCCCATCCTTCCCGAATGCAAGCATAACATTCAACAACATCGTATAGCTATGTATTCCTAAATGCTTTTAAAAAAATGTTTACCAAGCTTCAGACAAAAAATGAATGCTTGCTTTCTGCTATTACATGGCTTACATGAAATGGTTCTATGATACTTTTTATGAATCACTCTGTGGAAACCATAATTTTCTTTCACCAAAGTGTTTGAGCTGCGTTTTGAAAACAAACTTACAGCTGGCTATACATACCTCGTAGCCTGGGTTGGCTATCCTTGCTACGCTCGCATGATAGCCTCCGCTGCTCTCCGGCAATACGAAATCATCCAATGAATTCGTCTACGGCTGGCTACGCTATGAATTTGCTGGTGATGGAATGAGTGGTTTTCCCAATCAGTATAACAAAATTCAGTTTACATTTTCATTTCCCAAAATATAAAAATAGCAGAAATAAATACAGTTGGCTCTCTGTTTAACGACTTTCAAGGGACCGTGAAAAATTGTCCTTAAGTAGAGATCGCCCTTAAAAAGAATTTGTGAAAAAATAACATTTCCCATAACGTCGGAGGGGACGGGACTGGGAAATATCGTCTTTAAAGTCTTTATCGTCTTTAAATCGTCGTTAAGTAGAGCGTCGTTAAACAGAGAGCCAACTGTATTTTCATGACGGAAAATTCTTTTTGTGAACATAGAACCTTTAAATAAATGATATTCCTTTCCACCCGAGAAGTTACGTTTTTTGTTTTTATTGTGGTTTTCGTAGAAAGCCTAAATCATCGTGTACTTTTGATGATGTTATTAAAGTATATTCATAGAAACATTCCTTTTTCAAATTTGTTCTAATTTCGGTTTCATTTTTTTCGGTTTTAAATATTTTACATTTTTGCTAGCACGTTTTTAATTACATAGGATGGAACTTTAATAGTGGCAACTAAGTATGTATAAAGTATACAGAAGATATACAGGGTTGTAACTTTTCACCCCTTCAAAATAGTAACCAGCATTGTTTAGCACCCGTTGCTAACATTCTGGAAGCTGCAGGATACCGTTGGCAGCACCTGATCTGTTAATCCTTCGAATGGAGCCTGCAGAATCTCTGGAGGAATCCCCGAAGCGGTTCCTTCATCTATGGGATGAGATCAAAGTCACAGGGACTTAAGTCCTGGGAATATGGGGGATGGTAAAGCACTTCTCAGCCCCAGCGAGTAAACACATCAGCCACAGTGTTCGCACAAGCATTTTCCTTCCATCAGTACGATGCAACAAATTATTTCGTACGATAGACCGGTTAGTAAAACTGTGTTCATCCTGTCACGTGCAGGGGTGTGATGTTTGTCAGGATAGCGCATTCGCTCTCAGGTAAGGCAGGTATGTAACGTACGTGTGGTATGAGTTACTTTCCTGGGTTCTGCTGCATGGGGGCTCTACAACAGTGTTGACACTATTAAAGTTCCATCTCTCGTATTATGTTTTCTGTATTTTTATGATGACTTTAATGTGATTTAATAAGATAATTCTTTATTTAAAATGTGTTCTATTTTGGGATTAGTCGATCATTTCCAACGCTTGTTAAAGCAAGCCCTGAAGTGTCAGCGCGCCGCTCGTTGGACTGAAAAACTGCTGTTAGTTCTTATGGAACTTCGGACAGCTTTCAGACTAGACCTTAATGTACCACCTTCGAGTTTGTAGATGGCGCCACCATTCATCTGCCTGTAGAATTCCTCGTTCCATCTCCTCAGAATGTCATTGATCCATCGGTATTCTTGTAACGTCCCCGAAACACCATGCAAACGCTTTTACTAACGCATATTTCAGTGCACACATTTCGTTAACCCAGCTTTTGAGATTTGCTTTCCTGTCTTCATTCAGCCCGAAGGAGAGCGGAAGCCTCTCCAACAGTCTTACGATGCCCCCCTTTAAGATCATGGAGAGAACAGCGAAGTACTTCACCCTACTGGTTCCCGGCAAGCAGATGACCATCAACATAGACCGTCTGACACCAGCTTTTGTCGAGACTCAACTACTCTTAGTGGTACCAAGTAATGCTGGCATACCATTTTCCTCTTCAGATACAGTGTCACCTGTCCTAAACCTTTTGGAGAGATCAACAGAGTCTGCTGCGTCTAATTACCCAGCTACACGCTGACTTCCTTCTAATGCTACACCTATTACAGTCACGCGCTCTGGCCCATCCTTTTAAGCCGCAGTATCTATACCTCCTCGTACAGCTGATACTTGAGGGCGGATTGTGGAGGGGTTGTATTGTGGGAACCACAACTCATATTACATTTCCACAGCTGGCAACACCCCAGGACGGTTTTTCAAAAACATTGCCCATGCTCCCGGATACGAACACTCTCAACTCTGCCAACACAATCCGCTGATACGCTAGGTGTGCGTAGAATTTTTTTACTCTTATAGCGGGAATATTCTACATTGTATCTTACTTCTGTGATTATGCTAATGTTATTTTATTTGTAAATAAAAATGCTTGATTCATAAATCTCAGCGTTTCATCAAAAGTTCTAACCTTTAGTATTAGCAATAATGAAGTTTATGGAGTCAGTTAACAAAAACTTTATTCCCTTCCTATCGCCTTCCGACTCCAATACAACCGCTTTCCAGCCATTCGTTGCTTTATCAGCGACTATTGTGATATGCCATATATATTCTTCACTCACACTCTTCTATTGATCCTAGACTTTTTCACGGGACACGATTCGCAGAAAGGTGCATTTCGCAGCAATTTTGGAAATACTCCGGTGGGATAGATAGTTTTATGCACGTGCTATCTTTTCGAAAATACTGTACTTCTTTCAACCGATGGCGAGAGGGCTAAAATAGACGTCTCATAACTTCCAGCTTGTCACTGCTAGAACCACAACAAAATACAATCCCCTTGAAGCGCACAGTTCCAACATATCACGAACAATCGTTCAATCATCCGACCTTCCGGTTTCAAGAAGAGCTTACATGTCAAGTAGGGAAATTGGAGGTTTATGTGATACAACCATTATGAAGGTATCACATTCTCAGGGAACCCACAATTAGGTGACTTGGGCAGTTAGCCTATTGTGGGATTTCTCTACATTTCTAAGAATTATGTGCTTTACTGGGATGCATTTTACCTTGTGAACAGCAATAATAAGATGAAAGCTGTGTAAGTCGATTTCTGTTTGCAAGCAATTAATTTTTTTTTAAAATGTGAACAAGTTAGTTCATCCAGAATTTTTGTTCTGTCAAGTTCAAAAAGGCGCTCTTGCTTTAAACTATTTATCACCCTGAGTAGATTCCCTCATCTTTTGCGGGTTGCGGTAGCTTTTCTCAACGCATCGTGAAAATATCGCGGGCTAAAGTCTAAGAATCCTTCGACTTGATGGACATACATATTTTTCTGCGGATAATTCACAGTTCACTGTAGTGAAAACTGTCCCCAATTCTCTGCACACATACTATTCTACTTTTCGGAAAATTTCTTAGACAACATTTTGACACCTGTAAATTCTTTGTACTAGTTACGAAAATTTCTGGTTCTTTCTATCATCAGAAGCTCATTACACTTCTCATTTACTCGTAGACAAAAATGTTGACAAAGAGGATGACTATGTATTAAAATGGGTATACAATTACGCCACTTACTGGCTGGTTCAAACGCACTTTATTTTCAAAACACGACTTCTAACGTGGGTAGACATTTTTCCTGTTCCATTTCCAGCTAGTGTTTGATTAGATAACTCTCCCTCATCTGCAGGTTAAAAATTCCCGATGAGTAAAAGCTTCATGATTTTCTGGTTTGTTCAGCAAATGTTTATGCGAAAAACAAACAAACAATAAAAAAATTTTGATTTGAGATTTTAAACACCCATCATGGTGTTAATGATTAAATTCCTTATTTTTTCTTCCACTGTTAAATGTCGCTAAGGCATTGTTACACTACTTTTATTGAAAGCATTGGGCAACTTAAGACAGGTAGAAACTCAAATCTGTCAAAGCGATAACAATAGAACCTTAGTGCTAATAATGGAAAACAAAGCTGAGTAGTGTGTCTAAAAATATATCTAACATCATATTGTGTCAGCACATGGCACAAAAGAAGAAATATCTACAATCTCCTCTCTCGTAAATTAAAGTAGGAATATTTTGGAAATTATATACATTTTTTCCTTGGAAAACTAAGAAAAAATATCGGAGAATTATTTAAAATATGAACTAATTTGTATTTTTTCATATTAATTTAAGTTAATTTGATTATCATCGGAAAGGCTTATAATTGTCACTTTTCACTTTCTTAAATCTCCTTTACAAATCCTTGTAAGATTATGTTTTTATTATTATTTCCTAAAGTTCAAAACTGTCAGACTGCGACTAGATGGAAACTCAGTAATTTGTTCTATTTCTGCAGGAATGTTCAAGCTACGTTCGTTAGTTTAGAACAGTCATACTCAATCTTTTGTTCTCCCGGGCCACACGAATATCTTTGCTACGTTACGCAGGCTTCAACATAGTACACTATACCTCATAATAGTACAATAATGTCAAAAATAACACTCAAAACTTAAATGTATTCAAAAGTTCATTTAAAAATGAGTGCGATTTTTACATAAATCAGGTTTATTACAGCAGCGGATGCAGAAATTTTCAAAGGGGGGGGGGGTTACTATGAAAGAGTTGTTTTGAGCAATCAGTGCAAAGCTTAAACCTAATTAAATAATATATGCAATCAGAACCAATGGGGGGGGGGTTAACCCCCATCAACTCCCCCCCCCTGCGAACGCCACTGGGTTTATACTAGCTACATGCATCTCAATACTCTCAATTCGTCCTCAAGGTAAGAATCAGCAGGCCGATTTCTATTTATGTTGTTCGCATACTTCATTTTGGAATTGGACCATTCACAAAGATACTTTGATGCAAACAACGTGAGAAGCAGGTGGCACATTTTTGGTACAGTTTTGTATTTTTCAGGCAATAACTTCCAAAATCATGTTTACAATAGCACCTGCCTGATAATGAATGTGAGTATCTCGGGCCGCACGTAAAAGCTTGGTGGGCTGCAGTTTGAGTACCCCTGGTGTAGAAGGAGTATTCACCTTTGTTTACTAGTCTCATCTCTTCATTTTCACTGATGTAAAAGAATTAAGGTTCCTTTTTTTTTTCTTGAACAAACTTTCCATTTTGTCTGAAACTTTAGTGTTGAGGAGAAAGCTAAATCTAGGACACAACCAAAGAATAAGATTGACTAAACAAATAATTTACGCCTTTCGTATTTTAACAGTTAACAAGTATAGACTTCAATGCCCCACAAGAACGAAATAGTATCAAATGGATCATTGTCTCCAAGATTCACTGAATTCTCCCTTTACTTGAAATTTATATTTTCGTTAAACTTCGGTAGAATCATAAGTTGGTCACATTTCAGTCTATAACATGTGGATAGTTTCCTTTGCTATACAAACTGAAATAACTCAGGGCAGACTTGTAGAGCCAGAGTCACTTGGAAAATCCCATTTTTTATTATTGACCTCATCTTTTAAAATCCTTTACCTCCGTATTTAAAGATAAAAACTGCCACTAAGATATGCAATTTAGGCTCCCCATAGGGGTGAAT
This sequence comes from Dolomedes plantarius, assembly GCA_907164885.2. Taxonomy (NCBI): domain Eukaryota; kingdom Metazoa; phylum Arthropoda; class Arachnida; order Araneae; family Dolomedidae; genus Dolomedes; species Dolomedes plantarius. The sequence continues at coordinate 50,575,625 of OU015493.1, read as the reverse complement.
CCTAAAATATACATATCGGGAACCAAGTCCAAAAACTATGCATCTTCAACCATAGTAATACCCCAGTTGTTAAAGTGATAATAAAGAAGTAGACACTGCTAACTCTTGCAGATAAAAACTCTTATTATATAGTTTTCTCATAAAATCACAATGTAGTAATACACACACAACACAGAATGAAGACAAAATAGGTATCTTTTGTTTTTCTTAAACAAGTCTAACAAGGATATAAACATCCAAGAAGATATTTACAGTTAAACACTTAAAAGAGAAAGCACAGTTTAAAAACTGGGTCGACTTTTGCAGAAGGCTTCGGGCAACAAAAGCTAATAAGATACTTAATTCTTGACACATGAAATGTAAAGCTAAAACACATTCTCGAAAACTTGAAGAGAAGATTGTGTTGAAACATGAAATTCTCGTTAACAAATTCTCATGTAGAGAACAATAAGTAATTATAGTGATATTGTCATAAAATTCAAGCAGATGAAATGTAATAAACCTCTTAAAAAACTGCGTTGAGAATTCAGTGTCATTTTAGAAATGACCATTTATACCTGATGAATTTTGAAAGAGATCTTCCCCAAACGTACATTGTGTTTGATGGACATATATTACAGTTACAAAAGGTATAACTGTACTAAAAGCCGTGGAAAACTCTGTTTTCCATAGTGAATCCACAAATTTTAAATATGTTTGCTAAGTTTGCTCTTTGTTTTTGTATCTTGTTGGGACTAAATGGATAAAAAACAATGCTGAATTCTCAATGTAATTTTTTCAGAGGATATTTTTACCCCCGGGCTGCGGTTTTATTAAATGTTTGAATAATATGGAAGAAGTCTACTTCACGACAACACCGCATTAAAATTATATTTCTATTAGGTTAGATTATACAAAGCGATTGTCATAAGTGACTAAATTTTTTGACACATCCCAATATTATTTAATCTCAGAGGAGTTGCTGAAAGAATGCTAGGAAAGAACATACTTTTATGCATTCTATAGAAAGATGCGAAATATTATAATTAAACTATTTGTTATTTAGGGGAAAAAAAGAATTTCAAAGCCAAAGCAGTAAAAGGAATGAATTGCTCAAAGAAACGTCCGAACAATAAAAGAACATTTTTTTAAGACATGCAAAATAAAGTTTATAATTTTGTATGGACATTTTTTAATTTTTAGCCCAAGAAAGCGTGACAGGAAACATTGCTCCTACATTATTTCCTCATAGGGAAATAATGTAAATACATTAATAAGTCGCATTCTTTCCTAAGATGGCACTGTTTCACAAGTCTTCCAGCTACTTTAGATCTTACATAAACACCTCCTAAATATAACATTATTATTATAAAATATTTCATGTCTTCATTCAAATGAATAAAAATAACAAATTAATAAATCATGAAAAAGGATTATATCAATCATAATAAATATTTCATCGAATTTCGTTGATTTATCACAGAATTGGGAGAAATGTTACAGCTGAAAAATATAGCTAACCTAGAACACAGAAAATTACGGATAAAATTAACTTGGTTCTTTAGAGCAGAGCTTCGCAACCTTTTATCTTCCACGGCACAACAACGTTTTTTTCGATAATTCCGCGGCACACCACAAGAAAAAGCTTGCAAATACATAAATTACAATAAATACGTATATGTTTTTATTAGATTAAAAAAAACACAATAAAATAGCTCTATGTATCAAGATAATTATAATCATTTAAGTTTTATATAAATAATTTTTATTGTACAACAACACAAGAACAAAAATATAAAGTTATAGTTTACAAGAAAAAAAATTCTCTTTAAATTTTTATATTGAAATTTGTTTTTTGGTCTTCACTTAGGCCTACTAAGTCAAAGTTAATTTAAACATAACTAATTTATTAATGAGATATTTGAGCTTGTTTTGATGAACATATGTACGTTTTATATTTGGCTCTATATTAGAAAGAGCTACTAGAAGTTCATGGTCAAGACCCTGTAAACATGATCGCTTGTCCTTTTTTACTACAACCAGTGTCGAAACACTTTGTTCGCATAAGTATGTCGTAGAAAAAAGGAGCAAAATTGCAATGGCCTTGTCAGAAATTTGTGGATATTCTTTCTTAACTGAAATCCAGAAATATGACGCTCGAGCATACATACAATGTATGGTAACATGTTTTTGTTTAGTGTATAATCTCGACCCAAAGAAATTACATATCAGCGAAAAGTTAGAGGCATATTTTACTTAGAAAAATTTCTAACTAATACGGTGGTTAATTTTTTTATTATTATTATTATCGATAAAATCACCGCGGCACAGTCAAGATCATCTCGTGGCACACTAGTGTGCCACGGCACAGCGGTTGCGAAGCACTGCTTTAGAGTCACCACGTAATTTAGAGAAGCAATTCATCATAGTAGGTGGCGACATTATAGAGTAATATTTTCTTTTTGCATTGTTGACCAGTGAGTTTTTCATATATATATATATATATAATAATGAATAGTACTATATGCATATAATAATACCGTATTATATTTAATTTTATCTTATTTTAAACTTTTTGAAAGTGGGGTCAACGAAGGTTTTTGTTAAAACTTGGTTTTACGAATTTTGGAGACAGTATCGATAACATTACAGATGTCTTTCGCCACTACCTATTTCTAAACCACTGGTATCCTTCCAATAGTGTTTTATTGTCACGCGGCCTAGTTGATGAAATCTAAAAAGAAATGATTACAGGGAAGGAAGCAAAAAATTGATTTTGTCAACATGGTGGGACGCGAATCAGCAATTCATCGTACTTATTCTGAATATATGACGAATGAATTTTTAAAATATTAGTCAAAGGAAGAAAGCAATCGGATTTCCTTCTAAAGTATTTAGCAGTGACGGGATTGCTCCTGCTTTCTTGATTCTTCAGGTAAACCAAGGGACGAACATAAAAGTAAACGCTGCGAGTGAGTTCGGATTTAGAACATTTAATGCTTCGAGAGAAGTTTTAAAATATTCGGATACAAAATGGGAAAGGATCGTGCTTTTTATCGTTTACGACCCAAAGAAATCTATTAAATTTGGAATGAGAGGTCCTGTTCTAGTCGATTTCGAATTAGGATATATTTTTCATTACTGCAAGTTTTCCCTTAGCAAAAAAAACAGCTTCGCGCACCAAAGAATCAACGAGCCGCTTTCAAGTAAACGAGGTGTAAAATAGGCGAAATCTATACGCTAAAACTGCGATCGGAGGAATGATGGTCACTTTTGAAACCTCTGACAAGCATTCGGCAAAAGTCGACTTCACAGCAGAATGTTACTGTTCTGATGACACACGCGTACACACACAGGGCTGCTACATGAGAGACGATGTGAAGAAGATGAAACCGACGGCTCTCTCCGGTGCCCAGGTCCCCTGCTCCGGTGCCTGCGAAGAAAAGCACACAGTAAATGTAGCACATTTCGATGTAATCAATTGCTGCATCGCTATATAAAGGCAAGGGAGTATAGAAATTATGTACAAAGATATATAACAACATTTCTTGTTACAGAAGTTTAATTTATTCAAATATTTTTCTCAATATAAATTGGAATCTACTTGAATATATTAAAACTTTTTTCCATGAGCTTTATTTATGATTAATTTCAAAAGCAGTTAAAGCTATCTATATGCAGGATGGCCATATACGGTTATATGCCATATACGGTTAACGAGGTAAGCATAGTAGAAGAGCTGAATATGTGGAGAATCTATTTTCTGTAAGAATATGTCTTGTATTTAGGTATAGATTAAATCGAATTAGAGTTATAGGGCTCTTTCCAGCTCGGTCCTGATAGTTCATATGCTATTCGAGTAATTAAAACTATTTACTAGCCAACTTTCATAATATTGGAAAAACTTAGAACTTTCTCTAAAGTTCATCCCATCCAAAATAATTTTTTTTCGCATTCTTAAGCTTGTCTTAAAAGAAATGGCTGATTTTTCTAGATTTATTTACATCATGTCATTCAAATTCTTGAAAATTAAAGTATTGTCTAATTATTATTTCTAATAGGCAGGTACGAAATGTTTAGCCTTCAAATAGCAAAAGATGACAGTAGTGCTCTAAAAACCAGCCAAACATCAAACAGGTACGAGGTTTTAATGATGGATGAAATTCCAACTTGAGTGCAAATCAATTAATACCCAGCATTCTAAATACGAATTCCAAAGTTTATGCAATGGTATAACAGAAATTTTAAAAAAATGTCTCCGTGGGTGAAATTCTACAAAATTAGAGTATAGTCTAATTTTCAGTTATAACAGGCAAGTCTCTATATCCATCATAGAGCAAAAGATTATCCAACCATCCAATCAACAAGCAGGCGATTTCAATGATTTTTAGAACTCCAATCATGAGTGCAAATAAGTTAATTGCCAGATTTAAAAATACAAATACCAAAGTTTATTAAATGGTTTAAAATAAATTAAAAAGAAAATGTGTCTCCGTTTATGAAATGCAAGGGCAACCAGTCACGTTGATGCCTACTGCCATGACATCATGAATCACGCATACATATTCTTTGTCCATACTTACGTCATTAGTTCAGGCAAGTCGATTGCCTCTACGTCCGTGAGACTTCTCCAAGATGAAAGAAATGTTGAGAATCCTGGAACCGGGAGGACTGTAGGCGAGAGAAGAAAAAGAAAGAAAAGCAAAACGATCCATGTTCCGTCGATCCGTTGGCATCACTTCGTTCGACGGCTTGCATCAGTTTCGTATATATCTCGCAATTACCGAGTCGCTCTCTGAAAGATAAAAGAAAACACTGACAGCCATCGATGGAAAACAAGCTAAGCAAGTCACAGAGAAATTATCTAATGGTATTTAAAACAATCCCTACAAAGTGTCCCACAATCATAACTGAAGAGGAACTTATGGTAAGGTTAAAAGAAGTAAAATCAGAAAAATCGTTCCAAAATTTGGAGCTTAACGATTGAAGTGTACTAATCTTCTATGGGTATCAACACAGAGAAAATAGAAACAGCATCAATTATGTTTTACGTGAACTTTAATAAGGTTACTAAGTTACTATTCAAAATCCTATTTACAAGCAGAATAACATTTCCTTTGTTTCCGTCTAGTCTAGAGTTATGATGGAAACACGTAAGTGTTTTCTCTGAAGTGAAAAAAAATGGTGGTATAGATAGTTAAAAGTAAACAGATAGGTTGTCCGGAAGATGACACCCCAACTTTGAGGTTGAATTTCTCGAAAGCTTTTGTCCAAGGGAAAAAAATGCACAGGGGTTCATAAAAGATTCGAATATGAATTCTCCATTTTTAAACGGCTACAAACGTCCAAGCCACTCCTGGCCGTTTGTAGCCGTTCGGAATCGGCTTTAAGCAGTAGGTCCCGGTCTAATTAGCCCTCGTGTAGCAAAAAATTGACCAAAAATTGACCATAGCGGTCCAAACCAAACCAAACAATCTTTAAGTGCTGGAATTCGGTTCCAGAGTCTGTGGTTTCAAATCCCACTGTTGGCATGGATGTTCGTAGCCGTTCGGAATCGGCCTTAAGCAGTAGGTCCCGGTCTAATTAGCCTAGCCCTCGTGCAGCAAAAGTTGATCGTAGCGCTCCAAACCAAACCAAACCCAAAACCATCTTTAAACTCATTTTTACGATAATAGATGGCGCCGCAGTCTTCAAATTTCATAATTCTGTGGATATTCCCCATTTTATTGGGCGTTCCCCATTTTGGCATTCATTTGTTTTGTTCAGTGAGTAAAATAGGTTTAAAATTTTAAAATTGGTATTTATTGGAGAAATATTTTTCTAGAATTCCATTCGTGGAATAACAGTCCTTTGGCCCCTGTTAAACTTAAGCTAGAAGCTTTTTATTCTTTCTATCGCAGTCCGATAGAAATCGGACTACGATATATTTCCAAAGAACATTTTAGAAAGAATCCCTGAACAATGAAGATTCAACATGATTTCAAAAGTAAACCGTATAGGGAACTATCTTTGAATGGTGAAATAATGGTATACAGAGGACCTCTAAGAAGAATTTCGAAGAGAGAACTTAGTTTCAACAGTAATGCATGACGGAATATTATTTATAGTACGGGGATGCATATCATCCATTTGAGTGGATAATCTTGATATTGATGATATTATGAATGAATTTAAAAATATGAACATTTTAAAAGTGATTTAAAATCTTTAGCGTAAAAACTTTCAACATTCAAATCGTTTCTACTTTTAACAACACTATGACCAAGAGCTTACTGCTTTGACCGTGCAACACTGGTTTATGAACAATTTCCCCGAAGTAACAAAAGCAACATTTCTACCACACCGGGTTCTTGAAATTTTAGACAAATACTGAAACTAAAACTTGAAAACAAAATATTTATGAAAATGATTATTTAAATTAGTAATGTAAGATAAATGGAAAAAAAAAACTTGTTCTATCAATGCTAAAATGATTCAGTCGATTTAAAGAAACGTTAATGTAATCTAACCAGTTACAACAAAGATTCGAAATATCATTTTTTATTTCATTTGACTGAACTGTAAGTAACCCATCTCTTTCCGAGCTAATTTTTTTTTATCCCGATGTGTATTACATTATTTATAATTAATTTGCAAAATATTTTTAAAGCTATATACTCGACAATTTGGATAAGAGTTAAAATTGAATACAATAAGATACAATATCTTTAGGAAAGGCTTAAGTATCCGATCACTTTTGTAAGACAATATTTATGCACGCAGTGTATTAGAGTTGATAAAAAAGTAATCATAAATTGATAATAGACGGTGTAACGTCATGAAAGTATGGGGTTATTTTCCCCAAGACCTCACAGGGCGCACGAATACAGCTGCATGCTTATCGGAATACCATTTTCCAGTTCCCATTGTTTTGAACACGTGCGTGGATTCCGAGCAGATTAAAACACCGATACCAGCAAATGCCGCCAAAAATTTTAGCTTGAAAGTTAAGCCCAGACATATCGGTTTCCCGAGCAAGATGCGGGAATATCTGTTTTGAAAAACAGAAGCGTCTCCCATCGCCTCATAAAACTGTCTTTCTTAGAAACAGCTCAATGCGAGTTTGACACTATAGTGATCGTAAAGTTTGACTAAATATTCGCCGATAAGAAGAACTGTCACCTAATAATCCACCAGCCCCCGCTCTGGAAAACAGACGTCAACAAAAGAAAGGGCCGCGAGATATAGTCAGAGACTTGGAGATTTTTAGGGAGATCCCCATGTAACGGCCCAAGGAGGCGGTCGTGTTTTTTAAACTCCTGTGGGAGGCTGACCGGGTCTCGGAGCTTACTGTTAAATCCCTCTGCACTTAAGTTAAAATTCATTTGATTCTGCTGTACTAGTTTAATGTTAATTTGTTTTGTTTCTTTGTTATTAAATCTATTAAGCTTTTAAACTTCTGGCCTTATCATTTACAACTCGGACTCTGTTTTTCTTGGTCACTATTTTATTAATTTTAAAAAGCCTCAGAGAGCCTACTAAGACGCCACAACGGAAAAGGAATTTTAAGACTGACGTTTTTATAAATTGGCAATAAATCGGCTAGCAGGGTATTCGGCGGTATTGGATTACAAGACAGATGCTCACGAGTTAGTCAGTGGGATAGGCCAACCGGCTAGTCCAGTCAGCCATGGCACGGTGTCATAAAATCTCCCGCTGCTGAGGAGAGCCAGCCGTTAGGTCAGATGCCTTTAATCCATGTCTAGGAAGTATATCTAGGCGTAGACAAGCACTTAGATAGCCAAATCGTCTAGCTTGTCCCAGTGCTAAGAGATAAGCTTTTTTCCTATTTTCGACTTGTCAGTTCCATATTTGATCTGTTGACATTCTCACATACTTCGTAAAAATTCAGAAGAAAGAGCAATTAAAACAATACATATTACTAACATTTGAATACTAATTAGTAAATTTCTAATTAACACAACCCAGTTTTTTCCTTGTTAAATAACTTATGACACTGAACATATAATCACGTCACGTATGTGAGCATAGTTCAATGCATTGTTACTTAAATAGGAAGATAAACATCATCGAACAGCGAAGTTTAACATAGTTATTTCTATCGATTGAAAAAAAAAAGAAAAAAAAGAGGAGATTATTAAGATGGTTAACCTATAGTTATCCTAAATATTTAGAAACGCAATCATACGGGTAATATAATCAATTTCGTGTTATGAGGTACCAAATTAAAAATTTTATTTGAAGAACACGGGAATCGTCAATACTCTCAAAGAACCTTGTTGTCTTACACGAAGTTTTGCTTCAAAACAAGTAAAACAAATAAGGCAATGGAAAAATCTTAATTTATTCACGATAATTAGCAGTGAAATAGGCTCAATTCGATTTTCTAAATTCAGCTGTTTTTCTTAAGGAGCAAAGAAAGAGATCGCCTAAACCAGGGGTCCCAAACCTTTTTGTACCTAAGAACACATTCTAGAATACCGGTCGGACGGCGGGCACCATTTATTTTTTGAAGGGGAATTTATAGTTGGACATACTTAATAATACATACACATAATATACAAAAAAACATATAATTTCAAAAATATAATTAAACATAAAAAAGTATTGTTAATATTCTTGTGGAAATATAAATGATTACTAAATAATGATTACTAAATAATGCATCTACAAAGTATAAAAATTCTTCATAAAAACGCCATTTCTACTTTTGTGTGGTTAATCATTAAAAATAAGAAAACTTTTACATAACATTTTATTGAAAACTGAAATATTTTTTATCGTGGTCGCACAGGGGTGGGCACACGTAAAAGGATCGGCGGGTGCCATGGTGCCCGCGGGCATAGGATTGGGGACCCCTGGTCTAAACAGTCAAAGCAGGTAAATTGTGTCCATGGACTGGTCTGTTGAATTTCCGAGAAAAAAGTTGTTGAAAAAAGAGCTGTGAGAAGTAACGTTTCCACTATGTTATTAATATTCATATATTTAGTATTACGTTCATTTACATTCAGAATGCTAATAGTCAACTTCAGTCATGATGGGCTGTGTATGATCTGAGTAGGAAGGAATTACTTTGATTTGTAACTGAAACGTAATAATGCGGTTTCAAAATTTGCTTGGGATGGAAGGACAAACACAATCACCCCTTCTGGGGACATACCTTTCCGGCCGGCGTCTTCGTCTTATTGTTCTTTTGCTGCTGTTGTGCTTCGGTGCTGGGGGTCTTGCTGCTTTCGGCCGCTTTGCACCGCCACCGGATGATCCTCGTAATGTAGTCGGGCCAATTGTCCGGCAGGAGCACGAGTAGGAACCCCACTGAGATGAGCAGGATACCGGCCAGCTTCATGCCCTGGAAGACCACGCGATACAGGTGGACATCCAACACTGGCGGAGAGAAAAAGAAACCCTTCATTTGACGGAGAACACATTGAAAAAATTTAAGAAATGTTCGGTAGGCAAAATTTCTCTGCCTGCATTGAAAGATTTAATGAAAATTTTCCAAAAAAGCTTCGCTATTGATCCACAGTCCAGTTCAGTTCCTCGTCACCAATCTCAATTTACCAGTTTTATTAAGGAAGTAACAGTGTATGGGCCAAATAGCTAAATGTTGATTAGAAATGTTAAATTATACCGGGTGTGTCACAATTCCCTCAGGGGTTTGGAAGGCTTATTAAAAAAACATATTACCAATACAGCAACAAAGTTGACTTTACTGGAGAAAGAAACATTACAAGTTTTGTTTCACAAATGTTTCACAATTTTTTATAAGCCTTCCGAACCCTGGAAGAAATTGTGACACATCGTATATATAAACATCATACAAGACTGCATGAGCTAAAAGATTCGGCAAACACTTACAAAAATAATTTCGCTATTTATACATTATCCAGTATAGTTCCTTGTCACCAATGTTCGGTATCGCAGTTTATCAATTTTGTAAATTAAACAACAGCGTGTAGACTAAATTGCTTATAAATGTTGTATAATACATAAACTTCATACAAAACTTCCCCGTATGTGCTGTAAGATAATGAAAATTTACTAGAATAATATCGATGTTAATTTCCAATCTAGTTTAATTCCTTGTCATTAAAATCTCATTTCAGTGTTGTGATTTATCAATTTTCAAAAGAAAATAATTGTTTCTACTTTATATCGCTAAAAATTATTGATTAGGAATGTTACATCATAGATGGTTTTAAAAAAAATCAAAACTTTTATTTCTTTTTAATTTCCATGTTTACAGTCATTGAACCTATTATTATTATGCTGTTATAAGTTTATCCATCGCATTAAATATTAGAATGGTTTTGAAATCACTCATTATTTTGATTGAACATTATCACCCTCTGTCTATGACCTAAAGGTACGTATATGTATTTCTTTTCAAAGAAATGATAAATGAACAGTAAAGTTTTTATAATTCACAGAGGCAGAATGGGGGTATTACGAAAACTATGATTCAGTTTAAGAGGAAGGAGACGTTAAGTTCGAAAAACTTTTGTCTAATACGAGTCAGTCTGAAATCTGGGCATCTTCCATTTGCCCTTCATTAACAACCAAAATAACCTCTGAATGAAGGGCAGTTTCAGAACTGAAAAATTTCAGTTAAAAACTTTTAAAAGTTAACTTCTCCCTTTTACAACGATATTACTATTTCTTTAACGACCCATTTCAATCTCTAACATTTATGAAATTTTGAAGGAAGAGGCCTTTAAAGATTTTCATTTAAGGTCTTGCCTTGTAACAGGATCATATTTACCTTTTATAAGTTTTCGTCCAGTACCTACTTGCATTTTCCTCCCATGCTTATAATATTATCCACCTTCCTCCATATGGAAACACTCCTTATGATCTCATGAAAACTGATGGTAACAAGCCAAAATCAGCATAAAAAGCAAATAGTTAAAAAAGATTTAAAACAGGAGAAACTGTTCGTAGCATCTTTCCGGGAAAATATACTGTTTTAATGTTTCAAAAATGATGGGAATGGTTTATGAAATTCTAGATATGTGGTCTTCATTTTGAAAGTGGTTTTAGACATTGGATCGCTGATTACAAAAGTAGTGTAAGCCATATATTTTTCTCTTCGAGATATTTAAAGGGTTGAATATGAACAAACTGAAAAATATTTTTATACACTATCTGGCCAAAAGTATCCGGACACCCCCCCTAAAAAAGTGGATCTTTCAGGTGATGCAATTTGAAGCGTAACCGAAAGCTATAAAAGTGTTGGTAGTAGTTTGTCAGGTCATATTTATGCGTCTGGGAGACAATGAGTAAGTCAAAGGAGCGTAGTGACTTTGATCGTGGCATTATAGTGGGATGCCACCTTTGTGGGAAACCAGTTCGTGAAATTTTGGACAATCTACAGAAGCTAAAATTCACTGTGAGTGGTGTAATTGTCAAGTGAAACTGCAGAAAAATGAAGTGGCTGGCCGAAAAAAATTAGTGAACGCAGCCGTAGAACTCTGAAAAGGGTAGTGAAAAAAAATCGCAAGTCCTCGTTGATTGAAATCACTCAGGAGTTCCAAAGTTCATCAGGCGTTAGTGCTAGCAGCAGGACTGTTCGTCGAGAGTTAAAAAACCTGGGATTCTATGGTCGTTCAGCCGCTCACAAGCCGAACATCACTCCCCAGAATGCGAAGCGTCGATTGCAATGGTGCAAAGCTCACTGTCATTGGACTGTGGACATGTGGAAAAATGTTCTTTGGAGTGATGAATCTCGCTTTGCAATCTGGCAGTCCGATGGACACGTCTGGGTTTGGCGGACGCCCGGCAAGCGCTTCTTATGTTACTTGCATAGTGCCGACTGTTAAGTTTGGTGGTGGCAGCATCATGGTGTGGGGGTGTTTTTCATGGTTTGGCCTGGGTTCCTTAGTTCCTGGGGGTTAGAAACATGAACTCTGAGAAGTATGAGGACATCTGGACAATGCTGCTCTCCCAATTCTATGGCAATATTTTGGGGAAGGACCATTTCTCTTCCAGCATGATAACTGCTCCATTCACACATCAAGACTTGCGCAGGCATGGTTTGACGAAATGGGTGTTCAAAAAATGGACTGGCCTTCCCAGAGCCCCGATTTAAACCCCATTGAACACTTTTGGGAAGAATAAGAACGCAGATTACGTAGCCAGCCAAATCGACCATCCTTACTGCCAGCACTGACTTCAGCTGTGATGGACGCCTGGAAGTCAATTCCTATAGACACCTATCAAAAACTGGTGGAAAGTCTCCCCAGACGTGTGCAGGCTGTCATCGATGCAAAAGTAGGACCAACATCATAATAATATATGCCTCAGGACTCTCCGAGTACGTACCACTGGGCGTCCGGATACTTTTGGCCAGATAGTATACTATATAATAAAATATTTTAGAAAATATTTACGGTTCAATTTTAAATTTTTTTCAAAGACTGCTTTAGATTACGGCAGTGTAAAAGAATGCAATTTTAAAAGGCTAGTAAACTCATTTTTAAAAAAAAAAGATTCGTGACTTACACCGCTTTCGTAATCACCGGCATAATGACTTACACCATGGGTTGGCAACCTTTATTGTTAGAAGGGCATATTTCCGAAATGCGAGAGTTCGGCGGGCACTGCTGGATGATAAGGAGGATGAGGGGGGGGGGGGGGGTTAATATTTAAACATGAAAATATTAATGTGACATAAATATTTCATACATAAATTTTAATTTTAACAAAACAATCTTGAAATTGATAATTAATGCGATATTGGACATTGCAAATCTGCGGCCGACTCTTTGTAATGTGGCACATACGTTGAATTCCTTGTTCTCAGGCACTGGTTCAAATGAGTGTCAGTGAGGCTTGATCGGTAGTTTGATTTTAAGTATTTCATACTGGAAAATAAAGATTCGCAAGCATATGTTGACGCGCAAAGAGATTTTAATTTCAGAGCACATTTTCTCAACAATGGGAAGTTATTCATTCACTAAATTCCAGAATTTTTCTTCGTTATGATGTGATTTTAATTCAATGTCATTTCTTGGATTTGTGAATTTCTTGAATTCTAAGTCCTTCTTATTGGAAATAACAAAATATGTTGCGATTTTATTAGTCACATTGTCCTCTGTATGAGAGAAAAGATTAATAAAAAACCAATTCGTAGAATTCTTCAAAACTGATATTAAATTCTTCCAATAAGGAATCAAAATGTTTGGCAAACTGATAGGTTGTATGTAGCATTTCCACCGCAATAATTTTCTATCACCATTTTTAAATTTGGGAAATGTGATAAATTATCTTTCTCCCTATGCGATTTCCAGAGCGCCAATTTAGCTTTTAACGCATTAATCGTATTTATCATAGAAGCAAGGGGAGAGCGACGCTTTCGGGAGATCAGGCTAGTCAGTTTTGATTTTTACGGTTTTACGATTTTTAGTTTTTTTTTTACTAAAATTTTTCATTAGAACTACGAGCGCTTGTTGTTCAAATATCTAAAATTTTTCGATATTTGAACGGCGGGCACTTTAAAATCGTTTCGCGGGCATCCCCTTGCCGGTCCCCTGACTTAGACCCCTTTCATATTCAAGGGCGCATATATGCATTATGTAACTTTTCCAATATGCAATATAGAGATAATGCATAACAATACTAAAAACGCTAATGAGGAACTAACTTGGTTTGTATATTAATGACAAATGATTTCTGAAAGTTTTTTTTAATAAAATCTTTTCAGATATGGAGTAAAATTTTTTCGCTCGAAAATATTGAAAATTTTCTGAAATTTTCCTTTATCATTGGTTTTTATTCTATGCGATTTAAACCCTTTAGCACACGGATTATTTAAATTTTATGTCAACTAAAAGCAACTTCCTAGCTTAAATACTAGGTCAGGTAACCAGACTAGCGATTTTCGGCTATTCTCTGTGGAAGATCCCCAAAATTAACACGATGCTGGATGACCCAACGGGGATGAAAAACCAAAAATGTAAGACAGTATTGCTCAAACTTATTTAGTCATGGAAACCTAATACGATTTTTCAAAAATCATGGAACACCTTTCTACATTTTACGAAAAAGCCTGTTACCCTTATTTCAAATGGACAACAAATGATACTTTTTCAGAAAGAGAATATATTTGTGTTTGCAGCGTAAGTCCATTTGTCAAGTCCAAAATCGTAGTTTTGAGAAAAACGGGATTAAAAAAAATACGACTTTTGTAAAGTAAGTTTTTTAAGTTTTATTTTAAATTTTTTAAAGTAAATTTTTCTAATTTTATTTTTGTTGAGTAAAGAGCGTCAAATTCTTGACTGGGTCATGACCCCTTTAACACTAATATGTTTGTGTTTTATTTCACATATTCCGAATTTTCCCTGATGAATAAAAATATTTAGGAGTGCAATTGGACTTAGCTTTCTGTACCTTGAAGTAGCCCTTTATTATTCTAACCTGGTTTGATAATACATAATTATCAAACCAGGTGTATTATCAAATTGCCCAATATGACTTAACACCCAGCACAGCAAACACAGATATAAAACATGCAATGATTGAAACGTTAAAGTGAAATGAATTCAACCGTTTACAATTCGTACTTGTTATGAAAAAATTAATAAAAGCAGATTGATGTGATGAATAGGAAGGATGATGCTCCTTAAACTCCACTATCATCTGAAAATTTGATTTAATATAAGGTAACTTTAAAGTTAATTAACATCATGAAAATTAACAAATCAGAAGCAGCTTTCATTCAGTTTCGATATTTAGTTTATGTGTAAGCAAAGAGGTAATGGAGTACTGTTTTGATACATCCGAATTTTCGCCAAATACACAGCACTAGAAAATTACGACCGATGCGCTTTTAAACTTTAACTGTCAACCAAGACTTATTTCAATTAAATTTTCATAATTCCACAGACAAATATTCAGTAGGGTTTTCTTCGACTTTTAAATAAGTTATTCTCCAAATTCGGAAAATAATTTGGCAAGGATAACGATATGTTGCAGTGGTAATTTATAATTTCATCGCGGATTTCAATCTTTAAATTCAGTCTGGAATTTTAAAGGAAGTTGTTAAGAATAAAAAAAAATGTTAAAAGTGCATTGTTCCTCAGCTAATGCCCCTTACAGCTATGCAGGCAGTTAATATTACGTACGTACGTTGTCACTGCTATGTAATATTGCTTTGTACGTAATAAAACCATTTTATTTTGCTTGGAATCATAGGCGTAGCAAAAGGGGAAAGGGGGCACGGGGGCATGTGCCCCCCAACTTAACTTGAACTAAATTAAAATGTTAATAGAAGTTCAGTTAAAATCAGAAAATTATAGAAAACTTTTAAGAAAGTTGGTTTTTTTCCGCCTTTTCAAACTGTGAAACTGAACATTCCGATTATGTCTTTAGCCTTAACATAGTTTTTAACAATGATATGATCCATAACAAAAATTCGATGCTATATATTTTTTTCTCATTTTATTTATATTATATTTATTTTTCTCATTGTATAACTTTTGAATACTACTCAAACATCAATTCTATTGTTATTCAATTTAAAAAAAAATCATAATATTTCATATTTTAAGTACCGTCCAGTGGTCTATGCGCTGAGGAGGACCCTAACTGAATTCGATTTGTGCCCCCCCCCAAAAAAAAAATAATAAAAAGAGAAAAAAAAAAGAGTTAGAAGCATGCTACGCCTGTTAGAAGCATATATATATACCTACGCTTGGAATATATTCCCTTGATTTTCTTTTACAAAGGTAAACGTGATTCACTCAATTTTTTTCTCCTTCAAATCAAATTCCCCTCAATTTCCCCTTCAAATCAAAAAAATACTCTGCAAGGAATAACAATAAGCCGAAGGAGTTATTTTTTAATATTTCAATCTCTAAATTCAGTTTAGATTCTTGAAGGGAGTACTTAGAACTGGAAACTTATCAAAAGTATACTGTTTTAAAGCTAAGATCGATATTGCTATTTACGTGACAACAATACCATTATATCTGATTCGGCTTGATAAGTATTAACACATTTTTCTCTTGCCAATATAAATGTGATTCATTCAATTTTGTAAACATATCACTTAAATATGAAATTCTTTGATAGTATTTGCTTATATGCTATTTTTAAATGTTTTTAATTTTTTATTAATTTTAATTTTTGATGAATATTTATTATGTTTTATTAAGGCAACTTATCTAACGAAGTTTTAAGTTTTTCTCGGAGATCCCCCGCCCCCACCATCACTACCTACTTTGAGAAACATATATTCAGAAAATATGAATCAACATCATTTACACTGGCATTATAAGAAATTGAAGGTAGGCATCGTAAAAAAGTCTTCACTTGTAAAGAAACGGTAGTTTTCTTTCAACTGCAAAAGGATGTGTCCAAGTCAAAAATTTTAAAGACATTTCGTTTAGAATTGGATGATATTTTCTGAATCAAAAGCAAAACCTGCCGATACGATATCTAGAACTAAATACCAATATTTTACAGTATATACTAATATTTTTCTTTAATCATCAAAGAACTTTGCATAAAACAAACTTTACTTATAAAAGAGAGAAAAAAATGTAAATTAAACACGAATTCTTACCAGCTGATACGGGTACAGCAGACACAATCCCAAGTTTCAGGAAAGTGTCATAGTTGCGAATAATATCGAAGTTGCAGAGAACGTTCGCCACTGAAAACAAGATAAAAATGATAGTTTAATTAGTAACAATCTGAAGTCACAAAAAAAGAGACTTGATGAGAATGTTAATGAAGCATTATATAAAAAAGGCATAAATTTGCAAAGCATATCTAAGCTTCATTTTCTATGAATTTTCATTCAAGTGTTTCTGCATTAAAATTTTTCACCTGAAAAGGGCCGAATAGCTAGTGACCTGACCTTTGGTGAAATTAATATATATATATATATATATATATATATATATATATATATATATATATATATATATATATACACTCATGGACAAAAAAATTAGCGCACCAAGAAGGAGTCCTCAAAATGAAACGAAATTTTACATACGTAATGACTACTTTGATATAAGTAAATGATAAGAAAATCAAAGAAAAAGGATAATTTATGTCAGAGAAAAAGGCAAAAGAACGGAGGAGTTAATACTCCGTTGGACCCCCTCTAGCGCGAATGCACGATGCGATACGATCGGGCATTGAGTCATACAAGTTCTGTATGATGTCTTGAGACATTTCGTTCCATATTTGCTGTAACCTTGCCTCTAGTTCGTTCAAACTCGTGGGATGCCCAACTCGTTGTCCCAAATGATCCCAGATATGCTCGATTGGAGACAAATCTGGGAATCGGGCAGGCCAAGGAAGGGTAAATACAGTGCGGAGACAGTCTTGTATGAGGCCGAGCACTGTTCTTGCACCCTTGCCGTATGAGGCCGAGCATTGTCTTGTTGAAAAATGGCTCCTGGGAGCCGTTGCATGAGTGGCAACACATGTGGTTGCAGGATTTCACGAACATACCGCTGGGCTGTCATGGTGCCACGGAACAATACTAGGGGTGACCGTGTATTGTAGGCAATGGCACCCCATACCATCACACCAGCTGTGGGAGCGATGTGTCGCTGTACAGCAAAGGCAGGATTGAAGCGTTCACCACGGGCTCTCCACACACGAACACGATTGTCATCACTGCCGAGATTGAATCTGGATTCGTCGCTAAAGACGACCTGCTTCCATTCCGCTGCAGTCCAGTTTCCTCGTGCGCGGCAAAACTCCAAACGGAGGCGTCGATGGGTGGGCGTCAAGGGCAGCACACGTAATGGGAGCCGCGATACCAACTGTCCTTCAGCCAGGCGCCTTCGTATAGTTCGAGAAGACACAGAGGCCCCTAGTGAAGGTGCTACCTGTGCCTGGATGGCGGTCGATGAAGCAATTGGCTGTACGCGTGCATTTCTTACGATGTGGCGGTCTTCTCGACGACTGGTCTGTCGAGGGCATTCTGAGCCTGGTCTTCGTGTACATGACATCTCTCGGATCCACTGGTACCAACACCTCCTCACAACACAATCAGAGCGGCCAAATTGACGAGCTACTCGCCTAGCTGACCACCCAGCTTCCATCATCCCGACGATTCTCCCCCTCTCAAACTGCGACAACTGCTTATATTGTATTCGAACACGGCGTAATGGCATGTCTATCTCAGCTTTTCCTTTGTAAATGATTCAGCACACTCAAACAAGCTTTGGTTACCTGTTTTATACTCCACAGAGTACGATGTTCAACGCCCTCTACCGGCTATACGTAATGCGCAATTACGCTGCATTTCTACTCATTTGCATATCTCCCCGACATGTACCTTCATTGCAAGTTTCGTTACGATCCCGCAATTATTTCTTGGTGCGCTAATTTTTTTGTCCATGAGTGTATATTAATGTATAAACTAGTAGTCATAGATTGGATTATGCACTGAACGGTCGCCATTATCCATTCTCTCTGTCCTCTGTATATATGTAAATAGCTTCTACAGAGGCTGTTCACACATTTTTTAGACGATGTATATTGTATTTACAAAAGTAAATTACATAAAATTCTTGTGTTTTAAATGTTCTATTTGACATCCCTTATTCTGAACTATCTTTCGACACCGCAATTTCCAGGATAATAATGCCTTTTGAAGTGTCAAAAGAGTTATTCTATTCCATTCCTCCTGAACAGCTTTCCAGAGTCCTGTAAGGGTTTTGGGACGACGTTTGGATAATGCAGATTTTAAAAGTCCGAAAGCACAAAAATACATAGGTGATACATCGGGAGATTTAGTAGGGATATCAGTGAAGGGTATGGCCTTGATACCAGTCTTTTGTTCCATTTCTTTTAGAAAATTTACAGTGGATTTTGATGTGTGACTACTAGCTTTGTCCTGATGGAGTCTCACAGATTGATGGCACTGTGGGTAAAGCGATGGTATTTCATTCAGAAAAATTGGCGATGAAATATGTTCCTGATAGAATTTGGAGTTAATCTTGACATTTTTTTCCACGCTCTTTATTTTTAACTTGCCATTATAAGAAAAACCAGCAACAATCATGAATCCCTTAGAAAAACTTTCTTTCGATTCTTTGAACCATGTACTTAAAATTTTTTCTCCCCTTTTATGATAATAAATGGCTCTTTTTTTATTGCAATCATTTAAATACACCCATGATTCATCTATTGTGACAATTGTTTTCCATTTTTCATTGGATAAGTGTTTCTCATATAGAATTCTGCAGCGTGTCCTGCGTTCAGCGATATGATTTGGAAGAAGACGATGCACATTGCGTTTTTCCGCTTTCTTAAGATTTAAATCAACGTTTATCATTTTGTTTACAGTGGACACCGAGCATTTTAATGATTTTGCAACTGTCCTTTGACTAGGGGGATTTTCTTTTAACATTAAACAACGTACCTTTGCAATAGTCGAAGATGTCCGTTTTTTCCTTGGATAATTGTTTGGAAATTTTGTCCCACTTGAGGCTCCAATTTGACTTTTTTTCCTTTCTTGTTGACGATATTACCTATCGACGCTTTAGATATCACAAAACCATGACTCTCACATCGTTTTTGGATAACGGAGTATGCATATTTCTCTTCGGAAAGAGCATAAATGTAGTCTTCGAACCACTCCTTTGTTAAAAACGCCATTTTGAATAAAAACAAAACTTTCAAGCCGCAGAGGATAATTTTGACTTTTAAAAACATAGTACAATTGCAATTATGTCTTTTGCAGCAAACGATTTTTTATTACCGCTTACCAAAATCGTCTAAAAAATGTGCGAACAGCCTCTGTAGTCTTTTATATTTGTTGTAAAATATTTAATATATATATATATATATATATATATATATATATATATATATATATATATATATATATATATATATATATATATATATATATATATATATATATATACATATATACATGTATGTATATACATACATGTATGTATGTATGTATGTATGATGTATGTATATGTGTGTGCGTGTAATAATAACACAACAATTTTAATTCTAACAATTTTAATTCTATTCCCTGGATTCTCTACTTTTAATATTGTCTTTCCCCTTATATATAACTAACTTACGTTTTTTCCCTGTGGTGCCTGGATATCGTCGGACATAATATTACACCACAGATAATCCTGTCGACAAAAATTAAATTTCCTTGCGTAGTGTCGAACTGCGTAGTCACAGATTGGATCATGCACTGAACGGTCGCCACTATCCATTCGCTCTGTCCTCTGTATATATGTAAATAGCTTCTAGTCTTTTATATTTGTTGTAAAATATTTAACTACTAAATACCCATAATGTGCATAGTGAAAAAACCTATTATTCCCATGAGTTGAATTGTGTGATTGGATTTCATGCTGCTCGAGCCAGACTACAAAATTTTAACGGAAGAACCATCGCAAGCCGTGAATGCCCGTCGACCAGTGAGATTCCTTTATATCACTTACATACACACATTATATATATATATATATATATATATATATATATATATATATGTGTGTGTGTGTGTGTGTATGTATGTATGTATACAGTCGGACCTCTATTTAACGAACCTCTATTTTGCGAATTTCTTCGTAAAATAATCTCCAAGTTCATTCTCTATTTAACGAACTTTTTCTTGTGATCCAATTATTTTTCTTCACATTTCTCAATATTTCTGAACATTTCAAGCTTATTCTTTCTTTTAACACATTTTATGGTGATCAATGACCTTAAACTAGTTTTACCAGTCGCCTAACTCACCGAGAGCAGTAAAATCGCTGTCATTCTTTGCATTTCACCCAGGAAGTGCAAACTTTATCCACCTCACCACTGTCCACTTCACTAGAAAAACTTTCAAAATCCCCCTTTCATCCTTAATGGAGCTGTCCCGTGTGCTTAAACTAGTCTCCCGTTTCCTAGATTGTTGATCAGAGTCGTGCTGGTAATTTCGGTTCTTGTAGCTGGAAAATGTCAAAGCGAAAGTGTTTGAGCACCAAAGAAAAAATTTAATTCTTCATGAGGTGGATAAAGGTGTGAAGAAAAAGGATATTGCTTTAAAATTTGGTATTCCTCTAAACAGCTTATCAACCATAATAAAAAATCGTGATAAGGTACAAAATTATGATTTATCGAATTTTTGTTCAAAACGTTTAAAAATATGTGTCTATGAAGATGTGGATGAAGCAGTTTTGAAGTGGATACACACAATGCGAGATAAATATGTTCCAATCTCTGGGCCTTTCATAATTGAGAAAGCTGTTCTATTTGCGAAGGCATTGCGATACGACGAATTTCGAGGAAGCAATGGATGGCTTGAAAAATTTAAGAGAAGACACGGAATTATAGCAAAAGTCTGGTGAAAGTAAAGACGTTGATGATAATGATAGCGAAAATTGGTTAACGGAGACACTGAGTAAAATTTTAAAAGACTATAAGCCAGTAAATATCTTTAATGCGGATAAGACTGCTTTATTTTTCCGATGTTTGCCGATGTTTGTTTGATGAAAGATATTGACATTTAAAAAGGAAAAATGCTTTAGAGGAAAACAAAGCAAAGCAAGTTTAACCTGTCATGTTAGGTTCAAATATGACTGGACATCAGAAATTGAAACCATTAGTTATCTGACGATGCAAAAATCCAAGATGTTTAAAAGGCGCAAAATCTTTGGAGGTTGATTATGACTTTAATAAATAAAAAATCTTGGATGACGTCAGAAATTTGTGAAAAATGAGTTCAAAAGTTGATGAAACGTATGATTGCAGAGTGTCGCAAAATTGCTCTCGTTTTTGACAATTGTCCCGGCCATTCGAAAGAAATCAACCCAAAACTGAAAAATGTTACAGTTTTTTACTTGCCACTGACCAAAATGGCTACATCAAACTGCAGCCAATGGATCAAGGGATGATAAAAAATTTCAAAATACACTATCGCAAGAGAATAGTGCGAAAAGTTATCACTGTGCTTGAGAAAAATCTATCTATGCCAAAGATCAACTTACGGGAAAGCATATCAGAAATTTCCAAAGCATGGGACTATGATGTCACAGATCGTACTATTCGCAATAGTTTTGCCAAAGCTGGATTCGTTGTCAGCAATGACAATTCAACAAGTGCGGAGATAATTCAACAAGACGATATTCTCTTAGAGGAACTTAAAAAAATGTGGATACAGATGTGGATTACAGCTAAGGGAAAAAGAAGAAATTAACGATGATGTGCTGATTGATGATTTTCTTTCACTTGATTCTGAAGCTGAAACCTCGGAAACACTAACTGAATTGGAAATTTTGGACAGTGTGAAAAATAAAAACAGTACAGCAATGAATTGGGATGAAGACGAAGATGACGAAGATGGAAATGATCATGATGCAGAAATCAACAATACTTCCTATGATGAAATGCTAAAATCATTTGAACAATCCGACGCGGATTACAGTGTGAAGAAAATACGCCTGAAGGGGTTTTTGGTGCATTGCAAAGATGCGAGACGTATTATGAGAGAAAACACTTTTTCAAACAAAAAACCCAGACAAAATTAACAGACTTTATCAGTAATAAAATTTAAGGACGCATGTGGTAAGCTATGCTTAAAATTACTTGTTATAATAGATGCGATAACGTCATTAAAATTCCTTAATTTTGATATAAATATTTTTTTAATTGAAAATACAGTGTATTCCCGAACAACGTTTTGTTTTATTCTTGTTTTCCTTGCAGATTTCTTTTTGATGGGCAAGATATATAAAACAAATAGATATTAATTTACAAAATAAAGATGTGATGAATTACTTTTTTTAATAATATTTAGTGTTTATGAATTTAAAATCTGTTTTGTGTAGTTTAAAGTATTTTAAAAGGTGAATCACTATCGAATTTTCCATATAACGAACTGTTTTTCGGGATTTAGCGATTTCGTTAAATAGAGGTCTGACTGCATATATATATATATAATCTGTACTCTGGGACACATGATTTTTCTATGTCTGTAATTATTAGTTATAGGCGTCTCAACAAACATACCGGTAGAAAACACTCTCTTTGTATACCTTAGCAGGTTACAAAGCCAATAATGCCCCGTAATTTTGTAATTCCGTTTGTTTCCGAATCTCTAAATTCTAATAGAAACTGATCTCTGGATGCCTATAGAGGAAAAAGAGTCTAATCAGTAATACGCGTATGGCATGCTTTTTTGAAATTAATAAAAGAAACTCGCCTGATTTTAACGACTGGGGAAGAAATAAACGTCGACATTTTAATTTCTCAAATGTTATTTTCAAAGGAATAGGGACAGTTTTACAGCTGATTTGCTTCAAAAAATTGCTAAAATGACCTCGAGATTGTGAACATTATTCTTTGCTGGTAATTAAATAGTTTGAATGCTGCTAACAGAGGCGTTGATGAATGGTTAGTAATTGCATGCCGTTCCGTGTAAAGAAGTAGGTTAATTGTTACGTTTTAGCATTTTTTTTCCGACGCTAATAGGGCTTACGACAATATGTTTTACGACACCGATGTCTTCCATGAAACGATATGTTGAGGCTGCGACTGACTTATAACAAAACGTTGTAATGTAATTTAATGTAAAACGACCATTCGGAAGTCAGTGGTTGCAAACGAGCAACGAGCCGAGCTGCTAGAGTCGAGAAATCGTGCTCTATTGGACTGTCGGTTTTTTTTTTGCTAATCCCTTTGGTCTTTACATTACAAGTCTGTGCAGCTCGCACTGACCTGACTAAATTTGAGCACCTTTTGAACCGAGCATTCAAAACGAGTATTCGCGAAGAAACAAGGGTACGCTTGTAACGTAATGCTTGCCAAGAGTATTACATTACAACTCTACGTTACAAGTCAGTTGCAGCCTTGAGATGCTTTAAAACCGATTTGACAAAACAGATTATTGTTCACTTCAGCGGTTTTCTTTTTATTTCCGAGCGTATCTTCCTTTTGATCTCGGGATACGGACACTCCACTAACTCGATAGCACAACCATAGAGAAGAACTAAACCTAATACTCACCCATGAAGAGAAACGCCGCCCCCGCCAGTTGCGGATAGGGCAGTCTCGTCCACACCAGAACCTCAGCCTTGACCAAGTAGAGGGTTAATCCGACTGGCCAGAGGACCAGGACATTGAGCGCACCCACCAGGGAAAGGAATAGGGACAATTGGCACATCGTTACGCTTCCGATGAGCTTTTTGAAGAGGACCTGCAAGAGTGGATTTGAAACGATCATTTTTTCTGCAAGATTTTAGAAAACTTAAATGGATATTCTCAGTGAAAATCCATTTAAGTTTTCAGAGGCAGTCTTTCTCAAATTTACAGTGTGAGATAATCCTTCAGTGACGTGTGTTTGAAAAGACCCAACGATACCCAGCACAATTGCAGGTTACCGTTGTTGTGAAAGGGTCCATTATTTTAGTGAATATATATATATATATATATATATATATATATATATATATATATATATGAGGCGGTGAAAGGCAAAGTGGTATAAGTCACATTTTCAACTTTTTAATTTGAGGGCAAAAATGTAGTCTCCATGTTCAATTTATAGTGGAATTGCAAATAATTATTATTTGAAATAGTATAGCAATTATTATGAATTATAATTTGTTCAATTTATAGTGGAATTTTTTGTAGTTTTTGTAGTAAAATGCTTTGGACTTGCACCACTTTGTCTTTCACCGTCTCATAATATAAATAAATAAATAAATATAAATATATATATATATATATATACTATATATATATATATATATATATATATATATATATATTTATATATATATATATATATATATATATATATATATATATATTTATATATATATATATATATATATATATATATATATATATATATATATATATATTTATATTTATATATATATATACACACACATATATATATATATATATATATATATATATATATATATATATTTATATTTATATATATATATACACACACACACATATATATATATATATATATATATATATATATATATATATATATATATATATTTATATTTATATATATATATATATACACACACATATATATATATATATATATATATATATATATATATATATATATATATATATATATATGTGTGTGTGTGTGTGTATAAGTAAGTAAAAATTCATAGAAATATAGACGATATATAAATAGATAGACTGATATTATGTGAGTTTGTTATTGTCTGTGTACGATGGCAAATCCTTCAACCAATCAGCACGAACATCGGCATCCCATTTCCATGATCCTGCCACGAATATTAACTACTTTAAAACGTGTCTCACTCCTTTCATCCCTCCAGATTTTACACCCTTGACATTTTGCAGCCACCTCGGGATGGATTCTCATCTTGCCTCTAAATTGATTTCTCATCCTAATATCAAAAACCAGATACCTGGATCTAAAGTTTAACAGATGATACCATTCCTGAAGATCTACTGTGTTGTTTGCTACAAATCAAATTCGATTATTCCTGAGATGGCCTGCAGGTCGACACCGACTTACAAGTTCATTGTACTTGCAGTAGGATTCTATTTTTCTTTCATTTTAAGTGGGTCCAGGACACAATATTCTTCAAATTTTCGAAATTTGTTTATTGGATTACAAAAAATTGTATTCTTTTCCGTTTAAAATGACGTTTAAATCATGTTTATACCCTAATTAGAACAGGAGATATTATTATTATTATTATTATTATTATTATTTTGCAACATTCTAATTGCAGAGAATCTTTGTTTAAATTTGTAAATGCGTTTATCTGGATGATGAGTTTTTTTTCACCATTTCTCGTCAAGAACCGTTAAAGATAAATGGCTCAAACTTGGAACATGTCTTTTTCAATTATTTTGTTTTAATATTCATGCAGAAAATTTGAAAAAAATATTTGCTCTTGAAAATATGATTTTTAAAAAATAAAGTTACATCTTTTTTTTTAAATTTTTACTCTAAATATTTAAGTTTTTTAAAACATTAATACTTAAAAAAAACTGAATCAAAATTAAAACTTATATGTTTCTGTTTAATTAACTGAAAAAATTTTGAAATTCGATAAATAATATTTCGAGTTATAATGATTTTAAATTAACCCACATTTAAAAAAAATTTAAATTTTAAAGTTTTTTAAAAACTTTATGAGAAGTTTATGATGTGATTTTGTTTACAAATTATATGGTTAAACATCACAAAAAAATTCAAAATTTTAACTCAATAAATAAATAAAAAAAAAGTTTCCCGGACCCCCTAAAGTTGTATACTCCGTCTATAACAAAACTTGATTCAAATTAAGAAAGCATTTGAAATTTTTTAATTTGGTATAATGACTTTAACATCACAAGGAACAAATACAAAATTGTATACTTTTAGTCGGCAGAACTGTTTATTCATAGAAGTAGATCTCAACAGCTAAAAAGTTTGCTATTTTCGCATATTTGTTATTATTAATTTAAATTTTTCCACTATGAATGATGCATAAGTCTTAAGTAACCCAGGCAACGTCCGGTAGTTATGTAAGCAAATCAAATAAATAAGCCTCTTATTAACTAAGAAAATATCATTATTCGACAAACATTTTCCCTTGGAGAGCCGAACGATGATCTACAGATGATGTTTTAAAGGAGCCAAACGATGGACGAATGGACGACAGCTCTTGTCTTTGGTACTGAGTGCGCGGGTTTAAGAGGTTAGCATAGGTGTTTGTGGACGCTCAGAAATGATTTAAAACTGTAGGTCCTAAACATAGATGACACCTTCATAATGACCAAAACGGTTTATTAGAAATCTTGTACTTACGAAATTCAAAAACACACAGAGACTGAAACAGAAAATTCTGTCGGAATCGAGAATGCTAAAAGGAACCACACAAATGTTCAAACTTTATTTTATATTTTTTTTCCTATTAAGTTGAAAACAAAATCCCCCGGAAAGCAAATAAAAAAAACAGATACAACCTTTGTGCTCGAGGAATAAACAGAAAAACCAACGTAAATAAAGCACAAATAGCAATAAGATGCAATTATTTTGCACACGGCCGTTTCGAAACTACAAATATGCTTTGTAGCTTCGAAGCTACAAATATACTTTGTAGCTTCGAAACGGCCGTATGCAAAATAATTGCATCTTATTGCTATTTGTGCTTTATTTACGTTGGTTTTCCTGTTTATTAAAGTTAAAGACTTTATGACTAAACTTTCAGACTGTCCGACATTATGATTGAATCATAAATTACTTTTTTTGTGATATTTTCCTGTTATATATATATATATATATATATATATATATATATATATATATATATATATATATATATATATATATATATATATATATATATATATATATATATAAGAGGGTTGGGTTATAAGTCATGGCAACTATTTTTTTTCTTGTAGATATGTGAACGGATCACAAACGTATATGTGTCGTGTGGAAGTTCTGTAGGCATAGTGTGTATGCAGAACAACAGATGGCTCTGTGATAGCTGGTAGTAGCGCAGCGAGGGTTCTGAAATCAGTCAGTTGGTGAGTATCGTGCGAGTTGGAAGTAACCCGTGTTGAGCAGCGCGCTTACATCAAAATAGTCGTTCTCCGAGGGAGAAATGCGATGGAATGTCACAGTGAATTAGTAGAAGCCCTTGGGAATAATGCCCTACCATATCGTACAGTAGCACGGTGGGTAGGTAGCATTGAGTGTCTTTAGGCCCAGGTTTGTCATGTCAACTTTATGTGTACTATGTTATCATTCTTTTGCACGGTGGAGGCCACATTGCCCTGTATACTACCGTAATAAATTAGTGTGTTACGATATTTCAATGCTATTCATTGTCCACACATGTAGTTAAGACCTTGTCCTTTCGTCTGTATATGTCACATTTTCCAACCGGACTGGTATCTTCAAGAAAAAAAATAGTTGCCATGACTTATATCCCAACCCTCGTATATATATATATATACAGTGGAATCTCGATCTATCGTCTTTCAAGGGACCGATTGAAATGAACGATAAATGCGGGAAAACGATAGACGCGAAAACATAACAAAGCAATATGATCGTTGGGACTGGATAAAAAGAACGACACATACGGAAAAACGATGGATCCGAAAACGATCGATCGAGATTCCACTGTATATATATATATATATATATATATATATATATATATATATATATATATATATATATATATATTATATATATACAGGTGTTTATTAAAATAATGGAAACACCTATCAATATTAGTGTTTATGAATGTGGCTTCATATTCCTTAAAAATCGAGTCTGGCCACCAGTATTTTTTTTATATAATATAGTGTATGTATTATTCTACTGTCAGGTAGCGGTAATGAAGCTAAGGGCATCGTGCTTCTGGGGGGGGGGGCGTCGTAAAATGTCAAATTTTGCAGACCTTGCGAAAAGGGCAAATTGTTGGAGCGCGTTTAAATTGGAGTATCTGTTACTGCAACCCCAGGCGAATGCGTGTTTTTCGAGCTATGCTATTGAAAGTCATGATAGCATACAGAGTGCACGAAAAAACATCATTTGCCGCACAGAATAGTGGACGAAAGGGAGAGCTGAGTGAAAGAGACGGATGATGTATTGAAGCGGATTGTGACATGAAGAAAGAAAACAATTCCAACCAAAATGACCGAAGAGCTCAATCTGCATCTGCATGTTCCAGTATCAATTATTAGAGGTAGAAGGGAACTTCACAAACAAAATATTTACGGAAGAGTAGCTATTTCCATGCCACTTGTAATAGATGCCAATACAAAATAGCGTCCACAATGGAGCCACGAGTGCAAATCCTGGTAGAATAATATGTCGAAAAATGGCATTTGGTCCAATGAATCATTGTTCACATTTTTCCTCGTAACAGGACGTGCGTATGTCTGGAGATCAACTACAGAAGCGTAAGATTCTTGCCATCTCATCTCAACTGTCAATCATGGAAGTAGATCTATCAGGGTTTGGGATGGCATCTCATGGTTTTCTTCAGATCCTATTGTAACCCTAAAAGGGAAATTCAATGGGAAGGACTATGTCAAAATTTTATCTCACTAGTCCATCCTGTGGTGCAAACATTGTTTCTTGCAGGAGATGGCGTTCTCCAGGATAATAATCCCCGTATACATACAGCTAAATCAATCAAGTATTGGTTTGAATAACATGAAAGAGAAGTCAAATATCTTATCTTGTCCTGTACAGTCCCTCGACTATATATCATCCAACCACCGTGATTTGTATAAGCAGATAGAGCCAGGTATCGATATCCACCACAGCATCTCTACAGGAATTTTCATTATTTTTCCCTGAAGAATGGTATAATATATTCTTAACCATGATTATTCATGACTTGTAAAATCCAATTCCAAGGTGAATCAGGCAGTATTACATGACAAACGTGATCCTGCACCGTATTAATAAAGGTTTTCATGATGTTTCATAGTGTTTCCATTAGTTTGATAACCACCTGTATGTATATATATATATATATATATATATATATATATATATATATATATATATATATATATATATATACAGGGCTAGATTTGAGGCGAAACGCGCCGGAACGGCGTTCCGGTACCTATCTTTATCAATAATTTGGAATCCCCCCCCCGCCCCCCCCACCCGGAAGGTTACAGTTCCGGCACCTCTATTTCTAGAAATCTAGCACTGTATATATATATATATATATATATATATATATATCATGTTGTTTTGAGTAACCTAGTTAGTTAATTTGTTAATTGGTAAAGTTAGCTCTTGATACGAAAAGAAAAGACCAACAGATGTCCCATTATTAGATACCATCTTTCGTTTCGAGTTTAAGTTTTATTTTTATTTCATACATTTTCAAGAATTCTTCACCTAACTCTTCAAGTAGTTTTAAATTGGCTTTGTGCCCATTTATTTTGATTCACTTCGGTCTGTAAGGTTTTTTTAAACACTTGATTTGTGTGTGAGCAGAGTCGTATTAGAAAAAGAGAAATTAGAGATTTTAAAAGCATTGCTCTTAACACGGTCAGTCAAACACGGAATTTTTCTGTGAGGAAGTGCATCATATTTCCGTTACATGCATGAAAAACAAGCACTTTCACTCATTACAGCATTAGAGCTCAAATTAAGGTTTTTAAAATACCCACCTCACTTTTCGAGGCCATTACTTGGCCGCAATTTAATAACGATTTGGCGTTTTTAAGAAAGAAAAAGAAAGATATTCCGAGAAAAAATTGTCTGAAAAGATTAACCGAATATTAAAGCATTTACAGAAAGTAAAAATTCATAATAATATATCATCAAATTATAGATTATATCAAAATAAACAAATAACATTTGATATTTTTATGATTGAAAACTTTTATTAGATATTTTCTTAGAGTTTACCCCTTTTCCCGTGTGAAGCATTTTTTTAATGAATGAATTTATACTGATCGACTTTTCATGCATGAAATTGTGTTAAAATTATCGTTTTCCTGCTGCTGTGTACTAACGCTCATCCCAATGTTAACCTATTAAATTACGTAATAGCGTGGATTTGCTCACCCCAATGTTAACCTATGGAGAAAATCTGTCCACTATTTACAGCTACATAAATGCTGATAATCCAATAAAAATGGTATTTTCAGATAGCCTAAACTTTTCTGCAACTTGCAACAGGATTCATTTTATAAATTTCGTCCTCCAAGGGAAATAATGAGCATTTAAAATTCACTATACCAAAATTTTCCCCGAATAATTTAAATTTTAAAATATTATCTGCATTATTTAAAAAAACGAATAATTACAAGATAAAAAGAACTTTTTATATACCATGTTTTTAAATTTTCTGTTGAATCATATAAACTTGACAATTCCATGCATTAATAAATGCTTTTTAAAATTTTTTTTGATGAATTATCCAATCAACTTGAAAGAAAATGAAGTTAACTGGAAGTTAACTTGCGTTTAACTTTTCATTCCCGTTCCGGTCCATAGATGGCTGCACCAGTCTACAAAGCAAAATTAACTGAAAATAACTGAAAGTTAATTCTACTCTGCTTAACCTTTACCTTACGGGGTGGGATAGCATGTATCCCAAAAATACGGGTCCAAGAACATATATATATATATATATATATATATATATATATATATATATATATAACCCCCTGAATGGCCGATCTTATAAAGGGGTATGAAATTTCCCGTTCTAAAGAGGAAATCGGAAAAATGGGCCCCGTAAGCTAAAGGTTAACGATGGCTAAAAGTATTAACAAAATGCATTGTCATCGTGTTCTGAGCTATTCTTAAAGTTTGCTAGCTAGTTAAAGTTAGTTAAAAATTGATTGCAAGATTTGTACTAGACAAACACACAAACACACACACAAACAAGAAAGCAAGTTAATAAAAACATGGTAAAAATGCGGCGAGGTGTAAAATTTCTTTCCCTATTACAGAGCAAAATAAAAAAAAAATCTTTCAATCCAAATCGATAAACCTTGGACACATTTTCTCTATAGGTTAATACTGAGGGGAGCGAATCCAATAGGGTTAGTATACAGCAGCCTTAATACACTCGCTCGGGCGTTGTACCCTCACTCGATTCCATCTTCGCCCAATTTTTAAGCCTACAAATAACTAACATATATATACCCACTTTAATGGACCAGAAGAAGAAAAACAGCATGTTTTCAAAACAAGTCGCTTAATGTCTATTTCGAGGCCAGTCGGAAAGTGAAATCGCTTGCGAAAGGAGAATTTTACTGGGACAGTCGTCCATTAAATACGGATTCGACAAAAATATATTACTAATGCACTGACAGAACGTCCCCCCCCCCCCACACACACAGAATAAATGATGCATTTTACAGAGAATCGGAAAGAAATCAAAAAAATGTTGCGGGAGATGTAGAATGTGCGTTCTTCATTACGGGGCTGTGAGTCATGCGATGGATGATTACCAAGTCACTCCTTTGGCCAGTTACTGAAGACAGGGGGGATCTTATTTTATTTACGAAGAGGGATGCACGCGTGGACAGCGTCCTCTGCCATCGATCACGCGATGGGCGCATCAGTGCCTACGTAAGGTCAGTATCCAAGGTACCGGGAGGGTTCGATAATTCAGCGTGGCTACTTGCTGCTGACGTGGGTGGCCGGTGGCGGCGAACTGCCAACGGGAGGAAAAGATAATCTCTTTCTCTCTCTCTTCTTGGCGGGGATTTAGGGAGTTAGTGCCCAAGAAAATCTGGAAACTGCGATAAGTTGCCGCATTAACAATGTACTCGAATGAATCCTCAACGAGCCCGTTTCATTTTTCAGAAAAGTTATGAATGTTTAGAGGTAGAGACGTCTGATAAACTGGAATGAGTACAGTCGAACCCCGTTATAGCGAATCACGGATATAATGAACTCACGGATATAATGAACGAAAATTTTGGTCTCGCCATTTTCCTATTTACGTTATTTAATTAGTATTGTGTCAGTTTAATGTAATCGATTTTAGTCGATTTAATTCATTAATGATAATTTTTTAATAGATTTTGTCATTTTTTAATACATCATTATTGAATACGCATTGCAACTAATGAGTTATACATTTTGTGAACGCTAGCATTTTTCTTAACGGTTCGGATATAGCGAATAAAACCTTTGGTCCCTTGAAGTTTGTTATAACGGGGTTCGACTGTATTTCCTCAAAGCGTTCGATTTTGACTTTCGTCCCATTAATTTATTATTAGTAGGGGTAAAAAAGTTAAATTTTTTTAATCCCATTTGAAGCAGAAGTTTTCCCCCAAAGGCAATTTCCTGGGGCTCATTGTTATTGCTGAGAAAGTTTCAGTGGGGTAGCTACTGTGCTTAAATATTTATAGACGATGTTTGGTGGCGTGGCTTGACTGGGATAATCTCGTAACCTTTAAACCTCGATTCCTTGTTAATTTAGATTATGATTCGAACTATATGGAATAAGATTTTGATACGTGAGAATATGTCCTATTTCGAACGAGCTTAATGCTCGTATTCATTATTGGGTTTTTAACCCTCATATTCGCCATTGTTTTGTGTATTATTAAAATTGCTTGTTAAGTTTAGCCGTGCATTTGATTTATTTGATTATTCTTGGAATTTGCCACAGAGTCACTTTCGATTTTGCAACAGTTATTAGGTACATAGTATTATCTTGTTTATCATTTCCTTACATGCACATGAAATATTCATCTGTAATCGTTGATTTTTTTTCAAAGAAAGTTATAACCTCTTGTTCAAAATTTAAAGTTTGCGCTTTTAGTCCCAAAGTGGTCAGATCAAACTGTTTTCATAACCCGAATATAAATCTGATGACTTAATAGCCTTTTGCAAATATATCGTACTGTCGAAATATTCAGACGAACATACTTAGTGGACTTACTGGCTTATGGGTAGCTACAGCAGCAAAAAATGAAAAATGAAAAAAGACAGGAGCATACGAATCTGACCGCTTAACAGCGAATCCAAAAAGAAGGAAAGACGCTTGAGCTGGACGGAATTCAGTGAAGCAATGATTGTTGATTAACTTTTAAAGGGACTGCAGTGCTACAAAAGCTAAGGACGTGTGTCCTAATAAAGATACTGATACATATGATTAACACATGTGACTGTTGTACTGCATGCATGACATTCTAGCGACATCAGCTATCACTGTATGTGCAATACACGGTAAAACATTTGACAGAGAAATTTAAACCAAGATGTAAACGATAGCCGCGTGTTTGGGACTACCGCCTAACGAACGATATTTAGAAAGTTTCGAGGAGCTAATGGTCAGACATCGCAAATATACCAAAGAAAACGGATTTATTTCTTTTTTTCTTTTTTTACAAATGGTGTTGGTTATCGACAATGAGCATTACAATGTGAATACGCAGGCACAGGAACTAAACAAAAATACATAGCTTGAGAGGGGGGGGGACTTCGGTTAGGTGGATGTTTTCCTGGGAGTTGTTGGAAGCAGCTATCTTCGAAACGAGACGATGAATGCTCAATGCTTTTTAACCATCCTGTTGACCAGGTAGATTCCTTTCTAAATGACTGTGTACCTCTATCAAGCCGTTCGTTTCGAGCCGAATCATTTAACTTTTCACAAGGGCTTAGGAACAAAACTGAGGCCTCTACGGTACAACCTGGCTAAAAGCTTTGCCACAAATCTGAGCAAATCTCGGTTATCTTGAGTCAGCTTTGGTGCATAGATTTCCAACCAAAGAGTGTACGCGAGTTTCTGATTTCATCTTCAGGCACAGTATCTCTGTGAAAACGTTAGCTGACTCGCAGAAGGGATGTATCGACGTGGGATTTATTGTCAACTCAGTGATTTCAAGATGTGGTCGTAACATTCTGATTGAACAGTATATATGCATGGGTTAACAAAGGTCATGCAATAGCCATCAACGTTGCTATTTTTGTTTCTAATGTTCCCTGGCTGGAAGTATACCTGACCAGGTCCATACAGGCTAGCGGGCTGAGGGGTACGGCTCCGGTTTATAATGGAAACATAAGGGTCGGTGTCCGATTTGGCTAGGTGCTATCTCTATTTTGACCGAGCACCCCTAGGGGGGTGATATCTGGGGGGATAATACATTTTCCCACCCTCTCTAACCTCATAGAAGGACTTTCCGGTTTACGGATTTAACGTGCCCACATCCAGCCTAGATACAAAGGTATTTAATGGCGCTTGTCGGGATTCGATCCGACCACCCCCCAGCACCGAAAGTCGATGCTGAACCAGTACGCTACCTCGGGCCCGTCATTAGCGTTTGAAAACGAAACAGATCTTGGGAAGAAGACAAAACATGTGCCTCACCTTGAACACAGCGAGACCCGCTGCCGCTGCCGAGGCTAAAACTACTCCCCCGAGCGTCGACGTCCGCGACACCCCATCCATGTAAGCAAGGAGGGCGATGCCGGTGTCGCAGAGGATCACAGCGACGATCTGAAACGAGAAATATGGCGACGATTGAGTCTCTGGAAATGCTCTAACACCCGTGACTATTATTATTCAAGATGCGACCTTGAATATCTGCTATGCAGCAGGAAACAAATTCAAAGTATGTAGTAATCTATATATCTTCCGAGATTTAGGTGATTCAGCTGACAAACATGCAGTAAATGAATTAAAAGCTTATCTTCTACAATTTTTTTTAAATCTAGTTTCTTACTGGCTGAATGGGAAGTGTATAACCTAAACGTCAAATAGAACTAAATTTTGGCTTGCTTTTGAAAAATTAAATTTCAGTACATAATTCAAATCCCGCTTCCCTCTCACCTACTCACTTCTGATCATATCTATCAATGATCCATAGGGAAATCTACTTTACAAACATGGTTGCTGGGAAGAGAGGTCTTTCTAATGAGAAAAAGTTTATGTTCAGGAAATCTACGATCATGTGTCCTTCATAGCAGAGGTTTAGACTCATGAAATGAATAGTTCCAACCCTAGGCATTCAATGGTGATTTCAATAAACTTACGAAGAAAAGTCGATTAACTATTGGACACTCAGGAGCTGATTTGTTTAACGATATGCCGGAGATTTATTTTATGTTTGAAAAGCTATCTCGAACAGCAAAATAGATGATTTTTGATCGAGTCTATTTCCTTCTTCGGTACTGACCAAGGGATAAAGAACGAGAGGATGAGAAATTTTTGCTAAATGTCCAAATCCAGGCACATGTATAACTACTACTTTTTGACGCCAGTAGCCCCTGCCTTATATCTAGTGTATCGAGTTCTAAAATTACGGGAAACAGTTTAAGATCAGATTGAAATTCCTGAGTTGTCTCCGCTAAGAGAAATAGGTGATTTGGAGGTCAGTGATTATCATTTTTCGGAAAGCAGTTTTCGAACTGATGACATAATACGACATCCTATTCATTAGAATCGACTGGTGATAGGGTCGTAGGGTTATGGTAGAGCTATGTTACGACGTTATGACTAGGGATGACTCGTAGTATCTGATCCAGATTCCAAACTAGAAACCTCAGGAAATAGCACACATCCCGTTGTTGTAGACTATTAGGGCTAAGTAAAAGCTGCGATTGAATTATAACGTAATTTTGTAATGTAATGCTCGGGGCAAGCATTTTATTTCAAGTTTCACCCATGTTTCTTCACTAATGCTCAAAAGATGCCCAATTTCAGTCATTTCAGTGTAACCTGCTCTGACTTGTAACGTAACGATCAAAGGGAGTCACGATAAAAAAATACCGTCATTCGAGTGGAGCACGATTGCTCGACTTGCGTGACTCGACTCGTCGATCGCTCTTAGGCACTGACTATCGAATGCTCGTGTTACATTAAATTACATTACAATGTTATAAGTCAGTCGCTGCCTTAATCGGGCTGATTGTTCGTCATGGGGATGAATAAGGGAGTGTCACTCACCCGTATGCCAACGAACTGCTCGTGCAGTATTACCCAGGAGAGCAGGTAGACGAAGCTGGCACTGGATGCTTGCAGCGCCATCACGGCCGTAGCGTCTAATTTTCCGAGGGCGTACACCAGCATGTAGTGAGTCGCCACCCAGAGAACGCAGAAGAAGAGAGACCGTGTCAGGAGGTGCAGGGCGGACAGCCCTTTCCCCTGAAACAACCGGTACCAGACGTCGCTGCAAGCAGACACAATAATCAGAACTCACGTCAACCTTAACAGCAGAAATCGATCGATCAACGGAAAGAAATTCATCGAAATTGGATAAAATTATGACAGTGTAATGACCGAATTTATCGAAAAAAAAGGAATTATCTGCGGAAACTCATCCGAAATGTCTCATCAGGTTAGTCCCAGACTGCTTTTCAGAAATTGATGCGATATGGTCCGCTTAAGTTTATCAGTATGTGACTAACATTTGATAAAAACAAAATATGTAACTGACTTCCATACTGCAATGAGATACTTTATGGGATGGATGCTTTGATTCGGAGATCCTTTGTTTAATGGTCCTTTCAATTTTGCAATCGTTTTGTCTCCCCCGTTTGTTTCCTGAAATTGAAGTTAACAAATATTTCTAATTTTTGGACCAATGCGTTGAGAGTAACTATGACTCTCTAAGGGGAGTTGTATCCCCTATGGGAGCTGTAGTATGTAATGTGTTCGACGTCGGTTGCCCCTACCTGCACGTGGTACGGCTGGAAACTGAAATTGTCCAGGCCAAGAGGGGCACGGGTTGGTGACCTAGTCTAACTCCTTATAGCAGCGTTTCTCAACCTTTCAGGATTCGCGGCCCAATTTTCAATCATAATTTTCATTGCGCCCCCCGCATACGATAAAATGTATACAATAATAATGTATTTTGAGTTTTTCGGCTCTAAACCTACACTACGACCTTAATTTAAAACCTTACAAATTACCAAGAATACGGAAATTTGTTGACATTTGGCAAGACCGATCCTCAGCATTGACAAAACAAGAATCCGGTGCCTTTTTATTGCTTTTGCGTCTACCATGTCGGACTTTTTCGCGGTTTTACGAGGAGTTCCGATTTGTCTCGACCATTCTGGAATGTCTACAAGATGCCTTCTCGGGCATGCACAGATGTGAGCAAATGTTTTCCCATGGGGAGTAGGAGAATGTTCGATAACGCCAGTTTCAATTCCAGCCAGTCTCATTCGAGTCGATCCTTCTATCGCTATCGAATCTATCGTGAATGTGTTTACGGCAGAAAATTTATGCAGAATCATGGATAAATTTTTAAGCGAGCGTAAGGGAGCATTAGACGATAGTCAACCATCAACAAGTTCACAGACGAGCGTGGTTCCGAAAATAAAATCAAGAAAATATTCTCAAGAATACTTAAATTTTGGGTTTACCAGTAAATGAAGAAGAAAAAGGCCCCTGTGTATCATTTGCTCAAAAATGTTGGTGGCAGACAGCATGAAACCTAATAAACTTAAACGACATTCGGAAACGCTTCATAGTGAGTACGTCAACAAACCCAGAGAATTCTTAGAATTAAAATTAAAATCATATGAGAAGCAAAAATCATTTTTAAAAAAAACTTTGTGAATGAAAAAGCTTTAATTGTCTCTTACAAAGTTTCATATAAAATAGCCAGATGTAAAAAGCCTCACACCATTGGTGAAGAGCTTATTTTGCCAGCAGCAAATGAGATTGTAGAAACTACGTTTGGAGATAATTTTGCAAAACAATTGCAGTACATACCTCTTTCAAATAATACTGTTGCTTTCAAATAATACTGTTGTTCTTTCAAATAATACTGTTGAATTGGTGATACAGCTGAAGATGTACAGTGTCAGCTTTTCTCGAAGTTACGTGACAAATTGTTTTCAATACAGCTTGACGAGGCAATAGATATGAATAAAGATGCTCATTTCATTGCCTATGTTCGATTTTGTGATGATATGTCAGTAGTAGAAGAATTATTTTTCTGCAAACCAATAGAACTCAAAGCAACAGCACTCGCATTATTTGCTATCTTAAATGATTTTATGAACGAGGCAAACATAGAATGGAAAAATTGCGTCGGAATATGCACCGAGGGTGCTCGTTCAATGTCCGGAAGATTTCAAAGTATGCAAGCACTTGTAAAAGAAAAATCGCCACACTGCGTCTGGACACATTGCATGATCCACAGAGAAGCTCTGGCTTCCAAAGAAATGAGTCCTGGTCCGAATATTGTGTTATCTACGGTTGTAACCGTAGTAAATTATATAAAAATGAGACCCCTGAAATCAAGAATCTTTTCCGCACTTTGTAAAGACATGGGTGCAGTACATTCAGTGTTACTATTTTATTGCGAGGCAAGAGGGTTATCACGTGGGAAATTTTTGCAACGTGTTTATGAATTAAGAGAAGAAATCGCCAATTTCCTAGAAGATGAAAACAGACCGGAAGCCGAGAATTTTCGCGATGGTTTATTTGTGATGAAATTGAGCTACTTGGTCGACATATTCGAGAAATTAATTAACTTGAATCTTCAACTCCAAGGATCAAATACACATATATTGGATATGAGGGATAAAGTTAATACTTTTTGTAGAAAATTGGAATTGTGGAGCAGAAATTTAAAGCAAAAAAACCTAACAATGTTGCAAATATGGATGATTGTGTTAAAACTTACAAGGCTGAAGAACAACATGTAAAAGTTGTTTTTGTAACCATTGAAAATCATTTAGCCATGCTGGCAAAGAATTTTAAAAAGTATTTTCTTGCTGACAACAAACTGATAGCAAGTTACGAGTGGGTTAGGGATCCATTTCATAATATTCCCGAAGGGCTCTCATTTGCCGAGGAAGAAACCTTCATAGACTTCACGACAAGTGGCGAAACCAAAAGACAATTTAGTAATAAATAACTCTTTGAATTTTGGGCAGGAGTAGATGATGAGTTTTCTGCACTAAAAACAAGGGCATTTCGCATTCTATTACCATTTTCAACATCATACCTTTGTGAAACTGGATTTTCTGCGGTGGCTTCTTTGAAGACAAAATATAGATCTCAGCTAAATATAGAAAAAGAACTGAGAGTGTCTATTTCTAATATTAAGCCTTCCTTCTAAAAACTTTTCTTTGCGAGACAGGTCCAAGGAAGTCATTAATAATTATTAAATTTGTTTTTAATTCAGTAAGTTTTGATTAAGAAGGTTTTGATTTAGTAAATTGTTTTAATTTAATAAGTTAATTATTAAATATTATGTCGAAATGTATTTTGCTTTGTATGTGTGCTTTCCTTTCAGTCAGTTAATCAATTTTTTAAAATAATATTTTCTCTTGGATATGTTCGCGCCCCCCTAGGGGGGCGCGCCCCACAGGTTGAGAATCGCTGCCTTATGGAGTAAGTACTAACAGGTTACAATGACTCTAAATTAATTTTTGAATCTACGGGACTCTTGTGTGTGCGGGACTGCACGCAGCGACAATACGTTTTCAGCCAATGTTGCCGCATGCCTTCGGGTGGATCGGCTTCACTTTTGGATTAGATTTGAGAGATGCAGTTGAAAACCATACTGCGAGAAATTTGCAGAAATTGCAGGTTTTAGGATCATTGTCACAGTTTGACTCGAAATTCCAAGGTTATAGATTTTGGATATACATTTTATTGACAAAATTTTAAACTATAGCCATCTTATCAGGGTCATCGATTCGAAATTTTGCTATCTAATGAATACTATCTTTTTCTGATAGTCATTAGGCTGTTTACTTTTTGACTTGCAAGTATAACATTGGCTATACTGGGATAATAAAAAGGACTTTTAAGTTTTCACTTCAAAGAGCTTCTGAACCATGATGCTCAGAGACATGATGGTGATTTGTTTTTAACTTTCTCCTTTATATACATTTTTATACCCTTTTTTAGTTGGTATCCCTCTCTTTTTACACTTTATCTGTTGAATTTATTGATAATAGCTCTTTTTTTATCTCTCTACTCTTCCGGTCCGTTAACTGTAGTACGTTGCTACTCAGCGATTTCTGGAGATAGCTGCTTTTAAGCCTATAGTAGCTTCTTTGTTTGTACAGAGTTTTTAAGGGTATTTTTCATTTGCTGCTCACTAGAGCAGAGGTTCTCAACCTGTGGTGCGCATACTCCTTGGGGTGCGTGTTTGAATGTTCAAGGGTACGCTGAAATTTTTTAGTAATGGCGGAAAAACCAGCCTCTTCAATTTATCTTACCACATCAGTTTTCACATTGTTAAAAGTAGTACAGAGTAAAACATTGTTTAGAATTTGATTTCTCCTTGAGTTAAAGATGCCGCTCTATGTATATTTGGAAAAGAATGTGTCCACAAAATTAACGCCATCTTATTTTCAAATGATACAGTTTCCCGAAGAATTCAGGACATACCTGAAGACATCGAATCAATAGTAATAGGTACAAATAAAAAGAGTTAAATGTCTTTTATTAAAAAGAAATAAACGCACTCCGATTTACATAATCTGTATGACTTCAGGAGGAGGGGGATGAGGGCTTCGACCTCCTGACACCGTGGTACAATCGGTGAACTTTTTTATCACGAGGTACCACGCTAGAAAAAGATTGAGAAACGCTGCACTAGAGCGTCACAGTTTTCAGGGCAAGTTTTTCATCTCAAACGAATACCGGATATTTCCAATACTTTCGCATAAAAGAGTGGTTAACGACGACAACACGCACTTTTGTACTTGGTGTCCAAAGAAGTTAAAACGAGAAATACACGTTAGTACTCACTCAATATCCGTATTATTCTTGTGGACTTCCTTCCTGCGAAGACAGAGGTAAACAGGGAAGAAGAGGCAATAGCAGGCTGTGAAGAACCAGGTGGCCATGAAGGGAGCCCGGAACGGGTCGGAGGAAAGTGCCGCAGTAGCCAAGGAGACGTTTGCCGTCCAAGTACCATTCCACTGAGGTCCGGAGCCCTTGTAGGCCCACTTCAGCAGGTGCGTCACTCCCACCCATGTGCAGCAAATAATCAAGGTAAGGAAGAAACCCAGGGTAGTACGGCGGGCTCTCGCCGAACACCACCGGGAATGAGATTCTTCGGGTTCCGGAGGAGGCGGTTCTGGAAGGGAAAAAGCCTTTTGTGAGCAGTCGGCTATTATTTGGCGACTTACATAGTTGTTGAAGGTGCAAAAAATTAATCACGGATTGTAGAAATTAGCATAACAGAGGAACCGAACAAAAAAACAATCAGGACATTGCCTAGAGGCAAATGTTGCGTATGTGCGCATACAAATATGCAACACCTTGTAGTATCATTTGTAAAAATCATACCACAAGGTGAGAAGATTTGCAAAGTGTAGGCGAGCATGATTTGTAAAAATTATACCACATTGTTTATGACAGGTCTTATGGTATGATTTGTAAAAATCTTGAACGCTGCTGTGCGACATTACATTGTGAGAAAAGTCTCGTCTTTAATTTTTGTACACCAGTGTATTTTCCTCATTTATCTCCAGGTTAAATCTCCACGATGCATTTGGCGCTAACATTTTGAGGAATTCGCCAGTAAATCTGGCTAACTACAAACTGGATGGTAGAGTACCAACTAAATGCTTTTGAAAAGTCTACCCATTACCATATTGATTTGAAAGGCAAAAATGTAGCCTTATAATTATTAATGAAATCAAATTTTGCGAACGAGTTATCGATTTGTTATCGTCAGTAATCCAAAAGGGGCCAATTCCTGAAAAATAGAAGATGCGAAAATGAGTTTTAGAGATAAATTTCCTCAGCTCCCATGGTAAAAGAAAAATCCATCATTTTTTCCACATCTAAATGACTAATCAGGAGAAAGGGTAGAACATCGGATAAAGAGGTTCATAGAAGTAGAAATTATTCCATGGTTTTCTGTAGAATTTGGCAAACGAAAAGAAAAATGGCTGAGTAAATATTTCATTTACGGGGAAAAGAAGGATTTATTCAATTTCTTTTTTGTATTGTATTTTATAATTAATTATTATTATTTTATATTTTTTACTCGCAACTATCAGTTCCCTGCTATAAGAAATAAAAAAATTATATATACGCATGGACTAACCTTAGTGACTGTTTTATTGTTCTTAACGATGATCGGCTGTTGAATTGTGTAGAATAAAGTCACTACTGTTGATAGCCACTTTCTATTTGCTATTCGTTAACAATTTTCTGTCATTCTTGAAATTTGTTTGAAATTGATACTAGCCACTAAACTGCTTTTGCAGATAAACAAGAAGAGCAAAAAACACCACTGTGGTTGCACGGTAGCATTAGAACAAGGCACCTAATGGAATATTAAGTTACGCTGATTAACCATTCACAGTTTTTCTATAATGAGTAATTTTTATTGTCAATATCAAACTTAAAATGCATTTGAAAGATTAAAATGCCGACAAATTTAAACTGGTCCGAAATACCTCCATTCGTGGAAAGGACCTGACGAAAGATAAGTTTTCAAACAACTGTTCCTACAGACTCAAGCTTTCAACAAGAGGTAGAAGGAAAAAATGAAATCACGATGGTTTAAAAAAGGAAGAAGATAAAACATGGCCAAACTCGACCTTCGGTTTCTTTTGTCGAACTGGCGAGTGAGATTTCTCCGTTCTCACCCCTCATTCATAATGTGTCTTGTGTTGGGTGTGAAATAAACCACACCCGAAAGATATTTCTGGCGGTCAAAGAAAGAGAGTATCAGGACCAAAATAACGATTATCCTAACGTTTAAAAGATTTTTCGCTGCCAACTTTTATATAACGCGAAAGAAAGGTTTTCATTTTTAAACAATTGTTAAATAACAAAATCTGGTGGTTTACGAAAAAAGACGCCTATAAAGGTTGCTTTTTTCTAAAAAAATAAATCAATGCTTAAGAGGAAAAGAATATTGTTTTAATGAAGTCATCAGATTTATTTTACAGAAAAAAACCCCAAAACAACCAAACTGTAAAAAAATGACTTGATTTATTCAATTTCACCTAAACCATTTAATTTCTTGTCAATCCTTAAACTATATAGATAACTTAGAAATTTTATATGCTAGATACGAATTCCCAACAGCAAATCCGGGAGAAGGATTCCAGGCTCTTTCTGATTATTGATTTCTCAGTTTTTCTTCGGCCACACAACTGTACTTAATTTTTTTTTCTCTTAGTCAGTGAAGAGTTGGAGTTTGATTTTGCAATATTACGTAGAGTGAATGAAAATACCTTGCCAGTTGCTTGATGCGAGAGCTTTTCAGAAAACTGAGAGGCAACGGGGGTGTAACGATCTACTTTTATACTTAAAAAAGAAGTCCGGATATGAATCAACTCAAAAACATGACAATATCCTAATATATAAATTGAGGCTACTAAATATATCGAAAATATATTTAGTAGCCTCTATCTGTACATTTCTATCACAAACTCTATAGATTACAATAGCTTCGATAAGAAAGAAAGGACAAAAGAGTAATTATTTTCGTACCTGTTATGTAAATATTATATCAATACGTAATCTGGCTTGTGCAAAAAGTCAAATCAAATCTGTTTAAGAAAGATATTATTTCTTTGTGTTCTGAAATTTTAATTCACCTATCATGCATGTTTTTTTTTATAGGTGTAAAGGCTTCATACCCATCTATAGCAATCTACTAAGGAAAAGAGTGTTACAACTCCTGCTTATTTAACTGACAAATGACATTTTGCAATTTAAAGAAAATATCTCTCTCAGATACAAATTTTTTTCCTTACCACTTTTTACTTTTAAAATCGCTTGCTATTTAAATGAAAACCGTGCTTCTAAAATTATAGCATATGGATCAAATGTTTCAAAAACAATGGCAATCGCTGTTTTTTTCTAGATTCTCAACAAGCATGTTGAATTTTAGCTGAATGTTTCGCCATAATTTTTCTGTCAGGATTCTCCTAAGCGGGGCAAATGAATTGAGGAGTAAAACTTACACTTTGAAAAGAATAAAAGTGACAGTTAAAGCTCAATTTTATCAGTTGCTGTAGAAGAATAACTAGCTCTCCGTTCGCTCATTATTCATGTCTATCACATGTTTTATGAGTTAAAAGAAAAAAATATGATTCTTAGTATAACGGAGCTTTTTGAACAACCGAATGAAGAGCCCGAGGTAGTCTAGTAGTAGCGCGTTAGGCTTTGGGCTGGGGGCGCTCAGTTCGAATCTTGGAGAACGTCATTAAAAATTCCTCCGTGTCCCGGCCGAATATGGGAACGTTAAATCTGTAGACCAGAAAGTCCTTCTATGAGAGGATGGGAGGAGGTACAAGCCCCCAGATGTCGCCCCTGGGGGAGCAAGGTCAAAATTGTGGTGGCACCTGGCCAAGTCCAACTCTGACCCTTTGGGTGCCATTGAAAACCGGAGACACATTCC
Organism: Dolomedes plantarius; assembly: GCA_907164885.2. Lineage (NCBI taxonomy): Eukaryota > Metazoa > Arthropoda > Arachnida > Araneae > Dolomedidae > Dolomedes > Dolomedes plantarius. The sequence goes on along the minus strand of OU015493.1, from coordinate 50,530,847 downwards.
TCTTCCCGCTGCCATCTTTGGACCTGGTCTGAAGTTGTTCCACCCAGGTGCCACAATAATCAAAGAAGTCAATGCAAAAAGAGAAACCATTGCTGATACTCACCAGGGATGTGCCACCTGGCGTATTCGGTGAGATCCGCAGTTGATACGTCAAAGGTGGACCCGGCCCGGGCCAGAAGCCCGCCATCAGTTGCCGGATGGACCCGACTGTTGTGGCGGGGCGATCCGGCCCTGGACTGCGGCCCAGCCAGGGAGAGTGTGCTGGCCCCGAGCAACCCTCCGGCCGCCGAGTTGACCGACAGTAAAGTGTTGTCCGAATCTTGCGTGATGACCACAGCAGGAGGGCGCTGCCGTTGCTGCATGCCCCCGCCTCCACTGATACTGAAGATGTTCACGTCCACTTCACCCATGGGAGCTGCACACGGAGAGAAGAAGTCACGTCAAAACAGAACAGTCATGGTCATAAAACTCATGGAACACACCATCCATTCGGAATTCAGTGGTGTGTTCAACTGTTGGCCCTAAACGGAACCTCCCTCCCAAACGCTTACACATCAATGTCAGGCAGAATGTAGGTTACGCGTCGTTTTAAGCTTCCTAGTCAATAAACTTGAACAATGCTAACTAGCTGTTCTAACAATTAGCGTCTGATTGGTTTAACCCATTCTAATATTTATTTATTCTCTGCGAGGAGCTTATGTACATTCTAAAGGGCATAACCATTTAGCACAACTAGTAAATTATTTTTACGTATTTCGTGGAGTATGCACTTTATCATTCTAAGATTACAACCATCACCATCCTCATTGAAACATTTCATACATCATAATTGAATCTTTGGAAAATATGATTTTTTATTATACATATTAAACGCATTTCGGAGTCTATTTTCATAATGACAATTTTTAAAAGTTTTGTATCCATAGATCCGAATTTTTTTGAGCAAAAAAGGGAAAAAATATGTTTTTGTATTTTAAAATTTAGGGTATGGCGATAAAATAACAGACATTCTCTTGCTTAATTGAAGTGAATGTCAATAATTTCGGGTAATTTAAATACTATTTAGTTCATTCTCTAAGAATTTTCGTGAGCTTCGAAAAGCTAAAAATTCTACCGCAGTCGTTGAGTAAAAATTACTAAAATTTTAACTATTATTTGAAATGACACGGTTGATATTTTGCGGTTTTTCGCCAAACTTACGAAAGGGGTGAACTCAGTATGGTTTGCGTTAGCCGAAAATAGTTCCTTTTTTATCTCGAATTTATATATTAAACTAATAAGGAAGGATTTCCGCAATTAGCGCTGTCCAACTGCTTCACATTTAAAAAAAAAACAAAAAACTTTTTGGCTGAAGTTCCCTGTGTATAAGGGAAAAAAGCTTGGCTAAGACCGGTACAGTTCTCAGCTTTAAGGCTTCAAGTTTGAGCCTATATTAAATAATAATAATAATAATAATAATAATAATGATAATAATAATAATAATGATAATAATAATAATAATAATAATAATAATAATAATCTTACCAGTAGAGGTTCGATTTAAAAAAAACACGATTTGGAAATTTAAACAACTCACATACGATAAATGAGTTGCTCCATCCGAGAAAATTCCACCTGTCTCTTTGGCATGTGATTTTCGAATCAGGCAAATCATCCTATCATGGTCTTTTATAAAGATCCACCTCCAGCATCACCCATTAAAACACTTGAAATTCACTTTCGTGTGTCATTTAATCGTGCAGAATGATCCGTAAAATCCTGCGTGACTTAATGTGAAGCTCGCAAGACCTCGCAAGAATGTCTGTCATCGGAAGGGGAAAATATAAATTTAGCCCCCGTATCGATTTTTCCGCTCATTATTGAAAACGGGCGATTCATTAATCCCTCTCGGCTCTTTTGTTCATCAATGACGTCTTCATCCACTGATAAAAAGGCACAGAGCCTGCGTAAATAAAAATTACCTCATTGGCTGGTATGCTTAACTGACACGCTACGTCTCAGGAATTTATTAACATTTTCTACAGCTTAGAATATAAACTTTTTCCTTCCCTAGAATGAATGTAGGAATTTTATATGATTGTCATAATCTTAATTTTGATTTGGCTTAAATAGAGCGTGTGTGTGTCTTTCATCTATATAAAGAATTTTGTATACTAGTGCAGAAATGAAATATTTGATAACTTTCCCCTGACACAGTAACTGGAGGGATGTAAAAATTTCCCTAGTGTGAAAAATGACAACCGAGAAATTCCCGACACAGACTTTTTCCGCTTTCGAATGACTGAAAAACTTAAAACAATGATATTTTAGAAGCTGAAGGGATTTTATTACAATATATTTATAATTTAAAAAGTTTCATGTGATGAAACTGTGGGAGTATGTTTAAGGTGACAATGGACCATGAAAAACTTTTTTTTATTTATTAACCAATTGCTATGAAATTTTGTATACTTATACAGTGTTGTTTAGAGATGAAAATTCTAAATTAAAAAAAAATCAGTAATTAATGAAGATATTAATTAAAATAAGTTTGTTAATTACTCTATTTAAAAATGCTCCATGCGCATTAATTTTTGTCTCAGATATCTAATTTTCTCTCTTAAGCTAGCTTTATATAGTTATAATTAAAGTTAGTAGCAATATTTGATTTACAGTCATATTTATAAAAACTAGAAAAGAAATCGATAAAAATAGGTCATTTTATGCAAAATTAAAAAAAAAAAAATTTTTATTGTAAAAATTTTAAGTTGTTTTAAAATATTATAATGAATTGATTACTAAGTTTTATTCTAACATATATAAATAATAATTTTATGAAATTTTATGAAAATTCAAGGAAATTTATGACGCATGGAACATTTTGAACTTACCGAAACGACATGAAAACTTGTTTTGGGAAAATGGCATTTAAAGTTTTAATTTGACTAACATTTCCATTGTTTACGTTTGAAAAAAAACTTATAACACGGTTAGTAATGATCGGATCAACATACTTTTTTTAAATTTAAAGCTGGTGAGTTGCAGAATCATTTTCTGAAAGAAAAAAAAATCGTTTTGGGGATATATTTTTGTCCATCTGAAGGTCCATGGTCGCCTTAAAAACTCTCCAGATCAATCAACACTCCGAGTCTAGTCCTCATCTCTGTTTATTGAAACCTTACCACAATGTTGTTAACAGTGTCCGCAATTGTCATACCTCCAGAAATTTGCTTGCATTCGCTTTAAGCTGTCTTGAAAGAAAAATGGGTGGAATCCACTGATCTTTCGAACATTCTTATTGGAGCGATTGACGTGAATCAAGCATTTCTATTCGAGGTGGTGGATACTGTCCTACTACCTTTCCACGACTGGACTCTTATAAGACCTAAATAGTTGGACGAAGGCCTTCAGAACCACACTCTGAGTACTACGGTGGACATGAGTTATTGTAGCCATTTGGAATCGGCTTAAAACTTGGAATCCCGCACTGTTTAACCCTCGTGCCACTAAAAATGACTGTAGCGCACTTCATAAGCCAACTGTATTGTGTCATTATAGGTGTGATAGTATCTCGCATTATAGACAGCTTATTTCTGCCGACAATAGTATACCGACAGACATATCCACCAATCATTAGGTTATTCGAAAAACGTTACGGTGTTACATTCTGTTCCTCATCTGTTCTTTCTTACATAGTATTTACAACCATTTTTAATAAGGAAAGAGCGACTGAATAAGAGATAGTGCAAATCTATTTATGCCACGCAGTAGCAAAACTAGGAAAAAATCGAAGGTATTAGAACTCCCATCTATCTAGAACACGCGGATGTAAACCTGCAGATCGGAAAGAACTTTCTATCCGGTTACCTTAGCTATTTTTAATTATAATTATTTATAGTTATTTTTAAAAAATATGGTTATTTTTAAAAACATTAGAAGTTCACAGTATTTACACACATCAAACATAAAAGATTATTTGATTAATTTGCTATGGCAAGTTGGTCAAATATTATATTGAAACCCTTTTTTGTAAATAAGGCTGATTGTAGCAGGTTGTCTGACTGTCGGGAAAGGGATTCGGGGGTTGCTTAACACTTAAAGATGAGGTCCCCAAAGGGTTACTTTTTTAATATGACAGGTACTTACCAAATGGACATCAAATGAGACACACCGCGAAATCATTTTATTTGGGTCATTTTATTGGGGGAATGCCCAATATGCGGAGCAACACCACTCACCATGAGGATGGAAAACAGGAATGTCCATTTCTTACCCGGGTTTTGAGCCCACTTGGTTGAAGCGGGAGACGCGAAACACGCTACAATGTGGTCGGCTAGTGAAAAATGTTAAGAAACACTGATGTAGCCAGTTTTTACCCACATAGCGCAAAGATTAAACCCATGTTGGCCTATGGTAAAGTTTACAAAAGTTGGGGTAATTTGGAGTTATACACCATTGGAATTATATCAGAGATAAGCTTGGGAAGAAGGAAAAATTTCCTTTATTGACGTAAATTCAAGGCGTACCTTTTTCTATTCGCCATGCAAGAGAGAGAGAAGTTATTGATTCTTATTCACTCGATCACGTACCAGGCGTTGATTGAAAAAAAAAAAAGAAATATCTTTCCCTCTATAAAAAAGGATGAAAAATCAGATGTATTCATGACAGGGTTTCTCAATATGAATGTTTTATAATCTTTAAAGTTAGTAAATATAGGTCACTGGAGATGTAAACAGCTTCAAAGCGATACCAGTCATCAGCTAAAAACCACGTAACGAAAATTACGAAACGAGCATATTTTTACTCTCCTCTCCAGCAAAATTCTAACTGTATCAACCCACGCTCTCAAACACTTCTGTCAATGCCAAATTATGTACACGTGGACGAGTAAATAAACTTCCAAAATTATGAATAAATAAGCGTTGTGGCTAATTTCAGAGAACTCATCTCTCGAATTTTCTACTCGAGTTTTAGGAAGAGCAGTCAAAAAACATTCTTTCCCAAAACATTTTACTTAACTTTAATAGCTTTAGACACCCCTCGACAAATAAACTCTAATTTAGAAAAAAAAGGTTTTTTAAACTTCGAGTTATGGAACTGCCCGCATTAAATTCGAAGGATTGCGTGAATCCATGCACATTAACTAACGTAACCAGTCTCTGTCCCTGGACACCGGTTTGAATTTCAAATGCTTCAAATTTCTAGAGAGAAATGAAAACGCTTTTACTATTTAAACCCGATCTGTTTCAGATTCTAAAAGATAAAATTTTACGACTAAGTTTTCCTGTAAATCATCATAGGATTACGTCGTAAGTCGCAAGGGATAAAGAAATAAAAAGAACGAAAATTTTGATCCGCAGTGTAATCCTCAATTAATGTCTGAGTTGTCTTGAGAATACGAAAGTTACAACAGAAGCAAAGATCGACCCTTCAAATTTTGGCTAACTTCGCCTTAAATATGAATGAAATGAAATTCAAAACACAGATTAAATCAGTGATTACCAACCAGTGTACCGCAGCGCTTTTAGGGTGCTGCGAGATCGGCTAGGGGTGACACGAGAAATTTTTGGGCAACAAAAAAATATTAGAATGGTTCACTTAAAATAAATATTAAGTTGAATGAATTGCTCTCACACTCAACAGACTGAGGCACACATCGATGCACTCGTTCCTGACGATGAATTAGTTACTCTCACTTCCACAACTGTTAGACCTGATATCAAACCCTTGTGCTCTGAGCATCAATCGTCAAGTCTCCCATTAATAAAACAAAACTCTTTTTAGCGATTTCCAATTTTGCTCTCTTATGTAATACTAGCTGAAAACCCGCACTTCGCTACCGAGTATATTCCAATTAAATACAACGGTCAATGTATGCAATTAATGCCAATATATATATATATATATATATATATATATATGTGTGTGTGTGTGTGTGTGTGTGTGTGTAGAGTGAGCCACCTTCCCCCTCCTCATTATTCATAATCTATTCGTCCGTGACGTCATGCTGATGGGAAGCTTTCGCTCCATTTAAGAATGAGCTTTGATTAGTGACGAGCAGAAGCAGAAGCAGCGAGAAGAAGCAGAAGCAGCGGAACGAAGGCAGATCGTATGCAGAGCGAGCCGAACAGCCAGAGCCAGCAGATTGCATGCAGAGCGAGCAGAACGAATGCAGAACGAGTGCAGATAAGACGGACTTGAATGTAATGTTAGGTGCAAGTCTAAACGACGGCTTTTATTGTTTTAAAGGAGAAAAGTTTCAAGACGTAATGCTATATTGACCTATTTTATAAATATAAATGTGTAAATGTGTCGTCGAAGAACTTTTAAATAAATGTTGTTGTTTTGTATTATCCCGCTCAGCCAGCTGATTCCTGACCAACATACATATATATATATATATATATATATATATATATATATATATATATATATATGTATGTATTTATTTATTTATTTATTTATAAAAAATCGTAAGGGATTTTTGATAAACAAAATAATGTAGAAGAAAATATTCAAATTAAATCTAATAGGACATACTAAAGAATAGTACAGTTTGAGGAACATTTCTTTTACTGTATTTTAATAATTTTTTGGATAATGTCCAATCGTCTGCCGCATTAGCAAGAAAATTTTTTTTTGTCTATTTAGTTTTTATGCACGTGATGATAAATTTATTTAAAGTACCAGAAAAAGAAATCACGTGATCAGCATTTAATACATTAAATTCTAAAAATTATTCTATAAAAATTCACCAAAATCAGAAAATGGTGATAAAGATTCGAAAAAGATTTCATTTTAAAGGAATTTTTATGATCTTTCTCGTGATATAAATTTTATAATCCATAAATTATTATTTTAAATGCAAACTTTAAAAAAAAGTTACAAAAACAGCTTAAAAATTTAATTTAAAAAAATCTAAGAAGAATTTTTGAAAAATCTTTCTTAGTGCACCCCTAAACTATAAGAAGAATCGCCATGCAAAATTTCAGCCCTTTAGGTCCAGTGGTTTGGTCTGTGCGTTGTATGTCATTGAGTCAGTCAGTTACGGAACTGTTTTATATATATAGACTAGGGGTGACACGAGAAATTTTTGGGGAACAAAAAAATATTAGAAGGGTTGTGGCAACGCTGACTTCGTACGAGTAAGTCGGATATCGCTGGCCCCCGTTTCTAAGTGTTTGTTTTGTGAAAAAATGATACAATTAAGAATTTATTGTGGATATTTACATTGGTTAGGGTGATAGAATTATTACGGTATATGTTTTATTGAGAAAAATTCAAGCATTTCTTCGAAAAGTTGAATATTGAAATATTGAACGGAGTAGGCCTAGCGGGCTGCGGAGCTTGGCGAACGGCTGCGGCAGACAGGCCAGCCCTTATCGGCAGGCAAGTTGGATTGTTTCCGTAGGACAGCAGATGTGTGTGGAGGTCAAGCAAAGGACGTGATTTGGAATGAGCTGTAAACTGAAAACAGTGGTGATTACTGGGTGCGTTGTACAACAGCTGGATTTGTGAAGTATTGTTTTTTCAATTGAGTTGAAGGATTGGATATTATTGTGTATTTATGTTTATTAGTGAATGTATTAACAGCCAAGGTAGGCTTTATTATTATTATTGTTATTTTGCTTTGAGTTTTATGTTTATGTAATAATAGCTGATGTGATATCTGCACAGTGCATATAGGAATATTTATTTTATCTTTGTATACACTTGTAACAATTTGCATTTAGTTAAGTAAAATGTCTAACACTGATGAAAGCAGAAGGGTCACTAGGTCCACTGCCAATAAGGTAGAAAAGGAGGATGATGTAGTGATACAAGGATTAAATGTTGAAGCTGATAAAAAGGAATTTGACAAAACGTATAGGCACAATGAACAAGTAGAGAAGGAATGCTATGAGAGAGTGCAAAAAAGTTTGACATCGAAAGCAACCAAAATAGAAAGAGATAAAATGTTAGAAGATGTCAGTACTATTTTTGACATATTTAAAAAACAACAGGGGCACACACAATACCTCAGGGGAATGCTTAGAGCATACAAAAAAAGGCAACATGAAATTGGAGGGACATATGCAGAAATTACTGCAAAAGAACAAGAAGTAGATCTAGATCAAGAACGAAGCAGGGGGGAGGTGTGCATGTTATTACGGTAGTACCTAAAGAGGAGCATGATTCTGAGATTAATAGAATGGATATACAAAGGGAAATTAATCCTGCAAAGATTCAGGTTGGAATCGATACATTTAGGGAAATAGGAAAAGGTGGGATGCTGATAGGCACTAAGAATGAGGAAGAATTAGATAAGATTTTGGAAGAAATTAAATCTACTGATAAATTAGCGCAGAATTATAAAATGGACAAGCCTAGAAAAAGAAGGCCACAAGTAGTAATATATGGAGTTATAGAGGACATTGGGACAGATGAGTTAAGGGAGACAATGATTGAGCAGAATGAAGAGCTATTAGAAGGTGAAGTACAAATAATTACAAAATTTAAAGTGAGTGAAGGACAGAACATTGTAATAGAGTTAAATGGTCAAGCTTTCAAAAAATTAATGAAAGAAAAGAAAATAAAGATTGGATGGAGAAGGTATGGTTTGAGGGAATATATCAGGTCAAAAATTTGCTATAGTTGTTTCCGTATTGGTCATATTGCGAAATATTGTAGAAATGAAAAAATATGTAGAGGGTGTGGCAGGAAAGAGCATGAGGGAGAATGTAACATGGAATTAGAGTGCGTTAATTGCAAATTCTTAAATACTAAAAATATTGTAAAAGTAGATACGAAACACAGTCCCACAGATAGGTCGTGCAAGTATTATAGCGCGGAAGTGGGCAGAATTTCCAGTAGAACTGATTATGGCTAGTGCTCATTGTATTTTGTTTGTGTCTTCATTTAAATTTTAGAAATTCAGTTAACGCTGTTAGAGAGTTTACCAATAATATGGACTATGATATAATATCAGTAAATGAACCGTATGTAAAGAAAGGGAAAAGGCATGAGGTTATGGGCTTTCCTAGTTGCTATCAAGTTATTCAACATGAAATTGAACCAAGAGCGGCAATGGTGGTAAAGAGAAGTATTAAGTATTATAATCTACTTACTACTGACTACTTGATAGCAATCAGATGTGGAAAAGGTGACAAAGAATATATTTTTATTACAATGTATTTGCCTCCAGCTGATGGAACTATGGATCGCACTGACCCACAATGGGGTCAGTTAATTAGATTACTCGAAAAATATAAGAACGAAAATATAATACTTATGGGTGATCTGAATGAAAAGTCCACTGTCTGGAGGCCTACGGATCATAGGGGAGGTCTACAGATCATAAGGGAATGGAAATATTGAATATGGTTCTACAGTACAATGGAACAATCCATAATGATCCTCACAGTTTACCAACTTTTAATAGTGTGACAGGGCAGGGGTGGATTGATCTTACAATCTCATTCGGAATGGAGGATGAAAAGATCTTGAATTGGAGAGTGTCAGATGAATATTTAAATACTGATCACAATGCTGTAATTTTTGATATAGGGGGAACTAAAGGTAGTAGAAGATATAAAAGTTTTGCTAGATGAGATATCCAGAAGTTAAACTGGATAGACTTTAAAATAGATGTAAGGGAAAAGATTGAAAATATAAAGAAAACATTAGAAGAGTTAAGTATAGATGAGTATATAGAGAAATTAAATGAAGAAGTGATAGGTCTTTGTAAGAAGCATAGTAGGAAAATTAAGAAAGATCAAAGATACAGAGCACAGTGGTGGAGTGAACAGTTGACTATAAAGAGGAGCCAGGTAAGGGCACTTAGGAGAAAGTACCAAAAAATAACAGATAATGATGAGAGAGACAGGTGGATGATGAAGTACAAGAAAGAAAGAAGAAAGTATAGAAAGATGATAATAGATGAGAAAAGAAGTAAGTTTAAGGAGTTTTTGGAAGGTCTTACAGTTAAAGACACTTATGGAAAGATAAAAAATATAATTAAGGACAAAAGACAAAATGTTCTTGAAGAGATTATTGATGAAAATGGTGTAATGAGAGAAACAGAAGGAGAGATTGAGGAGACACTGACAAAATTTCATGTTGGGAAAGAAAGGGAAATGAAAAATGAGCAAATTGAAGAAGTTATTGTAGACAAGGATGATGAGATAACAACAGAAGAAATCGACTTTAACGATTGAAAGTACGCCCAAAGATAAGGCCCGGGTTTTGAAGGGCTAACGTTGGGAATTATAATAGAGTTATACGAGATAGATAAGAAGGTGATATGTAATCTATTTAATAGGTGTCTGCGAGAGGCGTATTTTCCTAGAATTTGGAAAATGGCAAGAATGACATATTTTGCTAAAGAAGGAAGAGATGCGGCACATCCCGGATCGTATAGGCCAATATGTTTATTGCCTGTCATGGGTAAATTATTCAATAAAATATTAACGAACAGACTTGTTATACATTTAGAAGAGAGGAAAATATTGTCAGAATGTCAGTTCGGATTTAGGAGAGGAAAAAGTACATTACAAGCGTTGGGAAATATTATGAAGAAAATAAAGAAAAATAAGGATAGAGGTGAGCACACCTGCCTAACATAACAAGATATACGTAATGCCTTTAATAGTATTAAAAAAAGCAGTATCATAAGGGAACTGAAGCATTTGGGGTTGAAAGCATATTTGTATAAAATAATAGTAAGCTATATAAGTAACAGGAAAATAAAGTTGGAAAACGGAGAATATGAGTATAACATTGGGGTTCCACAGGGCTCATCTCTGGGGCCCATTCTTTGGCTTATTATAGCAAATGAGATATTAATTGTAGAAAAGTATAGAGATTATTTTTACATTCAGGCTTTTGCTGATGATTTGGTTATAATGGTAAGCAGTAGAGTAGTATACAAATTTGAAGAACTGGTTAAAGAACCTTTGAAGATTTGTTATGAGTGGGCTGAAAAAAATGAACTCAGTTTTAGCATAGATAAATGTGGATACACAGTTGTAATGGGCAAAGGTAGAATTTCAAGAAAGCCAACAATAAAACTAGGAGAAGAAAAGATAAAGTATTGTGAGGTAATAAAATATCTAGGGGTTAAAATAGATAATAAGTTGAGTTTTTATCAGCATTTGGATATGGTCAAAGAAAAGGCCATCAAATTTACACATAAACTAGCGAGAATAAGTAAAAAAACCTGGGGGATCTCAGCTAATATTATAAAAGAAATATACAGTACAGTGATAGAAAAAATACTGCTCTATGCGTCTGAAATATGGTATAAGGATAATGTAACATTTAATGCAAAACTGAAACAGGTTCAAAGACCATTTCTATTAAATATTACTAAGTGCTATCGAACTGTGGCAACAGATGCGCTAAATGTACTGGCTGGGTGCGTACCCTTAAACATAAAGGCAAAAGTCAATAGTATAATATATAAAATATATGATGAGGAAAGAGAAATGGAAATAGACGGTGAAATATATGATAAAGAAAATTGTGAAACTAGAGAAGTTAGAATCATTAATTTAGGAAACCTCATAAGACTAGATTGGACAATAGACAGTAATCCCAGAACGAAAGTAAAAATTTATACCGATGGCTCAAAGAAGGAAGATAGAACAGGGGCCGGGGTGGTTATCCTTAAAGAAGCTGGAGAAAAGGTTATAATTAAAGAAAGGATAGATGGAGGGAGTTCCTATGAGGCGGAACTTAGAGCCTTGTAAATAGCCATAGAGATAATGAGAGAAGAGAATATTAAGGAATTTGATGTATATACGGATTCTAAGAGTGCTTTAGAATCACTAAGATCAATTAAATTTAAAGGAAAGATAGTAGAAGAAATTAAGGAAATTATAATAAAGGAAAATATGAAGGTTCACCTACATTGGGTCAAGGCGCATGTAGGAATTGCGGGAAATGAAGAGGCAGATGAGACAGCAAAAGCTGCTACTAAGTTAAGTGAGATAGGTATAAGATATAAACAGACAAAGAACAAGATGAAAACAAAAATGAAAAAAATTGAAAAAAAGTTATGGCAAGAGTGGGAGAGGAGTATTAAAGGAAGAAAGGTATATGAAATATATAAAGAGGTTAAAGAAGGTGTTTAAGTGGAGATTTTAAGATAAACCAACTTATAACAGGTCATGGTTGTATAGGGGAATACCAGCACCGTTTCCATCAAAAAAGTGATCTATGTAGTTGTGGGGAACAGCAAACCGTGGACCATTGTCTATTCAGGTGTCAACAGTTCCAGGAGCTTAGAAAAGACTTACCAGTGGACGTTGAGACATGGTCGAAAAGTAGATTCTTCTGGGATTTTTACTGTAGGTGTTTCGTAAAAAAGGTAGTTAGTATCCTTATGGATGTCCATATTCCTTATTTTCACACTGACTAGGTTGTGTCGGTGTTTATTTTGTTCTCAACTTTCGTTTCATTTTGTACATTGTAACAAATATTTTGATGCAAGTATTGTATTACTGAAGTCTGTGAAAGTAAACTTGAAATTTAAATTGCATTTGAGTGTATAGCATGTACAATGAAAGTCAATAATCAAAGTAATTAATGTTAACAATCAAAGTAATAGTGTTAGTTTGTGTTACACAATATAGAATTGTAAAATTTTTCAGTATTGAGAAATGTGTTAATTGTAAAATGGTGGTGTTAAAATATTGACAGAGCAAGTGTTAATTGAAATGTAATGGAATGTGTTAAATTATTGTGAAATGTAATAACAGAGTAAATTGTTAACTATAAAGTAAGAGTAATTGTAATTGCAAAGCAATGCAATGCGTTAGAGTTACTGAGAAATGTGATACTCGTGTAGTAAGGTGATAATTATAAAATAAGCTGTTAATGAGTTAATAGTAAAGAAATATATCAACAGTAAAGAAATGTAAGGTGCTAATTTTTAGTGTAAGTAAAAAGAAAATAATTCTATGTAAAGTTATTGCACTCACCAAACATAATGTATATTGTGTATTATATATTATACCTAAAGACAGTGTATGTTATGTATTATTATGTATTAGATGTTTTTGTATTGTTATGTTTTGATTATTATGCATTGTTTGGTGTATTCCGTTTTTGTTTAATGGTGGGGTTTAATTTGGCCCACCTAAATGTAGCTAGTTTTTTTTTTGTTGTTGTACGGTTTGCTAAGTGAGCACTCCTTGTGTTAAAATTTGTGTTAAAATTTGATGAATAAGAAATGTATAATCGAACTTAAATAGGATATAATAAGGTCAAATTTATAGGTCCAGTTGGAACACGGCAAAATAGAAATTAGTTTTGAAGCTGTCGGTAGAATTGATGGTTTAAGAAACTTAAGAATTTTTTTATGTTTTAGCACCTAATTAATAAATTAATTAACAAATTAAGGAATTAAAATTGTTGCCACTGAAATAGTTTTAAAAAACAAAAAAAAAGGATTTGTTATTAAGAATTAAAATTTTTAAGATACAGGTCGTCGCTTTTTGCGCGGAGGTTGTTTTTATATAAGCGCCGTTTAAGCTCACGCTGTGGTCGGCAGAACATCTCGAATATATATCGACTATACTGAATCCCATGACTATTTTTGAAACTGTCTTGATATATTCTATTCTGCTGTTTGTTACTTATATCTTTCAATATAGGAATAAATGAAGCAATGGAGTCAGTATTATTTGAACTTAAATTTAACATCTTCAACATATATATTCCACTCTAATTTTTTTTTAAATTAACAAACTAAAATTCTAACGAAGGTGCTCCAAGTTTCTAATATCATTCCCAAGGGGGTCGCTAAGAAGGTTGAGAATCCCTGGGTTAAATAATGAAAGAAGCTCAGTGAAAAGATTTCAAAATCCAGATCAGATTCTCTGATGTTGTATGAATACCATAGTTCTTTCGTAGTTCTGTCTATTCTAAAGCAAACGCTTAACTGCTAATTCGTTTTATGGACATAAATATTATACTGATGTTAGAAAAAACTTGTTGGGATAGTTCTATTCGTATGGTTTATACTCCAATTATTATACTCAAATGATTTTATTCGACTATGATGTCATGCTAATGAGATTAATCAATATACTAGTAAGGCATTGGTGTGGGAGTTAAGTCAATATCTTACCCTAGATAAGATATTTTCTTATCTCCCACAGAATATTTCTAAAAGTTGCTAGACGTTTACCAAAAGTTACACCTAGAAGCTTTTAGTAATATTAAGTTTCAGTTTTTGCTTGATAGTTATATAAAATGGGATCTTTAGTCCAAGAAATATGTGTATTATTTCCTTAATACATAACCACAAAGAACTTCAGATGATTTTGGGCCCAAATGATTCAGAATGTTCAGGATACAGCATAGACTGATTAAGCCAGGCTTTAGTACTGTGGCTGTCTCTACTTGAAGAAACTAGATACAGAAGTTATCAGCCAAAAAGGTAAATAATGGGAAAATTTTCAAATTCCCATTTTTGATGCAAATAATTTTGCATCAAAAGGGAAACTGTTATAACTGTTTCCCTTTTCCCCAGGTGTCTGCGATGGGAGAAATTTCTACAGTTTTGCGCGAAAAAATATATATACGGGTGCTATAATCTCTAATATACCACCTTAAACATATAGCATGTGACTTCTTGTATAAATGAAGGGATTGGAACTCCCTGGTGTTTTTACTGGATGAAAGTTACATGAATAATTTCGGTGCTCTCTTCGACCTGTATCAGAAATTCTAGATCTGTACCAGAGGTATTTCTAAGATTCCTTTCATAGTTAGAAAAATCAAACATAGAAACAATCTGAGATGAAGATATTTTTTAAAACGGCAAAGAAAACTGTTTATACTAAGTTAAAATTACATGAAAAGTATCATCTATTAAATTCATATGCCATGATTTTACACACATAGAGGTTTGAATATGGTGAAGTTCATATAAATCACAAAAATTCTGGAAAAGGACTGATTTTCCTGAAAAGGTTGTCTATATTAAGATTAAGACTAAACGAAAACTAAGAGGAGAATTATATTTGAGGAAAAACATTTAAACTGGAAAATCGTGAGATTAGCTGGCACAACATACAGTGTGACAATTGAGCTATATAAAAAAAAACTTGATAACTTTTGAACCATTGGCGAGATTCAGTGAAAACTTGGCGGTTGAATGCAGGGAATGTTGGGATTTTTTTTAGCATGCGCACTCGTATTGTTGTTGGTGTTCCTTTTTCGTTGAAAATGTTGAAATACAGCGTTTCTGAGAGTATATCCATCGTCAATGCCTACTATTAGAGCAAAAATTATTGCAGAATTTTGCTCTTCGTCTGCGCCACATAGTCATTGATGACAAGCATATCGAACATGTCATAAACTAAATCCGATTATCTGTCCTTACTTTTCAAATTTGAATAAAATATTTGAACTATGCAGTTTTTTAAAATTTGATTTTTTATTTCATAGAGCTCAATAATTGTCACCCTGTATATTAGAAGCAGAGTACGAAGCAGACAGTTAAAAAATTTCAGGTTGAGGCTACTTTGTCAATCGCTAGTAAAAAAGGGATAAAAAAAGAATTTTGTTGTTTACTACTTAAAACGCATAATTTCAATCTTGGAATATTTATTCCCTCTAGATTACGAACCAGAATCTATTCGAACCATAGACCGTGATGCGTATCGGCCCAATAGCAACTCAGTTGAAAATCCCAGTAAATCAGTTGCGACAACACAGCGTGCAAGTTTTCTGAGGCTACGCGAAAGATCATATTTGTGAGAATCATCTAATTTTTTTAGTGGCAAGGAAAATGTATTTGAATAACTGTGGCTTCACTAAACCAATTAAACTTTCGGGAATTTCGAAACCAAACCTGTGAAAGGGATTTCTGTCAGCATGATAGTAAATGCACCAATGCCATTTGATCAGCCGAGATGAAAATACTATAAATTGCGTTTTGGGTAAATTCGTCACGTTTTCCGATTGCTGTTATAGAAGATTATATCTGGAAGCATTTATTATCTTTCTTTTCGCATTAAGGGAACGATGGACCTTTATTTGAGCAAATCTTGTCATTCTATTGATTGTGTTATTGTAATATATATATATATATATAATATATATATATATATATATATATATATATATATATATATATATATATATATTTCTGTAGATTAATAGTACTAAAATAGTTTTTTTTAAGTAAAAAATCATTTATGAAGCTTCTACGAAGTAATTTATAAAGGGTAAATGCAGTAATAAACTTTAAATCCGTTTTTCTCAAAACAGATTTTTCAAGTTTTTTAGATATTTTAAATGCTCCATGCTACTTAATTTTTGTTCAAAATTCACGAAATTGATAAGGAAGAATCCTGATACTGTTTACAAAAAAACTGGGTATGCATTTTACAATTCGACTTCATTAAGGTTATTAAATTTGATTTATAACATATTAAAAGGCAAAATTTTGATGAAAATCGGGATGGAATTCAGAAAGAAATCACTCAAAAATTAACTACTCAAGGGATTAAATAATTGATACCCAAATTTGTTTGTTATACAGTTTAAAGTGAATGAAATACAAAATCGAGGAAATATCTCAAAAGTTAAGTAGTAAGGAGAATTTTAAAATTTTATTTATAAATTTCAAATTTTTAAAAAAATCTTAAAATTATGATTAGATTGGAAATTTCTTTTAAGGTATTCTATATATTTATAGAGAAGTGTAAATATGTAGAAAACTTCGCATCTCTATGATGAAAAGTAAAAAAAAAAATTTCTTAACCTCCACCGTTACCTAAATAGCTCCACCAAAAATAACACTACAGTTACTCACCCGTTTTCTCAATAGAGAGACAGAGAGGAGATCAGTATGTTGTTAATCTATTTGCATTTATTTCTCTTATGTATGCAAAACATTTTCCGCGTCAACTGCAAGGAAAGGAAGAGGAGACCCGGTTCTAATCCCGATTCAGGCAGACTGTCGCTGCCATCTGAAGGCATAAATTAATCTTTTTTTTTATACGACATATTAATTTCCAATCCACTGAAATGAGTCTTTAGTTAAAGATTTGTTTTACAGTTGCCCCTAAAAAAATTATTTTAGTTTAAGTGTGTAGGGCAGATACCACCGAACAAGGGGAGTGAGGACTCGTTCCTAGTTTTCAAGTACTTCGTTAAGGCTACTATGTACTAACCCCATTGGATTCGCTCACCTCAATATTAACCTATGGAGAAAATTTGTCCACGGATTGCCAACTTGGATTCAAAGATTTTTTTAAAAATTGTACTCTGTTATAGAGAAAGAAATTTTACATTTGTGTACATTTTTCGTTTTTTTTTTTAAAGAATGAAATTAATATTTTAAAATTTAAATTATTCGGGGAAAAATCTGGTATAGAGTGTTTTAAACGCTCATAAATTCCTTCGGTGGACAAAATTTATAAAATGAATCCTGTAGCGCTTTGCAGAAAAGTTCAGGCTATCTGACAATACCAATTTTATTTGATTATCAGCATTTATGTACCTATAAATAGTTGAAAAAAATATAACAATTTGGGGGCAGCGCTTAATCCCCCTATAGAGAGAGAGCCATTACAATCCCTCAAAGTGTCAATCCTAAGGGGGGTGGAATTCTCGAACTGTCAACTGGACTCCTACCACCACAAGAGTCTGCAAGAAGAGGAAAAGGGAAATACGATTTTTTTCTTAGTACATAGCAGCCTTAAGGATTCTTTCTTGATTAATGAGAATTCTACTAATGTGAGCCAAATCTCCTTAAAAACTCTCTAGACACGTCCCCATTGCATCCGTGTTGCATTACATTACTACGGGGTTGTTGAAATGACCTATGATTGGTTTGATATATCACGTGGTTAATAAATTGAGCTCTGTGAATGGCTAAAATTTTTAACGCTGACCGCACTCAGTGTGAACAGGCCGTCTCGTATTCAGCGTTACTACCTTGCGTCATCAGTGAGTTCAAGAAAGCGATGCCTAGAAAAAAATTATTCTCTATGAATACATTCCTACCGTTTAATTCTCTGCTGGACTTTTTCCCTACTAAGGAATCTATCTCATTCGAACTTAAGACCAGCTGCCTTATCATTACACCTCCAGGCTCTTTCAGGAACTGCTTATAGGCGTTAAGGGAGTTTTGCTGATTAAAATTGCGAAATCTTGATTAAAATCTGTACTTTCACGTAAATTTCAGTACAAAAAAACGAAACTGCTCCTACACTGGATGCTATACATTAAAACCATATTGATATTGATACTATGTAAGGAATTTAGATGATATTGATAATTTAAATGGTAATATAATGATTCAGTATATAATATTATATTGATACTGTCTATGATACTTTAAATGATACTGATTCTATATATGATACAATATTGATACTGATTCTGTATATAGTACAATATTGATATTGCTACTGTATATAATACCATATTGATGTTGTTAGTATGACACTATATATATATTATATATTGACACTATAGCATCTATATAATAGCAACTATATATACTTGTATATATAGCAAGTATAAACTTATTCAGTATTTCGCATTACGTGAGGACTAAAGTGTTATTTTAACTAGGGAAAAATGCTAACTTAATTCCCCATTTACATGAAAATTTCCTTCATATTAAAGCGATCCTATTTTAGTCCTTAAAAGAATAGTCAGTATCTCTTTATCTCGAAAAAAAAATAACCCATGAATATTTATCATAAAACTTTTACTGTCACATTTTCAAACATTTTTTATTTAAAAAGAATAATTGTTCAGGAATGCATAAACACACGGTACTTTTTCTCGCAACAGATAAAGGTGCTCTTTCCCACAAGATACTGGGCGATATTTGGATTAATAATTAACTGAATGGGTGGAAACTTAATTAGTGTTCTACAATCAGAGTGTTTCGAAGTTTATTTTCCATGTATACCGCTACAAAGAGACAGCGACGGAGAAAATATTGCCAGGTTTCTTATCGTGTTTTCGATTCCACTACAGTGTTTCGGCTAGTTTTATGGCTAATTACGATTTTTTTACAGGTTAAAGGGCAATCTCGTAATATCCCTGAACGCCTTTCTTGTTCGGAAAATATTTTGGAGTCCCAGGGCACAAAGTTTTCAAATAGGCACATTTTATTTTCTTGTATCGGGTCATACTACAGAGCTTTTAAAATCAAATAACACAAACCATGTGTTTTTACGATGATTACTTGGACATATGTAGGATTACTACGCTGTGTGCACCTTGCATAACGTGTGTACTTTTAGCATATATATAGTATAATCGATTCGAATTTTTCCTAATATGCGATTTTTAAGCGGATATACACTATCTGGCCAAAAGTATCCGCACGCCCAGTGGTACGGACTCGGAGAGTCCTGAGGCATATATTAATATGATTTGTCCCTCCTTTTGCATCGATGACAGCCTGCACACGTCTGGGGACACTTTCCACCAGTTTTTGATAGGTGTCCATAGGAATTGACTTCCAGGCGTCCTTCACAGCTGAAGTGAGTGCTGGCTGTGAGGATGGTCGATTTCGCCGGCTACGTAATATGCATTCTAATTCGTTCCAAAGGTCATCAATGGGATTTAGATCGGGGCTCTGAGAAGGTCAGTCCAGTTTTTGAACACCCATTTCGTCAAACCATGCCTGCGCAAGTCTCGATGTGTGAGTGGAGCAGTTATCCTGTTGGAAGAGAAATGGGCCTTCCCCAAAATATTGCCATAGAGTTGAGAGAGCAGCAATGTCCAGAATGTCTACATACATCTCAGAGTTCATGTTTACAACCACAGAAACTAAGGAACCCAGGCCAAACCATGAAAAACACCCCCACACCATAATGCTACCACCACCAAATTTAACAGTCGGCACAATGCAATCACGTAGGAAGCGCTCGCCGGGCATCCGCCAAACCCAGACGCGTCCATCGGACTGCCAGATTGTAAAGCGAGATTCATCACTCCAAAGAACATTTTTCCACTTGTCCACAGTCCAATGACGGTGAACTTCGCACCACTGCAATCGACGCTTCGCATTCAGGGGAGTGATGTTCGGCTTGTGAGCAGCTGAACGACCATGGAATCCCCGGTTTTTTTTAACTCTCGACGGACAGTCCTGCTACTAGCACTAAAACCTGATGAACTTTTGAACTCCTGAGTCAGTCAACGAGGACCCTCGATTTTGTTTCATTACCCTTTCCAGAATTCTACGGCTGCGTTCACTAATTTTTTTCGGCTTGCCACTTTATTTTTCTGCAGTTTCACTGCCTCGACGTTTCCACTTCACAATTACATCACTCACAGTGGACTTTGGTTTCTGTAGAATGTCCGAAATTTCACAAACTGATTTCTCACAAAGGTGGCATCACACTATAATGCCACGATCAAAGTCACTAAGCTCCTTTTACTTACTCATTGTATCACAAACGCATAAATATAACCTGACAAACCACTACCTACACTTTTATAGCTTTCGGCTACGCATAAAATTACGTCACGTACCAGATTCACTTCTTTAAGGCAGTTTCCGGATACTTTTGTCCAGATAGTGTACCACTAATTTCTTGCAAGGCAACTCTATGAAATTGTGTACAGTATTCCTTTGCTCTATTTTTATCGAATTGCCTTCAGGGGTTTGTATTTAGAGTAAAAGTTCTAAAATATTTTTTTCCAAAGCGTAAATTACCCCCGAAATATTTTTTTCGTTTCGTACCAGTTAAAAATTTTATAAATAAAATTTTTATAAATCTTGAAAAGAAATAATTTTGAAACTTTTCGTATGAGGAGGAAAATGAAAAAAATGATATACTGGTTCAGAGTACTGAACCAGTATCTGTTTTCCAGCAGATATATATATATATATATATATATATATATATATATATATATATATATATATATATATATATATATATATATATATATATATATATATATATATATAACCAAACATACTTTAAATTAAAAATTTTTTTAAACAAATTGTTCAAGAATTTCTATATGAATGATAATCGTGACATGAGGACCGAATTCAATCGAAAATCCTTACGAAATGTGTGTAAATAAAAATAAGTAAAATTTTGTGTACCACGCACTCCCTTTAAATTATCCTTTCATGAATATTTCTCGCATCCAGATGGGTTCGTAATCCACCTTTTACAAAATACTAGTTAAGTACCCGTGCTTCACTATAGAATACATTAGTGGATGCTTTAGTGTCATCAATTATGCAATATTTAACGGAATACGTTAGTATCATCAATTATGTAATTTGGTTCATTTAATTAAAATTAACTTTAGCAATAAATTGTCGTCATTCCTCAGAGGAGTTAATCCTGTAATTTAACGACCATGATCTGATACCAAAGATTAAATACGGGTTTTAGATTTTTTTTTCATTTTGGGGGCTTAAGCCCCTTTTAACCCTTTTAAAGTTTTAATTATTTTCAAAGATTTCTTAGTGAGCACCTAGAGCCTAAGAGGAACCTCCATTTAAAATTTCACCTTCCTAGGACTTATGACTCCAGAGATGTAGTGATCAGTCAGTCAGCGTTTTATTTTTGGGGTTTAAGCCCATTTTAACCCCTTAAAGTTTAATTAAAAAAAAAGATTTGTTTTTGAGAACCTATAGCCTAAGGGGAACCACCATACGAAATTCCAGCTTCCTACGACTTAAGGTTCGTGAGACACAGTGATCAGTGAGAGAGTGAGTGAGTGGTGCTTGGCTTTTATACACATACACTCACGCCCACACACAATATATACAGTAACCACCGCTTATAGTGATCAGTGGTTATAAGAATCAACCGTTTATAAGAATGAATATCGCGAATACAAAAACAAATGTATTATTTCCATGTTAAAATTTTCGCTTTAAAGAATCAATCCACCGGTTTTAAGAATCAGTTTACACTCTTCGCTTTCTTTTAATTTTTCCAAAAAAGCCACGTAAACACTCAAAAGGCATGAAGTTCTTTCATTTTTTTTCTTTTAAAGGAAGATTGATAAGATGGGATGGAATATAGTCTTAAAATTCATCCCTTTCTTTATTAGACATAACATAATAGTTTCCCCTTAAACGCTTTAGCACAACACTGTCCTATTAGCTTGACCCAAGGGCATCCTTACCCGTCCGGGTCCGATTTCACTTTTCTCCACTGACAAACAAAAATAGGGACTATTTTTTCCCACCTCCCACATCCTGGTTGCGGCTTCCTGGACCCTGAAACACATAAATCTTCGGCGAAGTGTCCACTATCACTTAGGCAAAGGTGACATTAGTAGATTCAGCACGTTATCAAACCGTGAAACGTAAGCTAGAAAGTGAATCTTCGTCTGAGACTATTAGTATTGAAAGAGGTATAAACAGCCTCCTGAAAACTTCATTGTGCCAAACTACCATAGAAAACTTTTTCTTGCTCCCTTCCTGTAGTTGAAATGTTAAAACTGTTAAGCAAGTATGCTGTAACAAATTTTTTTCTTCTCTTACTATAATTATGTGTATCTACTTATAGGTCTAGAAATTAAGTTGTATTTTTAAGATTATAAAAAATAATTTGAATAAAAGACAATTAACGTAAATTAAAGAGTATTTTATGGTAAATTATCTAATATATGTATATATAGGTGTGTGTGTGCCTGTCCAAAAACCTAAATTTCGGCTATAAGAATCAACCGCTTATAAGAATCGAAAACAGTAATAACAAACGTGATTCTTATAAGCGGAAATCACTGTATATGTATATATATATATATATATATATATATATATATATATATATATATATATATATATATATATATATATATATATAAGGAGCTCGTCTGTTTGTTTGTTTGCCCGCTATACAATCATAGGCTGTTTCACCCACCGGGATCAAATTCGGCACAATTAATGTTTAGGACCCGAGAAAGTTAACGCAGCAAAAACGAAATTGGGAGCTCAATTAGTTTTTTTAAATTAATTTTTTAATGATTTTTGTGCCCCTAAGAGCTGCGCGTACCACTTAAATGTAGATACAGCCCCTTCAACAACACGTTATCAGTCAAATTCCGATGCGCGGGGGAGAAGAGGGTTGGTACAATAACCATTGGCCCTGCCTCCCCAGATACACACTCCTCGCCTTGCCCCGCATTTACAGACAACACAACTTTCCCGGCTCTGCTTTGTGAAATCTGCAGATGATTTTGATTACACATATCGTTTGGATGCTCATATGACGTCACATTCGTTTTCATGAGGAAAGTGATGCAGACGATTTTTTTAACGGATTTTTAAACGGATGACGTTTTTAAAAAGTATAAAGGAATGAATGCATCTGGATGTTTATCTTTAATTAAAATAAAGGAGCTTTATATAAAGGAGCAAAATTAATAATGCCACCAAAGAAACGTGCTTCGTTTGGTATATACATAAAATAGTTCCGTAACTGACTGACTACAGATAAGGCACAAACCAAACCGTTGGACATAAAGGGCTGAAATTTTGCATGGCGATTCTTCTTATAGTGTAGGGGTGCATTAAGAAAGATTTTTGAAAAATTCTTTTTCGATATTTTAAAATTAAATTTTTAAGATGTTTTTGTAATTTTTTAAGTTTGCATTTAAACTGATAATTCGAGGGTTATAAAATTTATATCACAAAAAAGATTATAAAAAATTCCTTTAAAACGAAATGTTTTTCGAATCTTTACCTCCATATTCTGATTTTTGGTGAATTTTTAAATATTAATTTTTAGAATTTAATTTATGAAATGCTGATCACGTGATTTCTTTTCTTTTTGTGATACTTTAAATTAATTTTTCGTCACGTGCATAACAACGAAATAAATTGACAAAAGAAATATTAAAATACGGCAAAAGATAAAATTTAACCACTAGACTAACTAAGATGGAAGTTTTTTAAGAATGCAATTCAAATTAGTATGTTTTAACAGAACTTTCCCGGCTCTGCTTTGTGTCCTTTGTTATTTGCAGTTTTTCTCATCGCTTGATCCCATTTACAATTTGCTTGTTCTACGGGTTTTGGCCTTAGGAAAATTAAAAACCAAATTACAATTTCCTTTTCAGACGGTTTTTGGCCTGTCAACAATAAAAAACCGAACCACCAAAGTAAGGAAAATTGGCTTCATGCGGAATCCCGCCTAACTTTGATTAAATAAAGGGGATAATGCATCTCGCGCTTTACCTCTTCGGTGATGTGGGAAAAAGTGGGTCTCTTGGGTGATGTGGAAAAAACTGCGTTTTTAAGGGAAAAATAAATAATAAAGGCAAATGTAAATTATAAAACTTATTTCTAATTAAACAGTGGATCAAACAAATATAATTAAATCAAATTAAACAGTATCTAACAAACATAATTAAATAGTAAACTTATTCAAACGTGCGAATCACGCAAAACTGTATTATTAATTCTCAATAAAATCAGACGTATGATCAGACGAAGGTCCGCAGGTTCAAAGTTTCTTTCTTTCTTATTGTTTGTATATCATTTCAGTAGAAACGCGCTAAGCGCATTCTGTCTAGCCAGATGAACATGAAGAGCGGGAGGTGCAGCCCAGTATTTTTTTGATGGAATGCATGAAAAATTTTATATCTATATGTATACCCGTGTAACGCCGGACAATAATGCTAGTATATATATATATATATATATATATATATATATATATATATATATATATATATATATATATATTTATGTGTGTGTGTGTAGTATCTTAGATATTATACCCTCCATTCTAGTATTTTAATTCCCTAAATCCAATCCCCAATAATATTAATATATAGCTTTAAAACCCTTAGCCTCAAAACTTCCCATGAATCCTATGCCTTTGCATTTCTACACGTGTATATGTCTGAATTCAGGAGTGGGTTAGCTTCCTGAGCCCCAAAATCTGCTGACCCTACAAATAATAGCCACATGTCTTTTTTGCTTTCTCTCTTTTAATGTTGAAAGGTGATATTATTCCGAGCAATTCTTCTGAAATGAACGGATCCATTTTCGCTCTAATAAACGATGTACTAAGAAGTTTAGCCCGACTGCATTTAAATCTAATTTTTATTCCTTTCAGGCTGAGTCTAGTTCCATCCATGGAAATATGAGTTAGTTTTCCCTTTCAGGTTAGAATTTAAGGATGTGATGTAATTGGGATATTACACACACACACACACCCAAATATATATATATATATATATATATATATATATATATATATATATATATATATATATATATATATATATATATATATATATATATATATATATATATATATTCCAGTAGTAATAAGGCTTCGTCATCTGCAGTTTCCAATATCAGAAACTGTGAGATACAGTATCATTTCTTCTGATTTTAATGTAAGGGAAAATTTCATCACAATCCAGATCAGTCGAAGAGAAAAAGAGCAAATTTTCACTAAGGACCCTCTCTACGGTGTATTGCGACGATAATAATTTTCCTCATTTGTCATTTACCTGATAAACATCTAAAGTCATAAGTACAAAAATCAATCTTCATTTGAGAGAGAAAAAATGTTTTGGAAAATCCTCCTGACTGTAACGTGTATTTCCATTCTGCAGATAATTAATGGAAATAATACGCTACCGGCACTGGTATAGAGAGCATACCATAATTATTTCACAGAATTGCTAGATTCCAGACATAAGACAAGCAAAGATATGAAATTCATTCATTCAGTAATAGTAAGAGATCCTCCAAGTAAGATTCGGCATCGTTTCACTTTCTTTGAGAAAATGTAATGGCCGAGCCTCAACAGGTGTGGAATACGAAATCCCACGTTCGTTTCTTCGATCGATAAGGTTTATCACACTACATCGATTAACCCAGTTTTATCACTTGAGACAGTTTGGCAAGTCTGAGAGAGAACAGCGCGCATGGTAAAAATGAAAAAAAAGATGATCGTAAAAAGGGAGATGCAACGTTATTTATAGCTCTATCTGACCGTGTCATTAGTTTATGGCCACAGTTATATTTCGGTGCTTTATGGTTTTTCCAAATTACTGTATTTTGTTAAGAAAAGAAACTGAAAAGGAATATCTTTCGATTTCTTCTCTTAATATAATAAAATGAAAATTTTTAAAACTTATATTCACCTTCGAAATAATTATATATAAACTTATATATAATTATTTCGAAGAGAAAAATTCGAAATAATTCAAATGTTGTTAAATATGGAAAAGCGACCTCTTCTGCCTTATAATAATTTTTTTTTTAATTTTAGGTGAGCAAAAAGGTGCAAAAGTATGTGGCAGAATGTGATTTCCCAGTAGCCCAATATTAATTTATTAACTACCGACAATTTAGAGAAACTTTTTTCTAATATCTTCTTTCATACGTTTCAGTCGTTATGACTCTCTTGGTAGTTCTAGTGTCAATATGCAGTCAAACATCATCAACACACTATAGTTAAGAGTATATAAAAACTTGTATTTGTGTCCTGTTGAGATACGCTTCAAATGGATTTTTAACCCCACTTTTCAACAGCATTAATTCCAGATTTTCAGTAAAAAAGTGGCAACAGAACAGAGACAAAAAAGTTACATAACTTTCACAAATAGTAATTATTGACCTCTTTATAAATTCTTGAGTTTTCCCTTTTGCACTAATAAAGTATGAATTAAAGCAAGGGTTCCCAACGTGGTCCAGGCGGACCCTTTGGTGGTCAATGGAAGTTAAAAAGGGTCTATAGTATTCCAGGGGTCTATTGGGGGGTCGATGACAAAATTTTAATGTTTTAAAATTTAATTTTTCACGAATGTAATTATTAGATAATAATATTCGTTTTAATATGTATAAATACAGATTTGCATAGGGCGGAGTGATCTACCCATCTAAAGTCGAATGTCATGACGCTTTTGTATATGTGTCGAATGAAATTTAATTACATATAAGTCAGCAAAATTGTTTAGTAAAATATATATTTATATTCGTTATGTTAGTTATTGTGACTATACGATGATACGCAATTTCAGGCCAAACATTAAAAGTATTGTATCAATGCATCAAGCAAAACCGCTACATTAATTGAAATTGAACTTAAATTGAAACATTAAGCTACATTAATTGAAATTGTGCGATTACAATCTGTGTTTCTGAAATCTTGTCTATACTTGTGAAATTAAAAGTTAAAATAGTACAAAAATAATAAAACATGAACCTAATGAACCACTTTTTCTAATTTTTTGTTCATGTTCTTAGTCAAATTGTTATTATAATTATGCTCCATGCTGCATATTATAGAGAAAAATCTGAGGGGGTCGATGAAGAAATCATTCTTTTAAAAGGGGTCGATGTAGGAAAAAGGTTGGGTACCCCTGAACTAAAGATTAAGCTTCCACAAAATACACGTGACCATAACATAATATTTTGAATAAATTGCATGGAAAACACAAATGAAAAGGTGTTACTTATCGAAAGATATACACCTCCAACGTACGTAACAGCCATAGGCCTAGGCTTCGCCCTCGTTCTCCTCAGCGGGGAACAGCTGTCAAGGATGCTGCAGGGAAAATAATTCAAAAAGCAGAATTAATCTAAATTTTTACTGGTGACTGAAAAAAGAGTATTGAAACAAGCCCACAAACGCACAGGGAATGAAAACAAGCGAGAATCTGAATCGCTATTCCCATGTTTTCATTCCCTGGTTATTCCCATGCATTGTGCGGGGATCTCCTTGAGTGCTTCGTGCAATATTTTCGCCTTCAACGAGTCTAAAAATTCCGCCCTACAATTTGAGGAAGGCATTAGTTTTTCGTTTGTTATTTTACTGTACTTCGTAGGTCACCAGAAATAATTCGGAATTCTTTTTACCTGCAGTGTACTTGTTGGTTGTGCCATTCTAAGGAGTTCATAACGAAGGGGAAGCCTTGGGACGTGGACGCTCGAGATACATATATATCTTTCATTAATCATTAAATGTGAATAGTGTCATTTCATTCCGTCACGAATGTGTGCCATCTGCACTTACGCGTCTGTCATGGACTTGATAAGCGTTTTGCAAGCTATCTATTGAGCCTCTTTCTCTTCATTTGAAAAAAAAAAACGCACTAAGTTTGGAAATAATAGACCTACAAGGGAAGAATTTATTTTCGTTGTTGTTTGAAGACCAACTGGCAAAACATATCAAAATGGGAAAGAAGAACGCAGCGCACACTTTTAAGATTTGTAAGTAACGAGGTGGAAGCGCGGTAGCATCAGCTGGGGCCACTGAAATCTTAACAACTCCCTGACATAACCCACCTGTCAAAATATGTCTTCAGGTTTAAAGAGAGACATAATTCGGACATTTAGAACAAAGAGAGAAAAATATTTGACTGAAAACAAACTATAAATACCAGATTAAGCGATAAAAAGAACTTTTAAAGAGAACTTTTAAAGAAAAATTAAAGTTGTGAGAATAATATAAGAAAGATAGCTTAGTGATAATATAAGTGCTGGCTTTAATAATATAAGAAAGTGCCTGAGACTTATTGAATAAATATGCACCTGAAAATTAAAAAAAAGCAATCAGACGGCTGATGAAGGCCATCTTGCGATTGATTGCTGTGTTATGCATGATTATGTTATGATCAGAAATATGAATAACGTTTGAAAGTATATATTACACTATTGCATCATACTGATGTTAGAAAACATGTAGTATTGTTAAAAGAGTTAATAGTTCACAGAATCTTGCTTTTAGGGCATGGCTGAATTATATTACCTTTGCTCCCCCCCCCCCCACACGCACACATACACACTTCTTTCATTCATAGCTCTTTATCCCCTGTTTAGAACTTCGTTATTAATCTTGTTCAGTTTGAATTTACCTGAAGTATCGTACTAAAATTATTAATTATCAGTAAATATAAAAATGAATCTAAGTTATTAAATTCAGAAGCTTTGTTTATCCTGAAACTTGACAAACAAACAACAAACTTTGTGCCCTTTGTCCACATATTTATCACATAAAATTTTAATATATATTCTAAGAAGTTGAAACAAGACAAAATTTTTAGGGCCAGTTTATAAACTTCTATCATCTTTACGATGCCTACTTTGGGTTTTGAGACTGTGTATTCTTCAGACAAAATCGTAATTTTTAGATAAGTATAAACATCAACAACAGCATGCCATACTTTATTTAACTCGGTTTTAAAACTTTTCATTTTACGAATTTTTATGTTTTGCCACGTCATGATTTTGAGATTTGCGGGGTGAATCGGAACACAAAAAAGTGGTGTTCCTATTCACCCTACGAATCGTAATCATATCGATAGAGCAATAAGTTTCATGTTATAAGCTTAGGCACATACTATAACAGTTTTATACTTTAGTAATTTGTTTGTTTGAGAGTAGAGGTTCCAGCCAGACGTAACAATGCCTCGAAAATACTTAAGTGAGGGCGTGAGAAAGTCCAAGGAACCAGATCCTGATACTATTAAGAAGGTCATCGAGGACTGAAACAATGGTGTGAGTCTAAGGCAGTGCTCTAAAAAGTACAACATTCCTGTCACTACCTTAAAAAGACACTTCAGATGTAAGGATAATTTGAGGAAAAGGGGTAGGCAGACAGTATTAACTGCAGAAGAAGAGGTGTTGTTGGTAAATCGGCTTCAAGTGTGTAGTGACTGGGATTACTCTGTTGACTCTCTCACATTGAGGTTACTCGTGAAAGACTTTCTTGACCGCCAGGGAAAATGTGTACCTAAATTTAAAAACAACACACCTGGCCCAGACTTTGTTGTTTCTTTTTTAAAGCACCACAAACAGTTCGTGTCTCCTAGAATGTGCCAGAATATTAAATGGTAAAGAGCTGCAGTTTCACCAGAGGTGATAAATTCATACTTCCAAATGAACTTGCAAAGGAACTAAACGATGTCCCTCGTCTAGCATAATAAATTATAACGAAACTAATCTCTGCGACGACCCTGATAAGAAGAAACTAATATTCAGACGTGGCTGCAAGTACCCAGAAAGAATAATGAATTCTTCGAAGGGATCGACATCTGTGAAGTTTGCTGCAACAGGAGAGCGCAAGATTTTACATCCATATGTGGTTTATAAGGCCCAGCACTTGTAAGACAGCTGGAGGGAAGGAGGGAAAAAATTCACGGTACAACAGTATTAAGTCCGGCAGCTTTTGTTTCCGAGATTGGGTTGAAACAGTTGTAATTCCCTACTTTAAGAATGTTGATGGTCAAAACGTTCTCATTGGGGACAATCTATCGTCGCACTTATGAGTGGAGCGAGAAGAATATCAGATTCGTTTTTTTTTTGCCAAGCAATTCAACTACCGTAACTCAACCGCTAGATATAGCATTTTTCAGACCCTTGAAGATTTCCTGGTGCAAGATTTTGGAAGAATGGAAGCTGGGTCGCGGAAGACATGATGCATCAGTGCCTGAAGATGAATTTCTATCCCTACTAAAGAAGCTTCTCAAAACACTTAATGAAGAAAACGTTGTATCTGTTTTTAAGAAGTGTGGCATTGTACCTTTCTGCCCTAACCCGGTCCTCAAGATATTGCCTGGCAGTAAGCCCACTGTTGCTGGTACCGGTACTGACAGTCAGAACAACAGTCAGAGTTCAATAACATCACCTGTTTCTGCATGTGTAGCGATAGACGTTTTTTTTAAGAAACTACTACGTTCCTTAAGACAGTATGATACACCCAATCCCCCCAAAAGGAGAACCAAGTTTACGCCAGGCAAAAGTATTGAAGTGAAGGATTTTGATGACCCAACTTAGCCTCAGCAG
Source organism: Dolomedes plantarius (assembly GCA_907164885.2). Classification (NCBI taxonomy): domain Eukaryota; kingdom Metazoa; phylum Arthropoda; class Arachnida; order Araneae; family Dolomedidae; genus Dolomedes; species Dolomedes plantarius. The sequence continues at coordinate 50,500,111 of OU015493.1, read as the reverse complement.
GGGACCTCCGGAGGGCCAGTAAACTGACAGTTAAAATAAGCCAAGCCTAAAAAGAAGTTGAATATGAGAATGGCCGCACAAGATTCAATGACTGAAGAAGAGTCTAATTACTCCCTTCAAGACAGTGATCAAGAGTTCAGGCTTGAATCAATGTCAAAAGAGGAGCCTAATTCGGACGTTCCAGTTGTACCAGAAGATTTTTCTCCAGATGACTTCCTTGTCGTTAAGTTATATGGAAAAACGCAATGCATATGCAGAATCTATACAAGCAAAGTTTTACACCCACAAGATTATGGCTACGTAGGCGTGTTTTCCAAAAAAAATGTTCCTTGGAACAAAGAGATTTTCTGAAGCAGATGAGGATGTTTATTTCCTTTCTCAAGATATTTTAAGGAAGTTGCAGCCAGTTTTCAATGCGCAAACATAAAGTAGATTCAAAAATATGATTAGTTTTAAAGACAATTTGGATGATCTTGTTTTGCATTAGGTTAGAAAAAGAGTGGACACACTTCAAACATACCTATGATTTATTTTGACAATTATAATTTTTTCTATCACATTAAAGGATATATATATATATATATATATATATATATATGCATAGATTATTTATAGCTAAAACTCATTGCATATTGTTCGTAGGGAAAATTCTATATAATTAGCATTTATAGGCAAAATTTGCCATACTCTGTTTCGGTGCATGCTTTTGTAAACCTCGAAAAGCACCAGTGTGATTTAAGAACTAGAAAAGGGAGGAAAAGATGATTTGAATAAGATAAGTTCATCAGTTTTTTCATAGAGAAATAATTTATTCAGATCTTACAACGTCCACTTGCAGGCGCGAGGATCAAGCTCCAGTCTTTAAATGTCCAAACTGGTATTCCACCAACCGAACGATCACGGCGATATGAGGAAGGGTTGTTTCTGAAGACTCACCCTCCCGAAATTAAAACAGAGGGGTCGGTCACACATTAATGCAACTTGGTATGAAAATTATGAAACGCATGACATACATACCTCCATTATGAATGCGAATGTCAAACTCAGAGTATTCACGAAGTTTAAATGTCTGAGAGCGTTGAACGCTATACCAGTCGTGATCATAGGAAGGCAGATGGGTTAGATTAGAGCTCTACGGTGATATTTTGATACATGAAGATTAATTAAACTGGTTCCTACAGTTTAAAGTCAATTCCAAACGGCTACAAGCATTCATGCCAACGGTGGGACATCAACCTACATATCCGGTTGCGAATACCGGATAGACCAATTATTCTAAACAGGTGTGTCGCGGCACTTCAGGATGCAGCGAGCTTTTTGGGAAATATTAAAAAAATATTAGTAGGGCCCTCTGAAAATAAATATTAAGTTGCTATCAAACATTTGTTTTCCAAGTACCACATTAATAAGTCTCATATTAAGTCTCAAAGTATCACATTAATAAAACAAAACTACTTGTATTCTTAGGAATTTCCATTGTAATCCTCTAGTGCAGTGGTACACAAACTTTTTTCGACCCACTTACTTTGTATAAAAAATCACTCCATTCCCAATGAAAATTTTTTGGTACTAGCAATTTTTTCTTAAAAATTAGAAAAATATTAACAAAAAAATAGAAAATAGAAATAAGCAAATTTTGACAAAGTATTTTAAAAATCAATAACTGTATATTTTGGGTATATATCTACTTTGCATAATAACAATAAAAATATGTCTTGTTTACCTACTGCACTTGTTTTTAGGCAAATCTTATCTGACTAAAACTTTATTTTTAAATATTAATGTGTACTTCAACTAGGTATAAAATAACGAAAATTAAAATTATAAAAGAGCATGATTTCAAAAGTATAACTGACATATTATAACACTAAAAATTATAAACTTCCTCTGTTTATATAAACCTAAAAAATATAAATTTTAAATATAAATTATTTTATATAAATTTAAAAAAAATTAATGAGAAGGGTGAGCCTAGACCTCAGAAAATATTTGCTGAGTATTTGGTGAAATATGTGAGAGTGTTACTCTCGTGTCATCTTCCGAGTTAAGTCTTGATCGTTGTTCGGTTTTTACAGTTAATAATTTTGAAAACTCAGTTTCACACAGATAGGTAGAAGTAAATGCTGTTAAGATGTTGTTGCTAATGTTCCCTGGTTGAAGGTTCCAGTCACCAGGTCCTAATAGGATATTGGGCAGAAAGGGGCAGCTCCTGTTTTAATTTAGCACCACAAAGGTCAGAGTCCGACTTGACTAACAGACCGGTCCCGTAATTTTGAACCGAGTCAAGTGACGAGACCGGAACGCTTGACCCCTTACCTCCAGAGGTAAATTTGAGAACTTGGAGGACATTGAAGCCACAACCTATTTTACGTGTCCAGGCCACCATTAGTGAACACGGCGGTGGATTTGCAGCGACGAGAATCGAACCAGGGACGTTCAGATCACTGGCCCGCTGCTCTTGCCAACTGGGCCACCGCGCCCATGGGAGAAGCAAATAAAAGCAATGGAAGCATAGCCTTTTTTTATGGAGATTTTACTGTAAAATTGTTTGACACCTTATTTAATAATACCATATAATATTTTGTAACATATAAAAATATAAATAAAAATACTAGAAATGTGTAATTATAGAGAGTTTATAGCATGTTTTTTAATTAAATAATTCAAATGGATATAAATTTACTTCAGACCATCTGCGACACTTCGAATTGTTTTCGAGACCCCTTTGGGGGTCGCAACGCAGAGATTCCGTCCCACTTCTCTAGTGTAAACTATACTGAATCTCCATGGCTATTTTTAAAACTGTATGTTCTATCCTGGAGTTTGTTACTCATATCTTTCAATAAATAAATAAAATCTGATAGAGTGAGTATTTACTTAAACTTAAATTTGGCATGCTCCTGTTATAAATTCCGCTTTGACTTAATATTTAAAAAATTGAAAAAAACTGAAATTCTAACAAGGGTGCCCGAGTTTCTAATCTCATTCATAATCGTGCCACAAACGTAAAAGGTTGGGACTCCCTCAAATAGACAGTGCCCTAGCTATTCGGTCATCACCTGGCTAGACGACATTGAATGGAAGAAATATTAATCCCCTAATAATATTAATGTATCTCTCAAGATTATCTATAATATTTGAAAAACTTTGAAAAGGTGATAAAATGTCTCTGAGAGGGGGCTGTTTAATTCCCCCTTCACACATACACACATCGCACCTCTGCTAGAAGAGTCTTACATCTCCGAAATTTTCGATTGAGATAATTGCACCACAATGCTCTATAAGAAGTGCTTCTCATACTCGAATAATGTTATAAGCCAACACAATCTCCTAGATAGTGCTTATTACCCTCTTCCACAACTAGGAGGGAAAGCTTGCTCATGCGCGAAGAATGAAAATAAGATTTTTGTAAGTGCCTGATGTTGTTTTATTAAAATGTTCCTGTAATAAAAATGTTCATTAAATTTTATTTGGAAAATAAATGTTTTTATTTAGAAAATAAATTTGTATTTTTTTCTAACCTGTTGTTCATGTTATTAAGGTTTTTTCTTTGTATTGTGAAAAGTTTAGATAGAGTGTGCATTAGCATAGAGATATGATAGTATTCCCTCAAGCTTTTAAGTCCATGTTGATAAAATGAGGTTAATAGAAGAGGGTTATATATTGTAATTAAAATTCAAAATAATGCTTTAAAAATTGAAAACAACTTTAATAGTATATAGTTTTGCCTTCTGAAGCGATTCGAACAATAAGTTTTCCCCAAATTAGCATAGACATTCATAAAAATAAAATTAAATTTCGACATATATCTTTAGCTCTTCCTGAAAATATGGCTATTTTGAGATGTAACACTATTCTAGCAGAGGTGCGACATATGAACTTTCTTTGTCAACCAATTCGTCAACAATATAGACTGAAAGATTTGAAAAGTGTAACAAATATAATTGCAGTATAAAACTATGATAATATTGCTGACACATTGAAATGAAAATAAGACATTAGTTTCGTGTTATTTCACACTCAAAAAATGCTTCACAAGAGCCGAAAAGATACTGCAAATTTATCACTTGATGTGACCTCAAAGAGTGAAGAGTAAAGGAAGGTTTCTCTTCATTCTGACGTTATACTTTTCAGTAATATATTGAGATTAATAGCACCCTTGGGAGAATAAAAAAAGGAGAACGCTTGCTGTGTTTTCTGCGAAAGAATGAAAGTCTATAAAAAAAAATCACCCTAGACTTTCGTATGTTTGTACTATCACGGATCTGAAAACTCTTTTATTTGTGTTTCACAGTTCTACGACTAAAATCCCAGAAGTTTACAAATTACTGACCTGTACTGTAGAGTGCTGAATTCTTTGAACTTTAATAATTTTACCACTATTTAAACACTTGTCATTCATCAAGCATAATACCTGTTGATACGGTTGTTTACAATTTATAAACCATACTGTAGCAATACGGTAGATTTTATAAATTCAGAATGACCTGTGCATAATTTAACTTTTTCCGTGTGTTAATCAGCAGTATTTAGAATTAAAATTGAGGTTGGGGAGGGGAGGATAGAGATATTCGTAGATTTTCCATGTCATAGTCCCCTATATAAGTCCTTTCAAGAGTCCCCTATATACCTTTTGCTGATGGAGATGACCCAGTACATTTGCGATAAACATCACAAATACCAAAAGATTTTCTAATCGCAGATTTTGAATTTATGAAGAAATTATCTTTCAATTGCTAAAACTTTCATGTTGGAGGGATATTCTTAAGTTAGTGCAAAAGGTAAACACATTGTCAAGCACTGGGCAAAATAACACTCAACTTTTTCATTCCTTTTCTCAACACGTGTTAAACTTCTTGCCTGAGACCCCTTAAATTTCCTTCCTCTAGATGACATTAGTGAAACTATGATAACATTATAGAAGAGTTTCTGCATCTAACAACAGTTTTGTTGTTGATAGCAAAAATGGGACACAACAATTGGCCTTATTTAGCATAAAGTTCATAGAAAAAATATATACACACATTTTCTTTTCATTTGTTAAGCAGCTTGTAGAGAAAAAAAGCAAAATTAATAAAAACCCACAGACTTACAATTATTTGACATTTAATATTTTTCCCTTCACATTTACTTGATTTATCAAATTAACATCACATATGTGTGAGTCACTTTAAGACTCTCTCTCCCAGAAGATCTTATGATATATTCGAATTCTCTTGAAAAGATTTTCGATAAACTCTTCAAGAAACTCTTTTTATCAAATATTTCCTTTAAATTTTGATGACATTGAAATTCTAAGAGTTGAAAATAGGGGCCTTTAATCTTCAAATTAAAGAGTCACTGATACCTGCTAGAACAGTCTGTTTTACCCTACGTCTCTTATATCCCATGTTTACATTAGTTGCCTTCATACATTCATATACGAGCATGATTGAGGAATGAACATATGTTGCCAGCCACAAACAGTACCTTGTATTCCAAATTAACAATCTATAATCTATTGGTAGTAATTAACACGACAAAGTGTCACAGCAGATGATAACAAAAAACTTTTTCCAAATGATAAAATTATATATATATATATATATATATATATGTATGTATACACACACACACACACACACATATATATATATATATATATATATATATATATATATATATATATATATATATATATATATATATATATATATACACTTTTTTAGGCTAAAGAATTACTATGGTAAGGTTGAAAGATATAACATGAGGGCATGTTAACTGAGTTTGAATATATTTATTTCCATTATTATTATTATCATTAGAAGACTATAAATTGTACCACTCAATCCAAAAGGTAACAAATTTCCTTATTTATACCGATCAAAGTTTTCCTGAGTGAAAGTTTGTTTTCATTTACTCTTGTTTTCAATCGAGATGTAGAGAGAGGTTTCATATATATCAGTTTACAGGTATAGGTTTGTTAAATATTAAAGATTTCAAATTAAATAAGAAAGGGGGCCTAACAAGGCATCTGGTTATAAAATAAAGGAGAGATAGGGTGAAATACCTTGAAAAACGCTTGCACACAACACTTATGCTACTCGGAAGCATACCACACCAAAATAAACACTACCGTATATTGTGTATTCCCAAATATAAATAAATAAGAAATTTTTCAGTGTCAAATAGCGGCCAGAAATCCATAGGTATGTGTTCTGATGCATTTTAGATTGGAAGGGGGAAAAGTATATTGCATTTTATTTACATGTAAGACTGTGAATATACAAAGAAAGAGACCGAAATGTTTTCTGGTTCGCTTGTTTTGGAAGTTGCGAAAGCCTCATGATCCCCCTCTGCAGAGTGTGTCATCGGTAGGACACATAAAATCTATTATGAAAGGGAAACGTCACTTTCATAGTGCCATACCTCGCCAAAACAACCTGTTTCTAAGTCATTTATATCCAATGTGTTGAATTCTTAAAGAGGGAGGTCATCAGGCTCCAAGCGGTCCAGTCGTTTGGTGGGGAGGGGGTGGGTGGGAGAGAGACGGGGTTGGTGGTATAGAACGACAGGGCTGAGAAAGGGGGGAAGGTGGACTCACCGTGTCTCCGTCCGAGTCATGGTGTCGGTCAGCGGGGCCTGCCTGGACATCAGCAGCAACGTCATCCGGACCACTTCACCATCCCGCCATCTTAGAGGACACACGCCGTGTGACGAGCGATCGATTCCCCCCGTCGAGGAGAGCACGACTTTGAAGCAGAACTCGGGAAAACTGGGCGATGGAGAGGCGTCGTTCCGATCCGCCGAATTACATCTTCCCCGAGGATGTGCGAGGCGAAGCCGGATGGAGGGGAATGGATGGAGAGAGAGAGAGACCTGCGCGCCTGCGCAAGGATCCGCGGAGGTCGATGGGAAGATCGCGGTGTGGGAGACGTCAGGTGGGAAATTCCTCTCAACGACCCGCTTTCCAGAATTTCGGCGTTTCTCTTTTTTATCCTTGAACACTCCCCCCTCCTCCTACTCCCCGGGTTGGGTTCCAAGAAAACTGCCGAAACATTCCGACTGCAGGCTCGGATGGGAGCTCGCCGAAATAAACAAATGGGGGATTTGAAAATATGATTGGGAGGCGACGAGATTTTACGACCCAAGGAGTGATTTCACCAGTGATTTTATAGCTGGGACCCTGGGGTTGATCACTAGTATGTGTGTATTCATGCCGGCACTCTTGGAGATAAGTACTCTGAACTTCCCTGCTAATCATTGCAAGGTTGCGCGAGGAAAAACAGAAAACGCGGATAGTCCAAAGTAACCCTGTGTACCATAGAAATGGAACTATTCAGAAGTTTTAAATGAACTTCGGATACGGAATTGAAAAATGCTCTTTTTTTAAATATAACAATAAAACCTAGTATTTCTTCTAGGAAAAAGTCTGTTATATTCTATTTTTTTAGGAACGATAGTGACAGACTGTCGGGGAATTTGTAATTCCCACTATATCTTTTTCTTTTCTAATGGTTATACACTAACAATGTATGAATAACCCCTCCGAAACGGATGGCTCGCTCATAATAAAGAATTCGCTGCACTACGATCTGTTGATTGTTCAGGTGTTTTAAAAAATTATTATTATTCCGATAATGATAAGCTACGAAAAACTTAAACACTAAGAAAAAATTATAGTAATTTTTCCCAATAACGGTTGGAACATAAAATATGTTAAATGTTTGTAACATAATACAGGGTGTCCATAGATTATTGTCGGGGTTTCCTTACTTCATAACTTTTGATTTAAGAATATGACGAAAAATATTATTACATATTCGTAAAGAACAACTCAAAAAAGTTTTTTTAACAGCACAAACAAAGTTATGAATACACAAATTAATGAATTATGAACACAAAGTTAGATAGTTTCCACACGACAGCATTTCGTGGCACGTAACACATAGATACGTAACTCAAGTTCCTGCCAAGAAACTCCTGTATTATGTGACTGGTTGATCTGATCAGTCGTATGGTTTAGTTAAAACTGAGCTAATTCGAGACCCACTACCGAGACAAAAAAGGTTTCAAAAAAGCTAGTTAAGGGGTTTTGTTTGTACTCGGTATGTTCAAAATATCACTTTCAAACTGCATCCTTAACTACTACACAACGTCGCTTCAGGAGTACGAACAGGAAAGATAAATTTTCAGATAATTCTATACGACGTTGGTTAAAGCAGTTTCAGAAAACGGGTAGCGTCCTACACCAAAAAGGAGCGGGAAGACAGAGCACTTCACACGGAACCAACGGGAGCACTTCACAGGAAGATGTTGATCCCGACCATGAAATGTCTCTTCGCAGCCCAGAGAGCTCAGAGAACCCTCCCACATATCTAGATCTGGAAAGAGATGGCCCGAAGGTTAATGTTCGGCACGCTTTTATCGTACACTGAAGTTATCGGGCCATTTATCTTTATCGAGAAAGCAGTAAACTCTGTTAATTACCTGGACATGCTACAGTTGTATGAGGTTCCCCAGTTACGATGCCGTCAGCCACATGTGATATTCCAGAAAGATGGTGCACCACCGCTTTGAGGCACGATTGTACGTGAGTTACTAGACATGACTTGACCAACAGATGGTGTGGACAGGATGGACCAATTCCATGGCCACCGAGATCACCAGATATCACACCGATGTACTTTTTCTTGTGTGGGGGGGGGGGGGGAATCACGAAACATTGCCATGTGGAAACTATCAAACTTTGTGCTCATAATTCCTTAATTTGTGTATTCATAACTTTGTTTGTGCTATTACAAAACCTTTTGAGTTGTACTTTACGAATATGTAATAATGTTTTTCGTTATGTTCTTAAATCAAAAGCTATGAGGTAAGGAAACTCCGACAATAATTTATGGACACCCTATATATTAAATGCAATTATAACTATTTTTTTTTCACTGAAAAGTAAATTCCTTGGGGAAGCGAGAATTCTGCTCTTTTTGGTTTGATTCTTAAATTTCTTTTTGTCTTCTCGAAAGGAAAAACGTTTCGAGACCAGCAGTGATCTCTCTCATTAAGTCCTGTGGTTCTGGAAGATTCTTTCAGTACATGTTCAACTGACCGTTATGTTCTGCCACTCATTTATCAGTTTTACATCCCTTATTGACACTGAGAATCTTCTGCTTTAAAGGATTTACCCTCGACATCTTCACTAACAAGCTTTATCCCGCAGCCCGACAACCCATACAGCTGCTTTTCGCGGATCTTAACATTTAATTCTGTGTTTTCATTTGTAATATTATGTGAATAAAAACGGTGCTGTCGTCATTTTACTTTTAATATCGGGAGCAGCTGAATTCCACGATGCACAATAAAGCCAGAAACAAACAGACTCAAGTTTTGGGGCGATGTAAAGGGAGAATGAGCTGGTTTTTTTAAAAGAGAAATTTAAAGAAATCCTTGGAAAACCAAGTCACCAGCAACCGCCTAGGTCATCTTGGGTTGTTTGACTTTGTACCTATGAAACAACAAAGGAAGATCATTAAGTTAACCCCTGCTGTATTTTATAAGTGACTAAATTATTTTACGCGTTTAATTTTTCTGTCAACAGAATTATCCTAAAGATAAAAATTTTTTTAAAAGAGTGGTAATTGCTTTTTGAATGCAATAAAAAGTAAAATCTGCTAGTAGACTTGGACTAAGACTCATGCACACTCCAGGACACACTGATAGAGTCTTAAAAAACAGTCTGATGGGGATAAAGAAAACAACACAATCTAGGACCGTTAGTGTTTTTTGATGAATTTCGCATTTACCAACAGTTACTATAGTTAAAAAAATTTATTTCAACAAGACATGTTGAACATGACAGCCATCATTTTCAGCTACCATTTGAAATCGTAAGATAGCATGTTCTACAGTTGACCGCAGTGTGTCCGGGAAAATGCTGAGAACATGTCGTGAAATGTTGTCTTTCAGATGAGGTTTTTGGTTTATCAAGACTTACTAGATGTTTCACATGCCCTCAAAGCCAAAAGTCGCATGGGTTGAGGTCTGGGGATCAGGGAGGCCACACATTAGGAAAGTGGAGGCTGATGATACGTTCTTCTGTAAAGTGATTTTTTAGAACGTTCTTAACACGAAGGATAATGTGTGGAGGAGCTCCATCTTGCATAAAAATTGTGTGTGAAAGGCACTGACGTGATTGCAGATCCGGAACAATTTTATTCAGTAACAAGGATGCATATCACTCCCCGGTGACCGAGCATGTTACTGGACCTCTAGGACTTAATTCGTCGAAGAAATACGGGCCGAGAATAAAAAATGCAGAAAATCCACACCACATGGTTACTTTCGGTGAATGCATCGGAACATCTAAGATTAAACGCTGATTTTCTGGTTTCCAAATTCGGCAGTTGTGAGTATTCACCGAACCGTCCAAATAAAAGTGTGCTTCGTCTGCCCAGAGGATATTCCAAGGCCATTCTGCATCAACCTCAAAGCCAGCAAGAAACTGAAGTGAGAACCGCTGTCGAGTCTCGAAATCATGTGTAAGCAACCTCTGCACAAATTGAAGCTTGTACGGATAATACCGGAGGATATTCCGCATGACCTACTGGACAGTTGAAAGGGGCAGATTAGGGATGCGACATTGATGTCGATGTTTTAAAAACATCGATGTTTTGATAAAAATATCGATGTTTTAAATATCGATTTATTGAAACCGATTTTTTTTAACATCGATGTTTTGTGCTCGATATTTTACGTCGTTCGATGTTTTTTTTGTTTTATTTTAATGAAAAAGCACCATAATAAAGAAAATTAACCACCTAGTGTAATTTTCACACTCAGTAAATGTAAGTCTAAATTCTAAAAAGGACAAATACAAAAGGAGGAATGATCCCCTAGCAACGAGACAAAGGGCAATCAACAACCAATGAACCAATTAGAGCACTTGGAATGTTCTCGACACTCCAGAACCTTCCATGGGGTTTTATTTTATAAATAGTATAAACACGAGAGGGGCCATCTAACCCTTTCTCGACGTTTGTTGCGATCACGTGCTTTCCGCTGAGGACGGAGGTGTTTCCCGTTAGCGTTCCCTCCAGGACGACTGTCTTTTAGCGCTCAGTCTAATTTTACAAATAATTCCAAAATAGTAACATTTTCGAATAAATCTATATATTTAAGCTAATATACATGGGTTACATACACATTCATTTATAATTTCTCTTTTAACAAATTTTTGTTTTACAGATTAATTTTTTTTTTTTTTTTTTTACAGTATTTACTTAACTATCAGTGTAAATCAGAAATTTTACAGCATCAGGGTCTGATTGCGCCTCAAAACTAAACGGCGAACCCATATATATGTCCAACGCTATAATCCCACACCTAATAAAAATCAAAATTACTCGTAAATAAAGAACATGTGCAAAGTTTAAAAGTGCCTTATCCGCTGACAGCCAGTCGCAATAAATAGCTCTCTCCATTTGTTTACGTAAAACTGTGGTGAGCCTGTTAGTCATAGCCATCATTATTTCAAAAACAAGGTCACAACTATGTGTATTCCAAGTTTCATGGATAGAGGATACCATCTAGTGCTCCCAAAAGTAAATAATGAAACTTTCTGATCTGCTGTGCATATATACATCACCCGTCCAGTAAGCTCATACATTCTCCAACGATGCTGCATGGGTGATATGCCCGGCTGTGAGATATCCCACGCCTGTCCTGAGGAGGTTAAGTTTTTGTTTTGTTCTGGTTTTATATAAGTCAACGTTAATATTATTAGTAAGATGCCTCCTAAAAGTACCGTTTGGAAATATTTTTCCAAAACGTCTGACAAATTGGCAAAATGCAATGTTTGCCTTAAGTCCCTCAAAACTTCTGGCAATACCACGAATTTATGTGGACATTTGAAGGCGAAACATGGTGATATTTATAACGAGTATTTTGAGTCATCGATGAAGCCGAAGGCGAAAAGTAAACCCCACAATCCAGATGCTGTGGCTCCAGCCATTCCAAGCACTTCGGTGACTGAAACGGAACACAGAGAAGAAACCGTAAGTTCGCATTCCACTATTCCTAGGTTCTATCAAAAAACTTTGAAAGACAGTTTCACAAATGTGATTTCTTTTAAAGATGGTGGAGATATGCACAACAAAGTTTCTCAAGCTATTCTTTACATGATTTGTAAAGATTCTCAGCCGATTTCAATCATTGAAGACGAGGATTTTAAACACTTATTAAAAGTAACTGTGCCTTTATATACTATTCCATCACGAAGAACAATAGATTCAATGGTAGATCAGAAGTACGAATCAGTGTCATTTATGTTAAAAGAGCGACTGAGCAATGTCTCAAATGTGTGTCTCACAACAGATATTTGGATGGAAACTTACCGGACGAGAAGTTTTCTTGGAGTAACAGCTCATTTTATCGAAAATTGGGTACTCGAGTCTGTAATTCTCGAAGTTCATGAGCTACATGAAAATCACACATCACAAAATCTGGCTGGTCATCTCACAGATACGTGTTCAGAATGGGGATTCACACCAGAGAAAGTTACAGCTGTCGTTACAGATGGGGGAAGTAACATTGCAAGTGCGGTGGAAAAAGCATTTGGGAAAAAAAAGCACAGCTGCTGTTTTGCCCGCCTTCTAAACTTAATGGGACAAAAATCATATGAATCCCTACCAGATGCTGTTTCAATTATAGATAGAGTGAAAACCATTGTGAAATGGTTCAAGCAAAGCGTGGTAGGAAGTGATAAACTTAGAAAAAAAAAACAGAACTTATACTGATTCAGAGCGTATCGACAAGGTGGAATTCTACTTTTTACATGTTAGAAAGATTCCTTAAGTTGAGGGAGGTTGTTGCGAGTATTGTTAACTTCAATAAATCGGCTCCGCCAATGCCCTCAGCCATGGACATGGAGTTTTTACAAGAATTTTGTACATTATTCCAAAGTATAGAATTTGCAACAACACGATCATCTGGAGAAAATTTCGTGACAGCAAGCTGTCTTAAAACGATAGTAAAAATGATGCGTAATAAAATAAATGCGGTGTCATGCAGTTCAGAGCTATGAAAAAAGCTGAAGGGAAGTGTTCTAGCTCAATGCAATAAGAGATTTGGTGGCATTGAGAACAGTCAATTTTTTGCAATGGCATCTTTATTGGATCCCCGATTTAAAAATCTTCACTTCCAAGACAAGAATGCACTGGATACCTGGATCAGAAAGCTTAACAATGAGATCAATGAAGAGAGGGAATCGTCAGATTCTGAGGGCGGACGATTGTCTCCAACACCAGCTTCTTCTCGAGGTAAATCAATTTTTTTAAGATTGGGCCAAATTTAAAACTTAACAATATTATTTACATGTATTTATTATTCTGTGCAGAACATGATTTTTGGGAGGATCACCACAAGATGGTAGAAGATAACTGGAGTGTAAGAAAGAGGTCGAAGCTGTTGGAGGAACTTGACACAGGTAGTTTGGTGCCCGAACTTGCAGTTTACTTCAAAGCACCAGTTTTTAAACTAAACGAAAAAACCCTCACATTTTACTCTGATAATTATAATTATAAGAATTCTACATTGGTTAAAGTTGTAATTAAGTATTTGTCAGTAATGGCGACATCCGTCCCATCAGAAAGAGTTTTTTCCCTAGCTGGTGGGATAGTTAGTGAAAAAAGAAGCCGACTTAAGGGGGGAAAAGTTAACAAAATTCTTTTACAAACTGTAAATAATAAATATTGGGGCATATAATAATTATATGCCCCACTAATTGTTATTTACAGTAAAGAAAAAATAAGCTTGCTCACTTTTCCCCCATACCCTGGTTTTGCATCAGTACTTCAAATTGGTGTAAATATATGTAATTTTCTTTTGTATTATTTAATTTCAAAATAAAAGATTTGTTAGTAAATTTTCTTATTAATTTTTTTATATTAAACTCTGTTGAATCAAAGTCAAAAATTCTTTTAAATGATTTTGCCTTATACTCTATAGATATGAAACCTTTTGTCTTGTGTCTTGTGTTATAGTTATGAACTTCAGAATTAATTTTTTTTACTAAATTATTTAAACCTCCTGGAAGTAAATTATTCTCCAACTTGTAAATAAATATGATTTGATATTTAAAATAACTTTTCACATTCAACCAATTACAGTTAGAAAACATCACGGATTTTTCTTTATGGCTTTGGTACTATCAATTGTTTTTATAGCAATAATTTCTTCCTCAATTTTCTGGTAAAAGTAATAAAATGTATCGTGGAAATTCTGTGATATGCGCTGACTCTAGCAACCACGTTTTTGTCATATGTGTCAGCCCAGTCAGAGAGTAAAATGAAATCACTCCCCCCCCCCCCCACACACACGACTAACTGAAGTAGCATTAATGAACTACTAAACCAGTTTAAAAAAAATGGATGTTAAAAAACATCGATGTTTGAAAACATCGATGGTTTTGGGGCGATGTTTAATTAGCATCGATGTTTTAATATTGAATATCGATGTTTTGTTGTCGATGTCGCATCACTAGGGCAGATCCAATGCTTCTGCCACACGACGGACACTAGTACTAGCCTGTTCGTAGGAAGCTTTGTCGTCTTCCACCTGAAGCGCAACCTTCTCTACAGCTTCTGCGGAAGCAGGTTTCCTTCCTCTTCCAGAACGAATGTTAAAAGAACCAGTTTCTTGAAATTTGGTCACCATTAATCAAAGACCTTTAACAGTCGATGGACCTTTTCGTATCCCCTTCAAACTCCGAAATGAACCTCTACATGCCGTTTAAGTCCCAAGTTCAGCTCCAATAGAAAGCAAAGAATTCGGACCGAGAGGAGCTATGAGTCTCTGCTCATCGGTACCTCAGTCTGATGACTGGAGTCCCGAGTTTGGCATAGGTTATTGCTTTAGTCTAAAAGGGCCTGCTAGTTCATGTTATGTACATCAAAGGGTAACATTAGAGCTCAGAAAACCAACGATTGTTGTAAAAAGTTGTAAACATTGTAAAGAAAAAAAGCTTGGACATCTCTCATTTGTATTTATAAAACTTATTGATCTGTTCCAGTGTTTCGACATTTTTTCCATGTTTTTATTAACTCGCTTTCTTGTTTGTTTGTTTGTGTGTTTGTCCAATACAAATCTTGCAACCGATTTTTAACTAACTTCCCGACTAGCTAGACATTTGAAACTCTTAGAATAGCTTAGAACACGATGACAATGCATTCTTTTGATACTTTTAGCCATCTTTAAGCATAATTGGATTCATTTTCAGTTAATTTTGTTTTGTAGAATGGTGCAGTCATCTATCGGCCGTGACGGGAACGAAAAGTTAAACGCAAGTTAACTTCCAATTAACTTCATTTTCTTTCAAGTTGATGGGATAATTCATCAAAAATTTTTTTAAAAAGTATTTATTAATACATAGAATTGTCAAGTTTATATGATTCAACAGAAAATTTAAAAACATGGTATATAAAATGTTCTTTTTATCTTGAAATTATTATAACTTATAAGACATCTCGTAAGATACCCAAAGGCGTAAAAATTGGAAAAAAAAGGGGAGAAAGTTTTGACGTAAAATATGTATATTACAACACTCGCACACACACACACAGAAAAGAAACTGTGTGTGTAACTTTCATACATTTGAAAGCGAAACTTCTTATCATATCCATAGTACAGTGCGATAGCCCGAAATTTACACATTCCTGAATTGCAACGTTATCGTTTTGATGCCAGTCTAGTGTGTATTTCTTACGTGGCGCTACAGCTTTTCACTGATGACAAGAAACTTCTTTCTGTTCACCAACACGTTGTTTGATGTTTGACGCTAAATACTTTTGCCACTTGATGTCCGACGGTGAATACAATTTTTTGCTTGTCTGTTAAAAAAATTAGATGTCTAAACCATTGAATAATTCAACAAAATAATGTTTACACTGTGTGAATGGTACATAAATATACCTTGGTAGAAATTCGTTTTGCATGTTATACGTTACGTATAAGCAAAGTTTAAATCTGTTTCATTTATTACTAGCTAAATAGGCCTGCTTATCTACGGAATACATTAGTACCATCAATTATGTTATTTGGTTAATCTAAATTAAATTACCTTTAGCAGTAAACTGTTGTCATTCCTCGGAGGAGTTCACCGTGGAATTTAACAACCGTGATCCGACATTAAATATGGGTTTTAGATTTTTATTTTTATTTTGGGAACTTAAACCCCTATTTTAAAGGCAGAATTTTTAAAAAGATTTCATGAACACCTTAGCCCTGAGAGCAGTGATTCTCAATCTTTTTTACTTCACGGTACACTTTTGTTGTGCAGGGCGCTCAGTAAAACAGGTACATTTGAATTATGACAAAGTTCGTTGAAGTTAAAATAATTTAATATGTACAGATGAATATGTACAAATGAAAAACATAATAGCGAGCCAACTGCTCAAAGAAATAATATGCTCGTACATGAAAAATATCTCTACACCTCTAACCGAGAATGTGAGATTTACAGATGCGACAGATATAGAACAGACAGACTGACTGACTGACTGAGTGAGCGAGCGAGCGAGCGATTAACAAACCTGCTCTTTTATACAATTAAACATTTGCATAAGAAACACAGTCTACAGTTACATACGGCCAAACCTGGTCCGTTAAAAATAAGTCGTTTCATATGTCAAATGCGTAAGAGAAAAAAACTATGACGTCATATTTGCGACAGCCGAGAAGCTGAATACCATCACATTCTTGCGATGTTTGAAAAGCTGACACCTCAACCGAATGTTAGGAAGTGACAAGATAAAAGTAAACAAGGCGAATATCGCCACGTTAAGTACGCACCGCGCAATTTTCCTATCAAATGGCCCGCCTCTTGTCACTTCATAACAGGACAAGTCTTTTAAAATAAGGTAACTTTTAAACAATACTTCATAGACAAAATATTAAGTCCACTCTTAAAAGTATATTGTAAATTTAAAGATATAAGCATAGCTTGCTCGTAAAGGTAAGTTTTTAACGTGAGCATTTATACAAGTTCAGAATATACCCAATTCAGAATATATTAAGAAATCAATAAAGCAAAAAATTTAACAGATTTATATACACAATGAACTTTATACTTTTCACTTGTATAAACATTTTGTATAAACACTAATGCGAACACTAATATATATTCAAATAACATATTCAAATGAAAGTTGTTTCATGTATGCATAAAAACCATTCAAAACAGTATCAATGGCGTTATCAATTAGTGTGTCACACTATTAAAAAAAAGGATATTAAACATTTTAATACAATACAAACACAACATTCAAATATTCACTTTAATTTAATCTTTTAAAAACCAGAAAATATTTGTATTTTAACATTTAACAGTTTTTTTTTATTCTACATAGATCAAATCAAAAATAACTAATACGTACATTTCTTAAAAAGTTTGACAGTCCTTGTTTAGTAGTGGCTTTAGTAAATGCATCTGCTAAATTACTTTTAGTGTTAACGTATTTAAGCTCAAAAATCTTATCGTTCAAAAGATTACGTATAAAATGCAGTTTGACTGAAATATGTTTAGTTTTGTGGTTTTCAATGGACGATTTGCAGAAACTAATTGCAGCTTGATTATCACAGTATAAATTAATTTCAGATGGCATAAAACTTAAAATTTTGTTATCTGTGAATTCATCAAAAATACGAGTGAACCAGATAAGTTCTTTAACTGATTCAACAAAGGAAACGTACTCACTTTCCATGGTGGACAGACTTACGCATTTTTGCTTGAAAGTCCTCCATGCAATGGGGGTTTTATCAATTAAAAGTATCATACCTCCCATAGATGTACGATCATACCTGCTGGATGCAAAGTCGGCATCCCTAAAACAGTTAAAGATTATATTTTTAATACCTAATAATTCAAGTTTATATTCACTAGTATGACATACATATCCCAGCAGCTTTAAAACAGCATCCCAATGCACCATACCTGGGTTCGACTGAAACTGAGAAAGAATATTTACGGCGTATGATATGTCAGGCCTAGTTCGCGAAGCTAGAAATGACAAATAGCCTATCGCACTCCTGTAAGGGATGGTTTTCATTTTTTTCTGTTCAACCTCAGTACTGGGGCATTGGGTTTTAGATAATATTATGCTTTTCGCTATGGGAAGTGAAGTTATCGGAAGTTTAAAACTGTTAAACACGCTACGTATTTTTTCGATATATTCACTTTGGTGTATGCATAATTTGCCATTAGTTTCCTCAAATTCTACTCCAAATAGTTTTTTAGTTCTGCCCAGATCTCTTATGTCAAACTCGGCATTTAAAATTCGTACGACAAAATCAGTTTGCTTACTAGTTTTTCCAAAAATCACTATGTCATCGACATACAATAATAATACTACATTATCTTCATAAGTGAAAACGCAATTTGCCCATGATATTTTACGAAAACCTTTTTCCTCAAGTTTATTGCTAATTTCATAGAACCATTCGCGACCACTCTGATGAAGCCCGTACAACGCTTTCTTATAGCGACATACAAACTGGGGCTTCTCTGGGTCAACAAATCCTTGGGGTTGTCTTATATAAACAGTTTCTGATAATGGGGCATACAAATAGGCACTTCTGATGTCTAACTGCCTATGAACCCATCCAAGGAAACAAACTAAGACGGCAAAGAATGCACGAATGAGGGAAAAATTTACGACGGGGCTGAAAGTCTCGTCGTAAGATTCTCCTTTCCTTTGAGAAAAACCCTGTGCTACTAATCGCGCCTTATAGCGTACAATTTTCCCCTCAGCATTCCTTTTTATATTAAACACCCATCGGTACCCTATAATTTTAGCATTTTGAGGTTTTTCAACCAAATCCCATACCTGACGATTCGATATTACACCTAGCTCTTCCTCCATTGCTTGGTACCAATTATTAGCTTGAGGTGTTCTAAGTGCTTCGTAAAAATTGGTTGGGATTGGGCAGTTTTCTAGTCATGCTGAAATTTGACTCGCTTCTTTAGTTTCTGAAACTTTTCCGGTGTAATTATTTTTAGTGCTAAAATCAAATTTAGATTCGTAATATAAAATACCGCGAGATGAACAGAATTCTTCGACTTCGCGATATGATCTCAATCTGTTTTTACCTTCAGGATAGTAATATATATTAAAACGGTCACTATCAAAGCGGGGAACTGCTTTCCGGTACCATATAATATCCCGTTTGTCAGGCATTACACCTTGTTCAGAAGACGTACTTGCAACTGCTTCGTCCTTTTCTTTCGAACTGTGCTCCGGTGTCAAATTTTCAGATTGCGTGAGCTCGCTTTCTGATTCAGATTCTGAATCTAAATTAATGGGGGAAGTAACAACTGGGTCCAGCTCGCGTCCATTAGGTTCATCTCCGAATTTAACATTAATGGTTTCAATTACCTTTTTAGCATCAGGCAGCCATATATTATAACCTTTCGTTCGCCGGCCGTAACCGACCATAATGCCATTTTTTGCTCTAGGATCAAGCTTTTTACGCAATTGCTTTGGAAAGTTTAGGGGAATATCTTACATCATGCAAGGTGATACCTTCAATTCGTTTACCAAATTTAAAATGCATGTCGACTTTACCAATCCCCTCTATCTCGCAATCAACACCATTAATGGCACATGCCATTTTCTCCCCAGTTATTTTTTTAAATTCAGTAAATAGCTCTCGGTTGCAACAGAAATGACCACTTGCTCCCGTGTCAAATACCCAGGCAGTTTTCTTTTGCACGCCACTTAAAGATGATTCTATTAGCAAATTTTTTTTGCTTTTCAATTTTTGAGGGGGTTTAGGATTAGATTTTAGAGTTTTTACAGCTTTATCACTAAGTTTGGCTTTGCATCTAGAAGCATAGTGACCTAATTTACCACACCTGTAACATTTTATATTATCAGTTAATTTGTTACCACGTTCAGTCTGTAAAACAAAATCCTCTTGATCTTTTCTGCATTGTTCTAACCGCGACTCCTCGGCTAAAAGTTCTTGAATTATGACCTCGGATTTAAATTTCTCATCCGGGTACCTGTAGATCTGCTGCACAATCCCGGTAAATTGAGAAGGTAAGTGACGAATCAGTTGGAAAGATGTAAACCAGTCACTAACCTCTTTACCAGCATCCTTTAACTGCAGTGCCAAGTCTTTAAGCCTTGCGGCGAACAGACCGATGCTTTCACCTTCCTCGGGCCGACACTTGAAAAATTGGTCATACAGACCTATTGTCCGTGCCCGAGATTCTGGACGAAAATAAGATTTTAGTCGGTTCCGAGCTTCAATGGGGTCTTCTGTACCAGAGAGCAAAGTCCGGTAGGCTTTTGAGCAGTTCAAATATATTACAGAAAAAGCCTTACCCTTTCGGGTGTTGAACGCCTTTACTTCCTTCGGGTCGGCAACTTCTGAGCCATTCGTGATATTCCACACATCTTTGTTGAGTAGAAGAACCTTAACATCTTCAGCCCACGTTGCGTAATTCGTGGCGGATAAAGGCTCCACAAGACTGTCGTTATGGCCCGCCATCACACAGAACCTTAAAAGTCTTGGCTACGTTTTCTCATCAAATGACCCTCGACGTTAAAAGGCCCATAACCTTGTTGTGCAGGGCGCGCAGTAAAACAGGTACATTTGAATTATGACAAAGTTCGTTAAAGTTAAAATAATTTAATATGTACAGATGAATATGTACAAATGAAAAACATAATAGCGAGCCAACTGCTCAAAGAAATAATATGCTCGTACATGAAAAATATCTCTACACCTCTAACCGAGAATGTGAGATTTACAGATGCGACAGACAGACTGACTGACTGAGTGAGCGAGCGAGACATTAACAAACCTGCTCTTTTATACAATTAAACATTTGCATAAGAAACACAGTCTACAGTTACATACGGCCAAACCTGGTCCGTTAAAAATAAGTCGTTTCATATGTCAAATGCGCAAGAGAAAAAAAAACTATGACGTCATATTTGCGACAGCCGAGAAGCTGAATACCATCACATTCTTGCGATGTTTGAAAAGCTGACACCTCAACCGAATGTTAGGAAGTGACAAGATAAAAGTAAACAAGGCGAATATCGCCACGTTAAGTACGCACCGCGCAATTTTCCTATCAACTTTTAATAATTTAAAAATTTGTCGGCACACTAACAATAAGATAAATTAAAAAAAATTTTACTTGGATAATTGATTGATGTACATATAATATATTTTGTAAAAATAGCATACAAAATAATTTTTATTGAAATATAAAATGAAATTGCATTATAAAGTAATCAAAATGTTTATTTAACTACAAATTACATTTAATGCCAAATCTGAGCTTGTTGTTTTTTGATAACTTCATTTATATTTGGGCGTGAAAATGATAATGATATTCTCATTTCGTGATCCAGATTTAAAAGTCTGGATCTTTTTTATTATTACCATGTTTTTATTAAGTCGCTTTCTTGTTTGTTTGTTTGTGTGTTTGTTCAGTACAAATCTTGCAACCGATTTTTAACTAACTTCCCGACTAGCTAGACATTTGAAATTTTAAAATAGCTGAGAACACGATGACAATGCATTATTTTAATACTTTTAGTCATCTTTAAGCCGATTTGATTTCATTTTCAGTTAATTTTGTTTTGTAGAATGGTGCAGCCATCTATCGGCCAGGACGGGAACGAAAAGTTAAACACAAGTTAACTTCCAATTCTCAAGCTAAACGATTGATTACGCATTTGATACCTCTTTATTATGCATTTGATCATTTTCTTTCAAGTTGATGGGATAATTCATCAAAAAAAATTTAAAAAGTATTTATTAATACATAGAATTGTCAAGTTTATATGATTCAACAGAAAATTAAAACACATGGTATATAAAAAGTATTTTTTATCTTGGAATTATTTCGTTTTTATGTTGGTCAAAGCCGAAAATCCGAATTCGCACAAATAAGATGTGGGAAATTGTAATAACACACTTAAAGCTTTTTGTGATATTGTCGGGTAATCGTATCTGAGATTAATCTAGAACTAATTGATTCTTCTTAATGTTTTGAAACTAAATCTCGGTTATTACACACCGAAATTAGTTCTTCCTCTTCTTTCAAAGTAAATTCCTACACCGACGTGTCGTTTATCGCAAATGGATTTTGAATCAAATAAAAAATTTTTATATTTAAATTCAGACAGTAATGAACAATTCTTTGGTCTAGTATTGTCAAATGATCAAAAACTATTTTATGAATCATTTTGTAGCAGTCTTGTGGAACTGACTCAAACTTTTCTAAACTACCTTTCTGTGCTTTATTCTTCCATAAAGTATTTTTTTTTTTCAAATCCCAACAATTTATCAGTTAAAATATTTCCTTTCGGTCCTTGCATACTTGTATTTATGTTATTAAAAAAAGTATAAAAATATAAACAAATCAACACAAGTAAAAAAATTAAAAGGCGGGCATAGACTGCCAAACAAATTAACTTAAAACCTACCCTAGCATTGGAAACTTAAATAACTTTTCAATAAAAGATTACACAGTTGCTTCATATCCTCGTATTGAAAAAGGGCAAATATAACTAAAAATAACAGTGCTAGATAATTATAAGTAGAATGTAGACAAAAAACAAACAGAAATCAAGCACTCAGGGTTCCACGCATCACAGGCAAGATTCTGTAGTAGTGCCGGAACTAAACCAGAAAACGAGGTAAGCGACTGGTCTCGTCATCAGGGAGCCTAACCAAATCAGTTACCTCAAGGGGAACTTTCTGAATAGGATGCAGGTGTAACCAAAAGACATCCCAAGGCCCCGAGATCCCCCAGAAAGTTCCCCTTGATGTAACTGATTTGGTTAGGCTCCCTGATGACGAGACCAGTCGCTTACCTCGTTTTCTGGTTTAGTTCCGGCACTACTACAGAATCTTGCCTCTGGTGCGTGGAGCCCTGAGTGCTTGATTTCTGTTTGTTGTTTTCTGCATTCTTCTTATAATTATCTAGCTCTGTTATTTTTAGTTATATTTTTAAAAAATCAGATAAGTAAGATAGCTTAGCACACCATATTTTGTCATCCAACAAATCAACAAAATCCTTATTATCTTGTTCAAAAAATATCTTTCTTTATTTATTATAATTCAAGCACTTTCTTTATTTATTACTAGCGGTCCGTCCCGACTTTGTCCGGGTTGAACAAAATATTATACCACAACATAGGCTAGTTTCGAACCGCTATCGTCAGAACAGAAGCCCACTCTTCAGAAGCCCACTTTATTCTCAGCAGAATAAAGTAAGCCCCTAACTTCAGAAATAAAGTAAGCCCCTAACTTTATTTCTACTGATCAGATATACATAATATATAGCCTACGTCCATCTGGAATAATGTACCTTTCAAACAGTGAAAGAATTTTTCAAATAGGTGAAGTGGTTCTGGAGATTACCCTCCACGTACAAAATCCTCTCTCTCTTTATATATAAGTATAGATGATCAGATATACATAATATATAGCCTATGTTCATCTGGAATAATGTACCTTTCAAACAGTGAAAGAATTTTTCAAACAGGTGAAGTGGTTCTGGAGATTACCCTCCACGTACAAAATCCGCTCTCTCTTTATATATAAGTATAGATAATTCAAGCAATTTATTTTAATTCAAGCACGCGAGATAAAACTTTCCCCCTGGACAACCCCCTAACTTAAGTGTGCAGTAACAACGATTCGTATTTAGACTCCATAGCCTGGCAAAATTGACTAAATAAGCGACTTTTTAATGGTCTTGATTTTATATAATTAATCATTTTAACACATTGTTCCAGCACTATTTTCAATTCTGACGGTAATTGTTTCCAAACGAGTGTTTCCCGATACAAAAAACAATGGGTAACTAATATATCTGCATTATGTTCCCTCACATGTGCTACGAATCCTTTTATAGACCCAGTCATAGCCGGAGCACCGTCTGTGCAAATATAGGGTGAGCCAAAAATTCGTAAAAACTTTAAAAATTCATAAAAAAAGGAAGAAATAATGATAAATAAGTGCGGTTTGCACGAAAGGGCTCACAAGGAAGTCGGATATTTTTTAGCAGCCCAAAAAAAGGTAAAGCCAGATTTAAAAATGCCAATGAGCATGCGCAGAAAGCAATTTTTTTTAAATTGTAAATTATCGCTAATTAAACAGCGCGAAACAAACAATTTCCAACAGGTTTAATCTTACATTTCACAAACATAATTATCGTAAAAATATAAATGGCAGAAAGAGAAAGAAATCTAAAGAGACTATTCGGAATAAAAGTGTTTATTATTAAAACATGTCACTGAGCATACGTAGAAACAGTGGGTTTCTAAAGCCAGATTTAAACATGCCACTGAGCATGCACGGAAATAAATTTTTAATTGTAAATTACCGCTAATTAATAGAAACTGCGGTTACAAAAACCAAATTTGTCAAATCTACAGATTACAATCTTTCGTTTAAGACCAAAATGAAGTAAATTGATGCAGTAGTTTTCTTTCACGGACTGCCCAAAAAGTCGGTTTAGCAACTTAAATATATAGATTCCCAGATGAAGAAAACCGTATTGAAGAGTATGCATTTGCTAATCTACGATTACGAAAAATGCTGAGAGGAAAACTGCCCGTTTGTAGACTTGCGATGTCCCTTTTTGCAGTTCCTGTAAATGCATTTCTTCCTCCACTATTGTCTGACGGCGGAGAAACCAGCGCGGCGTGCGGACAAAAACGAAAACTGATATCTCAAGGTGATTCAAAAATAAAATTTGAAAAGAACCCAGGAGCAACTGTTTCAGCATTAATAGGTACAAAAACTACTTCATTTGAAAATAAGGGTATTTCTCCATCTCAGTTTGCGCTTTGCGCATTGCCAATTTATCGATACACCACAAAACATGAGTTGAAAGGCTTAAATATCATAAATACGTTTATTTTAAACCTTTTAAATTACCTTTTCACTCCCTTTTGGCGATTTTAGAACACTATGGGGTTTAAATTGATGCTGCTCGAAAGTTTATAAATGTCTTGTCACGTACAACCATAGAACTCTGAGTTCAGTAGATGATTTTATGAAATCGCAAAGAGGCAAAACAACTCAACATGACTTTAGTAATTTTCCTTTTTCTTTCTTTTTTTATTTTAAAACGTTGTTATAATTTTTGTTGAAAAAGGACGTTGTAAACATTATGCATAGTTATATGAAAACGAAGTGTAACATAGCATATAATAAAAGTATATTTTAACTCTCTTTAAAGATCAAATCTTACTTTACGAATTTTAGAATTTGCACGGTTAGTAGTTGTGTAAAATGAAGACAAATTAATTTTATACTGCTGCAACATGTCTAATCACTCAAATTATGTAGGCAATCTCAATGACGTAAACCGATACAAATTACAAAATACAGCCAAACACTTCAGTGTCATAAATCGCCAAATTTTTAAAATTATTTTCAGATAATGCTACAATGTACAGCTATGTTTAGCGATTGTTTCTATTTCCATTTTAAAGTAAGATGAAAATAAAGAGAATCAGGGCCATATGACGTCCGCAGGAGTTCTTTCGAAGCAGTAAAAATTCCCCTCGTTTTTCATTCAATGAATGAAGAATTTACGGACATGCTCGTGGTTTATTGTTCCTTCGTGGCTTGTTGGTCTTATGATTTGATTCATTAATATTTTTAGTTTTAAAATGGCAGCTTCTTTATCCCAGTCTACAAACAACAAGTTTTTAAACAGCAAATATGTAAAACCCAGAAGTTAATGACTTTGATTTTTAATATATACATATAAAAGAATTTACGAATAGAAAAGAAATAGATTCAGTCTTCAAAAATGGATTGTTACGAAGATGAAGATGAAAAGGCTACAGGTGTACAAAATATTTTACAAACGTTAGAGGACAATGAATGTCAACTAAACACGGTGAGTTCAACTGATAATAGCATCGCTAGAGAGCCAGATGAATTAACAGTTGTCAACTTAGAGCAGCAGAATACGAATTTCACAGCTAAAATATGTTGCATTGAAGAATTCGTTGAAAGAGAATACATTGAAAATGAAAAAAATATGGGAACACTGAATTTCCTCAAGACATTGGGTACAGCTCTGAATGAAAAACCTACTTTAACAACACCGTGTGTTCAGAATTTTGATAGAATACAGTTTAACGAAAATATCTTTTATGCGATTCCAAATGAAGAAGACATTCTTTATGAGGAAGAAATCAGTAATTCACTTACAACAGCAGCGGATTATGACATCAGTATCGAAGGCAATTTAGATTCAGATCATAAAACTTCTAAATTTTCTGCTAAGAATAACAGACCAAATGCACAAGAAAACGATAATATTCATGCAACTATTACTAGTCAACAAAGCAATTTAGTTTCAAGCAGTGAAATAAACGCAGAAGAAGATGTAAGACTTGAAAAGCTGGGGAGTTCAACTCACTTGTGCACATACGATCAGGTAGTGTCAAATGATTCAGAATCTACAAGACACGTAACAAACTTTAGGAGGGAGGAGGGGGACGAAACAGTTGTAAATCAAAGAAACGAGACTAAAGAATCTGGTGAAATTCAAGCAGTTGATAAATCGAGTATAAAGAGTCCCTTGAAAATATACGAAGGAAGTTCTCCCCAACAAACGCATCTCATTAAGCCACAAAACTTCTTGGAACAGCAAAATAATCAACAGATGTCTGATCCCTGTAGTGAATTCATGGATATCATCGAAAATTCTAAAAAGAGCCAGAAAAGGAAATTTTCAACGATCTTTCCTGACAATGAACAGCAATTTTGTAAAGCCAGTATGTTGCGTAGCTACAAAATTCAAAATAGAGGAAGTTCCTCAAAACAGTTTATTCAAACCGCACACCTGGATCCTAAAATAAAGAGCTTACAAATACATAAAAAACATACTCTAAACCAACCATCTACAAGTAATTTAATAACCAGTCCACTAAAAAGTCATGAAACAGACGAAGTTTTCCAGTCAGAACCTAATTTTAAGAAAGAAGAATACGACGAACGAAATGTGTCAAACACAAATTCTGAATCTACAACCACGATGAATAACGAAAACACTTTGGTTGTCATAGATTCTGTCTATTCTAAAAATAGTACATCGGATGGCAATACCTACTGTCCACCAATAGATTGGAGTTTTATCAGAAATGAAACAGAAACTGTAGAATGTAAAATAGTGACATCTGAAACAGACCACAAACTTGTAGGCATCCCCATAATGAATATGATGGCCCCGATGAATACTGGATATCTTTTGAGAATAGATACAGAAGAAACAGATGAACGCAATACTCAAGTTACTACCACCAGTCAACAACACGAATTAGATTCCAACACTGGAATAAACGAAGAAAGGAAAGAGGAAGGTCTACACATGCTTGGAAAATCAGCTAATCTATGCACGAACGACCAAAGTACCTCAAAAGATTCTGGAATTACCACACATCTAACAGACTTTAGGGAAGAACAGGGTGGAGAAATAGATATGAATCAAAGAAACAAAACTATAAAATCTACTGAAACGCAAGGAATTTATCCATCGAGTATAAAAAGTCCTTTGACACTGTACGTAGATAGATCATCCAAGCAAACGCATCCCATTAAACCACAAATCTTCTTGGAACATCAAAAGAATCAAAAGATGTCAGATTCCTGTAACAACTTCATTAATATCATCGAAAATTCTAAAACAGCTCAAAAAAGGAAATTTTCGACCATCCTATTTGACACTGAACCGCAATCTTTTAAAGCCAGCATGTTGCGCACCTACAAAATTCCAAATAGAGGAATATCCCCAAAACACTTTAATCAAACCACTCATTTGGGTCCTAAAACAAAAAGCTTACAAATATGTAAAAAACTTACAGTCACCAAGCCTTCTACAAGTAGCTTATTAACCAATCCAGCAACAAATTTAGAAATAAACGAAGTATGCCAGTCAGAATCTGATGATAGAAGTTTTGAGAGGGACGAACAAATAGAATCAAACAAAAATTCAGAATGTACAGCCACAATCAGTAACGATAACGGTTTGGTCTGTCATATTGAAGATTATATCAGTGCCCATAAAAGTAAATCAGATGGTGATGGGAACAGTCCACCTCGAGATCGTAGGTTTAATGGAAATGAATGGGAAACAGTTGAATGCACAACACTGGCATCTGAAAAAGAAGACAAACCTGTTGATACTTTCATAATAGATCCGATTTCGGCAGAGTCATCGAGTCAGAATAAAGAACTCGCCAGTATATCAAATGCAAAATATGATGAAACTGAATGTCATATATTAGAAAGTTCTCACTTTAATAGAGAGATTGAAAATATCGCATTTCGAAGTTGTGCAACTGCAGAGCAAATTGAACCAAAATACAGTGGAATCTCTCCAAGAAGTAACACCTTAGAAGAAACTTGCAATTTTAGCAAATATTCCTTGTCTGAAGAACCAATACTGAGACAAGATGCGAAGAGAAATAGCCTACATACCGCTTTCTCTAACATCTCAGAATCTGAGGCCACCTATAAACTGATCAAAATTTTCATAGAAAATCTGAGAGTACGGAGATTCACCATTCAAAATGTAGTGAATTTTATCACTGAACAAGATCCATCTATTTCATATTTCAATGCAATGCACGCCACCAGAATTTTCCTTAAAAATGCTCTGAAAAACGAAATTTTAAGGATGAATAATGGAAATTACCTTATAAAAACATCCGTAGAAAACCCTCCGTATTCTGCTGAGACACATACAAGTTCAACCAAAACAAAAAATACACTCAAATGTCATTTAAAGAAAACGATAAACCGTAACTATGCTGGTATACAAACAATTACACCGCATGAAAATAACATTCCGCTTGAAAATAAGACATTAGAATCTGAGGTCAGCTATAAACTGATCAAAATGTACATAGAAAATTTGAGAGAACAGCGATTCACCGTTCAAAATGTTGTGAATTTTATCACTGAACATGATCCATCTATTTCATATTCCGATGCAATGCACGTCACCAGAATTTTTCTTGAAAATGCTCAAGGAAACGAAATTTTAAGGATGGACAATGGAAATTACCTAGTGAAAACATCCATAGAAAATTCCCCGTATTCTGTTGAGACACCTGCAAGTTCAGTCAAAGCAAAAAGTACACTCAAAAGACATTTAAAGGAAATGATAAACCGTAACGTTGCTGAAATTCAAACAATTACATCGCATGAAAATAACATTCAACCTGAAAATAAAGCATTAGAATTAGCAAGCGGAGACTCGGCTGCCAGGCACCTCACTGGGTTTTTGGAAACTCATTTATCAGGCAGTGGTAGTCCAGTTCTTCAAGACAACCAAGGACCTTGTAATATAGATTTAGACGAAAAAAAGTGATTCGTAAATAAGTTCAATTTAATCACCCCTTTGGAATTAGGGTTACAAATTCACAACAACAGAAATACATGAAGACGAACTTGTTAAGAATACGAATTTTTAAGCTCAAACAGAGAGAAAGCATAATATATTCCCAAAACAAATAAAATCTTTAAATTGATTTAGGAATCTTTGTTAAATAAAAAGATATTCCAACCTATTAGTGTGGCATTTCGTATCATTGTCTTGGTGAATTTCTACGGATGTTAGCCAAAAAACGCGCGGGCATGCAAACAGTGAGTTTGCGAGGATACATACTTGCAGGAGGTGCGAAATCAGTAATGTTGAGCCATTTTTAAAAATCTTTTAAGGTCTCTCACACTTTTATTTGGCGTATTAAATCAAAAGCGATCGTTGCAAAGACTAATTTTAATCGGTTAAAGACTACCTCTATGGTTGAAATGCGTAATATTGCGTGAAATACATTACCTTTCCTGATTTATTAATGGTGTTATGTATCGTCAGATATTTCGGAAACTGGTGAAATTTTTGGCTTTAAAGGAGCTGAAAAGAGTATTTCTGTAAGTTAGATATTTAGTTGAACACCGATACGTCATCCCTCTATTGCAACCAGGTGTCATGTCATATCCGGGAATCGAACTCAGATCTCAACTTTAGACGGGAACTTTTATTTTTCAACGCGGCAGGCACAGTCTTTTCTACATTCGTCCGATGTTACATCGAGATTTGCCGATTGTTAGTAACAGGAGCACCGTATAGATGAATCAACACTAACCTCTGGTTCCACTCAGTTTTGACGTCTGATGGGAAGGTATCCCTCCTCCAAACCGTACCACTATGAGGAAGGACTTTCCGGCAAACAGATTCAACGTGCCTATAACCCGACGGGGACACAAGGAATTCAGTGGCGCTTGTCGGGCTTTGAATCGAGCACCTTCAATGCCCAATTCCATTAGTTTGCTCTGGGCCCGCAGGTACCCTTTTAACTAAGCTATCCTGTCCACGAGTGGAAGTCTTAATACAGTTCAATATCCTAACACCGCCCAGAAACTGATTTCCAAGCTCCTTATAATTGGAGGTTTAGTAAAATTTAAGAATTTACCCATGACTGGCTACAGGAATCCAGAAATCAGGTATAAACATCGGCTAGTATGCAAATTTTAAGAAAATACGTTAAAAATTATTTGGGGGTTTGTTTCATCATTTATACTTGCACTTTCTTTAGAAGAATTAAAATGACAATGGAGTTTGATTTATATTAAGTTAAAATTTTATTATAATCAAAAATCCTTTACGACGGTTATAAGATGTATTAATTTCAAACTGTGCATATTTGGTAGTGGAGCAATGTTTAGGAATCTGGAAATAAGTCGAGTAACTATCTGTATATTTTGGCGAACTCCCTAAAGTAGTCATAATAAACAGCTCTTGATTAAGAAAAAAAAAGGTTTTTTTCCTGCAGCCATAGAGCATTTTTCATAATATTTTTCATTGTGGCATACACTTACTCGTACTTATCCTGATGCTATTTTCCCCATGTATAGCACGACTTCAATCGCTTACTTTACCAACTATAGGAAGATTGTTACAGGTGAAACAAATTTGTTCTCTATGAGGGGATAGCATACGAACTTCACCTTAGCCGAGATTCGAACCTGAATACCTGCTATCATAATTACGATACTATATGAGGTGTAAAGTTCTTTATAACAATTCCACTCCATAATATTTAAGACTGGCCTTTGAAAACAAACTAGACTACACGTCACCCACGCCGTTCGCGCTACTCATACTTCAAGAATCGGATCAAATCATTCCTCATTATTCAAAGAACTCCTCTATGTTCACCAAATAATGCTTTTGATGATAACAATTTTGACTGATTTGCAGTTATTCAAAATAAAAGTTCGTTTGTTTAAGAGTCATGTAACCGAGCTTGCTGAAAATAGACACTAAAGATTCCTGAACTAGCCCGCAGTTGGCAGCAATGAAATTAGAAACAAACCGCCGACAGCTATCAAAACTCAATAACAAGTAACTGTCTGCAATTAAATTTTAAATACTCTGTAACTTGTGGACCGATTAAGACGAAACTTCTATTTTCTTGTCATCTAATTTCAGGTGTTCTGTATTCTTACAAATGTGGCACCAATAAGTGTGGTTTTCCAGAGTGGAATTACGGATAAACAAAGAGAAATAGTATTGTACCAGGTCCTTTTAAATTTCTTGAAAGAATCTAGTAACAGTTTGTATTTTGAAAGCGTTCCTAAACGGGTTGCCACTTTCGCTGTTAAAGCTAGAATTGGCCTTGTTGTCACGGAATCTTACTTGTACCGCTTCAAGCACCTTGCAGCCACTGATATTTGTCCAGTATGCTCTGAAGATCGGAAGACTCAACATAGTCTGCTTTCCTGTACCGGAAAGATCTGTTTTAATAATTTACGAGCTAGTCTCAATTACCTTAAAGCTATTTTTACAGTGGCGAAGAGAGCATAACTGGCGGACGGGGCATATCTTTTTGGCGCTCCCCCCATGGTCTTGGACCATTTGGCGCCCCTGTGCGAGTGGCACCCGGGGCATGATAGACCGCCTTGCACCCCTCGCTACTCCACTGCCTTTTTATGTGTTTGTTATTTTTAATGTTTACAGAAGACATCGTGAAATCGGCGCTTTTGCGACGAACTCATGAGTTAAGTTATATTGTAATGTACCATGTCGTCTGTCAATCACTGGGTTCCCTGCGTGTCTAGGCCGGATATGGGCATGTTAAATTCGTAGACCAGAAAGTCCCTCTATGACGACAGAGTGGGTAGGAGAGACTACGATTCCCTCCAGATGTCACCTCTGGGGTTTCGCGGTCAAAATTGCGGTGGCACTTGGCTAAATGGGACTCTGACCCTTGTGGCACATATTAAAACCGGAGCCGCATCCTTCTAACCCGCTAGCCTATATGGACCTGATCTGGAATAAATTCCGGCCAGGGGGCATTAGAAATAACAGCAACAACAGGGTCCCCCTTTATTCATTGAGTATATTTACTTCAAACTGATTTCGGTATAAAAATTACGCGGAAGATTACTTAGACATTTCATCAATTTATTCGTATTACTAATAATCCAAGATTCGACATTAACAATCCTTCAGTATTTTGGGTAGGATCTTGTCCGAGCTGAATACAGAAGGTTTCTGATGACATTTTTGGATAAAACATGCTTTTTTAAAAAATATATATACGAACATTTTCTATTTCATATTAGCCATTTTTCAGAAAATGAAATAGCTCCGTCATAAATAACATCATTCGAACTAGGCAACCGATGGTACCAATGAACTTTTGAAATCAACTCAAATTTCGTCAAAACAGATGATATACTCTGTGATATATGATTGAAAATGGCCATGCTTGGGATAAGCAAAGAAAGCTGTAGATTAATTTTAATTGAAAATCTGAAAATGAAAAAAGTTTGTGTTCGATTTGTGCCTCGGATTTTGACAGAACAGCAAAAGGAAGACAGAAAAGATTGCTGTGAAGATTTGCTGACTACTGCGCAACAGGACAACAATTTCTTAAAGTGTATTACAGCAGATGAGACCTGGTGTCTACAATACGACCCAGAAACAAAAAGACAAAGTGCACAGTAAAAAAGAACCGTCTTCTTCCATACAAAAAAAAAGCACGGATGTCAAAATCAAAGACTAAGGTGATGGTGATTGCACTTTTTGATTACAAAGGACTTACTCACCACGAATTTGTTCCTGAAAATCAAACAATTAATCAGTATTTTAACGAGGAGGTGCTTTTTTGATTAAGAAACAGGATAAGGCGGGTTAAGAAGAAAGTATTTGATTCTGGGCAATGGTTTCTTTTACACGATAATGCGAGGCCCCATACAGCAATTTCTGTACAACGATATCTTGCTAAGCATTCAATTACAGTGATAAATCACCCACCATATTCTCCCGACTTATCGTCAGCTGATTTTTTCCTTTTTCCGAAGCGTAAGATGGCCATGAAAGGACAGACATTTGAAAACATCTCGGATATTAAATCAAATGTTACGCGTATTTTGCGAACGGTTAGCTCCAACGCCTATAAACAGTGTTTCGATGACTTGAAGAAACGGTGGAAAAATTGTATAGACTCCTTTGGCGATTATATTGAAGGAGATAAATTTATTTGAAAGTGAGTAATATTTTTCTTATTTATAAAAAAAATGTCCGATTACTTTATGGGCGCACCTTGTATACACACACACACACACTGAAGAGCCAAAAAAAACTGGTACACCTACCTAATATCGTGTATGGCCTTCAAGAGCACGCAGAAGTGCCGCAACACGACGTGGCATGGACTCGACTAATGTCTGA
This sequence comes from Dolomedes plantarius, assembly GCA_907164885.2. Taxonomy (NCBI): domain Eukaryota; kingdom Metazoa; phylum Arthropoda; class Arachnida; order Araneae; family Dolomedidae; genus Dolomedes; species Dolomedes plantarius. The sequence goes on along the minus strand of OU015493.1, from coordinate 50,466,342 downwards.
CAGTATCCTGGAGGCAATTCCCACGATGAATCCTGCAGGGCAGTCCACAAATCCATAAGAGTGCGAGGGGGTGGAGATCTCTTCTGAACAGCACGTTGCAAGGCATGCCAGATATGCTCAATAAGGTTCATGTCTGGGAATTTAGGTAACCGATGGAAGTGTCTAAAGTCAGAAGAGTGATCCTGAATCCACTCGGTAACAACACTTGACGTGTGGGGTGTCGCATTGTCCTGCTGGAATTGTCCAAATCCATCGAAATGCACAATGGATATGAATGGGTGTAGATGATCAGACAGGATGGTTATGTACCCGTCAACTGTCAGAGTCGTCTCTAGCCTTATCCCATATCACGCCACTGCACACGTCCTATACCATCCCAGAGGCTTCACCAGCTTGAAGAGCCCCCTGTTGACATGTACGGTCCGTGGATTCATGAGGTTGTCTCCATATCTGTACATCCGTCCGATACAATTGGAAACGAGACTCGTCAAACCAGGCAACGTGTTTCCAGCCATCAACAATCCAATGGAGGTGTTGACGGGCCCAGGCGATTTGTAAAGCTTTGTGCCGTGCAGTCAACAACGGTACACGGGTGTGCCTGCGGATCCCAAAGCCCTCGTCAGGAAAGGACTCTCGTCAGTCGTCAAAGGTCCCGTTCTTCCAACTTCTTTTTCCGGCCGAACCGCTGTCAGAAATTTGATGTTTTACCGGATACCTGATATCCACGGTACACTCGCGAAATGGCCGTGCGCGAAAATCCAAATTGCATCGCTACCAAGATGCTATGTCCCATCTCTTGTGCACCGACTTCAACGTCACGTTCAAAGTCCAGCAGAGTGAGAGCAGCTCGTTTGGGGAGACTGACAACATTAAAGTCCCCCCCCCCCAATACTTCACCTGGATAAACAGTTCTCATTAATAATCCCTGATCGGGGACACCGTTTTGATCCTACACCACCCTTCACGAACATCACAGGACAGCTTAGTAAACTTACGCAGCTCAGTAATTTCGTAAATGTCTTTTCGAAACTATACAGTTTCGTAGTACAGTTTACGAAAGCTATCAGTCGAGGAAAATCCATCAGGGGTGGACTGATCACCAGCGCAATCATTACTCCCAGACTGCATGGGTTAAGGAAAAATGGAACATCAATTGTATTCCCATGAGGAATTACAAGTTATTTACCCTCTCAAGTAAGACAACCAGATCTTTAAAATTTTTACCATTAATTTTCTGTTTAGCTGGAGGGAACCTCCTACTTATAATTACTTTACTGCTTATTTTTTCTTAGTTAAGAAAATTTTAATTATAAAACTGACAGTTTTGATAGGTGCAACCTTTTTTTCCATTGAATTTGAAATGTTTAATCTTCTCAACTCTACATGAAGTTATAAATTTTATTTTGAATAGACTTATTTTCCCCCAGATTTGTTGCAAAAGAAAATACATATTAATGAGAGTACTGTTTGGAACAATTTTAATTTTTTTCTCCTCGAGAAACCAAATATACCCGCTGAACCAAAATTTCAGAAATTTGTTTTAATGTAAGAAAGTGTATTTATTTACATGCAACATCTGTCAATGATAGCATTATTTTACTTGTTTTATACATATCCTCACTTATGCAATATTCAATAATCTATATGTATTAGTTCTAGAACGTTTTTTTCTGACATTCCCTTTTCTCCCTCAAAACTTAACCAAATTGATAAATGAGGTACCATTTAAAGATTAAGATCTCTGCTTCTGACGAATTGTTAATTCAGACTGCACACTGTATTATTTGTTTGAAAAATCGAAGTTAAAAATTGACTTTTAGTCCTAGAGTTTCTTTCTTTCCCTGGATGCGTTGACACAGCACAGTCAAATAGTGTGTACAAAGAGGTTTTGTAACTTAAATATCACATATTCCACAATTTTTGTGTCATACTTAACTTTTCATATTGTCTACAAATATGTTTTTCATATTGTCTACAAATATGTTTTGACATGTACATATCTCATGTTCCCCTGTTTTGTCTTATGCTTCACCTCCAATATTGTGGCCAAAGGTGTTTTGTAATTGGTTTTGTACACTGCTGGCCACTGTAAATGCAACACCCTGAAGAAAACATGCGAATAATATGAAATTTACAACGCTTGGTGACGGAGGTGAGATATGCAAATGATTAGAATTTCAGCGCAGACGCACATCACGCCACTTCAAAGCGCTATTTAAGGTTTGGAGATTTCGACGATTTCAAGTTCGGCAATTGTGTTTTTCTTGTGGTTTATTAAAAAAACGATCAATTATGCCTCGACTGAAAACAGCGATCATCTTTTGATCAAGTAATCCGAGTTCGACAGAGGAAGGATAGTGTCCTACCGAGATTGTGGAATATCTTTCAGGGAAATCGGTAGTTCGTTTGGACGAAACCAAACAACTGTAATGCGGATATGTGATCGTTGGATGCAGGAGTGTACGACGGACCGGCGTGTTCGATCACATCCCCTCAGCGCACCACTTCACGTGATGACAGGCAAATTGTGCGCATGGCAGTGACGATCGCTCAGTCACAATCAAGAACCATAGCACAGCACATGCACCTCTGTAACGCATCATCCAGTGTCTGCGCGTACCATTCGACGCGTTTACAGCAGAGTGGTCTGTCCGCAAGAACGTCCATTGCTTTGCCTACCCTTGACGCAGAACCACAGACGTCTCCGCCGCCAATGGTGCGATGACAGAAGGATGTGGACGGCAGAATGGGAATGAAATTGTCTTTACTGACGAATCACGCTTTCTGTCTGCAACACCACGATGGTCGCGTTCCGAGTCTGGAGACACCCTGAAGAGAGGATGCTGAACAGCTGCGTTATGCACCGACACACTGGTCCTGCACCGGGTTTATGGTATGGGGCGGTATTGATAGCACTCTCGCACACCTCTAGTACGCATTGCCGGTACTTTAAACAGCCAGCGCTACATCTCCGAGTGTTGGAGCCAGTTGTCCTTCCTTACCTTCAGGGCTTGCCCACAGCCATATTCAACAGGATAATGCCGACCCACACGTGGCACGCATTGTCCAAACGGTTTCTTCGTCAATCGCGAGATTGAATTGCTTCCCTGGACGCATCGCTCTCCGGATCTTTCGCCGATAGAAAACATGTGGTCCATGGTTGCTCTACGATTGACCCAGATTCCATCCCCAGCTGCCACAGCAGATCAACTTTGCAACGTGTGGAAGCTGCTGGTCTGCTGTACCCCAAGAACTCATCCAAAGTCTCTTTGAATCAATGCCGAGGCATGTGCAGCGGTGATCTCCAACAATGGCGGCTACTCTGGCTACTGATTTTGGCAGAAACCACACTTCACAGAAGTCTATAAATTTAATCATTTGATACTTGGTCAACATGTTATCTACAAAATAAATTTTGTTGTGATAGCTCTTGTCTTTCTTGGTGTTGCAATTTGGGTGGCCAGCAGTGTATTATCCTTATGCACTCTGTCGAAACGCAGATCGCTAACGACGGAGGATCGTGGGGAAAGAGGTAGACTAACTGTCATAGTTCACGATGGAGTCTGAGGCCGAAAAAATGGAAGAGATGAATGCTCACAGAGGATTTGGTAAAGTTAAAATACAAACACTTAAATAACATTATCAGTACGTCTAAAATGACGGTAGATGTTAAGAGACATGCCAACGAGGACATATTGGAACTGGTCAATTCGATCAATGAGCAACAGAAAATTATACAATTTTGAAAGGACAGCTAAGTGTGTTGGAAAAGCAAGAGAAAAAGAGTTACGCCGAAGTGGTGATGAAGATGCCGGCAGCCAAGAGAGGGGAGTGTCATGAAGGCTAAGAAGAGGGGCAAATACGAAGTGGAAATCATATCGAAAAACCTTGAGTCAGAGACACAAAAAAAGGTGGTGAAAGAATACTTGAAGCCGTAGAGCTTGGGAATTGGCATAAAGACTCTTAAGAAAATTAGTAAAGGAGGTGTGTTGGTAGGAGTGGAAACCAAGAAAGAGATGGGAAAATTCTTGGGAGATTTCCATGATACCATTGAGTTGAGTGCTATCTATGAAGCTAAGCAGCCGAGAAAGAAAGATCCATATATTATTATATTCGATGTTGATGAGGAATATGAAAAGGGAGAAATGAAGGAAATTCTGGTGAAGCAGAATGAGGAGTTGGCTGGTAGCGACATAGAAGTTATGACGAAATTTAAATCGAAACATGGACACAACTGGATACTCCGCCTTAAAGGTGAAGTATACAGCAAAATAGAGAATAAGAGGAGACTGAAAATAGGTTGGGGTCGATATGGATGGAAGGACTATAGAAAACCAGCAGTTTGTTACAACTGCTGGGGTCTGGGACACATAGCTCGACACTGAAAAAAAGACGAGAGTGTGCAAGTTGTGTGCTAAAGATGACACGGCGAAAAGCCGTGTAAGTAAGAAAAACAACATGTGGAAACTGAGAGAGACACCAGGAGAGAACTGGTACTCCTTGGACTTGCATCATCTGCCTACAGACAAAGTCTGTGGTAGATACAGAGCTGCAGTCGAAAGGGATTATCGGGACACGGCTATGGTCCTGTGAGACCTAAGCATTAACTTTGTACCACTTTACTTTTGCTGATGCATTACTTGTGGGGTGTGTTACTTGTTTTGATTTGCAACTTGTTAAGTTGTGATTTTCTACCAAGTTGGTATAGTTTGTAATTTGTTATCTAGTTGTAATAACTTTATGATGCTTATGTTTGTTGTCTGCACGAGTGGTGCAGAATTATGTTAACTTGTTGATTTAATAAAGTAGCCATCCTCTTGGGGGATGAGTTTATATATTTGGCAATATGGTGGTTGCTGGTGAATTGAAATATGTTTTAATTATTAGAAAATTTAAGTTGTGATAGTAGTGACACCCAGACGTTTTGAATTATACTACATTTATCAGTAATTAAGTTGAAATAGTTATTGGCTTCTGGATGTTCTGGTTCGTGGGCCAAGAGCGGACGGTATTAGAGGGCATTGTGACTATGATGCTGGATGTAGCGAAGTGTCTCTAGGACATGAGAACGGGGGTCTGGATCGAGCGTCTGGACCTGTTGAACTGGCAAAGAGCGGGTTGCCGTCGTGGCGACCATCATCAGTTATAGCTTTCAGGCTGATACGCGCAAGCGTGGGGAGCCATGACATTTCTTGAATTATCCTTATGCACCATTGTTATTATTTGGCAAATAAACAATGGGTACAAATGAACTAGTTCTTCTTTGATCCTACTACAAACCAACAACCTTGCTATAAAATTAATCGTATTTTATTCACATGTGAAATTTTCGCATGGGCCACCTAGTAATGATATATAATAACATGGTGTTTAATGTTGTACAGTTAAATTAGTGATTATTACCCTTAATTTTCTTAGTGACAAAATATACAAATGCAGTGAGCTCATTTAAAAGTTCAGATAGAATCATTCACTGATCACAGTATTTCAACTGAGTTAAGGTTTTGACTCCAAAAGAATCAGCCACCGAGAATATGCCTTAACTAAAATCAAAGAATCAAGTAAATATATTTAACTGAGAGCAGGCCAAATATGAATTTGAAAATAATTAAAGAATGAAATTCCTCATAAGTTATTTTAAAATTTTCCACATTATGCTGCAAATCCCCGTGCAATTGGGGCCACGTTATTCATCTTGCATTAGCTATGGATTTTAATTCTTTTATAATTTATTCATTTCCTGGTTAGCTTTTGGGTTTTTTGCTGCTGTCCCCAGATAGGCAGCACATGAAGGGTATAATTCGGCGCCCTCTCCCCCATTCCATCTCAGTTGGCAACAAAATTGTGTCACACAATAGCTTATAGAGTCTCATAGGTAAAGGCAATGGTACTGCTGTCACCTCTTGAGCTGATACAACTACGAAGGGTTTTCCCCCTTGCTTTGAAAGGGAAAAATGTTCTCCTGTGGTGGCATTTCAATTAGAAATTTGCAGTTCACCTCCAAAATTCTAATTTGGCTCTGCTATATTTAGTTTGAAATTTCCAGTTCTAATTTTTTCTTTCATCGAGGGTTAATGTGGGTTATGTTTCCATCCGGCTAGGTACTCCTAAAAACCCATTACTTTACCTTACCTTACTTAATTAGAGAATGCAGAATAAAGTTGACAACTGAATACATATTGTGGTTGAAGAGTGGTCAATGTTCCTCAATGCAAAGATAAATTATGTTTATAAAAATTTCACATCAAGTTACAGCAAGACAAAAAATATTAAAAAAAAAAAAAAATTAAAAATTAGAGGACTAAAGAAGAACTTTTAATACTTGTGATCAACTAATAATTGTTGATCTATGATAGTACAGTTAGCATTTTTGGATGCACAGGAGTAAGTAACATTGTCATTCAATACATTTTTAATAAAAGAGGAAATGAAATTTTTTAATTGAAAATGAGACAGATTAAACAAATTTACAAAATATTATATTTCAACAAATTACTTTTGGAATACAGTCAAAATTACTTTAGATGTACAAAATATAAGTTGTTTTGCAGTATTTTTTTCACCATTTTGCTTCAGAAGCCTTATATCAGTTCTCCGACGCTTGAAGATTTTTTTTAATTTTCGAAGTTTCTCAAATTCGTTTGAAATTTGAAGAATAGAGCACAAATGATTGAATAAAATTTTCAGTTCTTTCAAGGTTTTAACAGGTTCCAAATTCACTTCAGTTGAATGTACGCCATTTGACATGACAGATTCATTCTGACATATTTCAATTTGGCTTTCTGTAAATCCCAAATGTTTGCTTAACACTGGGAGAGCTTTTTTCAAAAACTCAGGTTTCTTCAATTTTTTAACAACACTCTTTTTTGAAAGACGTTTTCTAATTTCTAAGAATAAATTTGAGACAATTTTTTGCTTTTTACTGCTTACTTTCTTTGGTAAATGGTTGCCTGAAAAGCTGTTTATGTCATTCCACACGTCTTCTAAATCTTCTAAACTTTGCACTTGATTAATTTTCAGCAACAAGGCCTTTTGCTAGAAAGAAAAGCACAATTATAAAATTAAAATGAGTTATAAATCAGTTCTACACTTAGACAAAAAAATTCACACAAATTTACCATTAATATGCCAAGATGTATGACATAAATCATATATTCAATCAGAGCTCCTACTTGACACATATTTGCCATGTAAATTGGTCTTTTTCAAATAATTGACATATTTTTTTAAAGGGGCAAGTCAAATTTGGCACTTAAAAATCAGCACCCTTTTCATGGCATTCACTCTCTCTAGAGCAGTGGTTCCAACCATAGAAGTCTGCGGACCACTAGTCAGAAATTGAACCATATGCGGACCATCACCAACCCCCACCGACTTGAGGGGGGGGATCCTACCGGGGGTATAGAATATCCCTCAGGCAAAAGGGATACAAGTTTAATGTACTCACATTCTAACGTATCATATTCCAATAGTAAAATAATTATGTTAAACTTTTATGAAATTTTAATTTAACACCTGATAGTCATCGGATATATTTGGCCCATCTAGATCAATGATCATTGCTTTCAAAATCCCCATTTATTTGGCAACTTTTTTGTATGTGGTACCAGACCCCTCCCGAGGCTCTTGTGGACCACCTGTAGTCCACGAACCACCGGTTGGGAACCACTGCTCTAGAGCTAGCTGGTCTGTCAGCAAAAATCTGAGGACAATTCTCATATTTAATTGAGAGCAGAAACAGGTAACTAGCACCTCACTTGTAGCATTTGACTTGAAATTACAGTAACAAATACACTGATTTGTTCCCTGATAAAAATAAGTAAGCAATCTGTTTTCATCTTTATTTCTAACATTCATAGTGGCCAGCAAAAACTCAATGTTCACTACTGAAAGGAGGTGAAAGTCTCTTCTAGGAAAACAGCAACCTGATGTAAAGAGAATGCTTTGACCTTAGCTTGTTAATGTGAAGTCAATGTCTACTCTTAAAATGATTTGACTCAAATAAAAAAATAAATTACAGTGGAATCTTGATCTATCGTTTTCGAAGGGACTGACTGAACTACACGATGGATGCGGGAAAACGATAGATGTGGGAACATACAAAAAAGTATTAACATACCTTAAAGTTTGATATCCCTAAAATATATTTATTCACATACATAACTGCATACATACCCGTAGTGTAACTGAAGATAAAATTACAAAGTTGTACTGAAATCGAAGATGATAATAATAAAAAAAGAAATACACGTAGATACACAGGAATTTTGATTCAAATAAAAATACTTAATCTTCGTTTGTTTTTTGGCAGTTTTCTGTCCACAAGTAAAGAATATTTTTTCTGTGTTGGAAATTGCATTCTTTTCAGTATCGGTTATTGTGTGAGAGTATAAAGAAGTGGCAGCCATGAATAGTTTGTAACTAGAACTATTCCATTGCACTGGATGGGGTCCGACATAGGACCACCAGGAAGTTCTGCTTCCGGGTGAAACCCTCATCAGCCAGTGTAGAACTGCAGCAATCAGAAACTTCCCACACCCTAGACCAAACACCAGGGTGTCTCCATCCCAAGGCCAACAGAAAAGCCAGAGGGCAGCAGGAACTGCTCAGATCGGCTGACTGTGAGCCATTGCTGATAAGAACAGAAATGTTGAATAGTCGGAGAATTTACAAAGAGTTGCTTAAAATAGGGGAACTCCAGGGGCTAAAGAATTAAGGATCATCAACAACGAACAAATAATGAGAGTGGTACAATAACTGAAACACAGGCAAAACAGGAGAGAACAAAAATACGAGATCGTGCATCTCAAATGTTCTGCTCATTGTTTAATTAGAGCGTGATTCTAGCTCAATCCAGACATTTATATTTCAGAGTTCAGTATTATGAAAAACGATCGATCCAATAAATCAATATAAAGCTGCAATATTCTGAACGGATATTGCGGAAAAATGATGGATCGAGGAACGATCCATGCGGTCTGTTTTTGCTTGTTTTCTATGGAATTTATTCGGGATTGGGTGAAATAAACTAGACATATGGGAGAAAAACGGATCATTCGGGAATGATCAATCAAGATTCTACTGTATTGGGAAGGAGGCCAGGAGAATTTCAAAAGATTTTGTATGCAACATTTCTTTCAATCTATCAAAAAGGAATTAGAAAAATTTCTAGCAAAAAAAGTTTAAAAATATACATACAAACACTTCTATTATTAATCTGATAATTATTATAGTTATTCTGATTGTTTTCAAATATTTAACCACAAATTTAAAAATTAAAATGGTTAAATAATTTTACTCAAGAAAATTCCCATTTACCCATTATACCACAGATTGATTGTATTACAATAATTTAAAATGTTTACACTAGCATGGAATTCAATCGGGTAATTCTGCTCAATATTAAGCATAGAACATCACATTATAATTATAAAAAGATGGAAGGTACAGACAATTCTTACTTCAAGCATGAAAAATATAAAACTCAGTTAAATGATTATTAGCAATTGAATGGCCAATGTCGTTACAACTGTGTCATTCAGTGTGATTATTTTGAAGTGAAAATCAAGGAATATCAGGTTAAAGGACCATGATTTGTCAGTCATATTAAAAAATTTTAAATGGCCTATTGCGGTACAGCTCTTTTTTTTACTCTTTTGAAGTGAAACTTCTTTAAAAGCAGTGTGGCGAGGTGGATGAGTGATGTGCTTTCCCAAGCAAGAAAGCAGCCGAGAACGGACAGAGAGGGAAACGTTCAAACTCTCTATTTTATTCTTTTTGTTTTTAATAGTAATTAACAAAATCCAAGGCGGCTCCTGTTTTGAATTAGCACCACAAGGGTCAAAGTCCGACTTGGCTAAATGACCGGTCCTGTTATTTTTAACCAAGTCAAATGACGTGACCAGAACACTTGACCCCGCACTTCCAGAGTTAAATTTGAGAACTTGGAGTACATTGTAGCCACGACCTATTTTACATGCCCCGGCCACCATCAGTGAACATGGCAGTGGATTTGCAGTGACAAGTATCGAACCTGGGATGTTCAGATCGTGGGCCCACTGCTCTTGCCAACTGGGCCACTGCACCCTCAATGAATTATAAATCTACTCATTCGAACTTTGCATTTGTGAATGCATATGTTACTTTCATTATCCTCTGCTCATGCAGAACTACCAATTTTTGATGTGAAACTTCTTTAGCCATGGTAGCATAAGTTTGATAGCAAGTTGAAAAGTGAATCGCTTCCTTGAGCAAGATGCCTAGAGTGGATGGAGGGGGAAATGTTCATACACTCTCTATCTTTGTTTTGCTTTCAATAGTTATTACCAAAATCCATTTTCACATGTTGCTTGCTATCTTATAAAATGTATTTTACTCTTATAATAGAAGTATTAATTGGCACCATTTTATGTATGAAGTTTTCAGGGCAAATTACGTAATATTCATAACGTAAGTTCTGGCTTCAATTCATGTAATATCAATAATCCATGCAATATCATGTAATCTTTGAAAACAGCCTTAAAATTTTTTTAAGTGATGTTCATAATTAAGATTTTATTGGTTTGGTTTATCAATTATAGCATCAATAATGCATCAGTTTCCCTATACACATTTTGTACAAGCATGTAAGCATGTTGTGTAGTTTAGGAACCCTATTTCCGTCATACATTTTGGAAGTTGCAGGTGCAGATTGCAGCACTTTTTTTATTTAAGAAGAGAAATGCATCAAAGTTGAAATTGAAATCTCAGACATGAAAACAAACCATAACAAGATCAGAAATTAAATAGTTTTTAAATTTCTGATAAACTTTTTTGGTTTGTCTTCATGTCTTAGATTCAGGGATTCCTTGGATAGACTTTTATACATAAATATACATACATACATACATATATGCATGCATGCACAAGCAACAGCGTGTGTGCAAATATATATATCTATATCTATCTATCTATATATATATAATGGAATCTCGATCTATTGTTTTTCAAGGAATTGACACAACTGAACGATAAATGTGGGAAAATAATAGATGCAGGAACATTACAAAGCAATATAATCATCGGGACTGGGTGAAATAAATAACACATACGGGAAAACGATTCGGAGAACGATCGATCGAGATTCCACTGTATTTGTAATGAAAAAGGCCTGCTGCTGATTGCATATTGCAAAATTCCCTTTCCTAACATAGAGCATTCCTTTAAAGTACCTAGGAACAACTAAAATTAGAAAATATACTAGCCTGCTAGCTAAGTGCCAACATACTTTTTCACTATTGTGGACATTTCTCAAACCTGCACTCAGTGATCATATTCAATACAGACTATTATATATGACATCAAAACTGTTACCACTACTAGAAGATACCATTTGGACACCTCATTAACTTCACATAGTAATAAATAAGCCCTGTTTATAGCCAAATTATCAGCTAAAAAACTGCAGAGATCTCCTTTTGCCCCAAAGTCTTGGTTATATCAAACTGTTATAACAACATAGAATCAACAGGGCATTAAATAACTTAATTCTTCCCCACAACCTTGATCCAATGAACTGTGTCCTCTTTTTAAATCATGATTACTAACATCTATACATATACAATGAAATCTTGATTTATCATTTTTCAAGGGACTGACTGAACTGAACGATAAATGCAGGGAAACGATAGATGCGGGAATATGGTAATTGGGACTGGGTGTAATAAATGACACATACGGGAAAAAACAGGATTCGAGGAACGACCGATCGAGATTCCCCAATATATATATTTGATAAAACACATTTAGTGTAAACAACACTTACCTCAGTTGGTAGACTGTTATCTGTCTTTCTTTTCTTTCTAGGTATCACCTCTGAAAAATCATAAAATATATAATCAACATTCATAAGAAATTATGAAAAACTAGATACCAAAACAGAACAAATTTTCTAAAATAAAAAATAATGCATTAATATAAGTTACTAATTTTGATGAAATTTTTTGCTACTTGAGGTAAAAAAACATATTATGGATTACACAGAAGACAATTTACTAACTTGATAGAATTTTTTCCTCTTGGATAAAAATGGAAGAAATTGCAGATTTTGAAATTTTCTTCTATTATTTTTACTGATTACAAACATATCAATTATATTTAACATAAATATCTCATCACATGATTACTTTTTATTAATAGATTCATGCAAATGAATAACTTAAATTTAAATTTCATATCCTACAAACTCAGTATAAAGAATTTTTGATGTGAAACTTCTTTAGTCATGATAGCACTTGGGTGTGGCAAAAAGTGAAATACTTCCCCAAGCAAGAAAGAAGCTGAGAGTGGTGAGAAGGGAAAATGTTCATACACTCTATTTTTCTTTTGTTTTAAGTAGTAATTAACAAAGTCCATTGTGATCCCATGTTCACACATCACATGCTGATAAAATGTATTTTACTCTGAAAATGTGAGTATTAATTAGCTCCAGTTCTTATGAACAAATTTTCCATGGTAAATTACATTATGTTTTTGTTTTAATTATAATTATAAAGAAAGGAGAGGTGAACCTATATTCACACTTTTACTTTACTTAAGTATGCTTTTAATTTACATTGTATATAAACAGTACAAGATACAAATAAAAAGTATTTGGCACACAGTGTAAATATTATTTAGTTGATTATTCATTTGTTTAAATAGAATAAATGATGCCCCGTGGCATAGTGGTTAAAAGCGTCAAGCAGCCATCCCACAGTTCCGGGGTTCGACCCTGTGACTGGGCAAGTTCGACTCAACCTTTCATCCCTTGAGTGGGTCGATAAAATGAGAACCAAGCTTGCTTGGGAACTAAACTCTGGGGGTCCCATGTCAGGTTGACCACCTGACTGAGATATATGCTGTATGGCACCCCAAGCCCATGGTCTAGAAAAAGGAGATGGGTACTGCTGGCCTTGGTCCACAGCGGACTGTTGTGCCAAGAATTTAGTTTAGTTTAGTTTTTTAAATAGAATAAACAGGCTGAAAAGTGTTTGACATTAATTGGTGATAGTATATAGTGTCAAACATCGGATGGCCAACAGAAAGCACTTTCTCGTCATCAATACAAGGCCATTACAGCACGCAAGAAATGATGTGACTAGCATCAAAACGATAACTCAGCCATTTAGAAATGTGTAAATCAATCACAATAATGACATACAACAAATAAAAATTTTAATTTACCTCCATAGTCAGTATCATTTCCATTCTGAGACTGTCTGGAAACACCATTGTCAGAACTATTTATTTCATCAACTATGGTAATAGAATCTGTATCACTATCTGATTTATTTTTTCCCTTCAAGAAAGATGATATCATTTTTATATCACCATGAGACATAGGTACTGGCCTGAAATCAAATTAACACAGTTAAAAATTTTACGCTTCATTAGAACTCATTACAATCAAATCATTCCTAATTGATAATTGGGAATGGTTTTATTAAATATAGTTTTTCCTAATAGACATTCTTTCAGAGTCACATAAAAATTCTGAGGCAGAAAATCATTGGCTTGAGAATTTTTATGATGAATTTCAATTCTCTGCTTTGTTACCGCTGTCAGATAAGGACATGGAAACTATTTTGTTCCTAAATCCCTATCAATATAACCATACATAGACCTGCATGATATGTAGATAGGGAATTTTGTGATTGCATTTACACAAAGGACTTTCTTCAAGTAAATTAATTTAAAAGATAATGGGTACAGGCTAGTAGAGAATTGAGAGAAATTTCTACTCTCAGTTCTCTATAAGTTCTGAAGAATACCAAACCAGACTATGTTTAGGGTAATTCTGTCATTTCATTTAACTCACTACTAAAATTACATTGATGCAAGCAATATCTCCATTTCTGCATCTGTATTAGCCAGTAACAGTTTTTGTTATACACTCTTTCTGAAAGAGAAAATTTAAATATTGTTGGTTTTGCAGAAAAAATAATTAAATGTTGGTTTGGGCCTATGCCAATAAAGTAAAACCATGCACTTGATTTTTAAGCAGTAAGGCAACTGAATAAAAGAACATCCTCAAAATGTAAATCAGATAAGATAAAATTAAAGCAAACTTGCAGTTGATACTATTGTACTAGAATGAGTGATTTCATTTTGTATGAAGTTAAAACCTTTTATCATCCAAACAGATTGTCTCTTTTTTAAAAAACTAACTAGTTGTAATAAGAGTTGGGATTGTAAAATTTCAAAACCATAAAAGTACCAATTCCAAGTGAAATATCTTACCGTTGTACCATTGTTAGAAAATTATAGTGTACCTGGAAATAGGAATGCTAATTACAATAATGTGCAAAAAATGTTATAGAAATTTATCAAACCCCATTGAAATTACTTTACACGAGAAATTAATGACACTAATGAAATTGGATTTTTCAAACTCTTTTTAACAAAGCACTATGAAGAAAAATGTTTCATAAGACCATTAAATAATTCAGCAGGAAGTAAAAAGGAGACAGCAAATCAAGTCTTTTGAATTAAGATATCCACCAGAGAGGCCTTGCTTTTTACCATATTTTTATTAACTTGCTTTCTTGTTTGTTTGTTTGTGTGTGTTTGTCCAGTATAAATCTTACAATCGATTTTTAACTAACTTCCTGACTAGCTAGACATTTGAAACTTTTAGAATACTTCAGAACACGATGACAATGCATATTTTAATAATTTAGCCATCTTTAAGCAGGACTGAATTCAATTTCAGTTAATTTTGTTTTGTAGACTGGTGCAGCCATCTCTTTATTAACAGCAGAAACAAATTTTCTAACTCATATAAACAGTAAATTGCCTTTTGATTCATGGTTACTCTCATTTTAAATCATACAAACAGAATTTCATAAATTTCCACATATTTCTAAAACTGCAACTTTAAAACACAATTTACAGATATTTTAGGAATTAAGTTGTCTCTTATGTGCTATAATGATTTTATTTCCAAGGAATACTAAATACAAAACTTGAGACATAATAAAGAATTAGAAAAGAACACAAAATTTTGATGAAACATTTTAAGAATATAGTCAAATACTCTTAATAATAATTAACTTCAAAAACATAATATTTAATAAATTATTAAATAAACATATAAACATCACTACAATTTATAATGAAAATAATTACAAAGGAAAAAATATTACTTTAAAACTCCAGAGGCAAAATTTTCAAGCCAACTTTTCAAGTCATTGGGTAAATCTAACTTTTCTGCCTACAAAATAAATGTAAAAAAATTATTTTCCAAACAAAACTGAAAAAGGAACTAAGAAATTAATTCTGCTTCATCAGCATCAATATAAAACTGTATAAGTCTATATACTCATGTCAGAAGTAAGTTAAAAAAAGTTAACATTAAACAGAAACAAAGCATAACAAACCCCTGAATTTAATTAACATGAATACCTTATATTGACTAATATAGGTAAAATTTCTGAACCATAATATGTTACTGCAGGATTATAAGCATCAGATATTGTACACTGGTGAAATAAATTAAGAGAATTTGCATATTTTATAGAATTTCATGAAAAGAACTGAACTGAATGTAAAACCACTGCTTCTAGACAAAAATGCAAATCTTGTACGTCAAATACGTAAGCGTACACATGTGTGTAGACGGAGCCAGTAGAGAAACAGGCTTTATAAGCGCGCGTAAGTTAAGACGCATTTCGTTCGCTAGCACACCTTGGCGAATTTCTTGGTGTTATTTTGCAGCAATCGGTTCATTTCAAATTGTAACAGTAAAATTGAGTAACCACCAACGTTTAGATGATGAAATGAGGTGGAGAATTGTGGGGAGGCTAGAAGCAGGCCAATCTCAAGTCCAAATTTGTAGAGAGTTCAATTAAACACCCAGCGTCGTGTGTAACTTATGGAAACAGTTCCAGGATGCCGGATCCACCGAGAGAAAGCCTGGGCAAGGTCGTCCAAGAGCCACGATGGCCAGAGAAGATCGCCATTTGTCAATTATAGCGAGGCGTAACAGGAGTGCTACAGCTCTCTCGTGACTTGTATGCAGCCACAGGAACCCATGTATAAAGGGTGACTTTTTCCAAAAGACTTCATGAGAGAGGGTTGTTTGCAAGAAGATCTGCTGTTTGCATCCCGATCACTTCTACGAACTGGACAACCCGTTCATAGAGCATAGAGATTGGAGTATGGATCAATGGGCAACCGTTCTCTTCACTGATGAGTCCCGGTTCATCCTAAACACCGATTCTCGCCATACGTTCATATGGAGAGAACCAGGGACATGCTACCTACCCTCCAATGTCTGCGAAATCGACCATTATCGCAGAGGAGGTTTAATGGTCTGGGCAGGCATCATGTTGGATGGCAGCGCACCTCTCCATGTATTTGAAAGAGGCACTGTGACTGGTGTGAGGTATAGGTATGAGGTCTTGGAGCCCTATGTTTGCCTTTTCAGGGGTGCAGTTGGCCCTGAGTTCATTTTAATGGACGATAACACAAGGCTACATAGAGCTCTTCTGGCCGACGAATTTCTAGAGAGTGAGGATATTCACTGGATGGATTGGCCAGCCAGATCTCCAGACCTTAACCCTATAGCGCATGTCTGGGACGCTCTTGGGAGGGCAATTGCAACTCACAATCCCCCTCCGAGAACCATCCAGGGAATGAAAACAACGTTGCTGAACGAGTGGGACCAACTGCCACAGGAAATGATAAACTGCCTTATTTCGAGTATGAAATCATGCTGCGAGACCTGTATATCTGTAAGAGGGGACCATACCCCCTATTAACCCATTTTTTTTGTGTATTCTACAACCGCTGTTTCATTCTTTCCGACTCCAACGAGTGTTACGCACGATCATGCGTGTGTATTACAATGATTGAATGGTTATTTGTTTTGTATTGTATCAATGTACGTACATATCAAATTTCATTAAAATCGGTACTGTAGTTCTAGAGATAATCGACCAAGTCTGCAAATTCTCTTAATTTCTTACACCAGTGTAAAAGCAGTACTGCTTCCATTTCAGAAGTGGAGTTAAAATATTCTACAGCACAATATAAATTTAAAAACTTAAAACAATAAAACTTAGAAAAAACCTCCCCAAAAAACTTGGTAAATAAAAAAAAATAACTGTATAAATGTCTACACTTTAAATAGGAGAACAAGCCCATATATAAGCCAATATTCAAAGGTTTTGTTTTAATAACAAGATTAAAAATTATTAATGATATGAATTACTATACACTTTGCTTAGAATATGTAAAAAAAGACTTCTTGGCATGAGACACAACCCTAGTCTTCTGATTTAAAGTTATGGCTCACTCGCTTTCAATAAGTGTAGGCAATTTGGTCTAGAACAGCCATACTCAACCTTTTTTTTCTCTTGGGCTGCATGCACATGTTTGCTATGTTGCATGGGCTGTAACATAATACACATTACCTCATAATATAATAAATGTAAAAAATAAAACTCAAAACCTTAATGTTTCCAAAATTTTGTTTAAAAATGAGTGGGATCATTTATGTTGAAACAAATTTTTGACTACTTTAGCCAAATCAGGTTTATACTTACTACAAGCAACTCTCATGAAGTTCAGAATCAGTAAGTCTATCTAAATATATAAAACAGTTCTGTAACTGACTGACTGACTGACTGACATATAATGCACAGACCAAACCACTGGACCTAAAGGGCTGAAATTTTGCATGGCAATTCTTCTTGTGAAGGGGTGCATTAAGAGAGATTTTTGAAAAAATTTTCTTAGATTTTTATAAATTAAATTTTTAAGCTGTTTTTGTAACATTCTTTAAAGTTTGCATTTAAAATAACAATCCGAGGGTTATAAAATTTATATGAGAAAGATCATAAAAATTCCTTTAAAATGAAATCTTTTTCGAATCTTTACCTCCATTTTCTGATTTTTGGTGAATTTTTAAAGATTAATTTTTAGAATTTAATTTATCAAATGTTGATCATGTGGTTTCTTTTCTTTTTGTGATACTTTAAACTAATTTTGCATCATGTGCATAACAACAAAATACACAAAAAAAAAAATTTTTCTTGCAAATGTGGCAGACGATTGAACATCATCCAAAAAAATATTACAATACAGTAAAAGAAATGTTCCTCAAACTGTACTATATTCTTTAGTACGTTCTATTACATTTAATTTCAAAATTTTCTTCTTCATTATTTTATCTATAAAAATATCTGTTACAATTTTTTTATAAATATATTTTTTCATTTTTTTCTTACTTCAATTGCATACATTGATTGTTGTATTTATTATATATATATATATATATATATATATATTGCATTAATTGCATACATTGACCATTGAATTTAATTTGAATGTACTCTGCAGCAAAGTATGGGTTTTCAGCTAGTTTTTATATGTTTTATTTTGGAATTGCATGATTCATTAAGATACGTTGATGCAAACAATGTGAGCAGCAGGTGGCACATTTTGTATAGTTTTATATTTTCCAGGTACTCATTTACAAAAATTATGTTTAGAAAAATGGATGCCTGATAATGAGTGCGAGTCTCTCAGGCTGTACATTCAAGTTCGGTGGCCCACAGTTTCAGTACCCCTGGTCTAGCATATCAGAACACAATTTATCAATGTAGTAAACAAATTAAGCAGGAATTAGTCGAATACAGTAAGTTGGAAGAAAAAAGTTTTACCCATTCATAGCTTCCTTTTTTTAACTTGAACCGCCAGGCTATTACTTGCTGATACATACTACAGATCTGTTCTAATACAGCTTTAAGCAAAACACTGAAAGAAAAAATATATTTAAATAAGATCTGCAACTTTTTATAATTAAACACTATTTTCTGAAGGAAAAGAATCCTGATATCAGGACAAGTATTGAGAAGTTTAAACTGTACTAAAATCTAACTATGGAATTTCACCTATACCTACATTTTATTACAGTTAATATGATTCTCAGAAGATAAAGGAAAATTTTCATTTCAATTTTTCAAACTAGCCACATGTAGACATTAGTATTAGCATTATTTGCAGATTCAAATAGTTAAGGTCATCCCAATTTTATAATTATTCAACAATTCTTAAAAATTACATTGTTTAGATTGACATTTTAGATATGTTCAAATAACAGGAGGTGGTAAATATACCTTACTTAACCCTTAGACCATCGAGTTTTCGCCTCCGGGTTAATATTTAATGTTTCCAAAAAATTTCAGACTGAAACACTTTTCAAGAAGCTAGGAAACTGTTGTAAGAATTTGAAGAGTTCGCAGACAAGAGTAAATAACTTCCTTTTTTTAAAACATGCAGCATGAAACATGTATTTAAAGGACATAACAGAAAAATAATACTGTATGTAGCCTTGTTTAATAGGCCTTAAAACAAAAATCAAAACAAGAAATCCTTAAATACTCTCTGATGGTTCAAAAAATGTTTGCTTTTGCTCTGTTGTTGATCAGGTTAGAGGAGTACTATATGACATAAAATTTTGGTAATTCAGAAATTCTTTTGAGTGCTAAAGAGCCTTTCTTGAAATTCAGAAGAGTTGGTAGCCTTGGATCTAAATTGCAGCCCAAATTTGGTGTGTTGATTTTTTAAGGATACTTAGTTTGGCACACACAAATAGCAAAACATCAAACTATAATAAAACTGCTTAATTTAAGAGTTATAAAAATAAAGCAAAATCATTTTTATTTTTGATGGTTCAAGTTTCTGATTTTAACAAAACTAAATAAATAAAAAATATTCATCAATATAATGTATTAAAACATTCATTTAAATACTATTCATATAAATTGAAAATACATACATCATCTTTGCAGTTACAGAGGCAGCCATAAGTAGGTCTAATATCATATGACCAACTTTAATTTTCTGAAGCAAGAAGCTATATAAAATTAAGATTTTTCTAATATATGGAGAAAGAAATAAGAAGCACAAAATATACAATTAAAAAATATTATAAAATTATAACCCCTCACATACCTGCAGCAACAGGTCAGAAAAATGTTACATCAAAAAAATTTTTTTTTTTTAAATGCGGAGGCACTTGTCGCTAGACATTAGCCTGTATATACACTGCGAGACTGCTGGCGATTCATTTAAGGGGCACTGTATAGGTGGCCAGCATTATCCCCTGCAAGCCAGTCCCATAATTTAGAACTGAGTAAAGTGACAAGACTAGTACACTTGACTGCATCTCCAGAGGTAAATTTGAGAACTTGGAGGACATTGCAGCCACAACATTTTTCATGCACCAGCTGCCATTAGTGTACACAGCAGTGGATTTGTTAATTACGGGCATCGAACCAATGACGTTTAGATCACAGGCCCACTGCCTTTGCCAACTGGGCCATCACACCCTCAAAAGTGTGACTATTAAAAAGGGGATTTGGCAATATACTTCAAATGTTAATCATTAACCCTTTCTTTGATGACTGAAGTAGAGCGTTACTTTTTTAGTTGAAATAAACTTGTTTACTGCAACAGCAGTAAGCAACTATATTGTACACACAGATTAAAATTTTAATTAAAAATCAAATTTAACTTTTCAAAACCACTCAACTGACATTTTGTGGAATTTCACCATAAGTTTCGAAATTTACTTTGAAATAAATTTTTTTTAAATATTTAAACTAACATTTTTGCATTGCTGTCCTCAGTAAAAGCACTTTTAGACTTTTAATGCTATGAATACCACAGTTTCATTACTTTTAATCAATAGCTGAAATCAGGTAAATCCGAACATTTAGAGATTTCTTCACAATTTTCAGAGAACAAATATTTAACATTTTAACTCCCCTCCCACTAAAGAAAGAAATAACTAAATTAAAAATATTATTCTGCAATATATGCGACAGGAAGTAATTTCTATGAATTTGAAGCTTTTATAAAATTTATGCATTAAAAATATATTAATAAACAATGTATATATTTGAAAAATTATAATGTAAACATTTCATGTCAGTAAAATTTTTCAAAAATACGGTGAAACTTCTCTAAATTAAATAGATCATATAAGTTTTTCCATTTAATTACATATAAACTTAAAAAGGATACCAAAATGTTTGTCGAGAATATTTGATGCCATCACAAATAAGTTTTGCAGCAGAAACAGTACGGAGTAAAATATATTCAATCTGTTGTCGAGAGGGTAACCGGACTATATGTTCTTGAGATGAAAATCCACTGTAATTTTAAAAAGTCAATAATATATCTGTGTATCATATTAAATAATATATTCATATAATTTATTATTTTAAAGAATCAGTAAATAAAACTTTTGTACCTAGACCAAATAATTATTAAGATTTATACAAAGGTCTACTCATTATGAAATACTTTAAAAAAAAAAAAAAAAAAAAAAAAAAAAACTCATACATTCCAGTATTTAAAAATATAGCTAAATTATAAGATGACAAAAGATGTAAAAACTAATAAAAAATATCAGAACTGTAATTAAAAATTACAATATGACTACACAGAAGAAGTAACTTGCCTTACTGTAGTTTTAAGCAGCATATTTAATTTATATTTATATTTTTTAATACTGATACAGTGAAAACTGTAGGTCATGTCGGACTGCTAGATAACCATACAACTTAAACCACGAAGATAAAAACCAACAAACAAAACCAAGAAAACTAAAACAGCCCAAATTATATATCAACAAAAATACATACACATAATTCAAAATAACTAGAAGTTTTACTGAAAAAAGAAAAATCACATGAACTGGAATGAAATATTCAAATTAATTCAGAAAGTAATCAAATAAGCTCAACAACATATAATACTTCTCCATATTCTGCTTAACTAGGATAGTATCAGAATATTTTCTTCAGCAAATTTAAAGAAACATTAGCTGCTGTAAATTTCTAAACTTAAAGCAGCATACAAATCTGAACAGTATATTTTACTTTAAGTATATGAATGTTATCATCACGTATTGCATGAACAACACATCAGTCACATTCATTTACTAAATTTTCCTTTAGTAAGAAGCATCCCTTTTTTTTTTGTCCAAGCCTGTCATTAGTAAACTGAAAGAAATTTTGCATAAGATTTGAGAAACATTCCTTTTCAATATTTTCATACAATTCTTCACTTGTGAAACCATCTATTATCATCTTAATATTTCTGATATTCATTAGCAAAACAAACAAACAAAAAAATCAGCATTAAAGTTATGGTCCTCTTAACTTACACTTATTTGTGCCCTTGATTATGAAAGTGGTCTAAGTTATTGTCTCGGTGATTACAAAAGTGGTTAACTCATATATTTTTCTCTTGAGATATTTCAAGGTTTGAGTTTGAACAAAGTAAAAAATATTTTATACTATATCATACAATATTTACAGTTCAATTAAAAAAATTTTGCAAAGACTACTCCAGATTATGGTAATGTAAAAGAATGCAACATGAAAACTTATTTTTTTTTAGATTCTTGACTTATGCCACTTTCGTAACAACTGACATAATGAATTAGACCACTTTCATACTCAAGGGCACATTTGCAAAAACTATGCTCAAGGTAACATTTATTTAGACTAAATAACAAGTTTTGATCACTTTTTGTAGTTCTTCAAATCTTTAAAACCAAATGAAATTCAATGCAAAAATGTGTTATGTAGATAAATTAACTTTTAATTTAATATAGTAATAGTAAATAATCATTCTTGTAAGTGATTATAGTTTCAGTTTTTAAATGAATTAACCTTAAATACAACAGCTGTGTTTAACATATCTTTTTTAAAGCCTCTGCTCTAATTTGGTTAAACTGGCTGTGACTTAATTGTTTAAATAGTGTAAACAGGATATGGGAAAAGTGCACAATTTTCCTGAATCTCCGATGCATTGTAAGGGTAATAAGGGTAATTGGTCACGACAAGTTTTGATTTTTTATTATAAGTATTGTTTGGAATATTATGTAAAGTAGCCGGTGAATTTTTATTTTTCCATTGGCTGGTGAATTTTGTTTCTTCAGGTGACTTTTATAAATTTAAATATTAATTTTGGGGAATTTTTAGAATTTTTTTTCCAAAAGTTAATCCTTTTTTTTAGTGTTAATTCCTTTTTTCTATTGTCATATCCTACTCAATAGAAGCAGGAAATCCAAAGCCATGGTAATCCAATATGCCCTGTTCTGCCATTTCTTTCACATCCACACCAAGGCCCAAGAAAATGGCACAGCAGAAAATGAAATCCCAGGACATTGGAATTTTAATCCTTCCCTGAGAAATGGCTGATGAAGTCTATGAGGAGGGAGACAAAACGTTTAGAGTACTATGCCATAAGATCGATACATTGCACAAGGGAAAAAAATAATAATTGAAAACAAACATCATCAGTCATTCAATTAAATAACTCCTCCTGCTACAACTATATTTTGAAGAATTTTCAGTCCTAATTTCATGGTGCATCAGTGGTCTCTGATTTGTGCAACGTTCGTGATGGTGGAAGATGGAAAGGGGTGAAAAAGCCTAGTTGGGGGGCAAAGGAGTATTTTTTTTTATAATCGGGAGGCAAGCCTGAGTGATCTACGATCCAGGAGCCGCCCAGAACCCAGCAGAGCATGATGGAGAGACAACTGTGCAAGAGCTGAAATTTCTTTCATGGGCATGCCTAATTGTTTCCTTTTTTATTCTTTTTACTGCAGGCAGTAATGATTTTCTTTTTCTTTTTAACGTAGGATTACGTTCCTCAATAACGGTCTTCCGGAAAGCAAAATTTCAGCTTTGTCACAAGTTATAATTTTGCCAATGCACCAAACCCAGCCTGTATCACTTGGGCAAGCAATAAACAGTTAAACAGAAAAGTACCAAAATGATGAGGCAGCAAAGAGGTAAGCAACAATAAGTAATACTACGTTAATAACTTGTAGTAGTTTTGTTAGAAGAGACTACATGAAACATTTTTTCTATTTAACTTAATTGTTTTAAGTGTTTTTTTTTATTAATTTATTCGCTAGGTAACCTTATGGGCCTGAAATTTTATTTGGTATATTAGTATAATTAATAATATATTAACCTATATGGTACTTGTGTTATACCATAATTAAGAATGGATTCACTTTGCGATATTTATGAATCAGCTAAAAATATAATATTTTATGTCCGTCAATAAATTGTAATCTTATTTTCTTTAATTCCTTATCATGTTGTTTCGGCCTCTCAGAAAATGTTTCAAGTTTTTAATTTTTCAGCCCTTTCCCTTTATAGGTTTTAACTTCAATTTTCAGGCTTTTGTTTTTCAGCTTTTACTTTCAGGTGTCTTTTTGTTTCAGGAAATCAACTTCATTAATTCTTTTTTATTCATAACCAACCTCTACGGGTGCATCAGTTAGAACCTACTTTTCTGGTTATTGCACAACTACACGATGCATTTAATGTCTAACATAACTACTAAATGATTTTTATAATGGCATTTCTTTCAGATTCCTTAGGTTTGTTAATTATTGCTAATTGCTACACATATCAGTTAGTACCTTGATTATTCAGTTATTGTTTCACAACAAATAGAACAATGCATATATTTCAGTTATTGTGCATTAGTACCTTAACTCATTTTAAAATCTAACAAATTTTTGTCAACAAAAAAGTAGACTGAGGTGATCATTCAGATCACCTGTGAACAACAAAATTTGTAATACGAGGCATGTTTTTTAAGTAAGCACTGTTTTATGTTAAAAAAACACAAAGCCATTTTTTTAAACAATTTTATTTCTACATAAAAGCCTGGACCTTAATCTACTTTCCAACTTAATTTCCGCCTATTTTAAGGCACTTATCGTATCGTACGACCAGATTTTTATCCCATCATAAAAAAAATTTGCCGCCTGATTTGCCAACTATTGCATCTTAGCCGTTTTCATGTTTTGTTGTATCGCTGATGGCCAAGGTGCTTCTTTAAGTGCAGGAACAAGTGGTAGTCACTGGGTGCTAGGTCAGGGCTGTACGAAGTGTGATTAAGTTGTTCCCAACCATATGACGCGATGAGAATCTGGGTTCGATGAGCTGTGTGTGAGCGAGCACTGACGTGAAGCAAACCAATCCCTGTACTGAGCAGGTCCCACCTCTTGTTTTAGATTACACATCACAGTTTATTTAAGGTCGCAATATACGCCTCAGAATTTACTGTGTCACCCTGAGGCAAAAAATCCACAAGCAACACTCCTCTCCTATCCCAAAACACAGCACACATGCTTTTTCAGACTGAAATTGGTTGCCTGAACTTCTCGGGTGATGTTGAATGCCTCCATTCCATGGACTATTGTTTTGATAACGTGAGCAACACATGTTTCGTCACAAGTGACAAAAAACGGATCCCCTTCGACACATTACCTCTTGAGGACAGTCGAAGTACTGGACAAACGATGGTTTTGTGCAACTCAGTCAGCATTTTTTGGTAACCCAGCTTGATGACAACTTCCGATGATTTAAGCATTCTGCTACAATTTCATAGAAAACACTTCTTGAAACTCGAGGACAGACATTAGATAATGATGAAATCGTAAAGTGTCTGTTTTCTTGAGCTTTTTCATTAACCTTCTGCACCAGGTCATCATTAATGATGAATGGTTGTCGAAAACGGCTATGATGCAGTGATTAGCAAATCAGGTGGCACATTTCTATGAGGATGGGATATAAAATCTGGTAGTACGATACAATAAGGGCTTTAATATAGGCAGAAATTATGTTGAAAAGTAGATAAAGGCCCAGGCTTTCATGCAAAAATAAAATTCTTTAAAAAAATAGTCTTGTGTTTTTTTAACAACAATACAGTACTTACTTAAAAAACATGCTTCAAATGTCCAAGTAAATGAAACAAAAATATTGAAACCAGCAGTAGCTGAAAAATACACTTGATAAGAATAATTTTTTTACTAAAGTGTTATAACTAATAGGACACAACCATTAAATGAGTAACAATTCACATAATAATAAATGTACAAAACTAAATATTTTAGATTTTTTTTTTTCAAACATAAAACCCATTTCTTACGTTAAAAAGCGTTCTGCAAGATCCAAATATGATTTAGAAAGATTCAGTAACACCATTTTTTTCATACAATGACTGACCTGTTGAAAAAATAAATATTTTTATGGCTTCTATCCTGAACTTGATAAGAAAATATATATATATATATACATTTATAGACTATATATACAGTGGACGCTCGTTAATTCAAACTCGAAGGTTCTCAGAAAAAAGTTCGAATTATCCGATGTTAAGAGAAAATATATAACTTTAAATGTGTATCACTGAAGAAGAAACTCTCCTAGTATGTATAACCCCAGAAAATATATTATACTATGTTATCTAAAGTTAAACATATTAAAAAGCAATACAGACTTACATTAATCATAAAATGAAGCAGAAGATATGCAGTATAAAGTAAACTTTTATTAAAAATATGAATTACACTTTGGGGAAAAACTGTAAAATGGATGTTTAGTTCTGTTTATGATGCCTACATTGTTCAGCCAGCTTCTCGATTTGAAGTAAACATTTCAATTCATTTTCAGAGGAAGGTTCCATCTAAATAAATGCTTTCAGAGTTTTAATAGAGTCCATTATGGCTTTGATCATTATGGCCGCATTAGAAATATCTTTCGGCAGGTAAGTAGAGAAAAGCCTTGGCAGTTTCCTACCGAAATTAGTTCATACGTCTTCGATTACATCAGAGCTTTGGCCACATACAGTTTGATAAGAAATATTGTGCCTTGACTTAAATCGAGAAAACCATCCATCACTGCATTTAAAATCTTCAATACCCATTCGAATTGCCTATTCATCAGCCTTCGTCAGCACTAGGGGTCCATTTATCGGAAAATTTCGAGATCTAACATCCTGGAACCATAGCAGTAGAGCTTTTTCTAGAACTTCTTGGGACGCATTTCCCATGCGTTTCCTTCCTCTAGCAAATTTTGATTTTTCCAATGAATCTAAAATTGACTCCTTGTTTTTCAAATTAGTTGACAAGGCATTTTTTAAAAATTCTGTAGTCAGCTTCTAACTTTGTTTTACATTCGCCAATCTCTACTTTCTTTAAAATTTCTACCTTTGTCTTCAAAGTTAGGGTTTTGTACTTTCCACGTGTAGACATCCTGAATTTTTACACGTTCACACCACACAATGAGGAAGAAAAACTAGACCACATTAACTTGTCTGAACTGCAGTTATACCTGACGCAGCTCCCTAGAATCTATAGTAAAGACTAGTTTTTCTGAAATTCTAAGAAAATCGATCCGAATAAAGGAAAATTGCTTTTTCCGTTTAGAACTAATAAGAAGGACAATAGCTACTAACGTTTTGCGGACATGCACTAGTCTAGAAATTCAAGAATGGGCCTCTTTACACAGAAAAGAAATTTTGACACACAAAATAATAAATACAGTGTGTATTTTCTCTATTAAACAAGGAAAAAGAATTTTTTTTTGTCAAATTTTTAGTTTGAATTAACCGAAGTGATAAAAATTTAGTTCGAATGAATGAGATATTTTTAACATTAACTCCAATACAAGTTTTTTGGGGCCTTTGGATTAGTTCGAATTAACGAGCGTCCACTGTATTAGTAATAATAATTTTCTTTTTTGTAAAATCCATTTCAATATCGTAGGAATTTTCTTACCCTCCACAATGTTTAATACTAATCTATAAACTGAGATGACTTGTTCCTTAAAGCAAATCTACTTGACTTTAATTGAAACTATTAAATATACCCCAAAATACTGTATTGAAAAAAATCAAAATCAGCATTTACAACCTGTACAAGAGCTTAAAAGTAAGGAAGCTTTACACATTTTTATATGTAATACTAAAAAGCAAAACATGTAACATTTAGGGATAGCAGATTATTTTCAGTTATACATCTGTATATTTCTGAAAAAAAAAAATTTTTTTTCTTAATTTATGTAACTTTTTACTTCTTTCCTAATACTGCTAATTTATTTACAGATTCTGATCTTGAAGAAATGAGCCCAAATAGATTTTAGTAGCCACAGTATAAATTTTCTAATGCTAGCCAAGACGATTGAAAAGAGCACTTAGAAAACTTACCTTTTAAATGACATTCAAATGTCAATATACAGTGAGGTAATTTTAGAAATTCCAATCAAAGTAAAAGATCAGAGAGGAACTTCTTTACTTCAATTTTTCCAAGTCATAGTAAACCCCCCTCTTACAATAATAAATTAGGCAATAACAGTATAGTTTTCACAAAGAATTTTTCATTCAAAGTAGAAACTTTTCTTCAAAAAGAAAATGGACTAAGATTCCTTTTCTGAGTCATTTATCGTAACAATGATTTTGTGCCAATCCTTGCAGCACGGCTTGTTCTACTCCCCTCGGGAGAGCCACCTCGATGAGCTACATCACAAGGGTTGCTGTAATAGTAAGTCGCCTGGACCATTTTTTACTGCTGTATAGGTGACCACTTGTCAGGATTTTTTTCGCACTTCGAGTTTTTGCATGTGTTTTTGGTAATTGTATGATTTTCTAACCCGATTCTCTTTAGTTTGTACATTTTGATTGAGCAATATAGCATATTTATATATTTATATATATATAGAATATAAAATTAAAATTATTTATATTAAATTGAAATAGATTGCTTAAATATTTTGCAAGTGTAGGTAATTTTTTAACCTAATTTTTTTTAAATTCATATATTTTATTTTAACTTAATATATATATATACATAGCATATTAATACATATAGAAAGCATAATATAATAATATATAATATATTTATATTAAACTGAAAAAGATTAAATTAGATTGTTAAATTTGAATTTACTTTTTACTTTATTTGAAGTGATTAGGTTTGTCAACTGAATATTATTATAGAAAATTATTTTTGCTTTTTAAAAAATTTTCATTTTTTTAAACTTTATTAAATTAAACCAAATAGGTATGTTGCCCATTAGCAATATTGTTTCTAAGTATCAGAATCTATTAGTTACACACTCTAAGTCAGAATGCAATTCTAAGAAAAATTACAATTTTTAGAGATAACTATTTAATTTAAAATGGGCAATATTTTAAGCTGTACTTCTTTAGAAGTAACTTTAATGCTATAGTTGTTTGTTTTAAATTTTAACAAAGCAGCCTGCTTTAGTTCTAAGTGTAGTTGTAAATTGGTCAATGATGAACAAAAATATGGAAACAACATTTCTGAGACATATCTGAAACCATAACTACATAAAAAATAAATTTCAATCTTTTTTTACTAGAATGACATTTTTCAATAATAAATTTCTTTATACACCTAATTCTGTTTTTTCACGAACCTTTTTTACACGAATTTGATTTAACACGAATAAACAAAAAATTCATTCTCTTTTTACATGAGTCATTTTGATTTAACACGAGCGGCGCAATCCAATTTCTCAATTTTTTTTGCCTAAATTCTAAGAAAACAGAATTTTATTTTTGGCAACAGTGTATCCAGTTCTGTTTTGATTCAAGAATTCAGTCCGCAAAAACATTTTTTTCTTTTATTCTATCAAAATTGGAGAAAATGATCCTGTTCTAAATGCAGATTAAATAAAAGGTCTGGAACTGGCCAAAAATTGGGTAATCATTTTGCCAAACATAACACTAATGAGGAATGCGTTGGGAAGTTTCAACGTGAACCGAGGTTGTTGACAACCTTCTACAGAGAATTGTGTAACAGCGTAACCAAAACATGAACACAACGGTTAATGACTGTATTCATTCATAAAAATGGTGAATCCTCAGCACCAGAGGAGACTCGTTCTGACTTTTGCTCAAGAGATGACAGAAGGAATTTCATTAATAGAGGAAGACAATGTCCATAACATTTCTAGTGATAGCACTGATATTCCAGTTATATGCAAATGTATGCGCCATTTATTGTCAGAAAGTGAAAATTAATAACAAATTTTCGTCTATAATAGATTTTTTTTTGGTTGTTCATGAATTTTTTTTCATTTTCATTACATATTATTACATTCATTATGTGTATTTTGTTGAAATAACATAATATGTTTAAAACGAATATTTTCAAATGGTTTTTTAAAATTAGTTTTACCGATTTTTTAGACCCGGAACCAATCTTCTTTTTTTCCATAGATACGTCTTTTTTCCACGTATTATTTAAGAACACATCTATCATGTAAAAACAGAATTAGGTGTACTCTTATTCTATAGAAAAAGGTTAAAAAATAGCTGTGTTGCATGTTACCAGTGATAAGCAACGAGTAGCACTAGGGGCGGGTTTAAGAACCAGTCCTACCCAATAGTCATATAGAGGGCTGGGGTAAACAAAAACAGCACCAAGGTTCGCATGAAAAATATAGCTTGGCAAGCTGAGGCCCAGATAGGGAAGCTCTTCCAGGAAATACTTACTCGGTGCAAATATACCAAGCACTTGTCACATCGAAGTATTCTTTTATATTTGACTTGTAAATTTCGAAGTACATACATTTCTCCCCATAGAGGGTTTTCAGAAGTTAGGATATTAGCAGCTGTAGTGAAGATAGTAACAATATCCCGTAGCTCTTCTAAAATAAAAAGGATATAAATAATAATCACAGATACAAAATGTAAATACATAATGAATATGCCTGCTTTCAAATGCAATTTCAACATTTCAGTATTTAGTTTAAATATGTACCATTGAAATATTCTAAGGAAAGTGATCTAAGAAAATAAACATGATATTTACCAACTAAATATGTCTCTTGAGGTTGATATTCCGTTAGATCACTACTCGGACACTTTAAATCCATGATGTTCCACATTTTCAACTTTGGTTAGCTACAGGAATATGAAATAAAATGGAAGAAACTACAGATAAAATATATATTTGGCAAAATGAGTATACACATGTTTTCCTGAATAAGAAATGTATATACTCCTAATGTTAACTGTATCTCAGAAAAAACAATTTTAGACAAAATTTTCATCAGATAAATTTTTAATAAATAAAACAGTACTTTTCTATTAATAGGACACCAGTTGTAGCTGTGTGTTGTATGCCGAATCACCAATGTGGTAACCTGTTTATTTTACATCGAGTAGCTACTTACAGAAATTATAGAGAATAAGCAGGTGTACATTGATGTTGTACTTTTCCCTCCCAGATTTTTGGCTGTTTTTTTTGTTGAAGTGATGCTTTTTTTTAGGAAAGAGTCAATATATATTGCTTGGGTATAAATGGACACATGTATAAACCATGTCTTCTGTGTAATATGAAACTAAAGTGGTAAAATTCATTTTATACTGTTCTTTTCAGTTAATTTTTGTATTTATGTCTATTTTTTTGTATTTACTTTGGATTTAATAAAATAGTCATTCTTTTATTAAATTCAGAATTTTCCTTACCTCTAGTTATATTTTATGCGAACATTTACATTTTGTGCAAAGTGGCACCCCTTTAACTGAAAAGTACCAATGAAACTTTTAGCCAGGACAAAAAATAAAATAAAAAATTATCATTTGTAATACAAAGCTTACTTCCATCTTTATTAATAAACAGAAAAAAAATTATGACTCAAGTTAAAATGAAAATTATCAGTTTATGCAGATTTGATTTCGAGGTGTTTTCTTAATGAGTATTTGATAATTAGTAGTCTTCAATTATTTCATTACAGAGGCTGCTTTAAATTAGTTTGCAAATAATGTCAAAGATAAAAGCTACAAATAATTTCTATGTCTGCTGAAAAAGGCACTTAAAAAAATGTTTTATAACAATTTTACTTAATTTTTTATATAACCTGTATTAAAAAAAAAATTCCTTGTACTCATTGATATGCCTATGTAATTACTAATCAATTTTTTTTAAAAAGTTGGAAATATATGGAAATATTTAAACTAAACATGAAACAATTCTTAGTATTTTAAAGTTATAAAGTGCTTGGTATTATGAAACATCATTATAACAAATTATCAACACACTTCAAATTAAACAGTTATATAATTATTTGTGTAGATTAGATTACCATCATGGGTATAAAATGATAAGGTTATTAAAAACTTTTAATATGAACTCATTGTTCACCAAAAATCATGCTTTATAAAGAGAAGTTGATATAAGTACTCTTCATGAGAGATCCTTAACCCTTACGTCGGCTTGTTGGTATAGAAGACCGCTGTTGAACCTGTTATGAAGGGTGGGGTGATCAGACTATTAGGAGTTTGTGACATCATCAGTTGGGTCTTCACCTTCAAGTATAACACATCAGAAATTCTCACCCGGTAGTAGCTTATCTATAAATTTAACCTTTGTAAAACATAGCTGGTCCTTTTGACCAATGAGCCTTGAACTGTTTTAATTGTTTGTCCGCCTGTATGACCGATAAGCCTTGAACCGTACTAATTATGTCAGTCTGAACATGCATTCTATTTCCAAGGTGTTTGTTTTATTGTTGTAGCTAACATGGCTGGAAGTATTCCTCCTGTTTCACAACGAACCAGACATCCTGTTTCTCTCACACATTCCAAACAATTGTACCAAACAATTCTCCTACATTCCAAACAATTGTACTATTCTTCCTCAAATCTCTGATAATGAGAAAAATAGTGATGATGAAGAACAGTCAGATTTAGAGGATGAAGTTCTTTGACAAGATTATGAGCAGATTGTCAGTATTTCTGAACAGCAGCAACAAATCGGAGCACTTAGCTTTCAAAAGTGGAGGGGATGTTCCACGGAAACGAAGGGGTCACAAACCATGAAAACTCATCATAACAAGTAAGAATAGTTCTGATGATTCAAGGAGTGAGGATGGTTCAACATCTTGTGAAAGTACTCAATATCGAGGAGAAAAAAATGTTTTGCTTGGAGTTCCAAGTCCTTGCACCTTATAGCGCAATCAGCAACTTGTAATGTGATAAAAGTGAAAGTGAACAAGTTAGAGAGTCCAGCACTGGCCTTGGGGCACAACTCTTCTCCAGAGCAAGTTTGGCATTTATTATTTACTGACAAGATGATTGAAAATATCATCAATCATACCAACGGCAAAATAACAAAAATTCACTCAAATATCGAAAATCTTTCAGATCATTATTACAGGAACACTACATTACAAAAAATAATTGCAATCATTGGAATAATGACTCTTTGTGCAATTTTTAAATCATCTCAAGAATCAATGATCATGTTACTCTCTTTACAAAATTTTCTATTTGTAAAGTTTTGTTACCAATGTTATTTCTCTGATTGTAAGATATATATACAGACTAAATTTTTGTTGAATAATCTATTTTTTAATCTACCCTTTTCAAAAATGAGAGGTGGCACTAGTTTTTCATCAATGACTTATAACTGCAAAAAACTTATAAAAATAGGAAAATATCCTAATTTTATAGCATGGTGGTCTGTGAGACCGATGAGCTGGGGACCAGTATAAAGAATGATGAGCCGACGTAAGGATTAACAGGCCGCGTGGAAAGGGAAGGGTCAAGGCTGGCGTTAAAAAGCATAAAATCATCAAAAGGGCAACGTAAAATATCTAGCCAAACTTAAGTTATTCTTAAGAAAAATGTCATACGTTCAAACACTTTTCTTTTCTCTTCCACACCTACAATGGTATAGCAATATGTTCAGAAAAAAATGTTTTGCTTGGAAGCATGGAAAACTGATTTCTTGAGCCTTCCTTTTCAAGATTAATCATGACATTAACATCAAACACTTTCCTGAAATAAGGAATCACCGAAGACGTTGATGATCAAATAATATTCCTCAAAGATGAAATTTGAGTAATTGATCGAAAATTTAAGCGAACACTTTTCATCCAAAGATCATAAAATGTATTTTCCTGACGTTTTATGATCGTCGAAACGCAACTTTAATGCATTATATGACAGAAAATTTAGTACATGCACTGTCGTCAGAGAATATTTTGCAAAATAAGAAGGAATTTGATTACCTAAAGATATTATTGCTGTTTAGATTTCAGCGCCTGAAAAGCGCTAGGTTTTCTTGCTGTCATGTTTACAAAAGCGATTGTTGCCAACTGGGACAACGTAATTTCGTTTTCAGTAAATTAAAATCGCAAATATCCATCTGTAACGAGCTTTCATTCACTAAAGGCTTTTCAGTTGTAGCCCTTCGCGCATTGCTCTTGATAATATCTCAGCTGCAGAACCAAGATTTCCAAGATAAGACAACGCGCTTCTGAAAGTCGAACTTCTGCCTCGGTAGAGTGTTGACGTACTTTTTAGAGCTGGTTGTTACAAACATGGAAAATTTCACTCATATCCATAGATTGCAAACTATGCAAAACAAGGCTCCCCGATGTATCAGAAAGGCGCCATGGTACCTACGTAACTCTCTTATTCATAGAGATCAGGCTATGATCTTTTACAATAGTATATACTCAATCAATAACGAAGAACTTGCTAACCTGCCCGATTACGATCCTAGGAAGTACTTTAGGCACCCGAAAGCCACTTTGGTTATGAACACAGGCCTTGTTTCTGTACGTTAAATCCCTCTCCTTCTATTCAAAATTCAAAATTACCATATACCGGATACTTCTGGTTTCTGACCTGTCATCCTTTTTCAATCGTTCCTCTTTCTACCATGCAATTCCTCCCCGGAACAGCTGATTTCTAGAGAAGGGGATTGATAACCTGTTCCCGGAATTCCAAACCTGCTTGCTTTCCTCTTTAAATTCGCTACTCGCACCTTACTGATTTAAGATCTATCGCCCTTTTGATCTCTTCCGCTAACTGGTTTTTTAACTTAATTTTATTCCAAATTTCCCGTTTTCTAGTTTTTAAAATAATTCTATAGTTTTTTTGTCACACTCATAGTTAAAATTCTCATTTACCATTCAAGTTAGCCATGCCACATTGGTTATTTGTGCTCGTGCGAGTTAATTAGATGATTTATCAACTAATTAAATTATTTTTCTTCCCTTAATCATTGTCAACACTATTTGCAACAATGAGAATTATAATCTTATGTCATTTACTAACATTGATACTGAGGATAAGGAGCTCTTGCTCTCTGGTGCCTCTACAGTTTTTTTATGTCAATGCCAATTTCACCAAGGTTTTACGAGCAGCGCTCATAAAAAATCGAATCTCTAAACTCGAAAACCGTCGGCAGTTGACAAAATAAGTAGGGGAGGAAACAACCTAGAAACGGCTAAATTGAGGAAAACAATACACTAAATGCATGCAATAAAAAATAAAATAAAGTTATTTTGACGTAGAAAAATCGGTCGCATATGGGGTGTCATCCTGGAATTGAAGGTGTAATGAAATAAGTAGAAATTTATAAAAG
The DNA here is from genome assembly GCA_907164885.2 of Dolomedes plantarius. NCBI lineage: Eukaryota > Metazoa > Arthropoda > Arachnida > Araneae > Dolomedidae > Dolomedes > Dolomedes plantarius. The sequence goes on along the minus strand of OU015493.1, from coordinate 50,431,085 downwards.
CTATAACTCAGCAACTAATCAGCTGATAGTAGCAAGTGATATCCCATTTGAAAGCGAATGGTCCAAAGTTATAAACAAGGTACAGCGCGCATGTACGCGGAGAGGGCTTCGGGTGTAAAATAAGCTAGATTTGCGTCAGTATGTGGCCTTCAGGCTCATGTAACGCACGAACTATGTGTCGGAGTCAGTGCCGCACCCAGGGGGAAAGAGCCCTACCCCCCAAAGAAATAGAGATTGTATTATGAATATTGAATTTGCCTTATAAATATTTTTATCCGTTCAACTCGCCCCCCCCCAAGATTAAATCCTGGGTGCGCCACTGATCGGAGCTACACAAGTGAGGTATGTAGCGGCTTTGTATCAACGAGATCTATCCAAAATATTTGATTCGTGAAGATCGGTTGTGATTCCTGAAACTTATAGCCCTTAGAAGTGTTTAAAATGAACCTCTGTTCGACTACTAGGGTGGCACATATGAAACGAAAATACACTGAAGTGCCACTGAATTAGGGATACCTACCTAGTAACGAGTTGGGCCTCCTCTGGCCTTGATAACGGCTGCCACACGACGAGGGATAGATTCAACAAGTTTCTGGAAACGTTCCACGAGAATGGCTTGCCAAATATTGGCTAAAGCTGTCCATAATTCAGTAAGGTTCTTTGGTGCTGTGTGATGGCCTTTCACGCTTTGTTCCAAAACATCCCAAAGATGCTCAATAGGATTTAAGTCTGGGCTTCTAGGTGACCAATTCATGACAGAGAAGTCAGAGGAATGCTCATCCAACCAGACAGTATCCAACCGGGACTTGTGAGAGGTACAGTTGTCTTGCTGGAAAACTCCATTACCGTGCGGATAACTGTTAGCCCATATATGCAAATCTTGTCACTTGCTACGTATTCGAGCGAAATCTCAGCTCATCGCTCTGCCCGCGAGGCGGCGTTCCGCACATGCGTGGTAGCCGTAAGGGGGAGTAGCCCGCTTCCGGCACTCAGAGTATAAATACGGTGACCGGGAGGAAAAACTCGCCGGTGTGTTGGTGCGTTCTCGCTCGTTCGGTTTGTATGCGTTGATATGATTTACTGCCCTGGCATATGTTATTTTATTTCCTTTATATTTTCGTTTGCTGTTATACTAAAGCCTAGTATAAATAAATTTTTAAATAAAAGGATGAATTCATAAACCCTGCAGTTACTCCTTATTTTTGAGACTCTGCCTAACAAGGGTTATGGGCCACCAGATATTGTTGCTTCTCTGTGCCTAACAACGATTTAGGGCCGTAGGAATAATTTAAGGTTTTTTTTCCTGAGCCCAACTCGTTTACAAGTCTTCAATTTTTTTGAAGAAATTTTTTTTTATTAAGCAGGGTCGGCAACTGTGGCCCCAATTTATGAGATACGCGAGTAATATAAGAAGAGGGGGCCACAAATTAAGGCTTCGTCGTTTTTTAAAAAGGGAATTATATAAAATGGCTTTAATACAGCATTGTATTGAAAAATTAAACGCCACCAACTATGCCAGATGGGCAACAGACGTAAAATACCTGTTACTTGAAAAGAATGCAAGGGACATTGTGAATGGTGAAGAAAAGGCACCAAATATTGGAGAGGAAGGTGTTACTGCTAAAGCTGTGAAGGACTATAATACTAGAGCTAGGTTAGCTCTGTCGACAATCTACCTTAATATAGACTCTGAATTTCGAGGTATCATCGAGGAATGCAAAAATGCTGAAGAAGCCTGGCAAATTTTAAAGGTGCATTTCCAGCCCGACAATAGGGCTCGTCATATGCAGCTCTTTTCGGAACTTATCGCGTGCAAAATATTACCAGGAGAGAGGATTGACCTGTTTTCAGCACGCCTTAACAGAATATCCGAACAACTAAGAGGTATCAATGAACCAATTCCTGAGATATATGTTACCTTCCAACTCCTACGCTACCTACCGGCTGAATTTGATTCCATCGTTCAATCTATTCTGAGATGGAAGCAGGAGAAATTCATCTATAAAGATGTACTGTTGGAGCTCATCGCCGAAGAGTTTAGACTCCAATTGAGAGATTTCGACAGGAAAAGCGAATGGAACCCAGAAACTCAACATGTACAGAGACTAGGGTAAAGTGCTACGGATGCGGAAGGACCGGTCATGTGATTAAAGACTGCCGACGTACGCAGAAGAAACTCCACAGACCCAGGCCACCGAGTCCCGCTCCCGCTACGTCATCCCGTGCGAGTACTCCTGCTAGACCAATGAATCCTGCGACCACAAGACGCCAGCCATCTCCGGAGGGACATGTAGCGAAAGACACTCGGAGATACCAGTCCAAATCCAGAACTTTTAAGCCAGATAAGTCAGATTTGTCTTTTTCTTATTTTACTCAAGCTTGTTTTAGTAAAAGTTACTGTTCAGAAACTGGGTGGGTTTTTGATACAGCTGCCTCCCACCATTTTTGTAGAGACCGTTCATTTTATATAGATTTTACTTCTGTCAAAAATGAAGAAATGTCCGTCGCTGTTGACGGCATAACATTCCCCATTGAAGGTAAAGGTACAATTCAACTGAAATTTGATCAACGAGTTTTTAATTTTACTAATGTAATGTATTCTCCTAAATTACGACGTAATTTGATATCAGGTCCTCAGTTAGATTTAAAGGGTGCCACTTTATCAGGCAATGGAGGTAAAGTGAGGGTGACTAGAAATGGTCAGCACCATTTTACAGCAACCTTAGATAACGGAATGTATTATCTTTTTCCTAGGATACCTAGTAAAACTTCGAAAACTGAAAATTTTGAGACTTCATCAGCAGGGCCGTTCCTAGGGTAGTTGCCGCCCGTGTGCGAGAATAATTTTGCCGCCCCCCCCCCTCATACCGTATAGATTAATTGAAATTTCTCTGAAATATTTTTACCTTAAATGAAACAACGAATTGCATAAAATATTAAAAATTCAGTTTATTTTTTAATTTTACAACCTAACATAATAATAATTATTAATTCATTCATTAACGTATTCATTTGGTTATTGATATAATAACCAAATGAATACGTTATATTAAATACATACAACACATATCTATTAATACATATACTTAATAAATCAGTCAAAAAGCTTAAATAATCTTTGCTTTTATTGCCTTTTTTAATGCAAATTCTGTTATAATATCTGATACATCTATATCTTCCGAAATGTCCTTTTCGATACTAATAATAGACAAGTCTGAAAGCCTTTCTTGTCCCCTTGTTGATCTCAAATATTTTTTATTATTTTAAGTTTTGAAAAGCTTCTTTCCCCGCTAGCCACAGTCACAGGTAATGTTTAAAAAAATTCGTATGGCAATCACTAAATTCGGAAACAGATAAATGAGGTTATTTGTAAATAGGTATTGAATCACATTTAACACGTTCATTTCAGGGGAAATATAGGGTGCAACGTTGTCAATTTCATCGCATAAATCTTCAGCTATAATATCTTTTTCATTTTTAAATGGATCATGTAACATACTTTCTACAGATTTACATTTTGTAGACCTATTTGATTTATCTGTTTCAAGGAAATTATTTAGGTCGTTGAGAAAACTGAAAACTGTGTGATGTTGTTTTATTTGTTCGAACCTTTCTTCTATTTTTGATAATGCAGTTTCCAATATTACAAAGTAAAAATTAATTTTGAATTGGTCTTCTGGATTTTTTGGAGCCTCATCTTTACATTCGTAGTCAAATAAAGAACTTATAAAAAAGGAGCAATGTAAGTTAAGCTGTTTCTCGATAAAGATTGACTTTTGCAAAGAAACGTTCCAAATCGATTTTATTTTAATTTTATTCATATTTTAAATACAATTCCCCCTACATTTACTTTAATAAAAAAAAAATCGTATTTTCCCGATTTCTGAAAAATGTGCCATATTTCACGCACCTATTAAAGAAATAAGGTGATGCAGTTCAAAAATCCAAGTTTACACTTGTTCCTGTAGTATATGTTTAACATTTGCAAAATAAAAAAAAACATTTAAAATAGAATTAAGTAATGAATCCTAGCGGTTTTTTTTTTTGGCAAAACAAATATCCAACCATAGATGTATTATTTCAATTTCGAACCACTAACCGCGCAAAAGAAAGAATATCAAGTTTACTTACCTGTGAAATATTTGTATTGGTCAGCAATCACAAAATCTACTACAAAAATTCGAGACATAAAGCTTTGTTTTTCAGTTGTTGAGATGGACACGTTCAAAATTAATATAAAGCAAATTATCCCGGTCCTTATATTTATAGGCTCAGGGCATAAACTAGTATTTTCCTGCAACCTGACAAAAACCGCTCGCACCTACGCGATGCCGGCGATGCGACGTGATTTGATGGGATGATGGGTTAAAAAGTGTTAAAACAAAATCGAACAATTTATTTCCCAACTGGTTGCGACGTGGAGCAGCGTTTTTAAAATCAATGTGGTTTCCAGTTATACTTGTAAAATGCATTTTTAACTCTAAGTAGTTACCTAGCATAATGATATTTTTATATTAATTATTTTACTAATAAATTAGTTTTAAATTTTTTTCAACCGGGAGGCAGACTTGCCGCCCCCCTTGACTTGCCGCCCGTGTGCCCCGCACCCCTGGCACCCCCGGGTTGGAACGCCCCTGTTCATCAGTCCATGTAGATGATATGTTAAAATGGCATAGGAGATTTGCCCACATTAGTCCGGACTTGATCGAAAATACAAGTAAACAAAATTGTGTCAGAGGTCTTCCTGGAATAAAGAGTAGGAAATTTCGCTGTGAAACCTGTAAAATTAATAAACATTGAAGGGTAACATTTAAGTCATTAAATAGAATTAGGTCAAAGCATCCCCTTGAACTGCTTTATATGGATACATAGGGCCCCGCAAAAACACAGGGTAAAAGGGGAGAAAAATTTTTCCTTTCGATAATAGATGATTACTCACGCAAGGTATCTGTATACCCCATGAGAGATAAAACCGAAGTATTTAAAATTTTTAACCAACATTTGAGTCGAGCAGAGAGGTTTTTAGACAGAAAAGTAAAGGTTATAAGAACAGATAATGGGACAGAATTTGATAATGAGAATTTTAGAACATTTTGCAGAGAGAATGGAATTAAACATGAATTGTCAAACACATACACTCCCGAGCAGAACGGAGTTGTTGAGAGGTATAATCAGACCATACTTAACGGCATTCGTACAGTTTTAGGTGATAGCAATCTACATCAAAACTTTTGGCCTGAAGCTGCTCTGTATTTTACATACACTTGGAACCGTACATGCCATAAAGATATGAAAATGACTCCTTTCGAATTATATGACGACTACCAACCCTCGGTAAAGCACCTTAAACCGTTTGGTTCAATTGCATACGTAGGCGTACCCAAACAACAGAGATCGAAATTTGATGCAAGAGCCAAGAAAGGTATCTTAATTGGTTATGCATTTAGAACCAAAGGTTACAGGATATGGTTACCCGAGGAAGGTAAGGTAATAGAAACCATAAATGTATCTTTTTATGAAGAAATTCCAAATACACAAGATGGCAGTGGAGCAGTGATGGGCGCCATACCCAGAAATGAGTTTACTGACAATCGGGACTTCGATACCTATTATTCTTTAGATAGCTCGAAAAGTGAATCAGAAGAGGAACCACAGCCTCAATTTAGTGTCAGATCCTTTTACGAGCCACCAAAGTCATCATCGGAAGAATCACCCGAAGAATTAGACACCGAGTTACCAGAGTCGTCATCGGAAGAATCATCCGAAGAATTAGACACAGAGTCACCAGAGTCGTCATCGGAAGAATTATTATCAGAAGAATTAGACGCCGATTCCAGTAGAGATTTAATTTTAAAAACTCCACCTAGAACTGCCACGTGGGTTAGAAAAGCTGTAACCCGGCCTGATAAGAAACGCACAGATATTTACTATTTTGAGCTGGGAAAAACTCAGAGGTTGAGGTCAATATTTGACGTTGAAAAATATTGTACAAAGCACCATATTAAATTTGAACCATTTATATTTAATTTTAAAGGAGCAGATAAGTACAAAGGGGTAGTTAAAGGACAACAAGTAAGTTCGAATGCAAATACGAATGTTAGCTCAAGTCATACTGATAGTACGGTTAGATGACTAGATGAAACGCCAATACCCAGAGCATTTAAACAGGCTATGAAATCCCCACAGAGAGAATTATGGGAAAGAGCAATGAGGGAAGAAATTAAAGTCATGAATAGTAGAAAAGTCTGGAATTTAGTACAATTACTTAAGGATGCAAATCCATTAGGATGCAGATGGGTTTACACAATTAAATATGATGACAAAGGGAAAATTGCGGAGTATAAGGCCAGACTTGTTGCCCAGGGATATACACAGGTGAAGGGAGAATCGTACGACGAAACCTTTAACCCTGTTGTCAATTTTAGCGTTGTGCGTTTCTTCTTTTCCCTGTTAGTCTCATTTAGCGGCTGGGACCACATACAATGTGACATCAGTAGCGCATATCTGTATGCACCTCTTCAAGAGACTGTTTTTATGAAACAACCCCCAGGTTTCATCAAACCAGGGAAAGAACATCTGTATTGTAGACTCAATCGTGCACTATATGGATTACACCAAAGCGGGCGCGTATGGTATTTCGAAATACATCGGGTACTGACTGAGATAGGTTTTGTTAAATTCGACAGTTGTAATTGTGTATATATTTTTGAAAATAATATAGTTCTCATTTTGTATGTCGACGACATCGTAATTTTTGGTAAAAGAAAAGGTGTTATAGACAAAATCATTAAACTACTAGGGAACTATTTTGAGCTAAAAATACTAGGTAGGACCAGAAAACTTTTAGGGATAGAATTCGAGGAAGATGGAGGTTCGCTGGTTATACATCAAACAAGTTATATAAATGAAGTTTGTAGAAGGTTTAATAAATTCAATTTTCCCATCTCATCTCTCCCAATAAGTAAAGGGTCAATGTACTCTAAATCTAGTTGCAGGAACTAAGGAAGAAATACTAGAAATGACCAAATTACCATACCGAAGTATCCTAGGTTGTCTTTCCTTATTAGCTAGTAGAACAAGGCCTGATATCAGTTACGCCGTAAACATATTCAGCCAATTCCAAGCCAACCCGGGTATTTCGCATTGGAACGGATTATTAAAACTGTTAGGCTATGTTTCGTACACCAGAAACTTAAAATTAAAGTTAAATTGCTCTAAACCATTTTTAGTGACTTATTCTGATGCAGACTTCGCGGCAAACCGCGATGATCGCACTTCGATTGGAGGCCAATTAGTTTTACTTGATAACTCCCCCATTGAGTGGAGAACATTTAAAGAAAAAATGCGTGAGCCTATCCACTATGGAGGCGGAGTTTATTGCCCTAACAGAATCAGCGAAAAACCTGTTGTGGTTTAATAGGATTTTAAGCGAATGTCACAATAAAATGATAGTCACAGGTAAGAAAATTAAACCCGTGCTGAAAGTAGACAACCAGGCAGCCATTGATTTCGTAAAATCTCCAATCGAAAACCACCGTTCCAAGCATATAGACGTTAAGCTATTTTTTGTCCGTAATTTAGTATACGACAGTATTTTTGAACTGAATTTCATGAGAAGCAAAAATAACCTCTCCGACATTTTCACCAAACCACTGACCAAATTTGACCTGAATACATTTAAAGAGTTTATTTTTAAATAATGCATTGTTAAGTATAAGAACGAGTTTTTACTAAACTTTCATGTGTATAAATATTTGTAATAGTGTGAAATTTTGCTATGATTAACTAAAAATGCATTTATTATAAATTTCTAATCTTTTCTTGACTGTATATAATAAACTTTGTGCAATTATGCTTAGTATCATTTTGCTGTAAAAATTTTTTTGTAAGGACGTGGACTGAACTATGTAAAAATAAGTTTTCGATAAGATCGATCGGAGTGTAATTTAGATTTTTTTTGTGCGTACTAAAACCTGTATTGTATTAAGTATATATTGAATCAATGCAGTAATTTAAATGTATCTGTACTTTTATGTGTCTTGAAAATCTGTTAATAATCGAATCTAGATTAAAATTGCATTTTTGTTGTTTAGGCTAATGAAATTGAAACTGTATATAGTGTTAAGTTTCAGGTTCCAAAATGTAATGGAATATTTAAAGTATTTGAAAATGTTTTTTTTAGACGAATGAGGAGAACTGTACGCAATACATGAACTTTTTGTACGAGATAATATTGTTAGCTAAGTGACAAGAGGGGGGCATTATTAGCCCATATATGCAAATCTTGTCACTTGCTACGTATTCGAGCGAAATCTCAGCTCATCGCTCTGCCCGCGAGGCGGCGTTCCGCACATGCGTGGTAGCTGTAAGGGGGAGTAGCCTGCTTCCGGCACTCAGAGTATAAATACGGTGACCGGGAGGAAAAACTACTAGTTAATTATCAATCATTCCAAATTCACCAACTGGGATAACTTTAAAAAAGATCTGCATAACTTACCCTATACCCATCCTGAAATTAATACCCAAAACGACATTGATAATCTTGTTCATAGCATAACTAATGACATTAACTCCGCCCTCTCCAAAAATACCAAAATTATTCCTCCCACTAATAAAATTCGTACCGACACCCAACTTAAAATTCTCACTAATGAAAGAAATAGAGCGCGTAAAAATTGGCAAAGGAACAAAACTTCACATAATAAAACTTTAATGAATAACGCTCAACAAAACTTAAGATATTATATTCATGACAAAGCCAATAAAAGTTGGGAAACTTACATTACTTCACTTGACATAACTGACAATTCCATTTGGAGAGCCGCTAAATGCCTTAAAATTAAACCTAATGTCATTCCCCCCCTCATTAATCCTAGTAATAATAACTTCATATATTCTGACGAAGATAAATCTAACCTTATCGCTCAAACCCTTGCCAACAACTTCATCCTTAATCCCAGCCCCAATACTAGCATTGACAATACTGTTCAAACTAATATAAACCTTTTTAATTCTATTAATCACCCCACTGCTGAAATTTACATTCCCCCCTCCAGAGTTAAGGAAATAATTAAAAAACTCCCTAATCGTAAATCGCCTGGCGAAGACCAAATTACAAATACTATGCTTAAAAACATCCCCCTTAAGTTCATTTTCAAAATCACTGCCCTTATTAATGCTATCTTTAAATTGAATCACTTTCCTCAAAGTTGGAAAAATTCTATCATTGTGCCCATAGCTAAACCTGGAAAAAATAAGAACTCTCCTGACAGCTATCGGCCAATTAGCCTCTTAAATACCATCAGTAAACTTACTGAAAAATTCATTGCTTATGAAATCAATAATCATCTCCTCTCTGCTAATATTATTATCCCCTATCAATTTGGTTTTCGCCAATCTCTTTCAGCCCCTCACCAAATTTATCGCATTGTTGAGCATCTTGCCGACTGCAATTAAATAAAAAATGCACTGCTGCCCTTTTCCTTGACGTTGCTAAAGCGTTTGATAAAATCTGGATTGATGGCCTCATACATAAACTTATTAATTACAATTTTCCCCCTCATCTTATTAAACTCCTTATCTCCTACTTAAAAGATCGTACTTTCCAAATTAAAATTAAAGATAAATTATCCTCCAAATTAAATTTCTATAGCGGTCTTACCCAAGGTTCTATTATTGCTCCAATTTTATTTAATATTTACGTTAACGATATTTATCAATATAATAAAACAAATATTGCCATCTTCGCCGATGACACCGCTATTTACGCAACTGATCATAGCCCCAAGTACGCCGTCAAATACCTTAATGACCATATGAAAATTATCCAACAGTGGCTCGACAAATGGAAAATCAAAATTAACACCGATAAATGTATTGCTATTATGTTTACACAAAAAACTAAACGAACAATTGACAAATACAAACTTATTATTGGTAACTCTATTATCCCCTAGTCTGACACCGTTAAGTATTTAGGAGTCACCCTTGACAAAAATCTCACCTGGAGGCATCACATAACACAAATTAGGGACAAGTTTCGAGTTGCTAAACGCTCACTATTCCCCTTAATTGCTCGGAACAGTAAATTATCTATAAATAATAAAATGCTCATTTACAAATCATTTCTTAGACCTCTTATTACTTATGCAGCTCCGGCATGGTCATACGCAGCAGATTCTCATATTAAGAAGCTTACTGTAGCACAAAATATTACTATTCGACAAATTGTTAACGCACCGTGGTATTTCAGAAATACTGAAATCCACGAGGAGCTTGGCCTCCTTACTATTCCAAATTTCCTCAAAAATTTAACTACTAACTTCCATAATTCTATTGATAATGAACTCCTTTTAAATCTCGCCAACTATGATCCTGCCGAACCTGCTAACAGAAAACGGCCTAGAGCCGTTCTCTGTTCTTAATTAATTTTAAACTTCTTTTTACCTTAATTTTTGTAATCTCACTCTTACTTTGGTAAGCAGTGAGCTTTATTTTAAGTTTTTCCTAACTATTTTTTACTTTGCTCCCAAGAGCATCGCTTTATCTACCACATTAAACTTCCTTCTCTCAAGCCACTCCCCGGATCCAAATCCAACCTATCTCTTTTCACCTTTACTCTGGTCATTACTATGCAAGCCTACGTTGGAAGGCGTGGCCTATGTAACGTAGTTACACCATTTTTCTGATGATGAAAAACTACTAGCCCCATGTTCAATGATGCCTATGAGGAAAAATATCCGAGAGCCTTTGAAGTCTACAGACTTACCATGGGTAAGAATATCTCTAGTGGCCATTCAACTAATAGTACTAACTTTTCCGAACCCCAATCTAACTCTACTAAACGCCCTATCAGTAACAGTAATTCACCTAATAAGAAATCACACTTCGAAATACCTGCTCGCAGGTTAACCGCTAAGAACGTACTGGCAATACCTAGTTCGGTGGCGTCATCTACAAGCAACAAGTTCAACGAACTCAAAGAAGTTGAACTAAATGATAAAACTATCCCCCAAATGACTAATAATGCTCCTAAAGCACAACAAATTAAAATAAAGCCTATTAGTATATATAAAAATCCAAATTATAGAACCATCCTCACAAATATTGATAGTAATCCCGTTAGAAAATTCCATGCAAAATTGGACAAGCACTTCGTGCGTATTTATCCTAATAATGAAACCTCCCATCGTGAGATCACTAAGTATTTGAAAAATGAAAACATTGAGCACTTCCTCCTAACCGATAACTATAAACCACCTATTAAAGTTGTAATTCGCGGACTGCCCTCCGATATGGAGGAGAAGGAGATACACGAAGAACTCGAGAAATTAAAATACCCAATTATTAAAGTCAACCAAATGCTAAAAAGGACTGATAAATCAAAAATGCCCCTTTATCAAATACACCTTGAAAATAACGATGAAGGTAAAGAGATCTACAACCTAAAATCCCTATTCTTCCTACTCATCACCGTAGAAAAATATAATACTCCCTATAAAGTGCAGCAAAGCTTTAAATGTCAATACTTCCACCACAACCAAGAAAATTGCCACGTTAACCCCAGGTGTGTAAAATGCGCTGGCCCCCATATCACCCCCAACTGTACCGAACCCAAGAGATTAGAAAACCCAATATGTTGTAATTGTAATGGAAGCCACCCCGCTAACTATAGAGGATGCCCCAGATTCCCAGTGTATAAATCAGCTGAAGATAGAAACCGCGAGAAAGAAATTAAAACCACCCGTAAAGTAACCCCAAATATATCATTCGCCCAAATTACCAAAAATATTACTGCCCCTAATAATCCCCAATCATCCCCCCTATTAAATAATAGTTTACCAGCCGACACCAATAACCCCCTCCCAAGTAATAATAATACCGCAGACTCCTTCTCCTTCATATCGCAGATAGGCGAAATTAACTCACTCACTGCAGAAGTTTAAAAACCTTCTTCAAATAAATGACTTTTCCGAAATAGTTAACATGCTTAGAGAAGCCGTTACAAATATGAAAAAAGCCAATAATACTAGAGATAGGCTATTCGTGCTCCTTGAGAGTATGAATGCCATCTCCCACACCACCCAGGCCCCGTGATGGATGCGCCTCGGGTCTTGTCTATTGTTGCATGGAATGCTAACGGTATAAAACATAAAATCCATGAGCTTAGGGATTTCGTAGATGAGCGCAACCCTGATTTAATTATTCTACAAGAAACTCACCTCCAACCAGGGGATAAGCTATACATAACTAATTACAATACCTATAGGTTCGACTACAACAACCCCACTAACCACCCCTCCAGAGGCACTGGCATACTTATTAAAAATACTCTCCCTCACCACCCCCTTAACATTCCCACCCTTCACGTTATTAATGCAACTGCAATAAATATTAAAATCGATAACAGCCACTATTACACTATCATATCCACCTACATCCCTCCTAAACAAAATGCTAATCATATAAAAACTGACCTTGAAACCCTAAAAAATCTCAACTACAATACCCTAATATTCGGTGACCTAAATGCTCAACACACCCTCTGGAAATGTAACATTAATAACGTCTACGGTACCTTAATTTATAATTTAACCAACACTACTGATCTCGAAGTAATTGCCCCCGACACTCCCACCCATTACACTAAAAAAACTGCTAGCATAATTGACTTCGCCCTCGTTAGAGGCTTCCCCCATGATATAATTATTAAAACACTATGCGAATTAAGCTCTGACCACAACCCTGTACACATTAAAATTCCCCTCAAAATTAACCCCCTTGCTATTAAACCCTTCAAATTCACAAACTGGAAAAGGTACTACAACACTTTAAATAATAACCACTATAACTATTACGAAATTAATAACACTACAGACATTGACAGGCTTGTAAACGACATTACCAACGACATCACCAATAGCTATAACCAAAGCACACATTACATAACCCCAAAAAATAATAAAATAATCAACAACCACCTTAAAATCCTTACGAACAACAAAAACCGCGCTAGAAGAGCATGGCAGCGAAATAGAACTACACATAATAAAAGGATCATGAACAACACACAACAAGACTTAAAATACTATCTAAAAGACAAAGCAAACAATAACTGGAATAATTACATTTCTAACCTAACAACCGAAGACAATTCCATTTGGAGAGCCGCCAAACGCCTTAAAAACACTTATATTACCATTCCCCCTATAAAAGACCCCCGCACTAATAATTACAACTACACCGACCACGATAAAGCTAACATTATTGCAAACACTCTAGTTAAGCAATTCACACCTAATAACATCTCTGACCCCCACACTGAGAATATTGTAAACACAAATATTAATTTGTTCTGTAACACACATCATGACCAGTACACACCAAATATCCTCCCCTCTGATGTAGCAACTATTATTAAAACTCTCCCAAATAGGAAATCTTCCGGTGATGATGCAATAACTAATACTATGATTAAAAAACTCCCCCCTAAATACATATTCAAAATTGCCCAACTCATAAACAACATTATTAAATTTAATTACTTCCCCACTAGTTGGAAAAATTCTTTAATAGTCCCAATTCATAAACCTGGTAAGCCACCTAACTCCCCTGAAAGTTATCGCCCCATTAGCCTACTTAACACCCTAAGCAAATTAACCGAAAAATTTATTGCTAAAGAAATAAATAACCACCTCAACGATAATAATATCCTAGTCCCATATCAATTTGGCTTTCGTAAAAATCTCTCTGCTCCCCACCAAGTTTATAGAATCACCGAACATCTTGCCAAAGCCAAAATTAATAATTATTCCACCGCGGCCCTATTCCTTGATATTCAAAAAGCATTTGATAAAGTTTATATCCCTGGCCTAATTCACAAAATCATTAATTATAACTTCCCCCCGCACATCACCAAGTTAATTATCTCTTACCTCAGCAATAGAACTTTCCAAGTCAAAATTAACAACACTACCTCCGACAAAAAACCCATACTTAGTGGCGTACCACAAGGTGCTATTATCTCAACAATTTTATTCAACTTGTACATTAACGATCTGCCCACACATATTAATTCAAACATAGCTATTTTTGCTGACGACACTGCCATTTATTGCACAAATAAAAATCTCAAGTACGCTGTCACTACTTGAACAAAGCCCAGGAAGACCTTAAATATTACCTCAGAGACCAATCCAACAAAAACTGGCAAAATTATTTAGAATCTCTTGATACTACGGATAACTCCATTTGGCGAGCTGCAAAACGTTTCAAAAACCAATATCGTACCATTCCCCCTTTAAAAGACCCTGAACTCAACTCGAAAGCCCTTACTGAAGCTGATAAATGTAATCTCATTGGCAAAAACTTCGCTAAAAACTTCACCCCCAATCCTATCATTAACTCAAGCACAGAAAACATTGTTAATAATAGTTTAAACCTCTTCCTTAATACTCCTCATGAAAGCCCTACTCCTTACATTTTCCCAAATGACGTCCGTGAAATCATTAAAAAACTTCCTAAACGTAAATCCCCTGGAGAAGACAATATCAACAACACAGTTCTCAAAAATCTCCCCTATAAATACATTTTCAAAATTACTATCGTCATTATCTCTGTTTTCAAATTTGAACACTTTCCACATAGCTGGAAAAACTCTATCATAGTCCCCATTCTTAAACCGAACAAACCACCCTCTTCCCCCACTAGTTATCGGCCCATTAGTCTTCTTAATTCCATCAGCAAAATTACTGAAAAATTTATTGCTAAATACATTAACGAACACCTCGAAAATAATCATATCCTCATACCTTACCAATTCGGCTTTAGAAAATCCCTTTCTGCCCCTCATCAAGTCTACCGCCTCACCGAACACTTAACTAAAGCAAAGAAAAATAACATTCCACTGCTGCCCTGTTCCTTGATGTTGCACTTGCTTTCGATAAAGTTTGGATTGACGGATTAATTCATAAACTTATAAATTATAACTTTCCCCCTCAAATCATCAAAATTTTAATTTCTTATCTCAACAATCGCACCTTCCAAGTCAAAATTAACGGTCAACTTTCTGAAAAATTCCAAATTCATAGTGGCTTACCACAAGGCAGCGTTCTGGCACCAATTCTCTTTAACATTTTCGTTAACGATATTCCCCAACACACTAATGTAAATTTAGCTATCTTCGCTGATGACACAGCCCTGTACTCCACTTGCAAAAATTTTAAATATGCCATTAAAAATGTTAATAAACATATGACCACCATTCAACTCTGGCTCGACAAATGGAGAATTAAAATTAACTCTGAAAAATGTGTAGCTGTACTTTTCACTTCTAAACGTAAAAAGACCTTTCAAAATCACCAAATTCAAATAGGCAATACAAAAATCCCCTGGTCTGACACTGTTAGATACCTCGGCGTTATTCTTGACAAAAATATCACTTGGAAACAACATATTACACATATTAGGGACAAGTTTCGAGCAGCTCGCAGGTTAATCTACCCTTTAATTTCTCGAAACAGCAAATTAAGTATTAGTAACAAATTGCTCTTGTATAATTCTTACCTTCGACCTATTATTACGTATGGTGGGCCAGCATGGTCATACTGTGCAAAAACGCACATTAAAAAATTAGCTACCGCTCAAAGCAGCACCATTAGGCAAATCGTTAACGCCCCTTGGTACTTTAGAAATGCTGACATCTATAGGGAGATTGGACTCCCAGCTATTCGAAATTATCTTCAAAAATTAGCTCTTAATTTTCACAAGTCTATTGACAATGATTTATTACTAGAATTTGCAAATTATGATCATGCTGATCCCCAAAACAGGAAAAGGCCTAGAGCCATCCTTTCTCTTTTTTAATTTGTCCCTTGTCTGCTTCTCTTAAAAAATGAAAAATAATACTTAGGTTTGCTAAGGCAAAAAAAAAATAATAAAAACTTCAAAACAAAATAAATATTATGTGTTGCTATCCTTAAACTTCCTCCTCTTCATATTTTTACTGTAGCTAAGCCATTTTCTCTCCCATTTCCGGGAAGATTTCTACAGTATCATTTTACTTTCCTACTGTCTTGCCCGATGCTGGATCACTTCGGTGATTCCAGCTGAAGGCATTGAACTCGAAGATCCTGAGCGCTCCATTCACTTTTCTTCTCTCTCTACTTTCTGTCCAATCATGGTTCCCCGCTGCTTATTTTCTGAAAGCCTGCACTTGAGGGCGTGGCCCAGGTAGTGCAGTTAGACCAATTTTCCTGTGGTCCTGTGGTCTGTCACTACTCTCAACAAACACATCGACCGTGTCGCCACCTGGCTCACCAAATGGAAAATAAAACTCAACACTGACAAATGCTTAGCTGTCATGTTCACAAACAAATACACCTCGTCTTATCGTAATATAAATCTGAAAATTGATAACACCATTATCCCCTGGTCAAACACTGTTAAATATCTCGGAGTCCATCTTGATAAAAAACTCACTTTTAAACATCATATTATACAGAGTAGACTAAAATTTCGAGCAGCCAGACGCGCACTTTACCCCCTAATAGCTCGAAATAGCATTTTAAGCATTAAAAACAAGATGCTCATCTACAAATCCTTCCTTCGCCCACTTTTAACTTATGCAGCTCCGGCATGGTCATATGCAGCAGTTTCCAACATTAACCACCTTACTGTATGTCAAAATACCACCATAAGACAAATTATTGACGCACCATGGTATTTTAGAAATGTTGATCTACAGAATGAACTTAATGTGCTCACTCTTCCAAATTACCTCAAAAAATTAGCTACCAACTTCTTCGCAAGCATTGATAATGAATTATTACTGGAAAACTGTGACTATGACCCTGCCGCTGATGAGAATAAGAAACGGCCTCGTGCCGTTCTTTTTCGTTAATTTCCTTTTCCAACAAAAAAAAAAATAAAAATAAAAATATATATAATTATAAAAAAATGATACGTGCTTGCACGGTAAAAAACATCTTAAAAAATCTTAAAATGATACGTAGCTTGGCTACGGTAAAAAATATATTCTATCTTAAACTTCCTACTTAGACCCTATCAGTAAACTTTCTTCTAGCAGTATGACAGAATTTTCTGTCATACTAGTTTTGTATAAGCTCATGGATCCTGAAGGCCCCCAATCACTTTTCTCTCTCTCTCTGTCTCTACCTTATGGCCACTGTTGTTATTCTGTGCACCAATAGTTATCAAGAAAGGCTTCCGAGGGCGTGCCCCAGATGTCGCCGAGCACCACCCTTCATAGTTTTCGTCAACTAGCGCTTCTTTCCCAACTCAAATCCCTACGTGTGGAACAGTCCATTTCAAACAAGAGGTGAAATAGGGTTTAAAGGTGGCGCCATCTATTCACTATTCTACGCTTCACTTCCCAGTTATAAGTTGTTCGCTGCTATTGTGTGTATCAAGTTCGCTTTTATTGTCTATTTAAAGTTATTTCTGTTACAAAATGTCTGAAGTTCTTTCATCAAAACGGCCCTTTTCAGGGCTAAACAACCCTGAAATTGTTTAAAAAAAACGGCGCAACAAATCATCTGATATTGTTTACTTAATAGAACTTAAGGTACTTAATAGATTGTTAAAGTTTCATCGAAGACTCCAAGGATTTGATTCTGTGCAAGTAATGAAACATGTCAATATTACCATAAGTGCTCTCAATGCATATTTGGATACCTCAGTTACCACCGAGTCTCGTCCAAACTTGATAGCAGAACAATCAACATCCAAAGCTTCACCTAACAAGCTTATTAGCAAGCAGAGAAAATTTCCATTAAATAGGAAAAAATAACCAAAGACAGAAAAAAAAGTTGACTTTTAATATGCAGTATTAAATTTTTATTTTGTATTTTCACACATGAATATTAACTATTTTGGTATGAATATTATAATATTAGAAAGTGTTAATATCTGTTTTCCTGTTATATGTGCTGTAACTTGTATCAATGCTGAGAAAATTTTAATTTTTTTTAATAAGATGATAATATATGATAGAATAGTAATGATAGCATTCTCATGACATCTTGAACATTTCCCAGATTTCTATAATTTCATTTTCTGCTGCAAGCAGCGTCAGGTATTACTCTAACTCACTTGTTTCGGGTTAGTTTCCAAGCACCATTAAATATAATTATGGTCTAGTCACTCTTAGGAATTTTACCTTAGGTGTCCCCCCAGTGGTAAATAGCCTCTTGCATGCTTTTCCTAAAAAAATAAATCCCATTACCTAAACTTTCCTATTCATTTGAATTTATATATATCTTTCTTTCAAGTGCAGTTTCAGTTAGTGATCCCTGTGATAAACTATAAAAGTTTTATTTTATTTATTTTTTATTATTAATCTTCGGTGTTATATGTATACTGTGACCAATTTCTAAAGTGATCCCATCAGATTTACATAGCTACATGCTATTCCATTTATCAATGACCCTATTGTATATAATGTGGTACTATACAATGCCCAATTCAAACAGACATTTAGTGTTAAATTTTGTATTTTAACAATAAATGAATGTATTTCATTGAATTCAATTGTTTAATCATATACAACTCATCACAAGGAAGTCCCAACATTACATTTAGTTGATTGTAGCTTTACAGGTTTTCATTGTGGGTGTGATTTATTGACCATATATTTTAAGCTGTGAAGGTTATAGTTTCAGCTTTATCAGTAAATTTATACAAGATATAAACTTGGCCAACGTGAGAATATTTTAGATCATTTGGGGATAGTAGGACACCTACTCTTGGAACAGGAACAGTTCCAAGAAAAACAAAATCTAAGATCATGGAATATGAAATATATAACTGTGACCTCTTTACCTATCTCCTCAATAAATTTTAAGTTGTATCATGGTTAGCGTTCTAACTTAACGTATGAAAAGAGTCAGATTTGAATCTCAGGTTGGCTTGGATGTTGTAATGATTTTGAATCAACTTTAAACCATAGGTCCCAGTCTTATTAGCTATCACGAGCATAATTGACCACAGAGTTACAAATCAACCAACTGATTCCAATAGTCCAAATTTAATGTTGTCTTTGTTATTTTTGTGAATTTGTAATAAAACAAGCATCTAAATAAAGGTTAACATAATTCGAGATAAAAAATATCTTGCTCTTTAAAAATGATTTAATCATTATCATAAACCTGTATTAAAATTCAGGCATAAACTCTAGCTACTAAATGAATTCAAAGGTTGAAGACTATAAGGGTACTAATTATGGCTACTATTAAGGGAGTTAAATATGGCTTATTGGGCTATCTAGTGTAATATGTACGTAACTTTTCTTACAATTAGATCTCATGGAATCCCAAGAAACAAATATTTATCTCTATTACTGAAAAGTGTTACAGAATTTACAGTGTTTTACTTTTCTCCCTTTGGTAATCTTAAAAATGCATTTAGCATCCTTTAATTTATACCGAAGAAAAATATTATTATTCTGGCTTCTGAGGTTATTGAATACTAGAAGTTCAGTAGTATTGTTATTTACAATACATTGTTTTCATCCCCTACGTCGAGAGACAGTCAAGAGACCATAGCTCTCCTCTAGCATCCCAATACAAAGTAGCTCTTTTTCCACCTGTACAATACAAATGAAAAATATAATCTTTTCAGGTCTTGATAAGAAAGTATACTGTCCGACCACGGAAGCGAGGTCCCTGGAAGCTGTTACGCATGCGCGAGAAAAACTAGTCTACTTAGGAAATAGGGGAAAACGTCATATTTTCGGATGTGTTTGTTTATGAAATACGGAATGTATTTCAGACTGCTTTTTGTCCGCAATTTTAAAGTTATTTTTTTAAAACTTTATTTTTGATCGAATATTTGAATAATAATTTCAAAATAATAAAAAGAAGAAGCAAATCTATTTAAAAATAGGAGTTTTATAGGAGGGGATACTTTCGGATTACATCACAATCAAAATTATCTAAAGCTACGTTTTCGGTGGTTCTTTTTTTCTGACGTTTCCTCGGAGATTCAAATTTTGGAGTTTCTTCACCCTTTGCTTCTCTGCGTATTCTATTTACACTGGACATCGATATCCCGATCATTTCACTAGCTCTCTTTAGGGATTGCGAAAGTGGAACAATAACATTTCCTTCTAGTGCTTCTTTATCACACAATTTAATTACATTGTGTATTATACGTTTACAATCACTACGGAACGGCTTATTCCGAGCAGTTGTGTTGGGTAAAGGATCCATTAATTTTAATATAATAATCAAAATAACAGACGAGGAAAAAGCAAGCAAGCGCAGTTAGTAACCGATTCTAAAGAATGTCGAGAGAATACGAGACTTTTCCCCCTCCTTCCTCAGCAGCCTTACCTACAGAGTGAATAGAATCATCTTGGCACTATGCCAACCGTGGTTCTTCGTACTGTGGTCGGACTGTATTAAATGCCTAATTTAAATATATTTACTAAATAAAAAAAAAGCAATGTGTATTTGTATCACATAAAATATACCTAAAGACTTGTATGATCATATCACAAGAAATAAAAATGTGGAATTCAGAAGTTTTACATTATGTTCAGAAATGCTCTGAATCTTTAATATTCAAACCAACATAATAAAAACCCGTTAAAACTATACAAATCAGTCTTTGAATACTCAAAAAGTCTGAAAATTGATAAATATTAAGAGACTATATTAACATTAAATATTACACAATATAACATTAAATATACACAATATTACATTAAATATTACAGCCAATATTAACATTAAATAGAGACTATATTAACATTAAATTTATAAGATTTTGTTATTGGCTACCAACTTTTATCAAATATTGAATTGATATATTATTTATTTATTATTTACTTTAAATCACTGACTACTTTCTTGTTCAACAATTAAATTAATTTCTACAGTTAATGTGCAGTGTAATTAAAAAAAAAAAACAGTAGAAGAAGAGAAGCGAGTAACTTCAAACATATGAGCAACGAAACTGTGTTCTTTACCAGGCACAAAAGGTTTCGTTAACATTGATTCCTTTTGCCACTGCAAGCAAATGGCACAGACATGACACATCGGCCATCTGGGCTCATCTACAGACCATTTCAAAATACTTTTCAAGAACTAGCATTCAATTAATACTGTTCATATGTTAGGTGATGGACCCTGTACACAATACAGAAACCAAATGTTTCATTTGTTAAGGTAACGCACACAATAATTGTTTCCCAGCATCCAAAACGTGACATGGAATTATAGAGAGGCAGGCGTGGGAAAGGTGCACCTGACAGCATAGGAGAAACTTTTAAAACGTACAACAGATAGAATTAATTACAGCTGAAAGTAAAGATGTCAACACATTTGAAACTGACCAAAATTTTAAGGTAAGAATGTACAGGAAGCAAGATATTTCCAATTGATGATGACATGATATGTAAAGCTGATAATATGTTAGCAAAAGATTTAGAACCATTTTGGGGCAAGATTCATCAGATTGTATATTCTTCAGTACATACAGTACTGGACTTTCATTCACTTTCTTGCTTTCAGTGCAAGATTTTCAAATGCACTTATTTTCAATTAAATTCTGAAAATAATAGAAAAAAATCTACAGCAAAGAAAGATCAAAAACACTAAATAATAAATTTAAATTATTGCAATTTAAAACTTTTAAATTTTTTAATTTATGCAACTTAATTTTTTTAATTAAAGCTTATTAAATACATTAATTTTATAATTAACAAATTAAAACTATTGTGGATATTTGAAGAAAGTAAATTTAAAATTCAATAATATACTTATTTCAATTTATTTATTTTGTTAAAATCTCTTATAGAATAAAAATATTCCTAAATAATTCAACAGATGGCAGCAGGAGCAAATCGCAACTGATGCTGGATTGCTGTCTGTGGACGCTTTTTTCACCTCTTGTTTGAAATGGACTGTTCCACACGTAGGGATTTGAGTTGGGAAAGAAGCGCGAGTGGAAAAACTCGCCGGTGTGTTGGTGCGTTCTCGCTCGTTCGGTTTGTATGCGTTGATATGATTTACTGCCCTGGCATATGTTATTTTATTTCCTTTATATTTTCGTTTGCTGTTATACTAAAGCCTAGTATAAATAAATTTTTAAATAAAAGGATGAATTCATATACCCTGCAGTTACTCCTTATTTTTGAGACCCTGCCTAACAATAACAGAACAGCATAAACGGATGGAGGTGATCACCCAGCAACTCTACGTACCGAATTGCATTGAGGGAGGTTGGTACACGCACCAAAGATCCCAAACTGTGCTACGAAAAAACACCCCAGACCATGATTGAGCCACCATGCCCTTGTACAGTTCCAGCCAGGCATGCAGGATCCATGGCTTCATGAGCCTGACGCCGTATTCTCAGCCTCCCGACGGCGTTAAGTAGTCGGAATAGAGACTCATCACTCCATGCTACTCGTTTCCAGTCCTCTACACTCCAGTCTCTGTGCTCTCTTGCCCAGGCAAGACGTGCAGCCAGATGGCGAGTATAGAGCAATGGTACTCTCGTAGGTCGACGGCTTCCGAAACCCATACGGTGAAGCGAACGTTGCACAGTCCGTTTACTGACTGTACGACTGGCACCGTCATTAAACTGGGTGGTAATTTGAGCTAATGTTTGGCTTCGCTGACTACGTACAATACGCCTGAGCCGTCTCTCACCACGCACTGTCAAGGCTAATTGTCCTTTGCAGTTTGCCCGGTCGCTAGTTTTTTTTCCACCATCCATGTATTCTTGGTATACTTTTGACACTGTCGACCTTGAAAATCCTAGCTGTCTGACGATTTCGGAAATTGAATGGCACATGCGTCGCGCACCTACGATTTGTCCGCGATCGCAGGCGTCTAAATCAGGCAGTTTACCCATGCTGGCAATTCCAACAACTAATTCAGAACAACCACAGCACGCGCTGTATATGCAGTTACCACAGTGCCCTCACTTGCGCATACATGATGCGCAGCGCTACACAATTTGCATAGGCTTTGCTATCCCTAATTCAGTGGCACTTCAGTGTATAATGAAAACCCGACGAAACAGAATAGAATGAAAAGAGCGGAGTCTGGGGATTCCGAAAAGGTGCCACTCACCGTTGCTGAACGCAGGAGAAACATGCGTTAAAACCTTAAAGTGGCTGCATGGCAAGATAATTCGGATAGCCCCGATTCCGAGGAATACGCTCCTGAACCATTAGAAGGCGCCAATAGTGATGATTATGATGGTGTGCCGGATGAAAATGACGAAGATGAAGATTTATCCCAACCAGGTCCTTCTACGAAGCCCCAAGTTCGTACTTGGAATTCTAAACAGAGGCTGCAAAAGACAGTACCGGATTTTACATCCATACATGGACCTAAAGAGCAATTCTGGGAACTACCCAAAATAACACCAATAGCGGTGTTCCAAGAGATTTTCTTGGTTCAGTTGATGGAACATATAGTTTTTTAAACAAACTTATATGCCACGCAAAGATAAATTTTTTTTTCTCCTCTCACCTTAGTGGAGGTATACATATTTTGGACATAAATCTGCTGATGGGCATAAAGAGGTTGCCTAGTTACAAGAATTACTGGGCAAATGACAAAGCCCTTCGAGACGGTTTATTTGGTGTCATATGTCAGGTAGAAGATCTGCATGATTCTTGGCAATTTACATCTAAACAACAACGTGTTACAGCCGAAAAGGGTCGATGCAAATTTCGACAGTCTTTATAAAATAGGCCATTACTGGATCATCTGTCGAAGAGTTTTTTAGATGCGCTGTATCTCAATGAATATCAGTCCGTAGATGAATCCATGATAAAATTCATGGGGCGCAGCTCAATCAAGCAATATATGCCCCCCAAAACCCATAAAACTAGGATTTAAAGTATGGATGAGAATCGATGAGAGTGGCTTCGCATCTCAATTCGAGATTTATTCGGGGAAGAAGGAAGTTGTGGAAAAAAAACTGGGCGAGAATGTGGTGAAAAGCCTAATAGAATGCCTTCACCGTAAAAATCACCGGGTGTTCATGGATAACTATTTCACTACATATGAACTGTTTCGCTATTTGGAACCAAAACATATACATATGCCTGTGGAACAGCCATGATTAGCTGAAGAAATTTACTTAAGATTCTGCCTGCCCAGGACAATGAGTTGAAAAGAGGCGAATTCGACTGGGCCATGAGTAGTGACGGCCCAATTTGCTTCAAATGAAAAAATAAGCGATGCATGACGATCCTGTCTTCCCTTCCAGATGCCGATGATCCAATCCAAATTGAACGGAAAGAAAAAGACAATAAAATAGTGAAGGTAAATTGCCCAAAAGCAATTTCTACTTATAACGCCATATTGGATTCGGCGATAAATTTGATCAACTAAAGTCTCTTTACGAAATAGATCGTAAGAGCAAAAAGTAGTGGTATCGCATATTTTTCCACTTGTCACTAAATGGCACCATGGTACCATTTAGTGACAGCAGCGAAAAACAACAGAAAAGATATGAAATAGGAAATTAAGTGATACACCTAATTCTGTTTTTGCACGAACCTTTTTTACACGAACTTGATTTAATACGAACTTAAAAAAAAAAAAATTCATTCTCTTTTTATGCGAGTCATTATGATTTAACACGAGCGGTCCATTACAATAAAAAAAAAAATTTTTTTTTGCCTAAATTCTAATAAAACAAAATTTTATTTGTGGCGTATTAATTTTTGCGACAGTATCCAGTTCTGTTTTGATTCAAGAATTCAGTCTACAAAAACATTTTCTTCTTTCATTCTATCAAAAACGGAGAAAATGGAAGAAAATGATCTTGTACTAAATGCAGATTTAATAAAAGAAGGTCTGAAAAGGGCCAAAAAACTGGATAATCATTTTGTCAAACATGACCCTAATTAGCAGGCCCAGATTTCCGCATGGGCAAGTGGGGCACTTGCCCAGGGCCCCAAAATTATGGGACCCTCTAATTTAGAATTAAGTTGTAAATATTTTTTAAAATTTCCTATATGTACGCAAATTAAAAACGGTTTCCATAATTTAAAATTTTTTTTTGATAATATATTGACTATAATTTCTCTCTCTATCTCTATTTTTATTGAAGGGGGGGGGGGGGTAAGTATAGCTTTATCAAAAATTTATATCCACATTAATATGGTTGAAAGTATAACGATGGAAACAGTCAAAGATTTTGACCTATCTAGTTATAAAAATTTAAAGCAAGTGAAAGTATACTTACATCCGTAAGCGTTTCTGGTTTTATTTATTTATTTAATTTTTTAATTATTTATTTTATTTTATTTATTTATTTATTTATTTATTTTTTTTTTTTTGGGGGGGGGGAGTTGTAATAACTCCTGACTGTGATCTATTTTGAATTCGAAAGAAAATTTCATGAATTCATTTATTAACTTTAAAAAGTAAATTACTTAATTCGCACTTATTATTATTATTTTCAAATTTTGCACTTGATGGTCGAAAATGTTTTGAATTTCTGGTCCCAATTTATGGCGGGCCTGGGTAAGTGTCCTACATGTTCATGTGGAAATCTGGTCCTGGGGGGAACACTTTCCCCCCTTTGGATCTGACGTTGGGGGCCCGCAAAGTCTGCTTTGCCCAGGGCCCCATTGGGTCAAAGTCGGGCCCTGCTAATGAGGAACGCGCTGGGAAGTTTCAACGTGAACCGAAGTTGTTGACAGCCTTTTACGGGAATCGTGTAACGGCCTAACCAAAACACGAACACAACGGTTAATAACTGAATTCGTTCGTAAAACCAGTGAATCATCAGCACCAGAGTAGACTCGAGCTGATTTTGCTCAAGAGATCACAGAAAGAATTTCATTAATAGAGGAAGAAGACGATGTACACAACATTTCTAGTGATAGCAGTGATATTTCGCAGATGTACGCAAAACGTATGCACCGTTTATTGTCAGAAAGTGAAATGAATAAAAACAAATTGTTTAAAACAGATTTTTTTTTATTGTTCATGAAGAATTTTTTTTTCATTTTCCTTACATATTATTGCATGCGTATTTTCTATATAAATAAAGCAAAGTGTCTCTATGTATTTATGTATGTATATATTGTATACAAATCTACATTTCTTGACGAATCTGGTTGAAACTTCGTATACTTATGTTTTGAAGCCTTAGGATAATTCTAAGATAAGTTTGGAAGCTCTAAAATAATTATAAATAAATACAGTTTTTAAATAATATTTCATCTCCAGGCGTTGGAATTAATCATTCATCAGAACTGCCCATGCGCACATATTGGATGTTAATTCTAGATGTTGCAAGGTAAGTGAACGTATTTATTGATTTTTAATTTCATTTTTTGTTTTATTAAAAGTTAATTTTCTAATATTACTCCATTTGTTTTGTTTTTTTCAATGGAAAGCAAAATAAAATTGCCGTAGCAGTTGCCTTTCCTCATTATATATAAATGACAATTCCAGTGCCACGGACATTAGCGTAATCTATCAAGAAATAAATGAAAAATATACTAATGCGGTGATGTCAAACTTTATCTCTTTTGAATTATTTATTATTTTTTTAAAATCTTTGTTGATCATGATACAATACGGTATTTTAATTTTGGGGCAACATTGATTGTTGAAAACCTTTCATTTAATTTATTAATTACCTTTCATTACATTTCATTACCTTTCATTTTAATCCTTTTTTATCGGGTTAATTCCCAGTATACGGATTACCATTTTTTACAAGTTGCCAGTGTTCACTTTTTCTGTATTCTGTCATTTTTTGTTTAATTTAATTACTTTTTTGCATATTCTTTCTTTTTATGCTTCTGTCTGAAACTCCTTGGAATATTTTTTATTATCATTCTCAAGTAGGAATTAACAAAAATCTTAACATTTATGCTCCAAATAGTTGGACACTTAACATTGTTTACCAGGGGTGTTTTAAAACAACTGTTAATTATGTTTGTGTTTAGCTTTAATTATTACTATTCCGTTTGAGTGTTTTTAAGTATCCTTTTTTACTGTGTTCACTTTTTGTTTATTTTGTCATCATTTTTTACTATCATTCTCAAGTAGGAATTATGCAAAATCTTAACATTTATGATCCAAATAGTTGGACACTTAACATTGTTTACCAGAGGTGTTTTAAAACAACTGTTAGTTATGTTTGTGCTTAGCTTTGATTACTGCTATTCCATTTGCGTGTTTTTAAGTATCCTTTCATACTGTGTTTATTTTGCTTGTTATCATTACACTTTTTTTATTTTGTATTTGCTGTGTAGTAACTTTTTATTCTTTTATTTATAGCGTTTTAATTGCCACATCGTATAACATCAAACAACCTTTAGTGTGAATTTTTAAATGATTATGCCGAAGGATGAGAGGTATTACTTTGCTCTTGGCTGGTGACTTCTTACAGACTCTGCCTGTTATTCCATGTGGAACAAGAACTGATGAAATACATGCTTGCCTGAAATCTTCAGTTATATGGAATGAAATTGAAACACTTGATCTTCAAACTAATATGAGGATTCATACGACAGGTGATTCTGATGCACATCAGTTTTCTGATACTTTACTTCAACTAGGAAATGGAAACTCGATTTCTCATGGCGATGATGGACTTATAGCAGTAGAAGATATTGGAAAATTAATTGAAAATCATGAAGATTTGTTACAAGAAGTGTTTCCCAACCTCTCTCAGCATTTTAAAGATCATAGTTGGTTACTTGAAAGAGCTATCCTTCCACCAAAAACGACAACGTTATACTCATTATTAAGCAGCTTTTTGGTCATTTGTTTGGCGCATTTCAGATTTATAAGTCTGTTGATACTGTTTGTGCTACAGATGATAGAGTACTTTACAACATTTCATATGCGGGAGGGGAAAGTCTCGAAGAAAGAATTTTTCGCCCATACGCGGAGGGGCGGAGGGAAGGGACCTTCTCGCCGGGGGGGGGGGGGAAGGAAAATAATTTTTCTTCTGCCTGCGACTGTTTGCAGGACGTGGGATGCATAACCACAAAATTTAAATACTTTTATTCGTTGTATTTTAGTGTTCCCATTTTCTAACAATGATTGCTGAAGGGAGCGGGTCCCTAAACCGACCAGCTAGACGGGCGAAGCCCGGCTAGTGTTGAAATAAAATAATAAGATTAAAATGACTATTTTTCATGTTTTTTTAAAATTATTTTTACCGATTTTTTAGACCCGGAACCAATCTTCTTTTCTTCCATAGTAACAGTCTTTTTTTCCATGAATTTTTTTCCCACGTATTCTTCAAGAACGTATCTATCGTGTAAAACACAATTAGGTGTATATTTTGGGGGTGTAATGATAACTTATTTTATCTAATTTAAATTTATTTTATTTTCTGTACAGTAGATGGCACTACCATTCAATGTAATTTTTTTTATGGTGCACGACACTGATAGGTGGCGTTGCATTCTTGTGACTCGAGTAACTTTTGATGTATGCGAGCACTACGCTCGAAGATCTGTAACCTTTTGGTAACGAAAGATCTAGCATTACCTTTTCCTAAAATAAAGTTGTTGATTGGATACCTGTTTCCATCTCTTTACTGTATGCAACGGAGTACGCAGTAATTGTGACCTTTGAAGTACACATCCGTTAATTTAGTACATGATCCGTTAATTTTATACATCCGTTAGTTTAGTACACGAAAACAGATGGGAGCCAATTGCATTTATGTCTGTAAAGCTTTTCGAAGAGTCAGAAGAAATTCTTCACTTATGACCAAGAGCTGTTGGCAATATACACAGCTGTAAAGCGATTTCAACATATGCTGGGAGGTCGCAGCTTCACAATATACATCTACCAAAAGCCTCTCATCTACGAGTATGCATTTAAACGGAAAGCTGATAAATGCTGCCCTCTTCAGTAGCAGCATCTTGACAACGTATCTCAATTCAGCACGGAGATTCGCCATACCAGTGGAGTCAACAATACTGTAGGTGATATCCTATCTAGAGCAGAAATCAGTTCTATTTCCAATTCATTTTTTTAAAAGATTTTAACGCTTTCGCATATACCCAAAGAGTTGATCCTGAATTGAAACAGTTGCAAACTGAATATACAGTTTTAAATATATTCCTAGTCCAGTGACAAATACCAAACTTTTATGTGATGTCTCTACTGATGTACCTAGACCATTCGTCCCAGAAAGTTTTCGCAGAACTCTTTTCGGACACTTTTGTATGGTTGCTGCTACACATCCAGGTGTAGCAGCAACCATACAACTAATTTCATCTGGGTATGTGTGGCCTCAAATGAAGAAACATCTTAAAAAGTGGGTGAAAAGCTGCATTGCATGCCAGCGATCAAAAGTAATGAGGCACACAAAGACAACTTTAGGTACTTTTGCATCACCTGATGAAAGATTCTCTCATATCCACATCGATTTGATAGGTCCCTTACTTCTACCAGAAGGGCAGACCTACTGTCTGACAATCATCGAAAGATTTACAAGATGGTCTCAAGTAATGCCTATTGCTGATAACACCGCAAAAACTGTAAGTGGTGCTCTATTCAGTGTTTGGATGTGTCGCTTTGGATGTTTTTCCACCATTACAACAGATCAAGGTCAACAATTTGAATCCCTTCTGTTTCGAGAGTTGACCAATATGCTTGGCACTACCAGAATCAGAACAACTGTTTTCCACCCTCCAGTCAAATGGTTTAGTGGAACGTTTTCACCGCGTCCTAAAAGGTGCTCTAAAGGCTCATGAAAATCCTAAATGGACTGAATGTTTACCTGCCATTTTACTTGAAATTAGAGCTGCTATGAAAACAGATAGATATAAGTGCATCCAGTTCTGACCTAGTACGGTGTTTCACTGAAACTTCTAGCAGATTTGTGCAAAGAAATTTCACCGTATAAAATTTCACAAAACAATTTTGTTTAATAATTGCGGGAAAGAATGAATAACATCAATCCCATCCCCACATCACACCATGGGAAATCCAAGGCTTTTATGCAAGGCTTTTTAAAACTTGTTCATTTGGATTTCTTTCAGTGGATAAAGTCAGTCCACCCCTGTGACAACCCTAAACTGGTCCTCATGCAGTACTTTCACGAGAGAGCAAAATCATCACTATCGATTTAAATGGGAAGAAAAGTTGTGTCTCACTTGAGTCACTTATCTTCAATGACTCACATGAGACTGATTACCCTGAAACTCAATCAAAAGAAAAGAAATTACCAGAAGATCCTGAGACTGTAATAAAAACACGAGTGACTAAATCTGGTAGATGTGTAAAATTTAATAAGAGGTTCATAACTGAAATTTGTTAAAATATTTTGTATATAATCTTAAAATTGCATCATATATTACATTTAAATTTTTCCAGATATATACATATTCATATTTTAGAAAGTAAATCATTTTTTCTTTATACTTTATAACATTTTGCTTTCAAGGACACACATTCATTATGGCATACACAAGTGAATTGTTTATTATAATCAGAGATTACTGTTTTCTTTATCTATTGATTTAATATGCCACATTCATATGCCACGTTATTTTCATATTATTTGACTCGTAAATTTGCTTCAGTTAACTCTCAAAGAACAATGTCTACATGAAAAATTTTTTTTTAAAATTCATTGTACACTGCTGGCCACTGTAAATGCAACACCCTGAAGGAAACATGCAAATAACATGAAATTTACAACATGCATTAACAGAGGTGAGACATGCAAATGATTAGAATTTCAGCGCAGACGCACATCACGCGCGCCTGTGGCGCCACTTCAAAGCGCTATTTAAGGCTTGGAGATTTCGACGATTTCAAGTTCGGCAATTGTGTTTATCTTGTGGTTTTTAAAAAAAAAAACGACCAATTATGCCTCGTCGAAAACAGCGATCATCTTTTGATCAAGTATCCGATTTCGACAGAGGAAGGATAGTGGCCTACCGAGATTGTGGATTATCTTTCAGGGAAATCGGTAGTCGTGTTGGACGAAATCAAACAACTGTAATGCGGATATGTGATCGTTGGATGCAGGAGGGTACGACGGACCGGCGTGTTCGATCGCATCCACCTCAGCGCACCACTTCACGTGATGACAGGCAAATTGTGCGCATGGCAGTGACGGATCGCTCAGTCACATCACGAACCATAGCACAGCACATGCAGTCTGTAACGCATCATCCAGTGTCTGCGCGTACCATTCGACGCCGTTTACAGCAGAGTGGTCTGTCCGCAAGACGTCCATTGCTTTGTCTACCATTGACGCAGAACCACAGACATCACCGCCGCCAATGGTGCGATGACAGAAGGATGTGGACGGCAGAATGGAATGAAATTGTCTTTACTGACGAGTCACGCTTCTGACTGCAACACCACGATGGTCGCATTCGAGTATGGAGACACCGTGAAGAGAGGATGCTGAACAGCTGAGTTATGCACCGCCACGCTGGTCCTGCACCCGGTATTATGGTATGGGGCGGTATTGGATATCACTCTCGCACACATCTAGTACTCATTGCCGGTACTTTAAACAGCCAGCGCTACATCTCCGAGGTGTTGGAGCCAGTTGTCCTGCCTTACCTTCAGGGCTTGCCCATAGCCATATTTCAACAGGATAATGCGCGACCACACGTGGCACGCATTGTCCAACGGTTTTTCGTCTATCGCCAGATTGAATTGCTTCCCTGGCCGCCTCGCTCTCCGGATATTTCGCCGATAGAAAACATGTGGTCCATGGTTGCTCTACGATTGACCCAGATTCCATCCCCAGCTGCCACACCAGATCAACTTTGGCAACGTGTGGAAGCTGCTTGGTCTGCTGTACCCCAAGAACTCATCCAAAGTCTCTTTGAATCAATGCCGAGGCGTGTGGCAGCGGTGATCTCCAACAATGGCGGTTACTCTGGCTACTGATTTTGGCAGAAACCACACTTCACAGAAGTCTATAAATTTAATCATTTAATACTTCTTCAACATGATATCTACAAAATAAATTTTGTTGTGATATCTCTTGTCTTTCTTGGTGTTGCAATTTGGGTGGCCAGCAGTGTATATTTAACATTTCCTTTTGACATTTTGTCGTTCCTTCACAAAGTTCATTCACCGGAGGGATAGTCTTGTAGTGATAACTTATTTTTTCGAATTTAAATTTCTTTTATTTCTGTACAGTAGATGGCACCACTATTCAGTGTCATTTTATGGTGCCCGATACCGATAGGTGGCGTTGCACTCTTTTGACTCGAGTAATTTTTGATGTGTGCGAGCACTACGCTCGAAGATATGTAACCTGTATGTAACGAAAGATCTAGCATTACCTTTTCCTGAAATAAAGTTGTTTATTTGATATCTGCTTCCGTCTACTTTATGCATCCAAGTACATAACAGGGGAAAAGATAACCTTTAATAAAATTTTATCATTTTGTTTTGAGGGCATACTGAGGTATGACCCGTTTTTTCTTTTTATATTTTTCTTTTTAAATTTTTTGACATATACAGAGGCTGTTCACACATTTTTTAGACGATGTATATTGTATTTACAAAACTAAATTACATATAATTCTTGTGTTTTAAATATTCTATTTGACATCCCTTATTCTGAACTATCTTTCGACACCGCAATTTCCAGGATAATAATGCCTTTTGAAGTGTCAGAAGAGGTATTCTATCCCATTCCTCCTGAACAGCTTTCCAGAGTCCTGTAAGGGTTTTGGGACGACGTTTGGATAATGCAGATTTTAAAAGTCCGAAAGCACAAAAATCCATAGGTGATACACCGGGAGATTTAGTAGGGATATCAGTGAAAGGTATGGCCTTGATACCAGTTTTTTGTTCAATTTCTTTTAGGAAATTTACAGTGGATTTTGATGTGTGACTGCCAGCTTTGTCCTGATGGAGTCTCACAGATTGATGGCACTGTGGGTAAAGCGATTGTATTTCATTCAGAAAAATTGGCGATATAATATGTTCCTGATAGTATTTGGAGTTAATCTTGACATTTTTTCCACTCTTTTTTTTTAACTTGCCATTATAAGAAAAACCAGCAACAATCATGAATCCCTTAGAAAAACTTTCTTTCGATTCTTTGAACCATGTACTTAAATTTTTTTCTCCCCTTTTATGATAATAAATGGCTCTTCTTTTGTTGCAATCATTTAAATACACCCATGATTCATCTATTGTGACAATTGTTTTCCATTTTTCTTTGGATAAGTGTTTCTCATATAGAATTCTGCAGCGTGTCCTGCGTTCAGCTATATGATTTGGAAGAAGACGATGCACATTGCGTTTTTTCGCTTTCTTAAGATTTAAATCAACGTTTATCATTTTGTTTACAGTGGACACCGAGCATTTTAATGATTTTGCAACTGTCCTTTGACTAGGGGGATTTTCTTTTAACATTAAACAACGTACCTTTGCAATAGTCAAAGATGTCCGTTTTTTCCTTGGATACTTGTTTCGAATTTTTGTCCCACTTGAGGCTCCAATTTGACGTTTTTTCCCTTTCTTGTTGACGATATTACCTATCGACGCTTTAGATATCACAAAACCATGACTCTCACATCGTTTTTGGATAACGGAGTATGCATATTTCTCTTCGGAAAGAGCATAAATGTAACCTTCGAACCACTGCTTTGTTAAAAACGCCATTTTGAATAAAAACAAAAGTTTCAAGCCGTAGACGATAATTTTGACTTTTAAAAACATAGTACAATTGCAATTATTTCTTTTTCAGCAAACAATTTTTTATTACCGCTTACCAAAATCGTCTAAAAAATGTGCGAACAGCCTCTGTATAAAGATGCATGAACACTTGATTTAAATAAAAAAATCATAAAAAAAATTTAAGTGGCTGATGAACAAAAGGCAAGCACATAAGTAGCTATACTTAGCGGGATTTCTGAGGAAACTGAGTTAAATAAATGCAGTTACTGAATGTAACCGTCGTTTCATTCCTCCACCCCCAACTGTAAGTCGTTTTATATGTTCAAATATCCGCCTTCTCCCGCGATTTCTTTAAATTACCTAAAGCATTCATTTTTAAATTACCTAAAGTTTCGGCGGGCCACCCGTGACCCGCGAGCCACCGGTTGATGACCCCTAGTTTAAAATATGTCAATACGAGTTACTCTGACGCTGACGGATTCTATGTGAACAGGCTCTCAGCCATCCGTAGCTATCCATGTATAAACATACATAAAGTATAATTAAAAAGAGAAATTTAAGTGGATATTTATTGCACACTCACCCCTCTGAAAATCACTTCGCACTCGCTAAATCGAGTTATTGAGGCACCAGTGGGCGGTAAGGAACTATCAACGAAGATGCAAGTGTGGGCGTTGGTATTAAAGGTTAACGACCCTTACTCTTACCGAACGAGTCCAGTGGCAAAATAGATAGGGAGGGGGGCTGATTACTGATCTTAGAGGGTTAAGAGAGTATGGATTGTTTCGAAATCAGATAAGTTTACGTAAACAAGTATATATATATGCATTTATTTATGTTCTTTTTTTCGTTTTAAGAAAAGGAAATTTATAAGCATTATTTGTTCATGATCGCAATCCGACTTTGCTCATTTAGAAGAATGAGAGAGAGAGAGAGGAATTAGGACGCAAAGTTTTTTGTTTCTCCCTCACAGAATTAATATTCAGCAACATCGTTCTTGGTAAACACCGACGATTTTTTTACAACAAGCATAACAAGATAGCAAAAGCAAAAATACCAATAAAAGCAGTGATATATATATTTTGTACATACACACACACACACACAAATCCAAAAATCTAACAAGACCCCCCCCCCCCCCCCCCCCCCACACACACACACACACACACACTCCTCATAGTAATGAATATGTTTGATATGTAAAATTTAATTGGAAAATATTAATTTTCAGTTTCAAATTGAAAGAAAAACAAAGAATTATAACTCGAATATGAAGCACATCTTCTCAGGGAGTACTCAACCTACAGCGGTTATCACTAACATATTTGAAATACAACTTAGATTATAAAAAAAATGCTTCCTGTTGTCATAAGCTGTTCAATTTTGATTTTAATCAGTAATGTCTCATTTTTTCCTCATGCATATACGTTTGCTGAATAATTTATGCAAATGCATTAATTTTCTTTACTGACTGCTTTTAAAAAATAAAATAAAAGTGTAAAAATCTCACTGTGACAAGATTGTACTCTCTTATAGGGCCCCGGGTTGCCCTATTTGGTCGGCGGATCTGTATTGTCCGTCCGGCGCCCAGGCCCTCAATAATGACACTGTTTACCGAACATGGGAAATCAACCCACGGCTGCGTATACAGGTTTTGCTGCGTAGCGACCGGTCTTCAGTTTCACGCGCTTATGGTCTCCCGACCGGGAAGCATTATTTTGTGAATTGTACTCTCTTATTCACATTATTTAATTCATTTTTCCCTCCTCTGATCATCGGAAATTCGTGCTGCTGCTTTTTCGTTCCACAAGTGGATAGATTGAACAAAATCTTTAAAATTATGCAGTCACAAATCGTTGAAGTAAGATATATTGAGATTCGTTCGCTGCAAATGCAGTATATGAAATACTGAGAAATCAAATAAAAGTTACTGTGGAGCAAATGGCATTGCATCATTAGCGGTTCGATCAATCACATATAAGCGTTTGTTGGAGAGCGTTTCGGTGCTGGCGTCATCTGGTGTTCATATTAGTAAGTACAAAATCCAATTCGCATTCATCATAGTCTCCTGTCCTATTCGCATTCTTCCCCACTCGTGATTGGATGTCAGAGGGGATACAGTAAAACTCTGACTAAAATATCTCGGACGTTGTTACAAAATGCTTCTCAAAATTGAATTTCACTTAAAGTACAGTTTGTAATTACTCTCAAAATGACGCTTAAAATATCGAGAATAGTAGATCCTAAAGTTTCCCTGGAAATTTCAATACATTGTTGAAACCTGCGACTGCTGCTTGAACTGTGTTTCCGAACATTGCAGAAAATATTTCTTCAAATGTATCTCGACATGGTGTTGAAACGGCTTGCGAAATATCGAACGAAAGTTCTAGTAAAATTTTGTCGGAAATGTCTATAAAAGGGCACGCAGAAAACGTTTTGCCCAAAATCTGAAACAAAATATAGTTTAATTTGACTCGAAACGTTGCTCTAAATGACGTAAATGTTGCAGAAAATGTCTTGCTAAGGTCGAGAGGTACAACCTAGGAGATACGTTGTGAAATTACTGGAGGAATTTCGAATTCCTGCAATTCAAAATATCCTATCAAAATTTCCTTTCAAGATGTCGCATGAAGTGTCGGCTAAAAACTTGTCGGCCGTAACAAAGCCACCATAAAGATGGTATTTCAGATTACTTCAAGCATAGTATAAGTACCTGTATGAATTCAATAGTAATCATGCTCAATTGTCTCATATCCTATTAAATCATCATTAAAATTATCTACAATTATTCATTTGTTTTAGAATTAAGGCATGAAGAGCAATAATTAGTGTTCTAAAACATACAATGAAACATTTTTAAACGTGCAAGATTCCTACGCATCTAGAGAGACCTTGAATTGTCCCGGAAGATGATAGGAATGTAAATGGTAAAAGCCAAGGTGAAGTGAAGTTCGTGGAAAACTTGATTTCATTTTATAAGCTAGAAATATGAAAATTTTTTGCTGGTTTCAGCAGAGGAGGAAACCAGCAAACCAGTAAAGTTCCGTAGTGGAGATTTTTTAATTCTAATTTCTATCCAATTATTCGCCAGGTATTTAGACAATCAGTTATTTAGACATGTATGTTTAAATAAATTGCAAGAGAGATCGTTTAATCACTCTTTTCCAAAGCAAAAAGCAGGTCGGAGTGTAGAAAAAAACGTGGCAAAAGAAAAGTTCAAAAGGAACATTTCACATAAATATGCAGAATTAAATGAAAGTATTATAAAGAATGAAAAACTGATAAAACGAATTTTCAGGGTGTTATCCCGAAATCAGATAGTTTAAAAAGACATCTTTCTCTAAATT
Organism: Dolomedes plantarius; assembly: GCA_907164885.2. Taxonomy (NCBI): domain Eukaryota; kingdom Metazoa; phylum Arthropoda; class Arachnida; order Araneae; family Dolomedidae; genus Dolomedes; species Dolomedes plantarius. The sequence continues at coordinate 50,394,097 of OU015493.1, read as the reverse complement.
TTTTAAAGCAAGTTCTTTGAAAATTTTAACGGAATTCGTAGCAGGAAAAAAGAGAGTTGAGATATGTGGAAATTTTCTGGTGGTTTTATTGATAAGTATGAAATCAATCTGTATTTTCACTACATTATTTATTGACTTGTTATCAAATGCTTCTAGGAGAAGGGATCTAACCATAGTCCTTGTGTTCGAGCCACAAGGGTCCCGTGCATTTGAAGTGCCACTTGATATACTTTCAAAGTTTTCAGTTCACCTTCATGGTAGTAAACGAGTCCCTTTTCCTTCTAATTCATTCTCGAAACTATATCAGTTTAGCAGGCATAGCCACATAAAAAGCACAAGGTTGAGATAACCAGGGCTGAATACTTCTACCATTCCGGTTTACCCCATAGACAGACATGCACTAAATAATCAAACGATGGAAGAATTTAAATTTCCGTACTTTACAAAATCGTCTCGATTTGCAAAAATTTTACCATGTCATGCTGAAAGTCCCATGAAATTGGACTCGCGATAGTTCACCCATCATGCCATAAAGCGATTTATCTTAAAATTTAGATTACAGATCATCTTAAAATTCTTTTACGAGATCTTTTATGTTTGATGCATTGTAATTTTACAATTTCTTACAGGATACACGTAATCCACAAGAAGACAGCTTCTTAAAATCCATTGGGAAAAATAATAAATTATAAATAACATTTATTAATATTATTATTAGTGATAAATTTTTATTAATCATAAATAATTTTAATTAATTTTTTAATTGTGGATTCTAAGAAGCTGTGTGTTCTCATTATTAGTTTTTTAAAATGCTAACAGATGGCAGCATCTGACATATTTCAGAAGACTTCCTCCTGCACTGGCCGCGACAGCCTGAGAGGCCACAAGTGCAATTCTAGCACCATAGTCAGCCCTATAACTGATAAGTAGGGGTACGTAAATTTCGCAAAAAAAATTACAATATATAAAATTTCGTATTTATTCTCAAAAATATATTGATATAAATTTAAAAGTTTCGCATTTTTTTTATAAGAAATCCCAATTTTATTTACTTGGTTAGGTAAGTATCAAAATTCTTAGTTAAAAGCTAACGTTGTAGTAGTTTCCACATTCTCTTCCTTAAGTCTTTAGCAATAAGTAATAAGCAAATTTCGAGAGGGGGATCTCTCATTTAAAGACCGTGGATGGTCTTAGATAAATAATTATGTTAATAAATTATTGCTTTTACTACCTAATTTCGCTTAAAAAGCCTTTTGTCACCTAGTTTTCACCGAAAATTAGTAAAAATATAATTTTCGCACTTATTCGTCCATAATGGCACATTTCGCATTTATTCGCATCTATTTCGTAAATACGAAAATTACATATCCCTACTGATAAGCAATCCAGTCATGTCGAGGTATCGGTCGTTCGCCTCCCTTATCATATGGCTGATGTTTTGATCGACAGCAGTATAAGGTCGTCATAGAGTCCATCACGACAGCTGTGTGTTCCTTAATATTTTTTTCTCGTTAGCTTGGCTTTTAAACGTCTTAATTTCAATTATTCAGTCCGAAAGGTGGTTAAAGTGGAGCCCACTTTGCTTTCTAGGTTCTCGATAAAAGAAGTAAAAAACGAAACAAAACTAATGTCTCCGTGAAATTGATCTCCTGTCTCAGGGTCAATAGCGAGGTCAATCATAAAGCCCTTCCTAGGCGGATCTAAGCAGGGGTGATAGAGGAAGATGCAGAGACCCTCGGTTACTGGGCAGTGGTCAGGTCTGCATTACTGTGCACAAGATTTTTTATTTAAATTTAATTTAAGAGAAATTTATATTAACTGTGCGGCCGAAGAATCTTTTGATTATAAAGTTATTTAGAAATCTTCAATAACTCTTAACTTTCCTACGCTTGTATTAATTGCTAAGTGTAAACCCCGAAAATTATACAGACAGAGAGAAAATAAACGCGTCTGAGTCCCAATAAATTTATATAACCACTAAATCTTCAGCCAAGAAAAGTATTTATTAATAATTACAAGATAAAAAGAACTTTTTATATACCATGTTTTTAAATTTTCTGTTGAATCATATAAACTTGACAATTCTATGTATAAATAAATACTTTTTAAAATTTTTTTATGAATTATCCCATCAACTTGAAAGAAAATAAAGTTAATTGGAAGTTAACTTGCGTTTAACTTTTCGTTCCCGTCCCGGCCGACAGATGGCTGCACCAGTCTACACAACAAAATTAACTGAAAACGGATTCAATTCTGCTTAAAGATGGCTAAAAGTATTAAAATAATCCATTGTCATAGTGTTGTGAGCTATTCTAAAAGTTGCAAATGTCCAGCTAGTCGGGAAGTTAGTTAAAAATCGAATGCAAGGTTTGTACCTGACAAACAAACACACACACACACACACACACAAACAAACAAATAAACAAGAAAGCGAGTTAATAAAAACATGGTAAAAATTTAAGTAATTGACACCGTTACCTGAATGTTATATCTCCGTTTTTATCACCGTTGCATGTCTATTTTGGGCACTGTTGTCTGCATTCCAGAACGTAACTCGAAGAAGATGGAAAGAATGTGCCATCATTTTGCAAATTGTGACGTAAATGTTGGATGAGCATTCGCATTTAAGTAATAGAAATTCAAGTTCCACTATGTACGCGTAAAATCAAAACCAAAAACACCTTCCAGGGAATAAAATGAATGAAAAAATAATTACAAGATAAAAAGAACTTTTTATATACCATGTTTTTAAATTTTCTGTGGAATCATATAAACTTGACAATTATATGTATTAATAAATACTTTTTAAAATTTTTTTGATGAATTATCTCATCAACTTGAAAGAAAATGAAGTTAATTGAAAGTTAACTTGCGTTTAACTTTTCGTTCCGGCCAATAGATGGCTGCACCATTCTACAAAACAAAATTAACTGAAAATAACTAAAAATCAATTTAATTCTGCTTAAAAATGGCTAAAAGTATTAAAAGAATGCATTGTTGTCGTGTTCTGGGCTATTCTAAAAGTTTCAAATGTCTAGCTAGTCGGGAAGTTAGTTAAAATTTGATTGCAAGATTTGTACGGACCAAACACATAAACACACAAACAAACAAGAAAGCGAGTTAATAAAAACATGGTAAAAAATGGCCTCATACTAGTAGCAGAGCAAAGCGAGGGAAAGATAATTATTTAGGGTAAAGTACGATACTCATACCGGTGCGCCAAGTGGAGTAATAAATATTCACTGCGGCAACCTCCGAATTTATGATGAACGTAGTCGCTCGTTGGAGGAGGACATTTGTTTATGAACCGGATATTTTCGTTGTGAAACGTCGTATTTTCTGCTACTTAATAAATGTGTAATGAATTAATAACAATTGTTTTAATGCCTTATTTGTACATTTCAAAGAATTTTTTCTGTTTGAAATCTTTATTTTTCAGAATTAGAAAAAAAAGTTTCCGAGTGGGTCGGGTGGGTATTTGCTTCTAACTAAAGTAAAGTTTCATATTTTTAAAGTTGAATTTTTATGAAAATTGATATTTCTTAATATTTCGACATTTAAAAAAATATTGGTATATCCTTAATTCCTCGTATTTTTTATCAATAATTAAAAACAATTTTTTTTTTTGGGGGGGGGAGGAGTATGTGTGAGTTTAAATTTAAGTGATTTTTAATTAAAGCCAAAAAATATTTCGACATTTTTGCACGTCTACAAAACTTTGCGGACAGTTTTATACGTCCTGATTTTGTTGTCTTTCCCATTTCTCATAAAGTTTTAATTTTTTTTTGCTTTTTTTGTGAGGGATGCATGTTCAAGGTTACGCAAGCTTTTAACTGAAAGTTTATTCTGAGAAATGCTGTTTCATGCATTTCGACGGATAAAATTTTCTTTTCTACTATAATCTTTTCTTTATTTTCAATTATATTCACAGTGGATTTTGGGCCAAAAAGCCATCATCCAAAGTCTATGACTAGAGTGTTAATATTCTGGATTGATATGTCTCTAGCTTTCATGTGGCATCTTGAAGGGGTGAGATGCTTTATTGGTCTTTCTGGTGTTCAAGTTATTTGTCAAGATTTCTGAACCATTTGGAACTTTGTTTCTTTGCCCTTATCCCATGCAGATACACACACACACACACAAAACAAAAATACAAAAATAAAATCCCACAAAAAAAATACAAAAAGCAAGCAAAAACTCTATTTTTTGTAACAAACAAAAGAAAAATGCTAGTGATTTATGACAGCCTTTAAAACTGAGAGATTATAACTATAATTTTTTTTCCAATTCTGATTTGCATCCAGCGAACTACCTAAGCACAAAAAGTACCATGTATTAAATGCACTATAAATAAATAATCATGCAAGCCTATAACAGTGTACACTGGGTCCATAAATGTTCATTGGGGACTTACTTTATTCTTTAAAGAGACTCTTCACACTTGTTATCTATAATAATAAAGTACGTTAGCCATAAAATTAGAATACTTAGAGATAAAATAAAAAAAAATCGGAAAAAATGAAATTAGATGTAGTATAACGCATGATTAGGGTTACATTCTCATTACCTTCAGTTACCTTTTTATTCTTGATAGTAAAATGAATAAAGAAAATGTGTTATTTAGAGTATATTTCAGACTATTTTGATCGCACAAGAAAAGGTTATCTGATTACAGTTTTCTTTTTGTGTATCCAGCCAAATGATTTCAAGATACCCACATAGACTGGAATTCATCTGGTCAAAACTCTACAAAACAGTTCAATGCTACAGACATTCAAATCAAAATTAAGCAATACTTACAACAAATATGGGTAGTAGAAAATCAATCACATTTTCACAGACAATGGGATAGAAAAGGAATTATCAGTTTAAATTATTTTTCATAATGGAGTAAGAAACATTTTATTCTTCAGTCATATATGTATGTACTGACCGAAACAGCAAAAGTTCAATACCATATTTAACGAAAAAGTGACGAAAGAAGCAAACAAACAAACACACACACACACACACACACATATATATATATAATAATTACAAGATAAAAAGAACTTTTTATATACCATGTTCAACAGAAAATTTAATTTTCTGTTGAATCATATAAACTTGACAATTCTATGTATTAATAAATACTTTTAAAAAAAATTTTTGATGAATTATCCCATCAACTGGAAAGAAAAATGATGTTAATTAGAAGTTAACTTGCGTTTAACTTTTCGTTTCCGTCTCGGCCGATAGATGGTGCAGCTATCTATCGGCCGAGACAGATGGTGCAGGCTACAAAACAATCATTTATCGATCGGCTAGGTGATCGGCTACAAAACAAAATTAACGGAACATAACAGAAAATTAATTTAATTCTGCTTAAAGATGGCTAAAAATATTGAAAAATGCATTGTCATCGTGTTCTGAGCTATTCTAATAGTTTCAAATGTTTAGCTAGTCGGGAAGTTAGTTAAAAATCGATTGCAAGATTTGTAAGGGACAAACCCACAAACAAACAAGAAAGCAAGTTAATAAAAACATGGTAATGATAATGCCCCACCTTTTTTACTTAACGCGTATTCTATATTATTATCTTTTCAATAAAGCACAGCTCCTTTTTCTAAATTGTGACCAACAAGTAAACGAATTAACTAACTAGTTTGTCCCTTAAGGCACATGCTGAAAGTCAGGCGCCTATGTTTCAGGATGATTCAGAAACCTCGTGGCTTGCATCGCATGTTCGGAATCTTGAGTTATAGCTCACATGGTTAAGTCAGGTGTTCGGGTATGACCAGTTAGAAGAATTTTGGACTCCTACTGCCCCCATAGTATAAATACGTTGAGAACCGATTTTCGGCCCTTCCTTGCCTTGCTCTCTTGCTCTTCTGACCTGCGGTCTCTCGTCCCTTGTCCGTGTACTGCTCCCAAAAGTACAATGATGTAAGCGTATCATATTTACAAGCTCCGGCAGGGCCGGTAGCCTCTGTCGTCTTTTAGTGTTCCTCCTGCGCTTCTTGTGTCCTCCTGCGATTCTTGTGTCATCTTTGCGTCGCGTCTCTGTTCTGTGTGTTCATCAATGCCTCTCCTCTCTGGGGTTTTACCTCCCCGATGTGTTTTGGCTCTCCTGAAATTCTTCTCGTCACTCCGGCTTCGTCTAGACTGTCTTGTTTCATCTCCTCTGCATAGTTTAAAGTTAAAGTTTATCGTGCGTGTAAAGTCCACACTAGTATATAAGTCGGCAGAATGACACAAGAAGCGCATATATATATATATATATATATATATGAAACGATAACTTTTTATAACCATTAAAGGAAACGCCTATTCAAAATTCTTTTATATTATCGCATTATGATAACTCCTCTCAACCTGAATTCAACCTAGAAATAACCAAAATAAACTATTAGATTTCCCCCTAAAGCCACGCGCCAACACCGTTAAATAACGAAGAATGTTCTACAGACTTCGAGCGACGGTCACCCATATGACGTTGAGGTCAGGTGTCGTGATCTACCCAATCAGGAGTTCAGTTTCACTCGCACTCGGCGAGAAAGTTACTCCCTTTTTGGCCTTTTGTGTGTTAGCACGGGTACGGGAAATACGCAGTTTTCTCGCTGCGGGGCTTTCCCGTATGCCTGGCGTTTTCCGAACAATGAGACGGAAAAGTGTTGATCTACTGTACAAGTGTTTATCCCAAGAGAGAGATGTCAAGCGGACTCTCCAGCAATAAAAGTTTGTATTTTGGATAACAAACCGCCTCTCCCTTTCTGACGTTGGTTTGAATCTATTCTTCATTTCACCTGCCCTGTGCCACGACTGACACTCCCCCAAGCCCACAAAATGTGAATTGAGGTTTTCTACCTGATACCTGGAATAGTTCGAGTTCACCGGCCTGTTGAGCATCGCCCCGTCAAAGATATTACAGGTATCTCCATTGCCTGTCTCCCCGTCAACCCAGCCACGACTTGAGCCAGATCCGAAATACTATGAAGTTACAAGCCTTTTGCGCATCGTCCCAATCCGTTAACATTACACACACACACACACACATATATATATATATGTATATATATATATATATATATATATATATATATATATATATATATATATATATATATATACATATATATACATATATATGTTACCGTGAAAGACCGAAATCTGGGGGATGTCGACATTCTCCGGTGAATGTCAACATTCACATAGTCGCTTGGTGTATGTCCGCAATATTTGCTAAATATCCTTATTTCTCACTTACACCGGCAAATGTCGACATTCACCCTGCACTGATGGTGAATGTTGAATTAAAGCATTTTTGTTACGTTTTTAAATCATACTTTATTATTAAAACATATTATGATATATGTCAAAATAGAAGAAAGCTTAAGTAACAGCACATATAAACAAACTGTTGAACTTAAAACGAACAGTACATTCTAAATGAGAAAAGAAAATAACATCAATAATAAACTTCATTATGTGACAGACGTTATAAAATCATATTTATTGCAACAACAGCTGAGTTTTAGATCGTATACTGAACAATTCATCATTGGTAACATAATACTGTATATTTGTTTACCCTGGTTTTAAAGGTACAATTAACTTCTCTTCATCATTAATTTTGAAAACGCTAAAACGTTTTAATTGTCTGTAATCCAAAGGTGTACTGCACTTAGTTTTAGCAGAAATCACTTCAGAAAATATTCTGGAGTACTTTTCTTGAGAGCTTTTAAAGATTTCTTGACAGCATTTAAAGTAGTTTTTAGAGGTTTCTCGTTTCGACATCCACCAGAGTATACCTGTGCTTGTCGACATACACCGGTGATGGTCCGAAAGTATAAGAATATAACCAAATATTCGGTCTTTCACCGACGTATTTGGTATGTGTTGACATTCACAGGAGAATGTCGATATTCTCCAATTTCGGTCTTTCGCGGTAACATATATATATATATATATATATATATATATATATATATATATATATATATATATATATATATACATATATATGTATACATTATATATATATACACATATATATATATACATATATATATATATATATATATACATATATATATACATATACATATACATATATATATATACATATTTATATATATATACATATATATATATATATACATATACATATATATATATATATATATATATATATATATATATATATATATATATATATATATATATATATATATATATATATATATATATACATATATATATACATATATATATACATATATATATACATATATATTTATATATATACATATATATTTATATATATATATATATATATATATATATATATATATATATATATATATATATATATATATATATATATATATATATATATATATATATATACGGGGGCTGTCCATAAAGTATCCGAATTTAATTTATAACTAAAAAAATATAATGGATATACATACTTCAGTTTAATCCCCTTCAAAGTATCGTCCTTGAGAAGCAACACACTTAGCCCAACGTTGTTGCCACTCTTGGAAGCAGGATTGGAAGTCGTTCTTTGGAATGGTCAACAGCTGTTTGATCGCTTTTTGTTTGATGGTCGTCACATCCTCAAACTGTCGACCTTTAATCGTTTTCTTTAGCTTTGGAAATGCAAAAAAGTCGCACGGAGCGAGGTCTGGTGAGTAGGGAGGTTGCAGGACTTGAACGGTGCCATGTTTGGTTATAAAGTTTTAAACCTCATGTGAGGAGTGAGCAGGGGCATTATCGTGTGAAGCATCCATTTCCCAGATTTCCACTTTGCTGGTCGTTTCCTCCTCACGGAATCACGAAGTCGCCTGAGAACATCACGGTAGAACTCTTTATTAATGGTTTGTCCATCTCTCGATGGTCTGTCCACCTCCCGCAATCTCTCGAACTGTCATTCGTCGATCTGATCGCACCACAGTACGAACATGTTCCACTTGACATCATTTCTCGATGTTGATGGACGCCCTGATCGTGCATCCCTTTCCGCAGATTCCCTTCCATCTTTAAAACGTCTAAACCATTGAAACACTTGAGTTCGGCCCATAACATCATCACCGTATGCTTTCTTAAGCAAATCGAACGTTTCGGTTGCCGTTTTTCCAATTTTATTACAAAATTTGATGCAAACCGGTTGCTCAGTAGATTTCGTCATGATCCAACCCGACACGAGACTTCCACTGCGTTCACTTTTCGTTATTGCTACAAGAGAACCGCGCTTCACAGTGCTTGGATAATTGCGAACATAACAAGTTTACATATGTTTAAACATGCTAATTAGCGTGCGCACGCAGACCGGTGTCTGTATTATGTTTTATACATTCAGTTCGGATACTTTACGGACAGCCCTCGTATATATATATATATATATATATATATATATATATATATATATATATATATGGATCCGCTAACGGGGAGGTCACTATAGGGTTCTAGTTCCCAGTTAGTGAATCACTCCCTTTACTATCTATTCATTTTTTGTGCATAGGAAAGAAATAAAGAAATATTGGCGAGAAAATTTAACGCCATATAAAGTCGTAACAGAAAAACGTGACTCCAACAAGAGTGGGCCAATAGTGGGAGCCTGAACGAACTCCTGCGGAAAGCTAGTTACGCAAAATATAGGGTAAAATTTATGCTTCGACATGTATGCCTGGTCATAAGGACGCGCATAAATTTCGAAGAACAATCTCCGGGCAAAAAAAAGAACAAAAACCATCAAAAAATAATTCGCAGATAATGTTGATGGGGAGAGCTGCCGCAAAATTCTCTACACAAGTGATTTAAAGCTAAACTGTAGGTCCGCTGCCATCTATTATGTCGAAATTTTATCGGTGAAGTAAAGGAGAAAAAAATATCAGATAGGAGCACATGAAAACTACCATAAAAACTCTGGTAAAGGAGATATTTCCGTGACACCTTTGACAGGTGCTGTCATGTTACAGACAGAACCTCCGATCAATCTGGTAATTCATCTTCTACAAGTTTCGAACAATTACTTCTGACCTCCTGAAAGGAAGATTGTTTTTCAGGCGGGTAAGCTATTGCCATCAGAATCACTAGATTCGATCAAAATGCAGGAAATGCTTGGAATTTAATTTCCTTTAGGGAATAGAAATTGCGTGTTTTTCCTTTTATTACGAAGTTTTGAATTTTGTTGAGGATGGAATCAATTATATTCCAACAGAGCGAAGGGATGAAAGAGATTTGCGATTAAAAGTGGGCAACAAATTTAAATTTGTCGAAAAACTTCGTTAGTTCTGTCTCGTCGTCTTTTGTAAAAAATGGAATTTTTTTCGAAATGCACGAAGACGATTGAAAGATATATTATATGATATTAGATCAAAATAGTACGCAATCTTGCGAAATTGCTTTCATAAATCGACTGAAGGTCAAATTTTCCTCGATTATTTTCCTTAGCTGCGCGTTGCGATTCCTGATGGTGGCCGAAAAATTTTAAAATCTAGGAATATAGCCTAATGTAGGATTTACAAGGAAAAAAAACAAAGTAGAGGAAGATGTAATAAATCTGATTCGAACATTCTATTCAACTATTCTGCTAGTCGCACCTGCATTTTGTTCTACAGGTTGGTCATAAAAAATTTTTGCCGATACATGGACCTCTAGCGGCCGTTCCGTTCAACCGATCGAGATGAGATTTCAGAGTTATTCAGAGGTATGAGCTCGGGATTCTGCGAACCGCAACAAAGAAGCGCTCACGGTTACGGTTATAGGTACAGAAACTCGAAATTTTCGAATGACAATGCCCACTTTTTCTCGTCGCAAAATGCTCAGCGCATGCAAAAACCCTAAACAACGTTGGAACGGCACGCGTATCACAAAAAACGGACGCATTATTCACGCTTAAAAAACAGCTTTGTGAACGGCCTACAAAAACACGATCGGGCCGCACGGAGGAAATTTGCACATGACAGAGGCAAGACACCAATCACTGATGACAACACAGATCGGACAAAAGAAAACTTTTATTTGGATTACACATTTTCTACATTGGTGCTATCATCCTGTTTTTGTTGGCTGTTCGCAGAGCTGTTTTTTGTGCGTGCATAACGCGTCCATTTTTTGTGATACACGTATCGTTCCAATACTCTTTCGGGTTTTCGCATGCGCTGAGCATTTCGAAGGTAAAAGGTGGGAGTTGCTATTCGAAAATTTCGAGTTTCTATACCTTTAACCGTAACCGCGAGTGCCATTTTGTTGCCGTTCACAGAATCCCGAGCTCATACCTCTGAACTATATCCGAAATCTCATCTCGACCAATTGAACGTAACAGCCGCTAGAGGTCCATATATCGGTAAAGTTTGTGTATGACCACCCTGTATATTTCTATTTTACGTTAAGGATTCTTCTACTGTACTTCAATGGTTTTGGAATATTGTAACAGCAACTTTCAGATTCACGCTAAATGTCCGGATTATTGGTATTAGTAAACTCTATACGTGCCAACAAAAAGATTCCTTATTTAGCAATCCCATCTTCAGGAGCCTGTGCTGTGCTCACATTGTATGATTGGTTCTATTGCTTCGTTATGATCATCTGTCTCATGTCTCCATCAAGACTAAGGGCTCTGCTTTATTACTGTGGACAATTTTTGAGATAATAAAGTAAAAGTGACTACAAAGCGTAAGGAATAAAGACTTTCAGTAATCTTACTGGTTGAAGTTCTTTTTGGAACGTCATTACCTCAGTCGACTTCTGCCGATAGTAGCTTTCTAAGTGAGTGTGACGCCCCAAAGCAGACGTCTTTTCAAATGTTACCTGATGTAGGTTCGTTAAGAAACAGCTTTCGATTCACAGCCCCAATATTTATTACAACAAACAAGGGCAGACATCTAAGACATATTTACAGTTAACTTGCTACATCATCGTCTGATCTCTCTGTACGGAACAGGCCAATTCTCTACAGACTTCAAACTTCAGGGGCTCGCACAGCGCCCTCTTCTACCGAAATTCATCGGCCGCAACAGTGAGCAACGGCCCGCTTCAGTATGTATTTGGCATCAGCGTAAACACTCACCAGTTTACGTCCAAAACAAGTGACTTTTGAATGGCCTAAGGCTATCGACACCAAACTCATTACCCACGGTTCGTCTTAAAATTGGCTGATTTGCTAAGTAGGGTAAATTTAAATAAATGTTTCTATATGTTTTATTCCCTGTTATTCCTCACAATTCGAGTATACAATTCGAGTCATGGAAGGTTACTTTAGAGCTCTAAACCAACCAACCAACCGACAATATATTACGGTGGCAATCTCAGTCGGGAATAGGTTCCGTGCAATGTCCATACTGCTTTGATTTGGTAATGAGAGACTAAATTTTCTTTTATAATTAGTCATCAATGAAATATCTGTTTTGAGAAATTAGCAATTTTATTTAACTTTATTAATCGTTATCCCAAGAGCGCCGTGATTTAGTTTTTGTGGAATTAAGGAAAATTTTACGAATCCCATGTTGCCTTGCTAAGCTTCCAAATCAATTATTTACTCGTTTACTTAATCACCTTGATTGAAACCAAAGAACTAAATATTAACTATGTGATTTTCAACTGTAACTCAATATAGCAATCTCTTATGTAATATGGTAATCGAGGGTGAATAGGAAAAAAAAATTAATCTCGAACCAAATTATAAAGTTTTCCATTCTTGATTGCATATAATTATCAAAGAAACTTATATCCCAGTCAAAATAGGTTTTATGGCTAAAAAAAAATGAAAGTTTTGAAAATTGGTGGAGATGTTTGTTTAGGCATGCTAATGAACATACTAAAAGTCCTCACCGATCAGACTTGAGCTTTCGTCGCCATCTTGGAAAATGTGTACACTTTTTTGGTTTTTTGTAAGTAACTTGAGAAATATTGATTTTATGTAAAAAATTTGAGTACAAACATTGAAGAGCACTAAATTGTGAACAAAAACGTCATTTACACTTTTTTTTATAAATCGAACACGAACAAAGATAATTGACTTTGAAAGGAGCGAACCATCACACCTGGGACGCGGATGCGCGGATCATCCCCATCGCGATGGGGGGATGACCCGCGCATGTGCGCCAAAAGTCATGTATACTCACGTTTGTCAAATCTCTGCATATCAAAGCTCAAGAGAAAGTTGCAACAACACCCAATCCATTGTTATTAGGTTGTATTGTGAGGCTTGGTGGATTCTATATTTTTATGTCATACTTAGGCTGCATTGGGTACATAATGGCTGGAGGTGAGTTAAAAAAAATATTAACTTTGATGTACGTAACTACGTAAGTAGAAAAAAAGTTGCCTGGCCATTCATACGCTAGAAAAATCCTACCTCATTTATCTACCCAAACATCTTTAGCAAAAATAATTTTTGACGCCATGGACATATCTGATTTCAAAGCAATAATCTCCATGGGTTGTTTACAGATGTTGAAGGCATTTTTTGTGTTTTTGCAAATAACTTGGAAAATATTAACTTTATGTAAAAAAAGTTTAATACAAAACTTAAAGAAAATTAAATTGTGTACGAAAAATATTAAATACATTTTGTCGTAACCCTAACACGTACAAATATATTGACTATTAAATGCGCGTTTATTATGGAGGTAGCGTCCAAGTCTCGTTGCAGGTACTTTCCTTTGAATTATCTCCACTCTCTCATTGCGGCATTCTTTAAACACAAGAAAATAGACTTTGATGCGTTTTGGTATGCAGATAATTGATCATTATTAATTTTATAAACGAATGTAATAAACTTGGATGTATTCACTACCGTATTTTCATTGTGTATAATTTTTTAAGCTTACTTACTTTATGGTTGACGTGCTTTTTTTCGGTACGGGATTGTTCGCGTTGTTAGCCTTGAAAAGATCATCTATGGGGCAGCTAGCATCACTTCATTCATCAATTCATTTTATTGGATCGTCATGATCTACAGGGCAATAACTTCAGTGAGGTATGTCGTTGTGACATACGTACTCTATTGCAGTTATTGCAGGCCGTTTTGCAGTTGATGCCTGCTTTCCGACACACGCATCATTCTCCCCAGTCAGTCTTGCTGTTGCAAAACACTATGCTTAAAACTGAATCGGAGCCACTGCATCCATAGTTGTGATGGACACGAGGGTTTTCTCTTGACGTTTACAGTCCCACACTTCAGGATTCAATTCAATCCCAAACCACTTCTGCACTTGGTGATACAACCGAAAGGAAAGTAGCCTGGCTTCCTCTTCAGTTGAGGGAAGAGCCAAAATGTATTGGTTTTATTTTAGTGTCAAATTTTGCGAAGCATTTGTACCTAAACTTATTTAGGGACTGTTCACTGGAATGTGCTCCATACCAGATCAGAAAAAAGCATTCTCCTGCTTGAACCATCGTTGTGCGATGAGTTGCATTTATTAACTACTATCACGTTGTCTTCCATATCTTTAATTTGGAACATTTTTATGCAAAGTTTCTTTCTTTTGTTGAATGCTGCAGAAGTAGTATCACATCCGCTGAACGCATGTAGAAAAAGGATACTTTGGTAAGTCCCGATGATTGTATTTCATTTGATGAATATATTTTTTTGTTTGATTTCCTTTTGCGTGGTTTGACAGGGAAAATATCTTTTTTCTGTAGGAGTGAAAGCTGTTAATAGAACCAGGTGGTCAATATCTTCACCGATGGTTAGAACGATGTTGTTACCAGAACATGCTTCATTAATTGCAGTATTTATAATGAGAATGTCGGCGTCGTCATTTCTTTGTCGGAATCGAATCCCATTGTTTTTCACCTCAGCTGATAGAATGCTGATCAATTCGCTCTTGTTGTTTTCATTTGAAAGAAACTATTCCTGTTGAACAGTAACTCGCATGTTTCCATCAAAATTTTTGTCTGCAGATTTTTTCACTATAGACCGTATATTTTGTTCAATTTTTTATAGTGTTAGTGGTGTTGGATTAGCCATTAAAAACGACTATACAGCTGGTACCATAATGCTTTTTATATAGTTAACTTAATTTATGCAAACTGCCGAAAAAGTTAATTGTGTTCCCCATTTGACGCGGTGTAGGAGATAACCTCCTGAACTGCGTCAACATTGTGGACAGTGGTTAAGGTCTTAGTTTGGAACTTCAAAAATGTCGTACATGGCCAATGTTGTTGTCTCTCGCATACCAGATTCATTAAATAGAGCCAACGGAAAAGGAGCTAACTCATATTCTAAATAAATGCTAGGTCTTCGTCGTTTTGTTTAGAAATCGCTATCCTCTGGAAAAGCAGCAACGGGTTTACTACAATATTAAAACCGTTTCTTTCACCGTACAATTGACGGTGATCAAGCTTTCATAAGGTCTACCATTTCAAAGTACTGAACCCAGAGGGCTGCAGTAGGGCCAGTCTCTTTCAACTGCTTCAAAGTCATCCTCATTTTAATCTCATATACGAGGGCTCGCATAAGTATGTCCGTTTATGGTTTCTAGCGATAGTAGTTCAGTAGCAAAATCTCTAAACAACTCATGGAGATTATTGCTTTTGAAATCAGATATATCCATGGCGTCAAAAATTATTTTTGCTAAAGCTGTTTGGGTAATTAAATAAGCTAGGATTTTTCTAACGTATGCATAGCCAGGCAACATTTTTTCTACTAACATAGTGTCATACATCAAAGTTAGCATTTATTTTTACCCACCTCCAGCCATTATGTACCCAATACAGCCTAAGTATGACATAAAAATATAGAATCCACCAAGCCTCACAATACAACCTGATAACAATGGATTGGGTTTTGTTGCAACTTTCTCTTGAGCATTGATATACAGAGATTTGACAAACGTGAGTATACAAGACTTTTGGCGCACATGCGCGGGTCATCCCCCCCATCTCGATGGGGATGATCCGCGCATCCGCGTCCCAGGTGTGATGGTTCGCTCCTTTCAAAGTCAATTATCTTTGTTCGTGTTCGATTTATATAAAAAATGTAAATGACGTTTTTGTTCACAATTTAATGCTCTTCAATTTTAAAGTTCAAACTTTTTACATAAAATTAATATTTCTCAAGTTACTTGCAAAAAACCAAAAAAGTGTACACATTTTCCAAGATGGCGGCGAAAGCTCAAGTCTGATCGGTGGGGACTTTTAGTATGTTCATTAGCATGCCTAAACAAACATCTCCGCCAATTTTCAAAACTTTCATATTTTTTTTAGCCATTCGTCAAAATCAGGTCTATTTTGACTGGGGTATTAGAAGATGTTTGAACATCAGTAAAAAGGGAAAATCTCGATGTGGAAGACTAAATAATAGTAGACTGTGATTAAAAACTAGGCACTCATTACTAGAAATACTATGCTTTGTAGTGACCGGTGTGTTGGAAAATGCTGAAGCTTTCTTTCTTGGTCCCTTTGGGACCAAATATGTAGCTTTCATGAAAGTAAAAATACATACATATTTCTATGAGGTTTTTTTAAAAAATAATATTAATAATAATAATGCCTAACATCACCCGCTAGCCTTATCTCAAAAGACGGCAAATCATTCCCTCTTCTCTACAGATTTCTCAATGTGTACACATACAGGCATAAAATGATTTAAAAATTGCCCTTTTCTCGACATTATTATACTGTTGCGTCATCTTACCTCCTCACTAGACGGCGCTTCTAACGCGCGCCGAAAACAGATAATGTAACTGTAACTTTTAGTTTTTAGTTCGCTCTTCAGAATGTGCTGTGTGGTGTTGTGGTGCGTTCGTCCATCAAAGTGTTTTATAGGAAATCAAGTCGTTTTTACTCATTGCTCTAAAGAAATATTTCCGACATATAACATATACACTGCCCTCCAAAAGTTAAGGTACAACATGTTTTTTATGTGTAATTTAAAAATGAATGAACAAAGAAACAAGAATTTTGGACGAAATGTGCACTAAACAGTTCTTTATTAAATGCGACAAAGGATTTTACACAATTTACATAATTTACATGCGTTACAGCAAAAAAGCACTCTTGGCTGAAAACTCCCTTATTAGAGAAAACAGTACATCACAGTTTAATGAGGAAAAATGTCATGAAAACATAAAAACAATGGTTTCTAATAACGAATATGTCCACCCCTACCTGTAATGCATTGTCAGCACCGACTTTCTATGCTGCTAATTAAGTTGTCGGACATCGAAATGGGATGCGAAGACCGGACACGGAGTAAACGTTGTTCCAGCTCATGTAACGACCTTGGAGGAGGACATAGAGCAGCAACGTGTCTGCAAAGGTAGTCCTAAACATGCTCTATCCGATTCCGGTCTGGAGATCGAGCTGGCCATTCCTTTTGCTCCAAACCGTGACCCTCATGATAATCCTCTACAAGCACAGATCAGTGAGGGCTTGTATTATCACCCATTAGAAGGAATTCGTTGTCAATAGCAGAGGCATATGGGCGGACATATTGATCAAGGATCTCGTCCCGATATCTTACATCAATCAGAGTTCCTATACGAACACCTGCAGGTCAGGGTGACCACCGGGAGAGATTCCTGCCCAAACCATGATTCCTCCAAATCTGTAACTGTCTTTGAGCAATGTTGGATTAGTTGTATCTGGTGCCTTGTTCCCTCCAGATCAGCAGACGCCCTGAATCGCTCCCTAGTGTGAACCTAGACTCCCTTGTGAAGAGTACAGAAGCCAATTGCTGTCTAGTTCAGGAAACGTGTTCCCTTGCCCAACATAGACGGGCACTTTTCTGTCGTCGGTTTTGTGGGACCCACACAACTGGTCGTTTTGCATAGAGACCACAATTGTGATGGCGTCTTCGCACCGTAGTAGCGGATATTCCTGTCCTTGAAGCGATAAAATGATCTGAAACAAGCTGAGGCACAGTAATGCTTCTCCTTCTTCGGGCCGAAAGAGCTAGAAAGTGGTCTCTCGCAGGTATTATAACTGACGGTTGGCCTGCAACATGTCTTCTACACACACAATCTTCTAATGTAAACTGATTCCACAGTCGTTGGACTACACTTCGAGACACATTGAGACGTCTAGCAGCATCAGCTTGTGACAATCCCATTTCCCTCCATCCGATCACCCGCCACCTTAAAGAATCGAGTAAACGACTTTTCAGAGACGTTGGTAGACTCTCCTGGATACTGTCAACGAAACTGCCTATAAAAAGTGAAAATAAACAATCATGCACAATACTTACACACAAAGTTAGGAAAGATTGATTTTTCCACATTGTCTCTTACTCTTATATAAATGACAATTTTTTAAAATGAAAGCGGTGACAAAGGTTTTTTGGAATGAAGTTCTTTTACGCGGCTTACAGTAGAGTGAACTGGCAGGAATCGTCACGTAACGAAAAAGCGTTATGCCCCCCTTCATAAGATCTTTTTTTCAAGGACTCTGTGGCTGAATGGTTATCGCATTGGACTACGGAGTATCGAACTATCGCACTACGGAGCGAGAGGTCCCAGGTTCAAATCCTCGCACAAGCGCTGGCCGTTTCTATTCCCACTCATTCTTGGAATAGCGCAGTATATATATATATATATATATATATATATATATAAATAATCAATAGAAATCTACATATTAAATAACGTTTAGGGTTGAAAAAATAACGCAAGGAACTTCGTTCCTAACGGGGGTCCCCCGACCGTACAATTTTTCATTTTTTTGCATAAGTTTTCTTAAAGTTCGATATTATCATTCATATACACTATGAATGTTATTGTGCTTTTATTTTAATGGTGAGCGTCGAAAAACATGTTGTACCTTAACTTTTGGAGGGCAGTGTATTTACAGATGTTAAATTAAATAGTTTTGTTAAGTCACTAATGATAGCATATACGTTATGAGGTAACCAGAAAAGTTTTGGTTAAAAATATGTAGTATAAGTTTTAACTCAAATAGTAATCTTCAACCATGTTCTACGATCGGAGCTTCGCTCTGACCAATTTTTTATTTTATTTTTTCATTCTGTCATTATTGTTCCTTGAACTCTCGAAACGTTTTTGTTAGTCCCACTTTTTATTATATTTCCTACGTTTGTTTTTATTTTTGATCGCTGAAGTTTTGCGTGCATTGCTAAATAATTAACAATGGAGGCCTCGACCTATGAATTATAGTTTCCACAAGACTTCCTGAAGCTCCTGAAGTAATACTAAAAACTTCAAATGTAGTTATATTTTAAACGATCCATTCAACTAATGAAATAATAATTTTTTACAATGAATTTCAGCAAGCCGAACATATATGTGTACATTGTAATAAGATTTTGCTCAGTTAGAATATAAATATAAAAGGCTGGTTTATAGAGGTATGGAAAATCAAATATTGCATTAGACTAGCAATTTCCCCCCAAAATATGCTATTATATTAAAAAAGTTAACTCAGAAAAGCTTGTCTTTTTTGTGATTTTTTTAAACACCCTAGTAACTATCAAAAATAGGTTTTGAAGTTATGTATTAAATCAACAGCTGATAAAATTATATTTTAAACTTGCTGAATACCCGTGCTTCACTACGGAGTACATTCAAATTAAATATAACGGTCAATGTATGCAATTATTGTGAAAAACAAAACAAAAAAAATATTTATAATAAAAATAACGGTCAATGTATGCAATTATTGCCGAAAAAAATATATTTATAAAAAAATTGTGACGGATATTTTTATAGACAAAATAATGTACAAGAAAATATTCAAATTACAACGGTCAATGTATGCAATCAATTTTCATGTTAAATATCCATAAAACATGCTAATCTGAATTAAATTCTTTAAAAATATCCATCTCAATTAGTCTAGTAGTTAAATTTTATATTTTACCGTATTTCAATATTTTTTTTGTCAATTTATTTCGTAGTTATGCCCGTGAGGCAAAATTAACTTGAAGTATCACAAAAAGAAAAGAAACCACGTGATCAGCATTTAATAAATTAAATTCTATAAATTAATCTTTAAAAACGTACCAAAAATCAGAAAAGGGAGGTAAAGATTCGAAAAAGATTTCATTTTAAAGGGATTTTTATGATCTTTCTCGTGATATAAATTTTATAACCGTCAAGTTATTATTTTTAATGCAAATTTTAAAAAACGTTACAAAAAACAGCTTAAAAATTTAATTAAAAAAATCTAAGAAGAATTTTTCAAAAATCTTTCTTAGTGCACCCCTACACTATAAGAAAAATCACCATGCAAAATTTCATCCCATTAGGTCCAGCGATTTAGTCTGTGCGTTATCTGTCAGTCATTTACGGAGCTGTTTTATACATATATAGATAAATAACAAGTTTTAAGATAATTAAAAAAAGACAAGTAAATGGTACATTTTGGGGTTAAGACGATAATCAGGGCCTGGTTTCAAATAAAACAAATTTTCATTCTGTAGCAGAGATAGTAAACTTATCGATCGCGGAATATCTTTCGATCGATCAGATTCACATTAGGATTTTACATTTTCGTTTTGACTTCTTCGTCGGATGAAAAAAAATCTTCATTAAATATACTTTGGATCTAATTTTGCTTGCTATCAAGCAATTGAGTAAGATTAGGAATTCAGAATTGCAATGTATACCAGTAAAATAGCTAACTCTAAGAACGGATGTTAACTTTCAAGACAAAATTTTTGAAAAACAGTTGATTAAATTACCGAATACTTGCAATTTATTTCGAAACACATTTCGACTCCAAATTGGAAAATAAAATAAGTTGTTCAGAAATTAAATTTCGAAATTCAAATAATTACATTAAAATCTGGTACTTTCTGATACAACATTCGAATTAAACAATAAAAATTTAATTTACGAATTAGCGAGTGATTTTTCATGTAAATTTAAATCTTAAGTTAGTATTTTATTCTGTTATGGAAACACACAGTTGCTTACTTTTAGTCTATCAAGAAGTTTCTTAACAACATAAGAGAATCTTCTATCACAGAGAATTTTCAAAATTATTGTAGTTTGTCGTAGAGCACTTTAAAAGTCGATCACAGCTGGACACATGTTGGCCTTCTCTAGTCTATAGTAAGGTAGATTTCTAGGTATCTATATAAATAAAAGAAAAACTGTCGGTCGGGGAAGAATTCCGGGTATACAGTTTCCGCTATGGCATCCGTTAGGAAATTCGGCCTTGTTTGAAGATGTCGAAATCCATGCATTTTTTTTCATGAAAGTATATAAATGTTACATATTTGGAAAGAGCTTTAAAAACTGATAATTTTTTCGGCGTACACTTATTCTGTTACTTTAATAGTTTTAGAGATGTTTCAATGCTAAATGCATCATACTCCATCGAACAAAACGTAACCGCCATGATGTTAACACAGCGTGATTCTCACTAAAAAATGAATCTCTGAAAAGAAACGTTTCATCGTGTGTCTAATTTTTAATTTTTTTCTATTTTTCAAACTTATGATTCAAACTTTTTAATCATAAATAGATCATTTGAAGATGTGCTGATTTTTTTTGGGATTTTTTGGCAATTAAAAGGGAAAAAAGTTAGATTCAAGTGAACTGTGATTCGAGTGTCAAGTGATTCGATAGCTGGGCGAAGCCCGAGCATAGCCGGACGAAGCGCGACTAGTCTAAAATACAAAGCAAAGAAGCGGCGTACTATTTTTGGCGAATACATATCTCAACCCGGCAAGAAAAGTGACACAACTCAAAAATGAAGCATTTGAGAAAAATCAACTTAAAGAATACTATACAGCCTGAACTAGCATTACAATAAAACTGATACAACTGCCCACATGTGGATAAATTGCGAGATAGAGATGTGTCGCTTTTCGTGCACGATGGGGCACTTCATACATATTTTTCAATGATAACCTCAAAATTGCCTTCTTTGACTTGCGTCACTTTTCTTGCCGGGGTGCGATATGTTTATTGTATGTATATAAAAAAATCCATTTTTAACTTGACGATGCTATTTCAACCATGAATAAGTAATTCTATATAAATTTAGACGAAAGAAATTTTTATTACATTTATATATATAAAAAAAAGAATCTGAATAATCAACAGAACTTTCTATTGACTGACGAAGAATTTTTTAGCATAGGAAGTCATAAAAATCAATGTCATGAAGTGTAGTACTTAAATTTTCAATAGTAAACTAGGTGTGTACTATATATATTAGTAGACATCACAGTTTTACATCGTAATTAGCTTTATATGGTATTGAGAATCCAATTTTTAACGGTTCTCTGGACATTAAGATTAAACATGAATTTCTTAGTTTTGCAGCTTGCTGCTTTATTAAAATTAATGAAATTTATAAAATAAAGCACTGCGCGATCATGCTCTGTACAGTATATGAATCATGTTTTAATTACAATGATGATTATACTCTTTTTTAAAAAAAATTTCGGTTTACCTCTGCTTTGCATCACGTCCTGAACGTAAGCAGTATTGCATCTTTATCACTCTCGGCAAGTGTGTGTAAACTTCCATCGACAATGTAATTTAAAAGTTTTATATCAGTAGATTGTTGTACAGTGTATTGTTTCACCATTTGCATTAATTATCGTCAAAAATTTATATGGAGGGATTCCTAAAGATATTGCATAGTACTGCCTCATTTCTTTCACCCTGTGTATGTATGTGAGTTACCTTACAATGTTGAGAATATAATTTTAAGTATTTTAAACGGTTTTGGCATAGAGCGTAATGTTTTACTAATGATTTATTTATCGCCAACAAGTTGGGGACCTACAGATATATTTTATTGCCTTTTCCCTTCTCCCGTGTGTGTTAGTTTCCCTTGCTAGAATTGAATTTTAAGATTTTTTAAACATATTGTTGTGAAGTATGTTGTTTTGCTTTTTTCTGTCTTAAATATCGCCAACAGTTTCGCTTGATGGCAGAGAAGGGGATGTAAAGGTATTATACAACTTTTTTTTTTTTACTGTCGGTGTGTATGTTATCTTAACATGTTGGTAGTACACACTTATAGAGTTAGAAAGATGTACTGAGATATTTCTAAGTCCTATCCAACTCAAATTGTTGACAATAATTAATTCATTAAAGAGTTAAACAATAGATTATTTACAAGAGATACTTTAGAATGTAGATATTTTAGTATTAGCTTACTCTGAAACAATTGTTATTTTAGATCTTTTGTGTAGAGGGGGTATTGTTTTACACATTTAGGGGTTAAATATCATCAGTAATTAATGTTTGGGGGGGGGAGACCTAGATATATTACACAGTGTTACTTCTATCCCCTTATTTGTGTGTCTGTTAGCTTCCATTCTTGACATTATATTTTAAAATTTTCAAACATACAGTTGTAGTGTAGTGTACTATTACATTTTGTGAGAGTTATGTCCTCAATAGTTACTGTTGTCGGTCTCCCCCCCCCACACATATATATATATATATATATATATTATATATTATTGCCATTTTCTGTTTCTCAGTATGTGAGAGTGTGTTAGCTCACATTGTTCACGAAGTACATATAAATTTAGATAGTTAAAACATAATGTTCGAGTCTAGTGTGTTGTTTTATATTTTCCTTTTTTGTTAAATATCATCAAAAGTTAAATTAGAGTTGACCGGTGGTATTATGTAAAAACTAATACGAATCCCCTCGGCTGTAGCAAAAGTTTAGAAACAAAGCAATTCAAAGAGGTTATGAACTTTGTGGAATCTGCTTTTGTTAATTTGTTGAAATGTGAGGATTTTCTCAAACTTAATTCATTTCATAGTAAATGGAATTTCGAAGTAAAGGAGCAGTAGACCAATAATCTCACCAGAATGACGTTTGTCTTACCAATATGAATAACCAAGAAACTTTAATCACTTCTGGTAACTGTTTTCACTGTAAAGCACATTTTATTTTATATTTCCATTTGGCGACGGGACAAACTTATATGAGAAACAACCAGATAGATAAAATAATTGTCAAAAACATTAATTCCTTCCCTCACTAATAATCTATGGATCGCTAAATTCAATAATTACAAAAGAAAGAATTGTGTGGTGATTTAAGTTTATTGAAATGTCATTTGCTGTCCACTCTTCTCTGTACATAGAATTACAATAATTTTCCCCGCCAGAATCTAACTCAAATGTTTACTACCTTTTTGATAGCCTAATATCAGAATCATAACTATTATCCGAAGAACTGTTATTTTCTATCCCACCACTTCATATGTCACGGTGTCGACACGCAATCAAAGTATTTGGATATAATTCACTGAAAAGGTTTTCCTAATTTGACAAAAAATTGCCACTTTTCATTAAAAAAAATTTAAACGTATTAAAATATGTACAATCTAGAAAAATAATATCAATATTAAACTCTGTCCAAACACTAACACAACTACAGTGAAATCCAAAACTGCAATTTTTTCTGTGCTTTAATTGCATAATTTGACGCTTGTATAAACACACGTGCTAGTCCCAAGTAACGCACATCGTTGACCCAAAAGAAATTTTCGTTACATCGTTTGAGAATGGTTACCGTTGGCAAAACTTCCAGAAACAAATATGGACCAACCGCAAAATGCTTATGCTGGGCCATCAATTATAAAATGTTGTTGACCCAACTGCAAATGAGAGTTGAACTGCCGTCTCAACGGTTGGGCCAACTAAAAGCAAACCGTTGGGAGAGCTGCAATGCCAACCGTTGTTTCAACATAACACCAAGGGCCAAATCCATCTGTAGGCCAACTATGCTAAATACGGTTGCCCAACAATTTCCCAACGGTCTTGGGGAAAAAAAAACGCATTCCAGGGTCGAAGAGTAAGTGTTTCATTTCAGAGCCCAAAGAACAATATTATAGCGACTGACGCGAAATGTTATTTGCAATAATTTTCCTTACATCTTTCGTAGTACAGTGCATTGTTTAGCGTCTGCTCGTTTGATGTGCAGTCAAGATTTAATAACTGAAGGTAGTTTAGGGAAGGTGTAGAAATATTCATATATTTTTGGAGCACTCTTCCCTTATCCTGAAAATTGAGGAGTTACCTTATTACGTTTCTTTAATATTAACTAGTAGTGTAGTTATGAGGATATCTTTAAGATCAAGAGAAGTTCCAATGTTTCATCTACCACAGAAAGCCTAATTTTGGTACCAAGAATCTAATTTTCCTACTCAATTTTCCTCAAATCTTCCCCCAGTCTTACCCCATAAAACGGAAATCACTTCTTTGAAAACAGGAAAATCCACTTTCGGAGTGGCTTTAGTTGCTCTATTAATATTGACTGTTAAACAACAAATTTCGAGAATTAAATATACTACTATGTGTGTTCATGGTATAAAAAAGGGGACTGTTTTCTTTCACAGATAAATTAAACATTTCCCCTTCGTTTATATGAACAGTGGGTTTTCGATAAATATCCATTTACTTTGACAGTAATCTTTCAACTTTGATTTTTTCATTGCAATTTTATTCTCTTTGGCTCACCTCCAGGGAATTTTGTTTTTAATTTCAGCTTTTTACAATTAAGAGATGATTGCCGGTTTTTTTTCTCGTTCCTTCGCGAGACAGTTTAAAACAATTCTCTCCCGCGTTTCAGTGTTTTTTTAATATGCTTGCCTTTTAATATGCAAATCGGTACAATAACCGGAAGATACTGGGTGGGAAAAAAATTCATATATGAAATGGGAGTCATCGAGAAGATTCTGCCATTAGTGGCCATAAAGATTATGGGTTCTTACGATTCCGCGATCTGTGCCCGGTCGGGTCTCTTATCTTGTTTAATAGGCAGGTCGTTAAAATGTAATTATAATTCATCATCGCATAACTTGAGCTGCGGGAACAAATGGCCCGTACTAATGGAGGCCGTTTTGCTGCATAGCTTTGGCGGAGGCATCTGATGAGCAAAACCATAAAGATAATTCATTTCTCCATGTAAAATCGTCTGCCCCACACGCTTTATGTTGCCAAAGAATAAGGAGAGAAAAAAATAACTCTAGCACAAGGGCACTACGTGTAGTAATATTTCTCTTGAGCGAAAACTGTTATCGATGATTTAGTTGGCAATAAAGGGTTTGATGAATCCAGCGAGATTTTTAAGTGTTTGGATGCTTCTAAAACCCTCGCGTCTGAATTTTCATTTCCTTGAAATTTCCAGTAGGGTATATATATCCCGCAGCTGAGTATTCGTCATATATCATTAAACACGGTTTGCTCGAAGCAGCAATTAAATCGCTTCAAACACCATCCGTATATGGAAGTGCAAGGATTTATTTCTCGAATAACCACAAAAACAGCGTTTCATTTTAAACTTTCTGGAAAGTATGCTTCCATTCACTGCTTGAGAGTGTTTAACATCCATGGTTAATTAAGTGCAAACATATAGCGTGTCATGTTTTAGTTTATTAAGAACAAAATTAACATTTTACTTTGACGAAATATTGCCTTTGAATAACATTTTTAGCCCCTGCGAGAACTGTGTACAATTAGTGCAAAAGTTTAATCAATTTTTTTTATCATCCACCGAGGGCGTATTTATCAAACTTTCAAAACGCAATTTTATGTTAATGATGTGGGTACGAAATGTTATTATAAAGAAGGGATGGTTTCAGACTTTTAACCAAGCGATTAAAATAAATTTTGGTGGTAGAGAAATTTTGAATGCTCAAGGCATAATCTACTTGTCAGTTAGTTGAAAATTTCTTGCTTTATTAAAAATGACGCAAATTTCATAGTGCTGTACTTATGAATATATGCCCTTCAAATATCTGTCTTTAGAGTTCTTCTAGATATAAGGATTTTATTTTTTTCACAGAGAAAATTTTAGATAGATTCTTCTTCTCTGTGAACAAATTGTAGGATGTTATTGTTTAAAACTCTGTATCTGGGTTTGCCTGTTCTTCAATTCAAAAAGTTTCCACGGAAAAGCGAGCATTTGGAATTATTTTAATGAGATCTCTTGGTCAAGGAACTTAAATGACATAGTGGCTGAACAGGTGACAAACGCCCCCTGGTTGCCAGGCTGACTAAGTCTTGACGATGTGAAGATATAAGAATACGGAATAATGGAAATATTCTAAAGAGAACGTCCCAATGCCCTCTTAAATTACTTCTTCTACACCTTGAATATCGCACAATAGAGAATAATAAAATCAACAATTCTTTTAAAAACACAGGATTATTTTAAAAATAAGAAGTAATGTAACATGTAAAAGTCTCTCAAAAGAAAGATACTATTTTTATGTAACACTTGTTTAATAGAATACATAGAAAATTACAACAGGATAAACATTAACAAAGTTGCACGATCTGCTTGTAAGACACAGACAGAAGCTAAATTACATTATGCAAAGGTTTAAATGGACACATGAGTGCGAATTTGTAACCCAACGCGACTAGGAGCTTTCAGCAGTAAATTTAAAATTTGTCATTGGCTAAAACTTCTAGGGGATAAAGAACTGAAGATGGTTTGGTAGGCCTCGGAAGAAAAAGTCAAAGGGTTCTCCTTGGTTAGACCGTTATAGTTGGCCCAGTAAAGTTCCAGTGCAAGAGGTAAAATGTGGGTGCGAATGCACATTCCTGTTGGTGAAAAAAAGGTTTAGTTTCCATTTGTTAATTTTTTTCTCGAAGTTACTCCTAGTTCTTGTGTTAGGCAAGTGAACCCTAAAAGGGCTATCTCAATTTCTATTTATAAGATTTAGTTTACTTGTGTTACTTTCCGACATTCATGCTATTGTTTTAGACTGATGTAGCACTTGCTACCTAACAGCTAATGGCATCACGGCAACGTTGATGTCATACATCTGAGAAATGGGGTTTTTCATTTATTTTCCCCATGGTTTATTATTTTTCCTTTCCAGTGTATTTTATGCAAATACACTCATGGACAAAAAAATTAGCGCACCAAGAAATAATTGCGGGATCGTAACGAAACTTGCAATGAAGGTACATATCGGGGAGATATGCAAATGATTAGAAATGCAGCGTGATTGCGAATTACGTATAGCCGGTAGAGGGCGTTGAACATCGTACTCTGTGGAGTATAAAACAGGTAACCAAAGCTTGTTTGAGTGTGCTGAATCATTTACAAAGGAAGAGCTGAGATAGACATGCCATTACGCCGTGTTCGAAGACAATATAAGCAGTTGTCGCAGTTTGAGAGGGGGAGAATCGTCGGGATGATGGAAGCTGGGTGGTCAGCTAGGCGAGTAGCTCGTCAATTAGGCCGCTCTGATTGTGTTGTGAGGAGGTGTTGGGACCAGTGGACCCGAGAGATGTCATGTACATGAAGACCAGGCTCAGGACGCCCTCGACAGACCAGTCGTCGAGAAGACCGCCACATCGTAAGAAATGCACGCGTACAGCCAACTGCTTCATCGGCTGCCATCCAGGCACAGGTAGCACCTTCACTAGGGTCCTCTGTGTCTTCTCGAACCATACGAAGGCGCCTGGCTGAAGGACAGTTGGTATCGCGGCGCTTGGACAGTTGACAGTTGGTATCGCGGCCTTTGCTGTACAGCGACACATCGCTCCCACAGCTGGTGTGATGGTATGGGGTGCCATTGCCTACAATACACGGTCACCCCTAGTATTGTTCCGTGGCACCATGACAGCCCAGCGGTATGTTCATGAAATCATGCAACCACATGTGTTGCCACTCATGCAACGGCTCCCAGGAGCCATTTTTCAACAAGACAATGCTCGGCCTCATACGGCAAGGGTGTCACAAAACTGTCTCCGCACTGTTACTACCCTTCCTTGGCCTGCCGGATCCCCAGATTTGTCTCCAATCGAGCATATCTGGGATCATTTGGGACGACGAGTTGGGCATCCCACGAGTTTGAACGAACTGGAGGCAAGGTTATAGCAAATATGGAACGAAATGTCTCAAGACATCATACAGAACTTGTATGACTCAATGCCCGATCGTATCGCATCGTGCATTCGCGCTAGAGGGGGTACAACGGAGTATTAACTCCTCCGTTCTTTTGCATTTTTCTCTGAAATAAATTATCCTTTTTCTTTGATTTTCTTATCATTTACTTATATCAAAGTAGTCATTACGTATGTAAAATTTCGTTTCATTTTGACGACACCTCCTTGGTGCGCTAATTTTTTTGTCCATGAGTGTATATGCTAATGTTATCTCACTTGCTTGTATAAATACCGCTAGAGTTAGAGCAAAGGTGCGAATCCCTACCTTGATATTTTCATTTTTCCCCGCGGAAATCTGCAGTCATCTCATTACGAATTGTATGACCCGGAAGAGGGCCTTTTTTTTCTTTTGCTGAGGGCCACCTTATCTTAAACTTGTTTATTTTTTTCATCTTACCTTCTCTAAATTTTTAATTTAACTTTTTAAACTTAAATTTTTATTCTTAATAATTGCTTAATTTTTTATCTCAAATTTTCTCTTCCCCTTTAACTATTGAAGGTGTTAAACTTAAAATTTTTGTACACTGATTGTAGTAGTAACTTTTAACTTTATCCTAGCCTTAATATTTTAACTACTGAGCACATTATCTTTGATTACATAACATCTTGCGTACAGGAGTTAAAACCAGCTGGTCAAGGCACTCTGGTCATCATATCCAAGTCTGCTCAGTTTAAAGGTGCGGCTCGCAGCACACACAGTTGGACTCACAAGCTAGTGAGATTCGTGTGTTGGAAGTCTCTGTGTGAGATTATTTTGGTTATACAAATGATCTAAGTTATTGCGTTTAATATTTTTAACGTTTATTCAAGTTCTGAATAAACTTAATATTTTTAACTTAAGTCTTGCTTATTCATGAACACACCCCATGCCAGACAACTGCAGACTTTGTTATATTGCCACTCTTCGTGACATCTTGTTTAACTGAATGATCATTTTTGAATAATTTTTATTGGAGCATTGATGGATGTATTAGTTCAAATATTACTCACAGATATAGACTGATTGAAGCTGCATTATCTTCTAAGTGTTGTTGTTGTTGTTTCTAATGCCCCCTGGTTCGAAGTTCCAGACCAGGTCCATACAGGCTTCGAGCTGAATTGTGCGGCTCCAGTTTATATAGTACCACAAGGATCGGAGTCTGTCTTAGCTAGTTGCCACCTCAATTTTGACCGAGCACCTCCAGGTGCGACTTCTGGGGGATCGTACCCTCTCTCACCCTCTCTGACCTCATAGAAGGACTTTTTGGGCTAAGGATCGTATCCTCTCCCCCCCCCCTCTCTGACCTCAGGATTTAACGTGCCCATATCTGGCCTAGACATGGAGGTATTTAATGGCGCACGTCGGGGTTCGATCCGAGCACCCTCAGCACCGAAAGCCAGCGAGCTACCACAAGGCTAACACTAGCCATCTTCTAAGTTGATGAGGCTGATTTCAGTTAAGAGGGGACTTAACTAATATTTTATAATGATTATTATGACCTTTTAAAAAGGTAAAAGCCCCGTTGATAAATCAAGTGAGGAAGATTCCTTAGGTAATGTCCTCGGAGATGTAAGTTAAGCGTAGGAACAAATACGAATTTTAATTACTTAAGGATAGGCCAGATTACTTTAATTACTTAATTACAACAAAACAAACTTATGTCTTGTTTTGTTGAATGAAAGTTTCCGGAAAATTTTGTGAGAATGTTTATGCAAGTACTATAGACATTTATATGTAGATCAAAATAATCAGAGAGATTGATAAATTGAACTACATAACCTATTAGATCGATAGGCCTTAGCACATAAAAATTATTTTTGTTACGAATTACCCACATATAGAAAATATTGTTAGAAGCTTTTAAAAACATGAACAAATGATACATACGTACCGATGCGTCATAAATTCGTGCAAAATTCAAAAATTCGTAATAAAAGAAGTAATGCTCGGAAAAATTTTCTGTTTGCACCAATAGGATCAGAGGGACATTGGATTTTTTTCCATGTAAAAAAAAAAGAGTTTCCAAAAGTAACCGAAAGAGGGCGCTCACAAGTCATACTGAGACGTATAATGCAAATCAGGCAAATACGAACGGAAAATCAAACAGATCACCATGACATAAGACTGTGCATTTATTTTAAAGTAACAAATGTTCAACATTGCCACCAGTACAAGGTAATAAGCAAGTGAGGCGCATTACTACCCATTAAAGCGAAGTGTAGCATGTCGCCATCGATTGCAGCGACTATCTGTCGAATGGTATTTTTCAGTTCCACAAAAGTGGTTGGGGAGCCCCGGTACACACGAGACTTGTTTTGTCTTGCATCTGTATATCTGCCGGTAATAACTGGTGAAGTGCCTGGATTTTGTAAGAATACAGATTCAGCATTCCGTGAGAATACGTCGAATCGACGGTTCCGGAATCCCCGTTCTTCTCCCAGATTCTCAAGCACTGCTAATACCCTTTGATGTCTCGACTGCCAAATCTTCCATGACAAATTGTGCAACATGGACGCTGTCCGCGCTCAAGGATGGTCTGCCACTTCGTGGAAGATCCTCCAAATTCCCCATTTCCTTAAAACGTCGTACTAAATTCAGTATCCCATTCAATGAAATAGGGCATTTTTTGCGCCTTCAGTCATTTCTCCGTGAAAAACTTTCGCAATTCAACATTTGTGGATTCACCATTCTTGTAGAAAAGTTCAATCACCAACGCTCGATCTGGTAAAGAAAGCATGCTGCCGGGTTCGAATGACGGATCCATTTCTAACCAGGTATTTTATTGATAGCCTGATTTGTATAAAACGTCTCAGCATGACGTGTGAGCGCCCTCTTTCGGTTACTTTTGGAAACTTTTTTTACGTGGAAAAAAAATCCAATGTCCCTCTGATCCTATTGGCGCAAACAGAAAAATTTTCCGAGCATTTCTTTTTTTATTTCGAATTTTTGAACTTTGCACGAATTTATGACGCACCCGGTAGAATTATATTCAAAAAGATCTCTGATATTTTGGATGCAGTATATTACACTCTTGGACAAAAAAATTAGCGCACCAAGAAGGAGTCGTCAAAATGAAACGAAATATTACATACGTAATGACTACTTTGATATAAGTAAATGATAAGAAAATCAAAGAAAAAGGATAATTTATTTCAGAGAAAAAGGCAAAAGAACGGAGGAGTTAATACTCCGTTGGACCCCCTCTAGCGCGAATGCACGATGCGATACGATTAGGCATTGAGTCATACAAGTTCTGTATGATGTCTTGAGACATTTCGTTCCATATTTGCTGTAACCTTGCCTCTAGTTCGTTCAAACTCGTGGGATGCCCAACTCGTCGTCCCAAATGATCCCAGATATGCTCGATTGGAGACAAATCTGGGGATCGGGCAGGCCAAGGAAGGGTAGTAACAGTGCGGAGACAGTCTTGTGACACCCTTGCCGTATGAGGCCGAGCATTGTCTTGTTGAAAAATGGCTCCTGGGAGCCGTTGCATGAGTGGCAACACATGTGGTTGCATGATTTTATGAACATACCGCTGGGCTGTCATGGTGCCACGGAACAATACTAGGGGTGACCGTGTATTGTAGGCAATGGCACCCCATACCATCACACCAGCTGTGGGAGCGATGTGTCGCTGTACAGCAAAGGCAGGATTGAAGCGTTCACCACGGGCTCTCCACACACGAACACGATTGTCATCACTGCCGAGATTGAATCTGGATTCGTCGCTAAAGATGACCTGGTTCCATTCCGCTGCAGTCCAGTTTCCTCGTGCGCGGCAAAACTCCAAACGGAGGCGTCGATGGGTGGGCGTCAAGGGCAGCACACGTAATGGGCGCCGCGATACCAACTGTCCTTCAGCCAGGCGCCTTCGTATGGTTCGAGAAGACACAGAGGCCCCCTAGTGAAGGTGCTACCTGTGCCTGGATGGCGGCCGATGAAGCAGTTGGCTGTACGCGTGCATTTCTTACGATGTGGCGGTCTTCTCGACGACTGGTCTGTCGAGGGCCTCCTGAGCCTGGTCTTCGTGTACATGACATCTCTCGGGTCCACTGGTCCCAACACCTCCTCACAACACAATCAGAGCGGCGTAATTGACGAGCTACTCGCCTAGCTGACCACCCAGCTTCCATCATCCCGACGATTCTCCCCCTCTCAAACTGCGACAACTGCTTATATTGTCTTCGAACACGGCGTAATGGCATGTCTATCTCAGCTCTTCCTTTGTAAATGATTCAGCACACTCAAACAAGCTTTGGTTACCTGTTTTATACTCCACAGAGTACGATGTTCAACGCCCTCTACCGGCTATACGTAATGCGCAATCACGCTGCATTTCTAATCATTTGCATATCTCCCCGACATGTACCTTCATTGCAAGTTTCGTTACGATCCCGCAATTATTTCTTAGTGCGCTAATTTTTTTGTCCATTAGTGTAGTTTCTGAAAACAATGAAATTTTCACAGCCAAGAAGAAATTACAGCATTTTCTGTCTTCAACACAAAGCACAGGACGTTCCTTTTCAGTTACAAATTTCTCTAAATCACGTTTTATTTCTCTGTTTGTAAAAGAATTTATTCTGGAAATTATATGAATTAAAAAGGCAGAAGGACTCCTAGAAAATGACAGAAAAGGGAATGCCCGAGTTACAGAAATAAAATATAAATGAAACATGCATAATTGAATGACATCTCGGGAAAATTAGTTCAGTTTAGAAATATTTCGTCTTCGAGCACATTTCGAAAAACTCAATACATTCGTAATTTGGAAATAGCCTGTATTTGCGATCATCATTATTTATTGATCGTCATTTTATTCAGGTTGCGAGGAACCTCTGGTCTTTCCTGCCTAGTATTTTATTGTCTTTTATGCAAATATGTCACAATTTATCTTATAGCCCCCTCTTCTTTATTGCTATAAATATCGAATTCCTGTTTGCATTTGGTTAAGATAATAAAATCTATCCATCCTGGAAGCAATATACGACTTAGATGTATTTCTAAAAACCTACGCACAGGGGGAAGAGTAAGCCGAATAATGTGTTCCAGATCACCATTAATCACATGAAGGAAGACTGGTATTTTTAAAAAAAAGAAAGTAATTTTTTCCCATAGAAAGAACAGCGATAAGAACTTTGTCTTGATTTTTTTTTCAATATTGTTCCGTTTTAGAGATTCTTTTATGCTTTTTATTGAACAAGTTTTATCACTTTCTTGCAGTTCAAGAGATAGTTTCACTGATTATACACAAGCAATTGTTCTGTTTTTTTTGACGAGTTTTCTTATGTAACAACTATGTTTCAGTTTGATAGATGTGATGCGTAACGTTTTAGGCAATTTGATTTGAATTAGTCACTGTTTGACGAATTCTAAGGAAGAAGAATGAAAACTACAGTGACTTTGCTTGTAACTGAATGCGACTTTTCCGAAATATGCACATTCGTTACTTTCATTGCATCATTATCTTCATTACTATGTGAAGATGAATGATTTAGAATGTTTAAAGATGGGGGAGGGATGAAGTTTTTGTAATGTAAATGTTTTTGCTGAGAAATATGCAAGGTGTATCGTAATAGTAATGTCATTTGTGTTGAATATTATTTTTGATAGCGTGCACTGTAGAAATGAAATGCTATATCAGGGTGTAATGTGTTTAGGTAGCGAATTGACCTATTTTGGGTATCCTATATTTGCGTCTTAAATATGCTTTCGTACCCTTCTAGTTCTATTTTCATTTTTGTAATATACCTAAAACAGCATGCATGCGCTGATACTAAATCCTCCAGACAGTTTACCGACATTATCCCATATTTGTATCTTAAACATGCCTTTGTACGATTCTAGTTATATTTAAATTTTTGTAATATACCTAAAATACCATGCATGTGCTGATACTAAGTCATTCAGATAGTTTACCGACACATACACACACACACACACATATATATATATATATATATATATATATTTTATATATATATATATATATATATATATATATATATATTATATATATATATATATATATATATATATATATATATATATATATATTATATATATATTATATATATTATATATATATATATATATATATATATATATATATATATATATATATATATATATATATATATATATATATATATATATATATATATATATATATATATATATATATATAATATATATATATATATATATTATCGGAGCATGCATGCTGTTTTATATGTATAACAAAAAATGGAAATACAGTTGGCTCTCTGTTTAACGACGCTCTACTTAACGACGATATCTATTTAAAGACGATATTTCCCAGGCCCGACCCCTCCGTAAAAAAAATTCTATTTAAAGACGACGTTGTTTCTGTTTAACGACGAATTTTGTTTTACATGATAAACTTTTTCTTCAACATTATATCTGCAGGAGGGGAATCTTTTGTGGAGGAATACAAGTTTGGTTTCAATAACAGACCCGGAATTTCCTTGATGTTTGCAATGTTGCAATGATAAACTTGTTGCAGGGGGAAAAACGGGTGTGAGGAGGGTGGGGTCGAATTATTGTTTCTTGGAAGATCGAATATTCTTTCACGGAGATCTTAGTGTGGGATCTGAATTACTCTATTGGTCCTACCATCTATTGTAATGTGACTTCCGAACTGTCTAATAGCAGCCCGCTCTCACTCCTTCCGGGAAGCAGGTGTTCATATTTAGAGAATTCATGGTTGTGAAAGAGTTCATTCGAGTAGGAATACGAGGTAAGCAGAGCAAAATGGCATCAAAGCGAAAGCATCTTAGGTTACATGAAAATGTGAAAATTATTGAAGACTGGGAAGAAAGTGTTGGAATAACAAATGTCCAATTCGAAAGACAATTTCAGTTACCCGAGTCTATTCTCAAAGGCATTTTAGCAAAGAGAAAATTCTTGAAGCAGCACAAATTTTGGTTTGGGATCCAAATCCAAACGGCAGAAAATAGAATGTGGCCGATCGGAAGAGTTTGATAAGGCAGTCCTGCAATGGTTTCATGAATCCAGAGCATCCATTAATAAACAATGCGGCTGACAGTATGAAAATTAGAAAATTTACGATCTTGGAAACAATGCACATGATAACATCAGCATGGAAATAAGTTTCTTCATCCACAATAACAAAATGCTTTCGCGTTGCTGGAATTCACAAAGAACTTGTAGTGGAAATGTAAAGTACGGATGTAGAAATCAACGAAGATGACATACCCCTGAAGAATGGAGAAATCTTATTGAAGATGAGGATGTTTCAATTCAAGATTTCTACAATTGTGATGAATCTATTTTAACGACATATTACAGAAATGCAGAACAAATTTATGAAGATACAGTAAACGAAAACACAGTGTCAGACGAAGAAGGTGAAGTTGAAGACACAGAAAACGAGACACTGCCACCGTCTTGCACAGATGCAACTTCTGCTCTAAATGTTCTCCGACGCAATATTACTGTACATCGAATATAGCAGATGACACATTTAACATTTTAGAAAATCTGGAAAAGTGAAAAACGAAAACCAGGTGAAAAATGAAGCAATCAAAATTATTTGACTTTTTAATAACCTAATTTATCGTATTGTTTGTACTTTTTTTCAATGTAATTTAAAACAACTTTTTGTGAATAAAATAATAATGATAATAAAAATAACATTTTTAAACACGCCAGTATATTAAGAAATATATTGACAGTCCTAAGCCTGTAAAGAGTGATGGGGAATGTTATTTTTTCACAAATTCTGTTGAAGGGCGATCTCTACTTAAGGACGATTTTTCACGGTCCCTTGAAAGTCGTTAAACAGAGAGCCAACTGTATAACTAGAAGGGTACGAAAGCATGTTTAAGACACAAATATGGGATAATATCGGTAAACTTTCTGGAGGAAATAGTATCAGCACATGCATTCTCTTTTAGGTATATTACAAAAATGAAAGTATAACTATAAGGGTACAAACGCATGTTTAAGATAAAAATATGGGATAATGTCGGTAAACTGTCTGGATGATTTAGTATCAACGCATGCATGCTGTTTTAGGTATATTACAAAAATAGAAATATAACTAGAAGGATACGGAAACATGTTTATGATACAAATATGGGATACCCATAACAGATATATTCGCTGCTCTGACACATTACACCCTGAAACATCTTTTCAATTTTACAGTATATATTTATTAATTCTCGGTTCAAAGATTTCAACGAAGTGAGTCATGCTTAACGTCCTGCCTTAGATGATAAGCCCAGAATCCATTTCCTTTACTTTTGACAAATTATTTTGGTCAAGCTCGCAGAGGTACTTTAAAGGAACATTTTTGCCTCTTCAAATCACATGAAATAGTTGCTGAATGAAAGAATGAGATTACTAGTCTCACTACGCCATTTGCAGCCATAAAATGTTTCAAAAGGAATAATAAATTGTGTTCATGTGGAGATGTGTCAATGCACAATAAAGACTTCCTCTAAATAAATTTGGTTATTATATTGAGCAGAAACCTAGCGAGAAGAAAACTGTACAAAAAACTAAGTTCAATAATTTAAATATGCAATGAGGAGATATTGAGTAAATTCATTTTCTCCTCCGTTAAACGCAGACAAGGCATGGATGGCTATATCACTTGTTTTATTGGAAATTTTGACGAACCTGAAGTGGTAGAAGCGTAAATATTGATAGCTACATTATCGACAAAACACATAGGTTACAAAGAAATAATCCCGACTGTTGTGAAGGATTCGCAGTTGGGACATTTTGACTCCTTACAACAGTATGTGACATCTCCATTTTTTCCGGCAATGCATTTAATGGGTCCTAAAACGGCTATATTGCCTGCACAGAGTACTGAGAAACGTCGCATCCCGAAATTCTGTAGGAAGAGAGGAAGAGAATTCCACGAAGAGACAAGGGACATCCAATTTCGCGAAAATAAAATACCACGTGGTCAACCGTGGGAACTGTTGAATCCTCCTGCCCACGAATTAAACGTAAGAAACAGAAATAAATTTACGGGCAGACCAATCTGAGAGGGGGGAGCCAGTAGTAAAAGGGAAAAATAAGAGCCCCGAGTTTTTTTGGAAAGAACGGGACGACGAGACATGAGGTAGAAGATATTCGATGTTCTTGAGCTGTGGCAAAAATCCCTGACGGTTGCGCGCTGACCACGAGAAGGCAAATGAAAGGTCCCCGATAAAGCCTGTCAGCAACGGAAGCACCTCCAAGATTTCCGTCCCGACTTACCGCAACCCCAAGACGTGCTTCATCATTACCTGCGCCGAGATCTTCTGCAACCGAAATAACCTAGGTTGATCAATACCCCCAAAATAGTGCTCGGATAGACTGACTGGTAGTTTATTTTATTTAGCCCGGACTGTAATGTTTCTCCTACAGGGAGCAGATAAGATATGGTCTCTTTTTATATATTATATACATATAGCCAAGAATTTGTTCATGCAACATTAATTTTATGTTAATTACTGTACATTTATGCAAATAAATTGTTTATTATTTATTTGCAATTTCATGTCGATTGGTTAGTATCTTGTTGGAGTTTATCTCCCATTTTAGCACACAACACAATGGGGTATCTCTGGTACCCCTCATAGCACCGACTGTACCTAGAAGCCATTGATTTAGATATCGGATTTAGAATGGGATACTCAGCGTAACTAAGTGGATAAGTTCACTGGAAACGACTAAATTCCAGAAAAGGCATAAATATAAAACATTACTGGTGACAAACAAATTAACATCAGTCGATCCCACAGCAGAAAGAGCGAAGTACTTTTTACAGCCTGAGATCTAAAATTTATGCATCTTTAAGACTACAGAATTGATTCTTAAAATGGATGAAAAAATAAGCTTCTGCAACTGACGTGGACCGTTAATACGGGCTTCTGAATGTGCCATGATCGACAAGTACAATGGAGACAAAATAATTCTTTCATGATTTGTGGTGCTGAATTTAGGTAGCTTGAAGATCAACTTCGAGCTTACTAATCGGCTATACTATGTGTTTGGACTTAAAGGGCTCAGACATTTTATTTTTTATTTTTTGTGTTTCTTATGTTAATTAGCATTGGCCAACATATGGCAGTACTTCACTTGGTTGGGTTTATCCCTTTTCTGAAGTGGCAACGCAATAAGTTTTTAGAATTCTGTTTAAGTACTTTAAGAAACTAGCAATTTTTAGTCTCTTGTGTAATTTTAAAGCAAAATTTTTAAGGAAGCGGCTTGTTAAGTTTTATGGTTTTTACAAGAAAGATTTTAGCGAGGCTTTGCACAGGGCAAGTCCTCCCATTGTGAATCCAGGTAATTGCTTCTGAAACATATTTGTTATTATTTTGGGACCAGTTCTTCCTTCATCGATGCCATTAAGTGAATTGCTGCCATCTTGCAACGTTTGTTTTACTCCACATTTACTGGTCTTAAAAATTGGAATAATCTACAAGTGAAATATGTTTTGATTCTAATCAGCGTATGCTTTAGAATACCTCGCATTGCTGTGACACCATAATATAAGAAAATTGGAAGTAAGAATGTTTCATTCCTGTCAAGCCTAATATAATTACTTCCCACATTGGTTGCACTGCAGTCGGTGCTGGGTTGGTTTGAATAATTTTATTTTAGTTTACCGAATTTGGCGCCTCCGCCATTGTCATTTGTTTCGAATTCACACAATGCAGAGGAGTTTTTAAACATGAGATTAACCTAGGTCCGTATCAGCTGAGTACTGCAGAGATGCTTATCTTTGTAAACTATGTGCTTAGGTAATTATGTACTTGAAACAGTTAATCTGACTTTGTTGCTTTTGAATACTTAAGCTCATCAATATGAAGAGTGTCTTCTGTTCGCTTTGCAAAGTTCATAGACAGCCTACTATAAAATGAAAATTCCCAAAAGATTATAGTAGGTTTCTGTCTAACTATCCCTCGTGTAGCAAAAAATAACCGTAGCGTCTTCAACCAACCAACCCAAAATATTTTATTTATACTTCACAGCAAGTTTAGGCTGCCTAACTTATAAGTACCCCTTGCTCTTTTGCGTTTATACCACTCTATACAACACTGGTTTGTTGTGACTTTATGGCGCAACGGTTCTCATTCCAACTCAAAAACAAGCAAATGCAATACTGCGGGCTTCTGAACACACCAAAACCGACAAGTACAATGGAGGCAAAAGAATTCTTCCATGATTTGTGGTGCTAAATTTAGGTAGCTTGAATATTAACTCCGAGCGTGCCAATAAGCTATACCATGGGAGGAGTTTTTTTTAACAAGGGTTTAACCTAGGTCCGTATCAGCTGAGTAAGCTTGAGATACTTATCTTTGAGAACTGTGGGATTAGGAAATGATGTACTTGGAACAGTTTATCTAACTATGTTGCTTTTAAATACTTAAGCACATCAATATAAAGAAAGTCTTCTATTCGCAAAGTTTATAAACAGCCTATTATTAGCGGAAAATTCCCAAAGTATTATATTTTTGTTTCATAGTAATTTTAGCGTGACAAAACTGTTAAGTACCCCTGTTGCTCTTCGGCGTAAGATTATATCTTTCTTTCATAGTAATTTTAGCCTGAATAAACTTTTAAATACCCCTATTGCTCTTCGGTGTAAGATTATTTCTTTTATAGTAATTTTAGTCTGACTAAACTTTTAAGTACCCCTATTGCTCTTCGGCGTAAGATTATATCTTTCTTTCATAGTAATTTTAGCCTGACTAAACTTTTAAGTACCCCTATTGCTCTACGGCGTATATATCGTTCAACACACAGCTGGTTTGTTGTGACTTTATAGCTTATTAGACAGATGTTTGGCGCACTTTATCTACACATGACCTTTGCGTCAAAACGTCAAACCAAAACCGAACCAATTTGCTTTGTCTCAGTCCGATATGTACTCAATGTTTGTTTAATTCAATCCTTTCGACCGGATGTATGTAAAAATTATTTATGATGGTATCAATTTTATATAATTATTATTTAAACTTTTCACTAAGTAAATGTAATTATGGATGCAATATAATTTGTATTACATATGCAAATATGTAATGTACAATACGTAATACTAACTGTATAAATCTCTAGACATGTGAGTTAAACCTTGAAGAGATAATTTCTTTTTAACGTAGGATTACGTTCCTATATAACGGTCCTCCGAAAAGGAAAATTTCAGACGCTAAAACCGTCCGTCAGTACGCCCTCGCGAGTTATAATTTTGGCAACGCGCCAAACCCGGTCTATCGCTTGGACAAGTTAAACAGAATAGTATTAAGATGCGTCAAAATTTTGACATACATATATGTATATATATATACATACGTACATACATGTAGATACATATATACATACAAAAGAAGTAAGCAACGATAAGTAATCCTACGTTAATAACCCGCGGTAGTTTCGTTAGAAGAGACTACCTGACATTTTTTTTTCAAGTAAAATCTATTTGTGCTGTCACTTTAACTCAAACTAAAACAAGAAGAAAATATCAGCAAACCCGATTTTACTCTGATAACCCTCGCGTCAGGATACTTAGGTGGTCATAATTTCTTGGTGACTCATTATTGATGATTTCCTACACATTCAAGGCGAAATCTAACGCAGATTAACTCTCCCTCTAACTTGCATATTTATCAAAACTCTTTTTCCGGACTGCAGCAGCGTCTGGGAAATTCACACACACACACACACACACACGAAAAAAAGTGAATTCAGTCAAAAATCAGTTTATTCGGAGGCACAATAGATTAGATCCCCGGGAAAAACTTTTCACAAATTATATAATCCCGTCACCACTTTTGAAAAGGGAATTAATTTTATTAATTATTTCAATAAAGAATAAATAATGACCGCGTAAATCCCTTTCTGATGGCTTCAGGGGTGGAAAGAACGGGTGACGTGCGAGCTCATTTTTCACAAAACGTATCTGTCTGCGAGAAAACATTTTTATTTTGGGCTGCCAGTGTAATGTTTGATGGGATTATTTAGTCTTTTTTTTTTAAATTCTGGCCTGTCTATGCATCAGGGGTAGTAGCATCAAAGATGAATACGCGGAAGCAAAATTGATTGATGGTGGAAAAAGTTGCGGTTGTCCCTGCCTTTCTTTAAGGACATTCTTCGAGACATTACTTAGGAAAAGTAAATATGAAATATTCATTTAATTTCGGAGGGGAGAAAAATGGACTATCCATCAAGATTTATCAGAAATTTCGAGTTTTTACCTGACGTGATAAAATTTTCGACATAAGGATAACGGGGTAAGCAACGTAGAGACTTGATAACAAAGATGTGTTGTTTCAGTTACACTTCTCGGGAAGCCCGAAAGTGAGAAATATTTAAATTTACACTTTGGGTCATATGCTAGGTTTAGAAAATTTCAAGCACGTCATTGTTGTCCCAAAATGAAACACTGATGTATTTTAGTTACCTTGAGACGTTCAATTTCAGCCTATTTCTGTTATATATGTTTATACTAGCTGAAAACCCGCGCTTCGCTACGGAGTACATTCAAATTAAATACAACGGTCAATGTATGCAATTAATGCCAAAAGAAATAAATATATATATTTATAATAAATG
Organism: Dolomedes plantarius; assembly: GCA_907164885.2. Taxonomy (NCBI): domain Eukaryota; kingdom Metazoa; phylum Arthropoda; class Arachnida; order Araneae; family Dolomedidae; genus Dolomedes; species Dolomedes plantarius. The sequence goes on along the minus strand of OU015493.1, from coordinate 50,351,671 downwards.
CTACGATAAATGTATACAATTGATGCAAAATATATACATACGCACACACACACACACATATATATATATATATTTAAAAAAAATCGTAAGGGATATTTATTTTTTACGGATAATATCCAATCGTCTGCTGCATTAGAAAGAAAAAAATATTTTTTTTGTCTATTTAGTTGTTATGCACGTGACGATAAATTTATTTAAAGTACCAGAGAAAGAAATCACGTGATCAGCATTTAATAAATTAAATTCTAAAAATTAATCTTTAAAAATTCACCAAAAATCAGAAAATAGAAATAAAGATTCAAAAAATATTTCATTTTAAGGGAATTTTTATGATCTTTCTTGTGATATAAATTTTATAACCCTCAAATTATTATTTTAAATGCAAACTTAAAAAAAGTTACAAAAACAGATTAAAAATTTAATTTAAAACAATCTAAGAAGAATTTTTCAAAATTCTTTCTTAGTGCACCCCTACACCATAAGAAGAATCGCCATGCAAAATTTCAGCCCTTTAGGTCCAACGGTTTGGTCTGTGCGTTGTATGTCAGTCAGTGAGTCAGTCAGTTACGGAACTGTTTTATATATATAGATAACTAGCTGAATACCCGTGCTTCGCTACGGGATACATTTTAGGATAATTACAATAAAAAAGTAATGAAATTGCTTTTTAGAGGATTTTCTTATAAACAATATATTTTGTTTCTTCATTGGGCGGAACTAATATTACCAGGCTCGACCGCGAACTTACGCGTGAGCCAGCTACGTAAAACTGACCGTGAGAGAAACAATTTTCTGTAAAATGCAAGCCATCATATTTTAAAGTTTGGCCTTGGGACTTATTTATCTTCATGGCGAAGCATATTTTGAGAGGAAATTACAGTTTTATATATAGATTTGATTTAATATCCATAAAACTTACTAATTTGAACTAAATTTTTAAAAATTTCCATCTCAATTAGTCTAGTGGTTAAATTTTATCTTTTACTGTATTTTAATATTTTCTTTGTCAATTAATTTCGTTGTTACGCACGTGATGCAAAATTAATTTAAAGTATCACAAAAAGAAAAGAAATCTCGTGATCAGCATTTAATAAATTAAATTCAAAACTTTCCTAACAATTACTGTTTTGGAAGCTAATGTTCTGCTAATTTCCAGTAAAAGCTAAAATCATTTGAAAACCACACACCAGTGTTCCACTCACACGCAACACTATAAAACTGAATTACAGTACTCTACGTTTATATGGGCATTGAAAATTGTGGTTAGTAGAGGGCAATAGGGACAATCCACGCATTGTCTATAGACACTTGCTATCTTTGGCTATTATTTGATCCGTAATATCAGGGCCGGCTCGATGTTGGTTGGCGCCCTTAGCAAAATTTCTTAAGAGCGCCCTTTCAAATGAAATATTTTTTTAATAAAAGGGAAAAAAATTTGAAACAAAACTATGATTTATTAAAATATAAAATACAACTAAATATGAGCTTTTCGTGCTTTTACAATAGCAAATTTATCAATTACATCACTTAAATCAATTTCATTTAAAAGTTTGCGCTCAATTGACATCGTTGATAATCCATCCAATCTTTGTTGTGTCATCGATGTTCTTAAATAAGTTTTTATTAGCTTTAACTTTGAAAAACTTCGTTCAGCACTAGCTACTGAAACCGGTAATGTTAATAAAATACGTAATGCAATAAACAAATTAGGAAGTGAGGAAGTTAATTTATTTTTGCATATAAATTCCAAAATTTTTTCTGGCAATTCTTCGTATTGATACAAATTTTGTATATATCTTATTTCTTGAAATAAATCTAATCCACTTATGTCTTTCTCTTCATTATCGGTTAACAGAATTTCCAAATCCATACAATTTTTCATAAGAACTGTGTCATCCCATTCTTTAGATTTTTTAATCATATACAAAATATTAAAATTGTCAGTATGTTTGGAAGATAATTCAAATCGATCTTTTAACGCATTTATAGCAGTGTCTAGAATATTATAAAAAAAATGAATCCTAAAATTGTCTTTTTCAATAGATCCTATTTCGTCATTGCCTTCATATTCAAAAAGGTTTCTTTTTTTGCGAATTCGATTTTTTAAAAAATTTGGGTCGATATCTAAATTAGTTGCAATTTGCTTTGCTTCCAACAAAATAGTTTCAAATTTCTCCTCACTTCTATATTTTTCAAGAAAACAAATTGAACTGCTTATATGGAAATTTGCATTTACTAAATCTAAATTTATGTTCTGAAGAGTTTTACTTGTAATATTTATGTTGTTTAAAATATCATACCATATTATTAATGAACATATAAATTTAAAATTGCCAATAATTTTCAACAGACCCTTTGCATCAGACATATTTTTTGCAATAGTTGCAGTGGTAATTGGTTCTTGTGTGTTCAAAAAACTTTTCAATGCCTCCATTTCTTCTTCAAGCTGATATCTTACTGGTTTTAAAGCTTCTAAACGACTAGCCCATCTGGTATCACTAAGACCTTTTAAGGTCAATAATTTGACATGTTTCTTGAGGATATCCCACTTTGTGTAGATGCAGAAAAAAACGTGTAAAGGCGCTGTACATTATCAAAAAAGGACACAGCTTCAGTACAACAATTTGCTGCATCATTTACTACAAGATTTAGAGAGTGAGCTGAGCATGGTACAAAAAATGCTCTCGGATATGTTGTCAGTATACGGCTTTGAACTCCATTATGCTTTCCACGCATATTTGCGCCATTGTCGTATCCTTTTCCTCTTAAATCATTTAAAGATATCTCATTTTTATTCAAAATTTCATTTATTTTCTCCGTCATTCCTTTGCCAGTACTGTTGTTAATCTCAATAAATCTTAAAAAATGTTCTGAGATTTCCAAAAAATCTCCATTTTTATTTGCGGAGGGAAGTATTTTAACAAAGCGGACAATTAAAGACATTTGTTCAATGTGTGAAAGATCTGGTGTACAATCAACAATTATAGAATAATACTTGGCTTCTTTTAATTTCTTGACTATACTTTCCTTAATTATATCGTTGAAAAGAAATATAATTTCAATTTGGATATTCTTCCCCAAATAATGGTAATTAACATCTTTATTTAAAAATTTTCTTAAATGCTCTTTCATAAGAGGATCGAATTCCGCGAAAACTTCTATAAATTTCAAAAAAATTTCCATTATTATCTGTGTACAACTTATCAGATGTACCACGTAAAGGTAAATTTTCTGTTCCATGCAATTTAATAATTGAAAAAATTCTCTTTAAAATACTTCTCCAGTATTTCGTATTTTCATTAATTTGTTTCTGCTGCATTTTATCGATTGTTGAGGTATAATTAATTCTGTTTACGAAATCCTTCCAGATATTATAGGAATTTAAATGTTCTTTACTTGTTTCGTGTATCTTTAATCTATTGATAATATTTTCCAATCTTTTAAACCCTCCTGGTTTATTGCTACTTGGACCTTGGAAAATAATTTGCAGCAAAAACAATGTACCACATCGAGAGATTTAGAGTATACTAATCAGTCTCGAAGATATTTTTCACCGTTTGGAAGTATTCGAAAATAATTCGTTGACAAAAATTTTCTATTGGTGTTTACGTCCTTCGGAAATTTGTGATTTATTAATAGCACAGGTCCAATTCTTACCAACATGTCTATTATGGACTTTCTATTTTCTGGCTGTGGCCATTTTCCAACATCTTCATAATCTTTCAATAATTGTACCGAAATTTCTTTCTGTGCTTCTTCAATTTTTCCTTCATATTCAGATTTTTTTTCATTTTGAGAACTTTCTGAAATAACCTCAGTTTCACAAACTTCCTTTTCAATATTTTCGATCATATCGTCGTTTTGATCAAGGGCGAATGTTGAGTTAGTTGAGCAACTTTTTGATGTTGATGGTTCGCATTCGATATCGTTTGATTTAGTTAAAAACTTCTGTAAAGCGTTCTTATGTTTTTCTGCAACTGCATCTTTCTTAGCTTTATTTTTTCTATTATCTGAACCACTCAGTTTTTTTCTTTTAAACATGTTGAAATTAGTCAAATTGTCAAATAAGAATCCAAATGAAAATATTTCTAACACGCAAAACAATAAGTACTTTAGTAAATGTAAACAAAAAATGCATAGCATAATCCATAACTATAAAATAAGTTACAACTTACCTTCTATATTTTTACAATAAAAGTCAGAGTGTATTTCACTCGGCCACCGAACTTTCAGCCGAAAAAAAATTCATAGTGCTCGCAAGGTTAAGGTTTTGTAGGGCTGTAGTCCGTAGTTCAATGCATCGAGATACGGTATGCAGTTCCTATTTTCTGTAATATATTACGAATTCGAGTCGAGTATGTATTCAATATCAATTTCCTTCGTTCATAGACAAAATTGACTGCGAATAACATCTAGTCTACCGCCGCCGCGATGCATTGTATAAAAAAATAAGGCCTCATGCGCAGAAAAAAACACTATTCGTCGGTGAAATACCGACGGGCGAATTTTAATTTTGTACCAAATTTTTTTTATCATGGGATGGCGCCCTTCGAGTTGTGGCGCCCTTAGCCGGAGCCTACTTTGCCTAAGCATAAAGCCGGCCCTGCGTAATATCTGCCTCATATGCCGTATGTTTCTAAACGCCATTCCAGAATGAAGAAATCGTGTAGAGGAGGCTTCTGCAACATGTGGACAGAGACAGTTGTTTTGTGACAACTGACTGAAGTGGTGTCATCTTTGGCTATTATTTGATCTGTAATATCTGCCTCATATGCCGTATGTTTCTAAACGCCATTCCCATATGAACCACAGCCTAATTCCTTTAAAATGGAACAAAATGAGTAACTCCAGTTAACAATGTAATCCACTACCGCTACAGGGGCATCAAAATGTGAGAAAACAGAGTTTAAATCAGCCAAAACTGCAATTATGGTGTACATATGACACCTAACTTCTCCAAAAATCTTTGCCTTTGTGATGAGACTCATAAGTGATTTTATTTTTGATGAAACACTCTTGCTAACAAATCATGACGATCCTGTGGTTTTTGTCCAACTATTCTTTGCTGTTGTTGTCTGATTTCTTCCAGTCTCGCTTCTCTTTCCGGGGTAAAGATTCGGAAAATCATTCGGAAAAAGCTGAAAGGTAAACAATACCAAATCAATTTAAAAACTAAATACAGTATAAATAACGTACAAAAAATAACAGTATAAATAACACAGTATGAATAAAAAGTACAGGCTGCGGCCAGATATGCTCCGGCCAATAATACAAAAAAAGAATTTTAAAATCGTAGTAAGCAATGAAAAACATTTTGCACACTTCAATAATAGCAAAACAAAACATGATGGTAAAATAGACAGGAAAGTTAAAACAGAAGTAAGAAGTTAAATTCTAAAAATATAAATGAGGTATAAATCGGCTATCGATTCTAATCTATGAATCATTTATCAGGACATGAAAAATTTATTACATGTAAAAAAAATTAACCTTACCTCCATTAATTTCAACACTTCTTGACCTGTGGCTTGTCCAATCATGTGAAATATAATTCTTGACAATAAATCTTGTTAACCTAAACTGTTATTTGTGTTTTTTTTAATTTAAAAAAGTTATGTTCTCAAAATATGACAATTAAGAAAAAGATATCATCGAGAAAAAATAAATCATGCTACTTAAGAAAGTCATACCAAAAATTTCTATAAAATTAATCTGCAACTATATTTGACATACAAAATAATGCATATGTAATACATTGCTAACATGTTTTAACATCAAAAATTTCCACAATCAAAAGCTAAAATTAGTTTAAAACATTAGCTTTAGGATTTTGTGCAGAATGATAGGTGTTTTAGCTAAATTTCATTAAAAATTCCTTCAAATTGATCAATTTATAAAAAAGGTATGCTATTTACAGTTAAGTTTTTGTTTCTTTTTTTGATTTTTAAGTGCTATTTTAGCATAAAAGACCAAAAAAAACCTTTACAAAATTATTTTTTTCTCAAAGCTAAACACAAACATAATCAAAGCTAAACACAAATATAAGTATCAGTTGTTTTAAAACACCCCTTTTAAACATTGTTAAGTTTCGAAGTATTATAATAATAATTAAAAATATTCCAGAGTTTCAGACAGAAGTATAAAAAGAAAGAATAAGCAAAAAAGTAACTAAATTAAACAAAAATTGACAGAATACAGAAAAAGTGAACACCGGCAAAAGTAAATAAAACGTTTCCTTGTGCGCATCCGCAGTTCTTATGAATGATTGATTCCAACGCTTAGAGCACCGCGTTGGAAGAACCACATAGAATTTGTGTTGAAGTATCGTCCTTTAAAATTCAATTAAAAATCGAAATTTTAAGATAGAGACTTGAAATGAGGTTTATATGAATGAGAAAGCTTTCATCTTCCAGATGATGTAAATATTTTCTTTGTAAGATAAAAACTCGAAGAGCATCGACCGTAGATCCTCAAAATTCGCGTAAATTTCTCTAAAAACTGGTTTTAATATTTTGATGAAAATATTAGTCTGTTTTAAATTATTTTTAAACAAATGAGGTCTTGTTTGAAGGAGAAATGTCTGAAGTCTTAGATTGTAAAAAGATCAAAAATCTACGATCATTTTTTGCCGAGATATCGTAATCTGAAGTTAAAAAAACATAAAAATCCCACAAAACATAATTCAATGACTCAATCGCTTACAATCCAAAGGGAGAAAATTGTCATTCAATTCCGCGCTTGAAGAACCAAGCAGGAAATTTGTGTTCGAGTATCGTTCTTTAAAATTCAATTAAAAATCGAAATTTTAAGATAGAGACTTGAAATGAGGTTGATATGAATGAGAAAGCTTTCATCTTCCAGATGATGTAAATATTTTCTTTGTAAGATAAAAACTCGAAGAGCATCGACCGTAGATCCTCAAAAGTGCATAAATTTCTCTTAAAAGTGGTTTCAATATTTTGATGAAAATATTAGTCTGTTTTAAATTATTTTTAAACAAATGAGGTCTTGTTTGAAGGAGAAATGTCTGTAGTCTTAGATTGTAAAAAGATCAAAATTCTACGATCATTTTTTGCCGAGATATCGTAATCTGAAGTTAAAAAAACATAAAATATCACACAAAACATAAAATAAAAAATTTTCTAGAATAAAATTTAAAATTCGGGCTTCGAGGTGCACCTTCCCATAGTCTGCACTACCCGTGTGCCAAATTTGACGTCTGTAAGTATCACAGATTCGCCTGAGGGTCGCACACACACACACACACACACACACAAACACTCTTTTTTATTAATAAGATAATCGGCCATCACTATTCTTTATTTCTTTTAAAAGTAGCTTGCTCGGTCTTACCAGAAAATAATGCAACTAATGATAGCATTTTGTTTTTACAATTTGCCATCACTGAAATATATCTGAACACTTATTTTCCTTCCACTTAGAGTTACTTTTGACAGTTTTCCTTTAATCAAAATAGTTATGCTTTAAACAGAAGATACCTTTCCTAGACAACCTGTAATCTGTCATCTAAACTTAATCACGAATAAATTATGAAATATCACACTTGGACAGATATTAGCGAAGCCTATTTTGATCTGTTTCCTAACATGTTTGGGAACTGGTTTTTATTTTCCTTCTAATCATATAGTTTTCTTGCAAATTTGGCTCTAATGTGAACTGTATTTTCTGTCTAGAATCACAAGGAAAATGCCCTGAGTTTTAGAATTATATTGGCAGACAATGACTTTTTTATGACTATGACTAATAATTATGACTAAAAATGACTAATAATTATATAATTTCGTCACCATTTTTGAAAAGGGAGTTAATTTTATTAATTATTTCAATAAAGAATAAATAATGACCGCGTAAATTCCTTTCTGATGGCTTCAAGGTTAGAAAGAACGGGTGACGTGTGAGCTCATTTTTCACAATAATATAAATTATAGTATAATTTTTTTAATATTTTATAATAATATAATTTTTTTAATATTTTTTAATTAGTCCTGACAAGTTATAATTACTAATAGACATAACAAACAAGACGACGTTATCTCAATGTTTCATCTAAACAATGATGCCAACCTAAAATCAATAAATAGATACTTAAGATCCACATAACTGACTGTCAGGAGGAAATTAAATAATATTGTCGAAAAGAAAAAAACTGTTCTTTTGGCTTAAACAAATAAACTCCTTTTTCTTAGATAGCTACAAGCAGTAAAATTTGAAATGAAACTGTAATCTTTCATTTTAAACTTAGTAATGAAAATACTATGATATATATTTATATCAGTAGCATAAATATATACTGTATATAATATAATAGTATATATAAACAAAACTTGCATTTATATGCTATACAAGTAAATATTAATAAAATTGACAAAATATTAACAAAACTTGAGAGTAAATCAAAATATGCTATTGATCACAGCCTTTCATTTATTTAATAAATTTTGATTTTTTTTTGTGTCTCAAAATTTTAGATCTCTTTCCTTTCCTTTACACTGGCATAGAGCAACATATACATCGTTGTCCGCCAAAACATTTTGCTCTAACTAAAAGGTTCAACAGATAGTTACCATGATTAAAGTTTGAAAAAATCCTGAAATGTATCATTTAAACCTAGACTGAATAAAATATAAAATATAATTAAATATATAACACTCGGCCCGATATTATAAATAAAACTTCATTTGTTTTGTTCCTAATCATTTTATAGAACTGATCATTATTCTCTTTTAACCCAAATCGTTTTCTTATAGCTATGACTCTAATCGTTGTGAATAGTCTTTGCTGTCTTGAATTACAGGCAAAATTCTTTGAGACATAGATGTTATTGATAAGCAATGACTTTATTATTTGTCCCATCTGCACTGTGAATAACCTTATGGCTAATGATTCAATACTTATTCTATTGGGCTTCAGTTCTCTAGGAAGGAAAAAATAACTAATGGTCTCCATATGAGACCATTAGATTCTTGTTTTCTTTTTCTAGTCCCTTCTTCATTTGTTTTGAGTTTAGTTTGTAGCATTTAGCCACGTCACCATCGCATTGCCTAGGCATTTCTTTCAGAAGACTAAATGATGAGTTCATAAACAAAAGATTTCTCTTTCAGTCAACAGCAATGCCTCCCCCCCCCCCATTTTTTGTCTAAACTTAACATATCCGAATACAGTAAATAAAAATGCTAATAGCTTGATAACTCATGTATCGATTTCCTCGAAACATTAGATCTGTTTCGCGATGTTTTAGAAACACCTGAACGTATGGTGCTATCTCTAGCCATCATTTTTGTAATAGATTTTACCGAAAAAGAGCAAGATTATTGCTGTTTATAAAGACTGTAACTCTTGAACTTCAAAACTCTCATTTCAATCCCATACTCTGTCTTAATAGGAAGTTAAGTTACAAATGTATTACTAGGTGTCTAATAAGGCCTTGCCTTTCCGTGAACCTCGTCAAATTGATGTTAAGCAAACTCGTTTAGATCCTGGCAGGTTTGTTGTTGTGACTTCTGATCCATGGCCGGAGCATTCCACACCAGGTCCGTATAGGCTGCGGGATGAAGGGTGCGGCTCCAGTTTTTAACGGCACCTCAAGGTTGGAGTCTGATTTAGCCAAGTGCCACCCCAGTTTTTACCAAGTAACCCCAGGGGCGACATCCATACGTTCTCCCACCCATTGACATCATAAACGGACCTTCCGTTATACAGATTTAACGTGCCCATATCCGGCCTAGACCCGAAGGTATTTAATGGGTTTCGTCAAGATTTGAACTGAGCAATCCCAGTTCGAATTCAAACCGCTGTCACTCGGCTACCTCGGTCCCATGACACGGTTTGCAACAAAACATAGTTCGGTGGCAGGTACAAAAATTTTTTCATGTAGTCTCTTCTAACGAAACTACCGCGGGTTATTAACATAGGATTACTTATCGTTACTTACCTCCCTTTTTTCGCATTTTGGCACTTTTCTGTTTAACCGTTTACTGCCACTGGGTTTGGCGTGTTGCCAAAATTATAACTCGCGACGCAGGACAATTTTTTCCTCTCCGCAGGACCGTTATTGAAGAACGCAATCGTACGTTAAAACGAGGTAGATTTTTAGAGAATCAAAAGATCTATAGCGGTTACCCAGTACCATCCATGAGGGCAGTTGCACCTAAGCTACTTGTGAATAAAATTCCTCACACTGTTCCCCATCTTCTTTGCTTTCAATAAGGCTACACGTGTAAAACGCAAAACATCGGTTTTCTGCCCTTCATGCCCTTGGGGACGTTGCATGACACTTAAGATGTCGGTTATTACCGACATCTTAAGCATAAGGCAAAGCGTCATAAATTGTCAGAAGAACTATAGAAGGTCGTTCGCACTTTATGGAAACGATTTTGATAGTTGAGTTTTGTGTATAAATGCCGTATTTTTTGCGGTGGTTTGCTACTGTAGCCATGGTCTGATATCCATGGTTTTTGACAATAGCTTTAGCTCGAATTTTCTGAGAAAGTAAACTTTTTCTTAGTACTGTCCTGTCAATTTTATGCCTTTCCTCTTGGACCGTTTTCCAAATTCCGTTTAGTGTTCTTGGATACCATTTTTCTAAGGCTCGTTTCAATAAATCGAAAGCGCAAAAGTCCATTGAAGAAGCGTCGGGTGATTTTACAGATATCTTATTAAATGGGATACACTTTATTCCTGTTTCTGATTCTTTCTTTGCTAAATAAGCGGCAGTTGATTTAGACTTGTGTCTAGAGGCTTTGTCCACGTGAGGTTCAACTTTATGAATCTCCTTTCCATATAAGGCTGGAATTTCTTCTTCAAAAATTGGTTCTAAAATAATCTGCTGATACTAGAGTGAAAAAATTTTGGCTTTACTTGAGAGTTTTTTATTTTTAATTTGCCGTTGTAAGAAAATCCTGCAACTATCATGAATCCGTTTGAGAACTTTTCTGTACACCGACGAAGCCGTTTAGTACGGTCATTCCCGTCAGTTGAGCAATAGAAAATTGATCTTTTTTTATTACAGTCACTTAAATACACTCATGCCTCATCGAGTATCATCACAAATTTTCTTTTTTCAGCAGCTAGGTGTTTTTCATATAATTTTCTACAATTTGTTTTTCTTTCAGCAATATGCTTTGGCAAAAGAAGATGAACTTTAGGTTTAAACATCTTTTTTAACTTCAAATCTTTATGAATGATTTTACTTACAGTTCCAGAAGACATTCCTAGTTTCGATGCAATGGATCTTTGAGTCGGCGGATTTTTTTTAAGGATCAGATACTTCACTTTCTTGATATTTACCTGCGGTTGAACAGTCTTAGGATGAGGTTTCGTGGTCATGTTTTCACTTTTAATTTCAGTTAGACTTTTTTTCCCTTTCAAATTACATTATTAATACATTTATTTGAAATGCCATAACCGCGATTTTTACACCGCTTTATGATTTGTTGATACGAACATTTCTCCTCGGAAAGCGCAGTTACGTAACCTTTGAGCCATTTATCAATTTTCCAGCCATTTTCAAAATAAATCTTGTATTTTACATTCCAACCAAACCAAAACAGTAGCAGACGATTATTTTGAAGTTGCCAAGTTTTTATCTCAAAATTCAATCGCCAAAAATAAATTACAAAATCGTTTCCATAAAGTGTGAACGACCTTCTCTGTTTATTTGATAACCCTATAAGAATTGAGGATTTTATAATCGCAAGAATTAATTTCCGACGAATCTCTGAGGATTGATAGGTCAGTTTCTTATCGACCAGGATCTTATTACACCTGGTGTTTCTACGCATATTTTATTGTGATTCTGATTTTTTATTTTCATAAGTTTCGAACTTCCTCTTTGATCACTGTTATTCATTTAATAGATGAGAGAATGCATGAGAAAACCGGGGGATTATTTTTCTCTTCTACGTTTTTAAAGCGCTTATTTTAAACAAATTATAGCTGATAATCAGTTTTTACGCTTCAAGTTCAAGTCTATTAAATTTCACTTTGTTTCCCCGGAGAAAAATAATTGCTTGTTTTAAAGGGAGTTTAAAAGCCAGCCATCCGTTTTTGTTCTTCTTGTAATCACTTTAGTCCCAGTTTAGCTCTAATACAAGAATAAATAAGTACAAAAGTAATTTTTTGCTACGCCTTCAGATTCAGAGAATGCGCTGTGTACCTTATTATGATAAGTTTTGAAAAGCTAGTGTGTTTACACATCAAGAGAATAGATAATAGTGAAGGGATGAGAGAGATGTGATATTACACTTGATTACGTTTTAAATTAACTAATTTTTCTCCAGAAGTTTTCTTTTGTATCCATTTTCTGAGAAACACCATACGCCTGGCTACGTAATACTTAAAATTATATATTGCATGAGTTTTTAATGTAATTATTTCTCTATGGAGTTTATACAGCAGAGACATTTTGTCATCAGCCGCCATTCTTAGTTTTTTTTTGTTTTGCGTTAACATGAAACAGAAGTAGCGTGCTTGAAGTTTTAACCGTCTGTAACTTTTTGTTCGTTGTGAATATATAAGAGTAAAATTGTATTAAATGAAGAAAACTGGATTATTTTAGAATGTCTCGGATAGTATTTGTTACAAATTATATATTTTGTCCTTTTAAAAATTTTCAACTGAGATTCATTATAATCTTGTTTTTAGCTCCATCCGTATTGCTATTGTTAAAGATGTCAAATCTAATTTCAAAACATCTGTGACTGTTTTTTGAGATTTGAATCTGTGAAATTTTTTTTAGCTGTCAGAATAATTTAGATCTTCTTTATTTAAGAACGAGTTTACCTTCATTATCATTTCCTTTTAAAATTAAAATTACATTCGTTGCTAAACGCAAAATGTTAGCAAAAAATAAATGAAGATAAAACTGAAAATAGGACTCAGCATGGAAACAGACACGGATAAGTGCATTAGCCCCATTTTCTCCTGGTAAGGATTGTCTATTGATATTTTGTTAGTACCTTTGAGACAGAAACGAAGGTAATGGACTTCAGTCTGATTTTGGCTTCATCCACTGTTGATTATTTCGTTTTATTTTCTTCAAACAACATGGTTTGATTTGGTTTGGAGCACTACGGTCAATTTTTGCTACACGAGGACTAATTAGACCGGGATCTACTGCTTAAGCCGATTCCGAACGGCTAAAAACGTCCATGCCAAGAGTGGGATTCGAACCCACAGACTCTGGTACTGAATGCCAGCGCCCTAGCCATTCGGCCCCCGTCCGGCTCAAACAACATGGAAACAATTTTCACGAGTTTTCATTAGCGGTAACTGTTCGGCTGGAAACTGAATCCCTTGCCAAACAACTTGATCAATTTCTCGCGTTCTGCTTTTAAACTGTTGTAATGTGATGTCATCAAACGATTAGAAATAAATAGAATGATTCGTGAAAGAAAACACATTCTAACTTATGTTGAAATGACGTTAGCCATTTCCTGCTGAATATTTATATTTTCTAGTAGAATTTTTTTTCATCTAAAAATAGTTATTTTTTTAATAAAACTTCTAACTATTTATCTAAAAAGAACTTAAATTTAAATACGGTGAAGTAGCTATGGCATTGATTTGAAATTTAAGATTTTTGTAACATGGTTCGCGTACAAAGTATGAATTAATAAATTTATTTTTCTGCTGACGTATGTTTTGTTAAGATTTGCATAAAGGAATTCTATAAAACTGCCTTTTCATGCAGTGCCAACAGCATTTATCCCTTATAAGTATGTTCTCTAAGGAAGTTTCTGCCGATTTAGTATTTCACTGGAAACAGTTATGCTATCTATAAATTAGGCTTAGGGGGGTTATGTTACCCAAACATTAAACATAGTACAATATTTTAGAAAGAATATGAATGTAAAAAAATCATGGCTTAGATAAAACCCTATGCTAGAGGTCTTATGCAATGATGCATAATTAATGATGTCTTAGATGTTTTAGCATCATGGTACTGTTTATTTTTTATACGTGTAAACAATCTCTAATTTTTGACCTTCAAAAAATAGAAAATATTTTCCTTAGATTAAAAGAGTTTTATAACCACTGATTTATCCATAAATTTTTTTCTACCATTCATTTTTCTCTTTTTTTTTCATTCTAAATATTAGTTAATTCAAGAAGAAATTAAAAGAGAGTTTGAGTGTATCATACAAATTCTTTCATGTGAAGCAACTTGCTTTCGTAGAAATAATAATCAAGATGATATGTTCTTTTTTTAATGCAAATATATTATGATTTTCTTTTCGTATTATCTAATTTTTTGCGTACAGATTTTCCCATAAATAATTTAAAAGTATCTTCCATTTTACCCTTTTAAATTCTTCCGAAAAATTTGCTATGGGTCTCAAATTTTGAATAATTTATCAAGGAAAAAGTCTTATGTTTGCAAATGATGTAAACATGCTTATTACTTTCGAAGCATGAAAATTAGCATTCTTTTTGAAGTTATGAATTCCTTGCAAACAATATCATCATATATTCAATTTTTCTACTCGAGTATTTTCCAGATAAAGTAAACCAGATAAAAAAATGATTTCAAGTACTTATTTTTTATTAGGTTTAGTTAACGTGTTTGTGAATTTCTTTTAAATTGTCTTACCTTAGAAGCATATTAATCTAAAAAATTTGCATTTCCCGAAATAAAAACGTGAGATCTATTAAAGAACTTTTCAGTCGTTTCTTGCAAGGAATTTTCTTACGCTTAGTCAAGAGACACATACTAAGCTTTTCAAAATAATCTATACAGTATATAAAACAGTTGCGTAACTGACAGACTGACTGACTGACAGATAATGCACAGATCAAATAGCTGGATCTAAAGGGCTGAAATTTTGCATGGCGATTCTTGCAAAATTTCAGCCCTTTACTATGATAGTGTAGGGGTGCACTAAGAGAGATTTTTGAAAAATTCTTCTTAGATTTTTTAAAATTAAATTTTTAAGCTGTTTTCGTAACATTCTTTAAAGTTTGCATATAAATTAATGATCTGAGGGTTATAAAATTTATATCACAAGAAAGAGCATAAAAATTCCTTTAAAATGAAATCTTTTTCGAGTCTTTGCCACTATTTTCTGAATTTTTGGGAATTTTTAAAGATTAATTTTTAGAATTTAATTTATTAAATGCTGATCACGTGGTTTCTTTTCTTTTTGTGATACTTTAAATTAATTTTGCACCACGTGCATAACAACGAAACAAATTGACAAAAAAATTTAAAACATGGTAAAAGATAAAATTTAACCCCTAGACCAATTGAGATGGAAGTTTTTTTAAGAATTTAATTCAAATTAGTATGTTTTATGGATATTAAACGTACAAATTAATTGCATACATTGACCGTTGTATTTAATTTGAATATTTTCTTGTACATTAATTTGTCTATAAAAATATCCGTTACAATTTTTTCATAAATATATTTTTTGTTGTTTTTTTGGCATTAATTGCATACATTGGCCGTTGTATTTAATTTGAATGTACTCCGCAGCAAAGCACGGGTATTTAGCTAGTTATACATATTCTTCTCAGGAATATGGACAGAGGATCATTTATCTGCACATGGAAAAGAACGAGAAAATGTGTTTTCAAGGATGTCTCCTAAAGAGTCGGAAACGAAATTCTTCAAATTTAGACTTTCTTGGTCTGAATAGTTTATCTTCCGTTTATTTTGAAAATTATTACTGTGAGTTTAAGGCAAGTAATCAGTAATTAACTTGTTGGATGGTAATCCATTCGTCCACCAGATGACACTGATAACGTGATCTGTCTCTTTCACTGTTTTCCCTTTTCAACTTTATTTTCTTCTTGTTAGAATGCAACAGTATTTACAAGTGTTCTTTATGTCGTGTGCGTCATCAAAAATCATCGATAATTGATGAATCTTCTAATCAGGGATTTATTACAATTGCTTTTGCTCCGATTCGTCGAGATCGCATAATTTTTCTTCCACTGTGTAACCATCGTGTATTCAATTCTAGGCCTGGAACTGTTAAGTTCAATACAGCGTGTTCTCAAATAACTTTAATACACGTTTTCTTACTTCTACCTAACGTATATTCAATAACGCTATGTCCAGTATTTAAACTTACGGGAGTTAAATTAATGGATAATCACGAAGTCATGAGTTCCAAGCGTATTCTGTACGCAACCGAGCCTGACGGCTGAGACGTTGGCCTTTGAGAACGGTGTCTGCATGTTATTTGAGCCCAATGGTTGATATGGCTGGTTTTTTTATTCTACACCAGACCTTGGTTTTTTCCCCACGAGTCTATGTCTGACAGCCTAATAGAGTCTTGAGACAATAAAAACAGAATCACAATTAGCAGCGTTATCCGCTCCAGCGTCATTAAGATTAGGGAAAATCTTGAGATGATCTCCAGCCATATTCGATAAGCCGCAAACCGGAAACAAATTCGAGAGTCGGCCAGTTCAGTTCTGTATACATGCTTTTGCAGAACGTCGAGCCCTGTGAGAACACGGAAACAAGAGACTCCCACAGCTCTGGGCAAGTCACGAGGCAGCTGAGTTGTTATAAAGGCCCCCAATCTTTCTCATGGACAATTTCTTTACAAATAGTTTTCCTAGCGAGGAAAATTTTGCAGCTTATAATTATTTTATTATGCTTGTATTCAACAGGGGGGCACTATTAAGATCACTCTGAACCTGCATTTGCTACATTATCAGCCACTTCGTTCCGATAGATCTAACAATGACTGAAGATCCACTGTAAAACGATATAACGGCTGCTTGTTGCCATGCGGAATGGAATTCAAACTGTAGGTAGAGACATGATCTTTCGGGCTCCTCCCAAAATCTAGGTCCTTGATATTTTATCGTAATGAAAAAAAAACACAAAAGGTCCATCATTATGTAGTATTTCTTTGACACTGTAGGTCTACCCCGTCAATTTCTTTCATCTTGCAACGTCATTGGGTCTGTACAGTCTTTTTGTAACAAGAGGACCACGTAAGCGGTAAAATTCCAGATAGGTCACACTCAGTCGTTTCATCAAATATTTTATTGCATTTTGCAAAGCGGAATGAGGTCAATTTAGGAAGGTGATTCGTTGAAAAACAGAGAAAATATTGCAGAGCTCTAGGTAACCCGGATATGTGAAATACTAACCCAGATTACCTTACACAGCCCATCAGTATTTTCATGGTTTTTCAACGACTCACCTTTCTAAATTGAGCTCTCTCCGCGTGGCAAAGTGCAATACAATAACTGATTGCCCAATATTAGAGACTCGGTTTTGTTTCAGAACGTCTCCCATAGAACCTTTTCTCGTTATGTCTGTAAATTTATCTTATTAGGTAACTAAAAAATATAACCGTATCTGTTGAAAGAAATTGCTGCTAGATTTCTCAAATCATCATTGAATAAAATCGTAGAAATTTTTTTGCATCGAAACATTTCAGCTATTGAATTGAAAGAATTAGCTCTTTTCATTATTGACTTCTAGCTATATGCCTAATAGTACATTAATAATATTTCCTTTCATAAGTGTTTAAATTACGGTTTGTTAAAATGATGCGCAACTGTTTTGTAGATCTTCTTTCAAATCTCTCAAAAAATCTAATAATTTCTTTCTTTCATAATTTTTTAAATATTTTTGAACTTTAATAGTGGTGAAATTCATTTTCTATATTTGCACCTATGCAATAAAAATATTAACAAGGAAAATAAATTGCTTCAGTTCCGGAAACCATTCAAAATACTAATTTATCAATATTATTAGTTTTTTAAAATATTTTTCTGTTATGCTCTTTTCAAAGTTCAAAGTACTGCCCATTTTTTTCGTATTTAGCAATCATTTTTGATGAAAAGAAGTTGGGAATAGATTAGAATCTAACATCTTTTAAAAGATTTTTCTTTTTTTTTTTTCAGTATAGCATCGTTTATTACCAGGCGTTTTCTTTCTGGAATTACCCTAAACTGATATAAAACAGGCTTTTAATTCATGAAAATCATAAAAGAAACGTCGTTTAAGATGAAGTCTCTTAATTTAAGACAAAGAGAGATAGTTTTCAATTCATGATTTAAAAAATGGTTAGAAATAAAACTAATCTGAATTCAAGTCAACGTTCATTGTGTATAAAATGTGCAAGAGATAGAGACTCACAATGACTAAAATGGAATTCCACATATTGATCTCTTCACTTAAAACGAAGATTCAGGGTTGTTAGAATAAAAAAGCTCTCTGTAAATCTTTGATGTTGTTTAGAATTTTCTTCAATTAATCTTCTAATATTCTCAAAAATTCCAAATTTTCATTACTGTTTATTTCTATAGAACTTTCTGATGTAAAATTTTTGTTCTTCTATTCTCCTAGATTTCACTAGTATTTTCCCTTTCTATTACACTTTCATAAAGAAAAATTCTACTTTAGTAAAATTTAGAGGTTTTCTAGAGAAATGCTTAAGACCATGATGTTAACACAATAAATAACAAAAAAACCCCGTATAAAATTTAATTTCAAAATTCTACTCCTTATCAGTCCATAACCATTATTACGGGAAAAGGAAAAAAAAAATGTTGTCAAATCGGTAACCATTTCTTGGAAATACGAGATATTCGTATGACGAAATCTCTAAACAGAAAGTCTTTGAGTGGATAATAAAGTCTTTGAGTGGATATAAAAAGTCTTTAATTGGATTGTAAAGCCTTAAAAACTTGATCACTGATAAACTAATATTTTAATAGTTTAAATATTATTAAAAGAAGTAAGTTTTTTCCCACTGTTAGATGTCAAGAACAACAACAAACATTGTTTCCCCCATTCTTACCACAGTCCGTAATCCATATTAAAAAGTATTAAAGCTATGGACGACTTGGCAGATGGACAGTCGCAGATTCCTTACTAATAACCTGTTGTTGTTTCCAATCCCCCTGGTGTAAGAAAGCCTACACCAAGTCCAAGAGACCCCGCCGCAAAAGAGAAACAGACAATTTCCTGCTCAACCGGCAACTGTCTCAAAGAGACGCCCATACATTATAAGAGGTGAGCAGGAGAAGCGGGAAGGGAGCAAGGACAAATAGAAAAAGATTTCTTTCCCTCCACAAATTTCATACTATGGAGGTGCCCGCTTCTAAGTCGCGCCATGGCCGTCTGGAGAGATCTAGAACTCCTGCACTACAGAGGGAGGAGTGGGCCCTTTGCGGTATACCAGTGGTGAACAGGAGGAATACGCCAAGATGAATTTATTTTAACTTTGTGAAGGGAATGAATTTCCGAAGGCCACAAGATGGAAGAACTGGTGTCAGGGAAATCACATCCCTTTCTAGACAGCTCATCAGCGATCTCGTATCCAGGCACACCGACATGAGACGGTATCCATTGGAGACACACATAACTCCTCTGACCAAGCCTTGGCAACTTGGAAATAATACCTTGACCTGTACTATCCACGATTACTAATAACCTTTTGCCCACAAAGGTCGGAGAACAACGAGCCTTATGGTATAATTGTGAAGCGTGAGATAATTTGCGCCTTAGAGTTTCTGAAACCCAGGCTTACCTATAATCGCCATTTTTCTTTTCACGAGAAACGAACAGTTAGAGTAGGCCTCGCCTACTTTGTAGAGTGGTTACTGTTGCGAGTTTCCTCACAGTGGTCAAGGATTCGAATACAGGCTAAGGCATGAGCGTTACAGGGCTGTCCCTTCATAGGAAGTAGTGACTGTTCATTTATATGGCGCTCCCATAATAAAGTAGGCAATCGGATAAAAAACTGAATCACTATGTGGATTGGGGTAGGTCCACCAGACAAAGTAAGTGCCTTTCGGGATATATCATGGCACTATATATATATATATATATATATATATATATATATATATATATATATATATATATATATATATATATATGTGTGTGTGTGTGTGTGTGTGTGTGTGTGTGTGTGTGTGTGTGTAGGAACGATCTCTGACACACCCTGTTGACTCCCGCTGCTGGCGCTTCTGTCTTCCAGCCAGCGCCATCTGTGCACTCTCTGTGAACCATTCAGAACATAATTGACTTTCGTAGTGATAAGAGATGTCTTCCCAGCAGACGGTTGTGGTGACTTTTGTTTTCAGATAACGACGTAGTACGAAGAAGAAATTTCTCTGTTATGAAGATTTAACCATGTGTTCTATGTCAAGTTCTAATTGTTTTATGTTTAATGTACCGTTTCGTTCAAATATACAAGTGTTCATCTGATGTGAATCGTATTATTTGAGTCATATAATGATTTAGAAGTTTATGACTACCCCTAAAACCCCTAGACCCGAAGCCATTCTTACATGCACACACATATATATATATAATATTATATAGAGTGAGGTTATTATCCGATTCCGTATGCCTGCAGAAAACGAGTATGCATGTTTTTCCTTTTGTAGGGAAATCGTCAACAAAATTTAAAGGGAGAGTCTCTCCACGGCTAGCAAGTTCACTCGCTCTTATTGTAACGGGCTTAAATTTGGATGCTGATTGGAGAATAAAAGTATTTTATTTTTAATTGGTTTCTTTATTGTACGCATTGCGTTCCTTCTTTCGGCAGTATTAACAATATTCTAAAACTTGCTCTCAGAAAATAATTCTTATTTGTCTAAGGGGCTGCTATCATTCTGTGTATTATCTAGTAGAGTATTTAATAGAATGCTTCGATATTAACAGGAAATAATTAGGAAAGATATAACGATATAAAAAAGTATGTGCATATTAAAAAAGTTAAAGAACACTCGAAATGGGGATTATGAGGTGACGGGTGCTATATGAGGGTATGGTAATGTGGCCCATAGCGATCCATAACCAACTTCGTGAAACAAGTTAAAACACGAAACGGAATAATTTGAGAAGGAAACTTGTTTACATATGTACAAAGGTTTTATTAAACCTTAATATATTTACAAAACATCATTTATTACAAGCATTTCCCTGGCTAACACAAGCCAAATCTCCTTATCCACGGTCTCTGTTCCGAGCAAACCCGTGCAATCTCTCATAAGATTAATCACAGACCCGGCGCACTCCAGCGCTGTCGGTCTCACACCAGTCGATCAGCTAAAAAGCCCCCCAGACAAAGAAGGGGAGTCCTTTTATCCTTTTCTTCCAATTTTCTAGAAGAATCCAGAAGACTCCACAAATTGCTGGAACAACCTGGACTTCCGGGCCGATGGAGGTCACTTCCGCTCGTGCCGACCCTTTCAAGGAAACCTGAAATCCATTTGGGCCCGGGACATACCTCATTGTTAGTTTAATGGATAGTTTAAACATATGTGCTGACTGCGGGAAGAAGAAAAGAATGGTTATTTGGCGACTTTTGCACATTAGCGTTCCTTTTGATGTGCCTGCAACACATGTGGAAAACTCATCAATTCCACCGGCTGAGTCGAAATAAGGAGTGCCGATGTCCACGATGTGACAGCTCCTCCTCCCATCAAGTCTTTTTATATTTTAAAAAGACTAAGGTCACAGGTGTACGTCCAAACGAGGTAATCCTTCGGAGAGGTCTTTCACACAATGACTTATTTGAGCCCTATCTTAATGGCTTAATACCAGACCTACCGCGCACTCGAAACTCTAACACCAAACCCTTCTTAGTACTCAGTTCGAGAGCCTACCAGTCAAACCTTCGTCTCTACACATTATGTTGACACATCAGAAACATTTTATAACGGTTACAAAAAGAATAAACACAATTATACACTGAAATAATTTCTACTCACAACTTCTTAGAACATGAGATTAAAACACCGCTACCATACTTATATAAAAACATACAGTCACTTTACACTTATTGACATGCTAAAAATTCCAATCATTTTACACATAATCAGTTTACAACTTAGCACCTTTAACAATAGTACTTAAAACTTCACCTTAAAAATTCAACACAATGATAACTTACAACCTGCTCGTCAAACGACTCACAGTTTTCTTAAATTTTTCCATTTAGTCGTTGGTTCACAACTGACTCAACCACCAGAATTTACACAATTCATTTGGACTTTCCTTTGTCCGTTCAACCTGAACCAGACATGACAATAGGCAAAACCGCCTCACATTCTATTCACGGAACAGAAACAATCATACTATTAGACCTAACATACTAACAAATTAAAAAAAAAACCTTAACTAATTTTCACTGTGAAACGCAATACAAATCTTTAAATAATTTCCATAATCAAATAATCAAAATTAATTGGTCCACTTACTTATGGATGCACAAACAAATTAAAAATTAATTACTAAGATTTCATCACAATGGATTAATTTCTCCATTCTTAGGTTACGAATTTACCATCATACCTAACGTAATACACTTCATTACAATAGAACACATTCAAATCTTAACTAGGTATTCACACTCACAACCAATTTAATACATTTCATCACTGTAATTTAATAACCTTAATTTTTCTAAATTATGCAATTACAACAATACCAAATTTTATACAATTATAACTCACATTTCATACCAAAAATATGTACATACATAATATTCAGATAACTCTCTGAACTTAACGTTCGATTTCCCGAGATGACTGACTCGGTTCATCATTTTCACACAATTTTATTCCTTTAATTTTGGAATTAATCCTCCTCGAAGCATCTCGCTTACGCTGTATTTTCATGGAAACCCTTTCATTCGGCCTCCTAAAATCAACCTGTCCAGAATCTTCCAATGTCCAGAGTCCAATAATCTTCGCCCTCGCGAAAATTTTCAATTTTCGGTTTTGTCTCAGTCTTCCGGAATTTCTAGGTTGCCTTCCCGAGTATTTCTTACACGTTTTTATTTTGAATTTAACGGAATACTTTCTTCCCCTAAATTTCCTCTTAAATTTTACAAAACCCTGGCTTCCCGCCTTTTTTCTATGCCTTACGCAATTCGGCGTCCTAAATGCTACCAGAAGTAATTCCCGTTTTAGTACATTAGCCCTGAGTTTCCCAACCTTGGGTAACCTCCCTGTCCAACTGTATCTAATCAGGCTCGCTGTCCTTCTATTTTCTACATTCATTTTAACCAGACCAAACTGCCAGAATTTTTCTAATAATTCCTCCGAGTCCCCCTGTTTCGACTTTGTAACCCGCGCGAGTCTTTCATTCTCCCTCGTGAATTCCCCCGAGTCACCTGTCTTCACCTTTTCCCGTATGACAGCTAACGTGGGGCATTCCTCTTGTTCTCGAGCGAAATCCTCGGGGATTTCAACTAACGGAGACTCTGAATAGGGGCCGTTTAGAAAAACTTCGGGTTTAGACTCCTCTATTGTCGGGCTCGCTTTGACCATGTTTTGTTCAGTCTCTTTAGCTGGGCTCCGCGTAAAAACCGCATTTATTGGAGCACTATTTAATTTTTTCTCAATTAACTCAGCGGTCTTGTTTCCCAGCAGATAATAACCCTGGTCAACCCCGTTCGGTTTGACCGCCGCTTTTGTCCAGACGCTCCCAAAATCACTCTCAATTTGAACCCAAGCCAAAGGCAAACGAATACATTTATCGTCCAGAGGTTGTCTTACCCAAATGCCTTCTCCTATCAGGTCCTCATTCGTCACCCATGACCTATCACATAGATCAATTTCCGCCCCCGTGTCCCTCAAATATTGTCTGGGTACACCGTTGATTACCGCCTTTTTCAAGTAAGGATTAAAGCAACTGCTTAGATCTACCCCCGTCACGACATGGTTAATTACTTCGCCTTTCGTTGAATTTTTTTGGTATTTCGGGCACTCACTCTTGAAATGTCCAGTTTCCCCGCAAAAATAACAAGTCAAAGCCTTCTTCCTCTCATATGACTGCTCTTTTCGCCAATTCGTGTTACTCGTTTCCTCATTTTTATTTCCTACCTCTGATTTAGATTTACTCTCGTCTTTATTTTTACCGTAAGTCTGACCTTTTGTTTTTTCCTGGCCCGGTTTTTTTCCCCATAACCTTTCGTCTTGTTTTTTTCCATTATAGTGTACGCTTTCATATTTGTCGCACTTATCCGTGATTATAGATACATTCTTCAACTCGTCCCAATCTTCTACATATTTTTCCCTAATTTCCATCGGGACGCGTTTTTTAATTTGTTCCGTGACCATTAGCTCTTTCAAAGCCTCAAAATCGCTAACGTTCACTGACTCAAGCCAATTTTCCAAATATCCTTTTAACTCATAAGCTAGGTCGGACCACAATGCTCCCGGTTTCCTTTGATGGGTTAGGAACTTGGCACGCAAAGCACCCGTGCCTAGTCTGAACCGTTTTAATAACAGCGATTTTATGTGAGGGTAATCATCCCCTTTTTCTCCCGGTTCCTTCACAATAATTTCTGATATTTCAACCGGTAATAGCGGGATCAATTGACTGACCCAATGGATAGAGGGCACCTTTGTTTTTTCCGCTTGTCTTTCGAAAAGCATAAGGAACAGCGTTATATCTCCTGAGAGGGGGTCAAATTTGGGGACCAAATCTCTCAAACTGGTTCGAAAACCTCTATCTGTCTCTAAGTTAGAGTCGTTCGAGCTTACACTGCTCGTTTCGACAGTACCCTGGATGCGCATTTTTTCCAACTCAAACCGCCTATCATCCTCCAGCTGTTGCCTATAAGCCTCTTGCTGTTCTTTCTCACGACGCCTATCAGCCTCTTGCTGTTCTTTCTCACGACGCCTATCAGCCTCTTGCTGTTCTATTATCGATTCTATAAATGCTTCAATTACATTTTCTTTGAAATCGGATGCCCCCATAATTTTCTTTGCAAGCGCTAACTTTTTGTCGTTTACCGAAACCTCAGTATCAAATTCCTCGGCCAAAGCCAAGAGAACATTTTTAGTCTGTTTGCACAGAAAAGCTTCCATTTTTATTTTTTTTTTGTATTAACCTAACCGGTCACCCCTAGTACCGTAACACAATTTTCCCGGTCTAGAATACACTAGCTACACATATACAATATCCTAGCACTTTAAAAATTTAGGCATATATCACCTTCTACCAATACGTCTAAAATATAGAACCAAAATCACACTAGCACATATATCACACTAGAACATATATTACACTATACACCTATAAATATTTTTATAGCACAATTCAAACAACGTCTCCCAAACTGAGTACCGTTTTTCTCTTTCTGCACAAACGTGCTGTGAGATTCCGTATGGATTACTCACCCATACCTTGATTACCACTAATCAAAATTCTATCTTCCCCTAAGGGATTTTTAGTTTTCCCAAACTAATTTTTTATTTCACGCGCCTGGCGACTTAAACTCAGACCTCTCTAAAAAGATTTTCGAATGGACTCACCTTCTTATTCGTTGCATCCAGCTCGACCCGCTGATTGACTTTCTCTCCAAGGTGTCCTCTTTTTAGGCTGCTCGGTCTTGCTTCTATCCTAGTCTCCGTGCTGCTCCCCGATCAGTGAAGACTCCACTTCTCGATCCTCTGGAACTGCAGACGCACCGTCCTACGTGGACTCAAATTCCAATTTATTGTGGAATACTCCCAACGGACTGCCACCAGCTATGGTAATGTGGCCCATAGCGATCCATAACCAACTTCGTGAAACAAGTTAAAACACGAAACGGAATAATTTGAGAAGGAAACTTGTTTACATATGTACAAAGGTTTTATTAAACCTTAATATATTTACAAAACATCATTTATTACAAGCATTTCCCTGGCTAACACAAGCCAAATCTCCTTATCCACGGTCTCTGTTCCGAGCAAACCCGTGCAATCTCTCATAAGATTAATCACAGACCCGGCGCACTCCAGCGCTGTCGGTCTCACACCAGTCGATCAGCTAAAAAGCCCCCCAGACAAAGAAGGGGAGTCCTTTTATCCTTTTCTTCCAATTTTCTAGAAGAATCCAGAAGACTCCACAAATTGCTGGAACAACCTGGACTTCCGGGCCGATGGAGGTCACTTCCGCTCGTGCCGACCCTTTCAAGGAAACCTGAAATCCATTTGGGCCCGGGACATACCTCATTGTTAGTTTAATGGATAGTTTAAACATATGTGCTGACTGCGGGAAGAAGAAAAGAATGGTTATTTGGCGACTTTTGCACATTAGCGTTCCTTTTGATGTGCCTGCAACACATGTGGAAAACTCATCAATTCCACCGGCTGAGTCGAAATAAGGAGTGCCGATGTCCACGATGTGACAAGGGAATATCACTGGCAAACCTATGAAATATTGAGGGCTTTATGTATTCTTTTTTTGTCTTTCCTCATCACCCCAGGGATGCTGCCTTAAAACTTTTCTGCGGGGGAGGTTCCCAACTCTCAAGGAGGTAATTATTTTATCGGTGTAGGGTTTGGTAAAAATTAACGTTGGAATTTTTCTACTACCGATTTTACTACACCTGGGTGTATATGAGTGAGTGGCTAATCCTGCCCCTACCCGCCCTCTCCAATTATGGTTACACGTATCGGATACAAATCTTTCGACATCTTAAATATATGCTTTTTGAAGTTTTGGTACAAACCGCTGCACGCTGAATATCCTCCTATTTCTCAGGATTTTATGCCTCTTAATTGCATTAAGTCTGCTGTGTAATAACCCTATTGGATTCACTCACCTCACTGTTAACATATGGAGAAAAAGTGTCCAATTATTGACGACTTGAATTTAAACATTTAAAAAAAAATTGTTTAAAAACTGTATTTTTAAAAATAGAGAAAGAAATTTTACACCTTGGGGCATCTTTCGTGTTTTAAAAAAATGGCAGACAATATTTCAAAATTTAAATTATTCGGGGGGAAAAGCTGGTATAGCATGTTTTAAATGCTCCTAAATTCCTTTGGTGGACGAAATTTATAAAATGAACCCTGCTGCAAGGGTGCATAAAAGTTAATGCTATATGAAAATATTATTTTTACTTGATTATCAGCTGTATTTTATGTGGCTGTAAATAGTAGACATATTTTCTCCATAGGTTAACATTGAGACGAGCGAATTCAATACGGTTAGTACACAGTAGCCTTAACCTTTGCGGCCAATTCAGGAAATAAACTTGAAGTAGCCAACAAAATATTTAATGCGTCATCCAATTTTCGTGAACCGATACCATAGACTCAATAGAGAAAGAAATTTTTCCCCTTGGGGCATTTTTCGTGCTTTTAAAAAATGCAGGTAATATTTTAAAATTTAAATTATTCGGGTAAAAAAATCTGGCATAGTATGTTTTAAATGTTCCCAAATTCCTTTAGTGGACGAAATTTATAAAAGGAATCCTGTTCCAAGGTACAGAAAAGTTCAGACTATCTGGAAATGCTATTTTTATTTGATTATTTGCATTTATGTAGCTGTAAATAGTAGACACATTTTCTCCATAGGTTAACATTGAGATGAACGAATTCAATACGGTTAGTACACAGTAGCCTTAAGGGGTCAGGTATCTTTTAAAAGCCAAGAGACTCGACAAACACATCTCTATTTTCAATCATCGGTAGTTATGAAAATAATTTATTCAGAAATAGGAAAATTTTGGTAAGAGTTAAACTCTCTTTCTTCCTTTTAAATATGGCTCTTAATTTTTTCTAGCTTGAAGAGAAATGTTTTTATTGTTTAATATTTTAACCATTGTTTTTTCATTGTTATGTCATTGCACACATATACCAGAATAGTTGGTCAGAATACCATGAAATTTTATACACATACAATATAAACATGTATAACTAAAATGACAATATATTATGTCATTCTTATAAAAAAATTTAGTTACAGTAAAATTTATAAAATTTTTTTTCAAATTTAAAAAAGTTAAAAAAAAATGTTTTTTTTCAATAAAGAACTAAGAATTTTTATTTCATATTTGGTCATTTTAAAGATATATTATACAACTTAATTTTAAAACTAAAAAACATGTGTATATTCATTAATATGCAAATGCAAGTCTGCACGCAATGACATAAAATTAAATAAAAGAATGGTTAAAAATTTTTTTTTTAATTAAAAATTTCACTTCAAGCTAGAAAAAATTTAGTGCTATGGTAATAAAGAAGATCGAGTGTTTAACGCACAGTAAAATTTTCATATTTCTGAATAAATGAATTTCATAACTCCCGATCATTGAAAATAGGAGTATGTTTGTCGAATCTCTTGGCTTTTAAAAGGTACCTGACCCCTTAACCGATGTGGCCAATTGAGGCAATAAATTTAAAGTAGCCAACAAAATATTTGATGCGTCATCCAATTTTCGTGAACCAATACCATGGAAATCTATTTACTGTTTCTAAACAGGACAATTTTAGTGCCTCCCCCCAGCTTCAGCGCTCCGATATTCCGAGCAACGAGTAAAAGCTTTAAAGATGAAAAGAATGATGAAGAGCCGTTCCAGACAAAGAAAGAAATAATTACCGTGTCAGCACAGTCCCAGGACCCTCCCCCCCTCTCTCTCTCTCTTGCCTTCTTCCGTCATAATTAAGCCTAATTACGTAGAACACAACAACTGAGCTGTACAAATGGCTCCTCCTTTCGATTACGTGTTTAACCAACAGATCCCAGTAGAAAGATTAGTTACGTCACTATGTTTCCTTTCCCGCTCTTACACTAGTAACCCCAAATGATTAATAATCGCGACCCTAACCTTACTAATGGCCGAGACTATCAAATAAGTAATTAATTTTGTTCCGACGCGAAAACATCTTTATTTATTCTTGCTGAATGATGCGCCATCTCACGAGGAATGTTTTTAAATAGAAGTTCTCTGAAGAACCGCATAAGTGAAATTTATTAATAAGTTCGCTCTTCTCAAGCAGGGGGGGGGGATGGGTAGGGACCGATCGAATATTCACAGCAAAGGAGCTATTTGCATGACGACTTCAATTAAGAATTTATATATTTTAGAATTTAATGGAATTTGCCAAGTTTGGGAATTTTACATTCGAGCCTGGATTTTACCGAGTCCCTTCTTCCCACTTATAAACATCCTCATAAAGAAAATGCGTTTACGAATTTGTCTGAAGATTTGAAAATGTAATCTAATAAAATGTAAAAGGTGTATAAATAAAGTACTACTATTTATAGTATAACGAAATTTAATCTGGTAAAGTACATTCTGCTCGCAGAATTGAGAATGAATAATTAACTAACCAGTAAAAAATTGCCAAAATATTAAATATTGCACCCATAATTCAGGCTTGTGAAATTATTTTATAAATGTCTGTTTCTGTAAAAAAACGTACAGAAATGAAAAGAAATGGTTTAATGGTAACACTAAACTATTTATTACAACACTATTAGTCTACATAAATATCATACTCAATTGCTAGCAGGCAAGATAATTATTTATCGCGTGTGTTAATCCCTGTAGTTATATTACAGAAACTCTACCAGAATTCAGCCGCGCCACTGCTTGTACATACGCCACACTAACCTTTTTGTCTTCACTTTATCATCAGGTCGCTGGAACGATAGCTAACTTCAAAACGTCTTCGGTAAACTTGATAATGTCCTGCTGGTGTACGGCAAAGCGATCTCCACTCCAATTGTTTTTCGTTCGCCGCACACCTCCGTCCGACCTCGCCTCGTAGTGTTTTCTCTCTCACTGTCGCACATGTACGCTAGCGTGGAAAGAACAAAACTTTTTTAAAAATTTCAATATGCTCTAGTTTTCAAAAGTTGCCTTTTAACAAAATAAAGACGGAAATTAAATATTAGCGTAATTGGTGCATGTTTTCAGTTAGCGCAAGAAGGGCAAACTTTTAGTTTTTATTAAATTTTTGACAAATTTCGCAATTATTTTGAAATTGAATACACCTGTAGTACAAAAAAGTAGCAAAATATGTAATTTAAACATTCCTTTTAGTCAGCAGATCTGCTAAACAGATTATATAATACGTTTTACTTCATAAAAATAGTACACATAAAGGCACTTAAGGACGAGGCCCTTAAAAGACACTCGGACATCACGGTAGAACGATGCATTTTTTTTTCAGAATTTCAATATGCTCTAGTTTTCAAAAGTTGTCTTTTAAAATTAAAATTAAGAATATAAATTTTTTTTGCTCTACTAAAATATTTTCAAGTGCCGCAAAGGGCTTCAAAATGGATATTTTTATGAAAAAGTGATTTTATTTTTGTACTTTTTGTTAATTTCTTTTATAGTATATTAAAATAATGTATATTTTCTGTAAATAAAATATTCAAAATATGATATTTTGACACAAAACTTGCATATTCTAAGTATTTCTAATTTTTAGATGCCATAACAGAACAACTGATTTTGTGGAATTTCGCGATTTTCATCATATTAATTTTACATTAGTATATTCTTATAATACACATTGGAATGAAAGGAAAAACAATTTTTAATTGACGGACCTTAGTTAAAATAAACAAATCACACTTATTTAGAAAAATATTAATGTAATGTCTATTAAGGCAAAACATTATTTTGAAAAAAATATTCATGTTTTTCAAAAGTCCATATTAATCACACATGGTTTCCATTACTTATTTCACTGACACATTGAATTGCTTTTTTGTTTCAAATTTTGGCATTACTTTTTGAGAATGTATTTTTGCTTTTATCAATGCATCTCTTGGAGAAGTACCACGAACGAACAAGGATGACCAGGTAACTAATTTAGCAATCATTTCTACTATTTGTGTGTGACATGGAATGTTGTTGAAGTCAATAATTTGTTTCTCGTGATCAGATTCTTTTGCTTCGTTTATAAACAGTTTTAGTTGGTCATGAGAAACATCCCGCGTCATAGGAGGTTCTGTTACTTTAACATCATTCCATTCCATTCAATCATATCAATATAATCCTTAGCATAAAAGTTTATACTTGGAACTAAATTCTTTCTGATGCCTCCTTCATTTTCCGCCCTTGCTTTTTGAATCCGGAGTAATCCAAGCTCTCTTACATGACTGCGATCGTCTAATATCATACAGAGGAGATTTTTCCGAAGCGGCAAAGTATGCATTTCTTTGAATGACAGGGTCAGTTACATTTTTAAGAGTCTAATTGAGGTAACGTGAATAGCTTACAAGTTTCCACAAGTGCTTCGATCCGCGGATAAAAGATGGTTTCAGCTTTATGTTAAACCAAATTGGTGCATAAATTTTCAAAATGTACTCAGTCAGTATTCGGAGATTGTTTGCAGGACATTCTGTTCCCACATACAAGCGAAGTATTCGGTTTGCTAATGTAAGCCATCGTCAATGACAAAATTTTCCTGGTTTTCTCATGGAGAAATCAGAAGAGCACTTTCCAACAGAGATTGCATTATACATTTCTAACAAATATTTTGGGTCCACACTTAAATCATCCTTAATTTCTAGTAATGTAATTTTATTTTCAATAGATGAAAATTCAATCACTGGAAGGTTCAGAGCAGTTTTCTAGTTGTTTAAAAAATTCTCCTCCAAATTCATTTGGGCCTGTAGTTTTTCCATCTAGGAAACAAAATAGGTGACGTAGGGACAGTTCATTTAAATTATTGACTTCAACAACATTCCATGTCACACACAAGTAGTAGAAAGGATTGTTAAATTAGTTACCTGGTCATCCTTGTTCGTTCCTGGTACTTCTCCAAGAGATGCATTGATAAAAGCAAAAATACATTCTCAAAAAGTAATGCCAAAATTTGAAACAAAAAAGCAATTCAATGTGTCAGTGAAATAAGTAATAGAAACCATGTGTGATTAATATGGACTTTTGAAAAACATGAATATTTTTTTCAAAATAATGTTTTGCCTTAATAGACATTACATTAATATTTTTCTAAATAAGTGTGATTTGTTTATTTTAACTAAGGTCCGTCAATTAAAAATTGTTTTTCCTTTCATTCCAATGTGTATTATAAGAATATGCTAATGTAAAATTAATATGATGAAAATCGCGAAATTCCACAAAATCAGTTGTTCTGTTATGGCATTTAAAAATTAGAAATACTTAGAATATGCAAGTTTTGTGTCAAAATATCATATTTTGAATATTTTATTTACAGAAAATATACATTATTTTAATATACTATAAAAGAAATTAACAAAAAGTACAAATATAAAATCACTTTTTCATAAAAATATCCATTTTGAAGCCCTTTGCGGCACTTGAAAATATTTTAGTAGAGCAAAAAGATTTATATTCTTAATTTTAATTTTAAAAGACAACTTTTGAAAACTAGAGCATATTGAAATTCCGAAAAAAAAATGCATCGTTCCACCGTGATGTCCGAGTGTCTTTTAAGGGCCTCGTCCTTAAGTGCCTTTATGTGTACTATTTTTATGAAGTAAAACGTATTATATAATCTGTTTAGCAGATCTGCTGACAAAAAGGAATGTTTAAATTACATACTTTGCTACTTTTTTGTACTACAGGTGTATTTAATTTCAAAATAATTGCGAAATTTGTCAAAAATTTAATAAAAACCAAAAGTTTGCCCTTCTTGCGCTAACTGAAAACATGCACCAATTACGCTAATATTTAATTTCCGTCTTTATTTTGTTAAAAGGCAACTTTTGAAAACTAGAGCATATTGAAATTAAAAAAAAAGTTTTTTTCGTTCCACCCTAATGTACGCTACCCACGGGGATTCCCGTCTAGTAGAAAAGCGCCGCTCATTTGCATATGGCCCTTCTTCAAACAACGATTTATTTGTGATGTAGGTAAAATACACTTAATAATTAAGATGATAGCATATAATTAATACATAACGCGCGTGGTAATGTCTGTTTTAAATATATTTGCATTGTTGAAACTCTGTAAGCCTCTACTCAACTTGTTCCAACTAGCGGCGATCCAATTTTTAATTGCTTGATTATTACTGCAGATTATTAGAAAAAGGTACGCAATTTTTTTGATAATGGGAGGTAGCATGAGAGTATATTAAAATATTGGATCACGGCTAGCACTAATATTTGATTCCTTAATTTTACTAATAATTTATAATTAAATAACTAAATATGACTGTAACATTTATGTGCATTATATTCTTTTACTTGTTAAACTGGCTGGTATATTGTTTTTTATTAGTCTTTTTTAGTGGCTGGTATGTATTCAATATAGTTAATTATTAATTTTAGAGTGTTTTATTGTTGTTTTTTCAATTAATAGTAAATTTTGTATAATGAACCCAAACCCTTGTGTAAGCTGGGCTGGTAGGCAATGTAACGAGATCTTCGCCATTTCTGCACATTCCCAGACTCTACACCGGATAAAGGGATTAGCAAAAGTATCCATTTCAAGAAACATCTCGAAAACAGACATTGAAATGGTTTTACGCGCAACTCAGCGCTCCGTCACGAAAACACCTGCAGACGCGCATGGATACGCCTGAGATCGCCAAACGCCGAGTTAGTTCCAGAGTTTAAAATAAAAGAAAATAAATCCTGATTTGATGCAAGATCAAAGTTTGAAAATAAAATACTATACTGCCTATCAAATTATAATTCAAGCCCCTCAAATTCTGTTGGTCCGAATTTCCCTGTTAAAATCAAGGAGCGAAGGCGCACTCATTTTCACCCACGAGTAGCCATACAAAGGGGTAAGAGGGTGATGGAATGGAGAATTTTGGAGGGGGGAGTGATTTTTTCGGCGGGCTCTCTCTCTCGACCGGGGACTTTGAAAAGTGGGGAGCCTTCAACTCGACTAGCCGAGAGATGCAAGATGGATCTGGAGATGATTCAATTTTAGCCCGAGCGTGCCCTAGATGTCTGAGGAAGAGAAGAAATACCTGCTGGCCCATTCCCTTTTAAATTCTGCTATTGAAGACGGTACCGTCCCCCTTTTTTTTATTTATTCGCTGCAGTTTTAAACATGTTTTTCCTTAAATTTTTTTATTTTATTTAACTTAATTATCAATGAATTAAAATTTTTGGTTACCAGCCACTTACGCGAACTTGTTTAAATTAAATTATATTGTGAAAGGTGCTGTTGATGAGAATTAGAGGAGAGTAGATCCTCAGTGTGTAATCTGTCTATAGGCAGAGTAATCTTAATGGCTGTACAACGTTCAAATAAATTATGTTATTTTTTTTTGTATAGATGTTGTCATGTCGTTCAGTTGCCTCGTAGTTTTCTTAGTTCCTTTTAGGTAATTTTTATTTCAGCTTTCTTTTCAGTGAACTATTTTCAAGTTAATTTAAAATAATTTTCATGATTCAGCCCTCTACAGCAGGGGCATCAGCAGTGAGCCAGACATTGTATTTTAATGGGTTATTGCTTATCACAACCCGCATCTTTAAAAGGTACTAACCACGACGCAAGTGAATTAATAGGTTTCATGTAACTTTTTCTTAAACACCTCTAAGATGTATGTAAGCTTAACAATCTTAATAAATTATTTTAATTTAACTCTCCCCGTTATAACGTTTAAAAAAACGTAACATATTTAAACCAAGGGGGTTAATTTTGATTCAATACCTCACAAATGATTTAGATAATTTCGAGAACTTTAAACAAGCTCAGTAGCAAAGAATTAAACATACAGCATGTTTCGTATTCCACATGTAACTGTGAATGAATATGAAATTCTGCTTCGTTTGGAGTATCCTGCAATATATTCCTAAAAACGGATATTTTTACGGGAAGAACTTATCCCATTCTCATCCCCAAGCATTTGTGAACCTTGTTTGATTGCTTTTAAGCAAGCAGATAACTTCTAGCGTACAAAAAGGTCTTGAAAAAATACAAAATTTTCATTAGTCGTTGAAAAACCTCCACGCATTTTTTTTTGTTATATGGAAATTTTTCCTTCCAATGCTTGAGGCACTATTGACATTCGACCACTTTTCACCGCGAAAGGGTTGGTTGCTTGTAATGGTAACACCGTATGGGGCAACCAATATCGACCCTGGTGCCACCTCAATTTAGAACAATTTAGCTCGAAATCTGGTTTGTACCTCCTCCCACGTCAACAAATGCCCCGGAAGAACTTTCCTGCATATACAGTTGAACCCCGTTATAACGAACTTCAAGGGACCAAAGGTTTTGTTCGCTATATCCGAACCGTTAAGAAAAATGTTAGAGTTCACAAAATGCATAACTCATTAGTTGCTATGTGTATTCAAATAATGATGTATTAAAAATGATAAAATCTATTAAAAATGATCATGAATGAATTAAATTGACTAAAATCGATCATATAAAACTGACACAATACTAATTAAATTAATTAAAAATGAAGACAAGTGGGAATAAATTCATTTTACCTTCAATTGTTGCTCACTATTTTGATACAGAAATAATCGATAATCTTCTGATGACGTGATGCCGATTTTAAAAACATTTTATGAATTTCTTTGTCCAATACATCAAATGACTTCAACACTCTTTCCTCCACTGTTTGTGAAGACAAAAATTTATTAATGACACGCATCACTGCTGTAGTATCTGAGATGATGGGGATTTCGTCCTTTATGTGCTGCTCTTCATCAGCATCAGATGCAGAATCTTCAATTTCAGAATGATTCATTTTAATTTCTACCACAATATCTTCATCAGTCGGCTTGTCACATGCAATGACTTCATCATCACATGTTTCAAACAATTGCATGTCACAATCTGAGAATGATGAAATTTTGTGCTTTTCTATCCACATCGCTATAGGTAAATCTTCATCATCTACTTTTTCAACATTCTAACATTCGTTGTATCTTCAACATTCTTAAAAAGTTAAAAAAAAAAGAAAGTCAGTAGTCGACTGAATAAAAGGTTCGTTATAGCCGACTCTTAAGATTTGAGGTTTGCTATGAAAGAATAAATTAGCCTTAAATACAATAGGAAAACTGTGGGACCAAAATTTTCGCTCGTTATATCCGTGAGTTCGTTATATACCGGGTTCGCTATAACGGGGTTCGACTGTACATCTAATTCTGTTTTTACACGATTGATACGTTCCTGAAGAATACGTGTAAAAAATTCGTGTAAAAAGAAAAAGACATTGTATCAATGGAAGAAAAGAAGATTGGTTCTGGATCTAAAAAATCAGTAAAAATAATTTTAAAAAACCGTATGAAAATATTCGTTTTAAGCTTATTGTTTTTATTTCAACAAAATACACATGTAAAAATATGCAATGAAAAGGAAAAAAATTCTTCATGAACAAAAAAATCTGGTTTACACATAAAATTTGTTCATTTTCCTCACTTTCTGACAATAAACGGCGCATACATTTGCGTACGACTAGAATATCACTGCTATCACTAGAAATGTTGTGGACATCGTATTCTTGTGAACAACGTATTAATGAAATTCTTTCTGTGATCTCTTGAGCAAAATCAGCCAGTCTCCTCTGGTGCTGATGATTCACCGGTTTTACGAACGAATTCAGTTATTTTTACCGTTGTGTTCGTGTTTTGGTTAGGCCGTTATGTAATTCTCTGTAAGAGGCTGTCCACAACTTAAGTTCACATTGAAACTTCCCACCGCGTGTAGCAGTGAAAGTTAATTATTAAGTGGGGTTTATTAGAATATATTAATACTTATACTATTAATGATGATTATGATTTTAAATTCATTGCTTAATGATTGTGGTTAGTACATTGATTGATTGTGATTTCCAAATAATGGAAACAACTCTGGTTTATACTGACAAATTAATTTATTGATTATTAACACATAAATAATACGCTACAAGTTACTAATTATTTACTCCGGCATTTACACATTATTCACAACTTCATTCCTACTAAATTAATTCACCACAACACCTATATTTAATTCATTCAATTATCATTACAATCCTTCGTACTTCATCTACACATATTACTCTCAATTTCATTACTACGACACATATATTTAATTCATTCAATTATTATGTCAATCTTTCGTACTTCATCTACACATATTACTCTCAACTTCATTACTACTAAATTAATTCATATATATATAAGCATAACATCATATTAAATTGTTTGTACGAATTATCGGTCAATTCCTTAATATCTTATATTCAAACACTATACTCATCGCTCTCTATATTAATTAATATGGCTACACACTGAGAAGCAATGATAGCAATATAAAAAGGAAACGCAAAGTCGGTACCTCGGGAGATGACTGTTGAATCACTATGGACAGCTGGCACTTTCTTGTCTGGTATAAGGCTCCGTCATTCATGGCAGGCACTCTACACGGGACACTTGGGCACTGTCATCATCGGTTCTCTAACTCCGTCACTCCTTGCAGACCCTCGGTACGGGACACTGGGCGCTTGACAACTTCTATCTCCAAACTTCTAACTCACTCTCCTCATAGGTGAATGTGCCTTGAAACCACTTCTATATCTCAAAAACTTCTGACTTACTCTGACTTGTTAGGTTATCTCTTCCTTCACTATTTCTCATTTCATATTATTTTTTTATTAATGTTGACTCCGCCTCTTATAATTTCCATTGGTCATATTATTACCATGCCATCGCCATTCGTCCGTGGCTGCCTCTTCTCAATCCCCTTTTTACCAATGCGCATCGAGGGCGGGATTTATAAAATTCTCCCTCAACTTTAACTTTCCCATGCTTCGGCTTCAAGCAGGTGGCCTGTTTTATAGCCATCATAAATTTTCTTTTCTTCTATTCGTGCAACTCACTCTCTTCAACTTTTATCTTCTATTTCTTGCTACAGACACAATCTCTAAATTTCGTTTCGGTATATTGCTGGCTTTCTTCCCTTCTCTTTTATTGCCCGTCATTTGCCCTGTTTCTTTCTTGCATTTAACAATTATTTTACTTTGTCCTGTACTTTTCAATGCTCCTGCCCCTGGCCGTGACACTACTGTCATGTCCCTATGACACCTCGTTTCTCATTAGGGTCATGTTTGACAAAATGATTATCCAATTTTTTTGGCCATTTCCAGACCTTCTTTTATTAAATCTGCATTTAGTACAGGATCATTTTCTTTCATTTTCCCCCTTTTTGATAGAATTAAAAGAAGAAAACGTTTTTGTAGACTGAATTCTTGAATCAAAACAGAACTGGATACACAATCGAAAAAAATATTACGCCACAAATAAAATTTAGTCTTATTAGAATTTAGGCAAAAAAAAAAAATTGAGAAATTGTATTGGACCGCTCGTGTGAAATCAAAATGAATCGCTTAAGAGGACAGTGGACCTTCAAACCTAACTTTTTTTTTTTGTTGTTTGTGAATGGATTTGCTTGAAATTTGAATATGTGATTAGTATCAACCATAGATATGTAAAAGTGGTTAAAATTTAATGAGGAAATATTCATAATTTATGAATAATGAATTATTAATTATATCAAAAATTGGTCTAATTGAAAATGTTACATGCGCATTTCTTTTGCATATAATTTGGTAATTTTTATTTTCAGGATATCTTATCGAACTAACAATGAAACTTATTGCTTATTTTAAGCCTTCATTAAAAATATAAAGAGAAAAAAAATAATAATAGTGAAAACACCCTTTTTATTATGCAAAATACCTATAAATCATCTTTTCAAGTACAAATTTAGAAATTCTGAGCTACGAAGCATAATTTTTTTCAATAAGATAACAATTTGACCAAGAATATGAACAAAGAATTAGAAAAGTGGTTCATTAGGTTTATGTTTTATTATTTTTGTACTATTTAAATTTTTAACTTTACAAATATAGGCAATGCTAGGAATATATTTTAAAAATTTTATAACTCTTTTCATTTTCTATTTTTTCACCCCCGTGCTTAAAGCTTTCTGGCGTCGCGCCGTAATGTAAACAATCATTCCCAGTTAACGCCTATGTGAATCGTTCCCACGATTCATTCATCCTGTTAGTTTTTTGCAATCTTCTTAATTTAACTTTAAAAATAAATATCTGCCTTCCATAACGGAATTAAATTTAATATGTATCGCGTCATATAAATTGAATTAGATTAAATTTGTGTCGCGTCAAATTGCTATTTAAATTCTATGCAAGTTTACTCATGTTAATGTACGCAAATATTGCCGTCAAGTACATGCGCACTCCACCCGGCCTGTGATTGGTCGTAGTTCCCACAGCTCGGAATATAAGGAAGGCTTTTTAGAACTCTGCAATAATGTTATAGTCTTAAGTGGGAGTTACGTAACTTTTTTATATTCTGTAATTATTTTGTTATCATGAACGGATAATTTTACCTGTTCAAGTTTAATAATGTTTTGTGATATTTTACCCCACCTCCACGCACATACCTCAATATTTTCCACCTATTTTAGTTAGCTTTGATAAGTATTTTTTTTTCAATATTCTATTTTGGGCTTAATATCTATAGAGCGCTCCTGAGCAATTTCACTCCTTTTTAATTTTTTTTCTATGGAATCTTTTTCATGATTCCCAATGGGCAAGATTTCGATTAATTCAATTTCAATTAATGTTGTGGTCATGCTTGATGCATTGATACAATTTTCTTAATGTTAAGTCATTAATTTTACTAAACAATTAAAGTATACATATTACATATTACAAAGTATACATATTACATATAAGTCAGTAATTTTACTAAGCAATTTTACTGACTTATATGTAATTATAATATAATTTCATTCGTCACATATACAAGAGCGTCATGAAATTCAACTTTAGATGGGTAGATCACTTCGTCCTATGCAAATCTGTATTTATACATATTAAAACAGATATTATTATCTAATAAACTTAATTACATTCCTAAAAAATTAAATTTTAAAACAGATAAAATTATCATCGACCCCCAATAGACCCCTGGAATACTATAGACCCTTTTTAAACTTCCATTGACCCCCAAGGGGTCCACCTGGACCCCGTTGGGTATCCCTGACCTATATGAACACCGGAGTTAGATTCATTTGTTATTTTTAGTACAGTGAAATTTACTTACTGCTTTAGAGTCAAAGGTATTCACGTAGTGAAGTTTCTTTAGATGTTACGCTCTATATAGCATTTTATAGTTTAGAGTTAAAATAATCTAGTTTACTGTTTAAAAATATACTAATAATCATCTTAATCTTATATTAAATTAGCAAGAAATAGGCAATTTCTTCCAGCGCAGCAAAGAACTATTAAATCGATTCTAAACAGTATTCTAAGTAATTCATGTCTTCAAATTCAAAGAACAGTTAAGAACCATTTGTTTAGAAAAATATGCTTCAGCAGCAAACTTTTGGTATCTATCTATTTATTCGTCTCTCCCCCCCCCCCCTCTCTCTCTCTCTCTATATATATATATATATATATATATATATATCAAACCCCTTTTAAATTCCCTTGGGCATAAATTAATTGCGCATTTCGATTCCAAGAACAGAGGAATTGACTTTCAGGCATCTTTTATATAACCCCTGTAAACTCCTATACAATTGTAAGGAATAAATAAGATTCGGTTCACAAGAATCGAACTTTTGAGTGAATAAATTAAAGAAGCTGCTTGAGATATGCTATTTTCGGCATACCCGCTTGGTATAAATACCATGTAGCTTGATTAGAAAGAAAAGGTTGTTAAGGTTGATAGATAAGCGGGTTAAGGGAGCTACGGAGTAAGCAGCTCCAGGTGTTAACCGGCGCTTGTGCTTAGGGGGCCCAAAGTTTACGTGGCAGAACTGCTGGTTTGACTCTCTGCTGGTTTGTGAGTACTACAAAGTGTATTTTTTATTGAATACTAATATATATTCCGTACAAGTAGTACGTATGCTTATTGCTGTAAAAGCAAATTCTATATGTGCAACGAATTCAATAAACATTGTTTCATGTATAAACTGTGTTTGTATTCAATTCAAATAGAGTGCCCCTAAGCTATTCTCTACACTAGCACCCGAAAGTTTATATATACCCTGGTTGTTCTCGTTACATTTATAACGAACAACATATTTGAAGTTAAAATTTATACTGTGTTATACTCTGATATTGATAAAATTAAATTGTGAAAGTATCTTGTTATTATACTTATATACAATTTGAAAATGAGTTTTTTAGAACAAAACCCTGCTGAAAATTTTTTTCGGGTAGTTATGGTTCAGCAAATTGCGCCATTCGAAGAAAACTTCAATGGCGGCCCCTCAAGCCAATTCCTAAGGAAAATTGAGCATTACTTTCAGCAACAATGCACCCCAGAGGGGGAGAAACTTAAAATTGCTCTAGCTGCTTTAAGAGGTAGTGCATATCAGTGGTACACGTGTATGCAAAGCAGTAATCTGATTTTTGACTATTCGTCATTCAAGCAACAGTTTCTTCACGCTTTTCCCAAGACCTTTAATCAAAGTCAAATAGAAGCGGAAATTTATTCGCTAAGGCAACGTGAAGGTCAGTCTGAATTAGATTTTGCTATGGAAAATATTTCCAAGTGTGAGGATTATTTAGAAGGGATGACGGAAGCGATAATCTTAAAAATAGTTATCCAACGTTTGAATCCAAGCGTTCAAGATATTTTGGACAATCAAAATATTACAAGCAAGGTTACCCTCCTTCAAGCTTTAGCTAAACTTGACAATAGGCATTTCTTCGCTACCTCTTACCCTCACTCAGATACGAGAAGTTTTATTCACCCCGCCAAAATTTCTCGCGAGTTTCAAACCAACAGCGAAACCAGCATTGCGGGCGAAATAATAGAAGCTCATGGCGTTACAATGAAATTAGTGCACTTAAAGTAAATAATATGCAAGCACCTTACGTGCACTGGCAAGTTGTTTCACATGATATGGTTCAACCTGTTGAAACTGTGTGGTCAAATGTATTAACTTGTCCGAGCAGTAATCATTATTTTGAGATTAGTGAAAGTCGGGTTATTTTTGTGGCTTATAATGAAAGTGAGTCTAGCTCGAATAATGCAGTAATTCCAGTGCAACTTCCTGAAAATAGTGCCGATAAAAATGCTAGTGGTTATCTTAATGCTAGTGGTTAGAAAATAAATCATCTGATACTTGTATTAATGTTATACCTGATATTTTAGATGATATTGTCGCTTAGATGGTAGTCGTATGGATTGAACACACACGTAGAGGGAATACAACGCTGTTTATTAGCACACAACACTTAGCTGATAGAACTCAGAACTGAACTCACAGGTTGAGCTACTTGCTCTTTTATCCATCAACAGAATATTCTGGAACGCCGTTCCAGGAAATTAAAGAATGTTCTAGCAACTTCTAGAACTAACAGAAATAGAATTAGAATTAAATTAAATTAAAATAATGTAGAGCTTCGAACCGGGGACCTCTTGCTCAGCAGTCCGGTGCGTTGACCATTCAGCAACAGAGTCTTTGACGGGAAAGGCTTTAAGCGGCAATATTCACACATCTGTTAATGAAGGAAATTTAGTAGATGACGAAGTATGTGTTACTGAAGTTAGTGAATACTTATTAGTTGACGACAATAAAAATTCTTTAAACGATATTAGGGACTCGATAGGTAATGATATTATTTCAAGTTCTCAGCCGAATGGGGATGCTGTAGGCCAGGTTGATAATATGGTCTTAAATAAAGTACATGAAAACCAGACTGAGAATCAGGATGAAAATTTGACATAGAGTTACACTGTAAGTAGTTCAGCTGATGTTTCGGAAGTTGTAGAAGTAGTTAGCAATAAAACGCACGAATACGGAAAGCTTAATTTTCCTAAAACTGAAGCAGTATTAAAGAATTTAACTGATAACAATTCTGATGTCGCAAGTTTCAAAGAGACTTTTTCGTCAAGAGAGGATAAAACTAAGGTTAAGGGTGATAAAAAACTAGAAAAAACGCCTTCAGGTTCCAGCATTAAAACTGCTAATACTGAAGTAATTAAGTCGGTAAACAATAGGTCGTATAAGCACAAATACGAAAAACAAAGTCAGGTTGTTGAAAAACATGAAACAAGCAGCGAACTAAATTGTAAACGTATCATAAAGAGCGAGATAAAGCCAGTAACTAAACACGTTGGTGTGGCGTATAAGTTTGAAAAAATAGAGTCTGCATTAAAATCTAATACCGATACAAGCAAAAGTACGGAGAATAGTAAAGTGTGCACTACAAAACCTCCATCAAAGGATGAACGTGGCACACATAAGGTACAAAAGGTTATCAAAAGGAAGAATTACAATTCTAAAGGTCCTTTGCATAAGTACAGGAAGCGGAAGATATCAGCCGCCCAGCAAGGTTGGCCTCCTCCCAAGAGACCTCCTGTCCATCGTCAAGCCGGACCAGCGCCTCAGGACCAACGACCTGCTGCACGAAGGATGCCCACACGGTCAACGAATCCCTTTACTAGGACTGCAACTATCAAGAGAGGTTCCACGGAATGGACAGACTGGTGCAAGGAAGTTGCTGCATTCATAAGGAACAAGTCTTGTATCAACTTTCTTATTCTATCTCCCACCTTTTAATAAAATCGAACCAAATTAGTTTGAAGTTCCCCAGTGTATATGATGTGAAAAAAATTTTGAGAGGAAAGGGGTCAGCCACTGAAAACAAAACAACAAAAAAAAAGGCATACTGTTGTTATATAAATTTTTGAAGGGGACATGTAGTGAATAGAAAAAAATACATACCAACTAGAGATAAATAACTAATGTACTAACTTCACAAAACATAACACATGCACATTATGAATTGGGGGAGAGCAGATACAAACAGTCAAGAAATGTCATGCTGTGCAATTGTATAGACAATTTTAACTAAAATAGATTTTCTAGGGCGCAGTTGGCCAGCCCAGTATCCGCAACTCTGCAAATCCACTGTTTGATGGTGTCACCTGGACCCTTCGGGGTTAGTTTTGTAAAATGGGAGTGGCGTTTTTCCCCCACACAACGTGTGGAAGGTTTTTTGGCTTTGCCACCCATTATGTAAAAAGTCAGACCAGCACTCGTTTTCAATTTGTTAACTGAAGCCGTTCAAACCTCAGTTACCTAATTTTTTTTTTCGAGGGATGCCAGTGTAAGGTATACATAAGATTCGATTCACAAGAATTTAACTTTTGAGTGAATAAATTAAAGAAGCTGCTTGAGATATGCTAATTTCGGCATACCCGCTTGGTATAAATACCATACAGCTTGATTAGAAAGAAAAGGTTGTTAAGGTTGATAGATAAGCGGGTTAAGGGAGCTACGAAGTAAGCAGCTCCAGGTGTTAACTGGCGCTTGTGCTTAGGGGACCCAAAGTTTACGTGGCAGAACTGTTGGTTTGACTCTCTGCTGGTTTGTGAGTACTGCAAAGTGTATTTTTTTATTGAATGCTAATATATATTCCGTACAAGTAGTACGTATGCTTATTGCTGTAAAAGGAAATTCGATATGTGCAACGAATTCAATAAACAGTGTTTCATGTATAAACTGTGTTTGTATCAAATTCATTTAGAGTGCCATATCAAACTATATACACCCAAGTCTGGGTAGAAGTAGTTATTCTCTACACAATACCTGTTGTTTTCTAGTTTGTCAGAGCCCAGATTTCAAGGCTTCAGCCAATTGCTGCAAGAGTTCAGGAGTCACGTGACAGCACCTCTTTTAGATTATAAATAGGGGTGTTTCGATGTACATGCGGGTGATTTTGGGATTTGTCATTGCCCCAAGAAGATGTAGCAGTATGTCAATAAATTTGTATTTGCAGAAGTGAAAACG
Organism: Dolomedes plantarius; assembly: GCA_907164885.2. Taxonomy (NCBI): domain Eukaryota; kingdom Metazoa; phylum Arthropoda; class Arachnida; order Araneae; family Dolomedidae; genus Dolomedes; species Dolomedes plantarius. Next base: position 50,307,197 of record OU015493.1, on the reverse strand, counting down.
ATTTGTTATTGTTGACCACTCGACTACGACTTACTTTCTCGTTGTGGCATGACGGTTCCGGTCATCATTCCCACGGGACTGGGCCGGCATGTTACACACACACACATATATATATATACACTATATATAGTTCTAGAAAATAACTCGATATAAAAGCTAAAAAAAATTAATGCACATTAGTGTGCTTGCCCATCGTTACTATGGTAATGAATCATTCATATCGAGAGATTGTCTGACACCGCGAACAAACAGCGAGGTTAGAACTGACTACAATAGTTTTAGGTTAACTATTTTCTCATTTAATTTCATGCTGATGGCTTAAATTTCATAAGAAATTCCCCCATTTTTTTAATGTAATGCGCAGCGTCAGCCCTTGGAATGTGCTTGAACGAGCGAATTCGAGTAAGGGGCATTTTGTTTTAGTAATTCAGTTATTTAGAGTTAATTAAATCACCTTGAATAGATCTAATAATGAATATTTAAAAAAATTAGAATGTTCCAATTAAAATATTTGAAGTGAAACTTCTTTGGCCGCTGCAGCGTAAGAAGTTGAACTTCAAATATTTAAATTGGAGCTGTGGGTGAGACAAAAAAGTGAAACTCCTCCCCAAATGAGAAGTCGAGAGTGGAGACAGGAAGGAAATGTTCGCACTCTATTTTTTTCTTTTGTTTGGCTTTAAATAGCAATTAACAAAATCCCCAGGGTTCCACATTCACACGTCGCGTGCTGTGCTAATAAAATGTATTTTATTCTCATAATACGAGTATTAACTAAATCCAGAACTTACGAACGAAGTTTTCGTAGTAAATTACATTATATTATTGTCTCAATCGTATTTATAAACAAGCTAAAGTGAACCTATGCTTGCCCTTTCACCATGTATAAATAATCCTTAAATTTACGTTGTATTTAAATCGTGCTAATATTTTTAAACACCAGATGTCAACGATTTCTTTCGAATTCTTTACTTATACTTGTCTAAATCTGAAGCAATAATAATTGATACAGTTCTAAACCTGTGATTATACGTAAGGTATAACATATAAAAAGAATTTCTATCAAAATACCTTTATGTGTTGTTCACACAGTGTAAATATTATTTAGTTGATTAATAATTTGTTTAAATGGAATAAACAGGCTGAAATTTAAAGTATTTGACATCAATTAGTGATAGTATATAGCTTCAAACATCGGAGGGCGAACAGAGAGCAGTTTCTTACTATCAATGCAAAGCCATTGCGCCAAGAATTTAATGATCTCGTGACTGGCAGAGAAACGATAACTCCGCAATTCAGAAATATGCAAATCTCGCGCTTTCGTTGTGTACCACGGGTATGATAAGAAGTATCACTTCCAAAGCATGGGAATTCCACACATAGTTTTTTTAATATGTCTGTCTTAGCATGTAAACTTTTCTCACTGTTTCACCCACAAAAAATAAAAAATAAATAAAAAGATAAAATCTTTACCATACTGGCTTAAACCATTAAGACCGATTCACAGAGCCTGTTCACATAGAATCCGTCAGCGTTACTCGAAATTTAAATATATTTAACCAATTACAAACCTCCAAACGATAAGCCACGAAATTGTTAAAGTCTGTGATTGGTTTAACATATGTCATTATGAGTAACGCTGACGCTGACGTATTCTATGTAAACAGGCCCACACTTTCAATACTTTACAAACATTTCTGAAATCCCTATATTTAATCGATAAGTATTTCGATTAGCAGATGTAACAAACAGAAATATTTCACACTACAAAGAATTTTTTGACTGTTTTATGAACGCCTCTCCAAAATTTATTTCGGCGCGACGGGTAAGCATCCCTCATCGTGGGACTTATGTTTGAAGAATTGCAACAGACCTAAGTAAAATAAATCACTTCCTCACTTTACATTGGGGATATGTTCTAAAAACATTTCAAAAAAAGGGCGAAACTTGAACACTCCCTAAAAGAGTACATAAATTAAATAATAACAAAAGAGAGGTAATTTAAACAATGAAGAATTTCCAAATTTACTTTCGTTAATGTAGGAACGGCTTATTTATTTAAGAACTCTGAAAAATGGCATCTCAAGGGATGCGAGGAATTTTTTCTGAATGAATTATTCATGGTATTATTTTTTTGTTAGCAACGATATTAATTACTGCCTTTTCCCTTGAAACGAGAGAAAAAAGGTCTAGACTTATATAAATTAATTAAGAGATTGGAATAGTATTAAAATTAATGCAATTTGCTTAAAGAATACATGCAGAAGTTTTGAAATCCTTTCATGTTTTTAGGCCATATTTTTCATTTTGCTCCCATTGATCGTATGAAAGTGCAAAGAGCTTTTTCCAGCTTGAAGGGGAAAAACTTTTATAAAATACTATTACTGTAAATTAAATGTGCTTTACAGTATTTCTTTCCGAATCGAAAAAGGTTTTCCTTTCTCTGTATTTGTAAAATGAAGTTACAGAAACGATTTTCACTGGATAAGAAAAAAAAAATATTTTTTGAAATTTATCATTTTTTGTATCTCCCCGGAAAGTTTTTTTTTTCATGAGCACGTGTCTTATCAAATGACTTTGTATTTTTATTATTTCAGCCTGAAATGATGAAAATCCATTAAGTGAGTTTGGGATGCCATTCATCTAAAAATATGGAGATTAAATCTTTCTTTTAAGTTTAGCTTTTTACAAAAACTTTAATTAATGCTAATTTCGCTTGGTACTGATGACGTAAGGTTTAAATACTGACGGTGTGAAACAGGCGAAGGCGGTTTGAGAACAGATGGAAAAGAGGTTTCTAGCGTGAAAATTCTTTCTTTCGGTTTATGCATTTCTCTCAAAATTTTCTAACTACGAAATTCGCTTTCCGAACCTATAACTACGTGAAATAGGAGGTTAAGTAACAATTTTACAACTAGGTTTTTCAATAAACTAAAATTTGCTCCGTCTACCTATCATAGGTAGGTGAGCAATTTTTCATTTAGTATTCTACAGAGATAAGACATTTTTAAGTACCTTCATAAAGAGCCATAGTAAAGGACTGCATATAAAACTAAAACGAAATTAATCTGTACTATATATGAAAATACTATATATACTACATATAGTCTATATTATATATATCATAAACGAAACTATATAGTCTACATAGAATGTTAGTGTAGTATAAAGTCTACATGGACTATGATATTTTAAGTACCACAAAAAAGCAATATTATTCATACAGTTTTTAACAGAAATAGAAAAATAAGAATAACGTCAGTAAATGGGAAAGAAAGGATTTATTTTTAATCACTAATGTCGTAGAATATATCTTCTAATTTATTTATATGAATGCTGGGGTACTAAGAAAAATAATTACGTCATCTGTCATTGAGTCTCCCTATATTTATCAACTCTGTTTCTAAAATGCTTTATTGCGCTTTTACTGTTGGAAAATCGAAAATGGTTCAGTGGTAAATCAAAGAATAATCAAATAATCTGGTGCACGGCTAAACAAAGCAAACAACTTTAATAACACAAAAACTCAAAGAGAAATGAAGGGTTAAAAACCCAATCAAGAATACGAGCATAGAGCTCGTTCGAAATAGAACCGATCGTCCATCATCAAATCGAAATCTCATCTGGAGGCAGTGTTGCCAACCTCTACGACGCGCCTACCCCTAGCGCCATCTCGAAATCCCCCTGTTTCCCCCTAACACCAACTTGAGATCACCCTAGATCTTCCTAAAAGAAATTCTGCTTCCAAATAGGCATCCTGTTTGAGAGATAAATTGAAATAAACAGAAAATACACACATAATGAAATGGAGGTTTATTTACATTTGACATATGTATGGAACTTATAATCTAATACAAAAAAACGCGTCTCGATTGTACAAAATATTAAAAAATGTTCCCCCCACAAAATGCCCCTAAAAAAATGGGGCTAACTTACCCCCACATTTAGGGAGAAAACCCCCAAGTTGGCAACACTGTCTGGAGGTAGAGTGGGTGTGAGATCATCTCAGTCAAGCAGCGCCAACGAAACGTTGTCTCTATAATCATTTAAGCACAGTAGCGCTACCTAACAGAAACTTTTCCAACATTACATGTCTAAATGTTCTGACGTCACGAGTTGACGGGTGTCACAAAGAGTACACAAGGGGAAGAGTCAACAATATTAAAACGAAAAAGGTGAGCGCGCTGACAATTATGCCCTGTTAATTGGCAGCACTTCTAGGAAAATCCGGAATGCAGGACTTTGAGGAGAGTAGCCGTTCCCAGCTTTTGTCTTTAGCTATATCAGTCAAATATGTTGTTCGGTTTCCTCTGAAGAAATTCTCTATAGATCTCATCATGTATAAAGATAAATGTCTGTAAGGTTTTGAATGGTGCAAAGAAGTAGGCACTCTCGTTTTCATACAAGCGACAGTGAGCAGGTCACTTTCTAATTTGAATCTGGCTTTGGTGCTTTATCGCATTTCGTATTGAACTGCCAAATTTATTGAAGAATTCGTGCCGATTTTAAACCAAAGTTAATGAGAGAACTCAATAATATACATTTATCTACAAATAAAATATAAGATAGAAAAGAGTTTGAGTAAAGTTACAGAGTTGGTCGTAGCATTGTATTAGTCATAATTCTGGATGACCGCTGAACAAGGAACTTGAGATACACGTCCTTCCCCTAGTCGTTTCAATTTTATCGTTCAAAAATATTGGAAAGTTAAAAGGCCAATGGCATAAATTCTAATCGCTTGCATTTAAAAAAAATGTATGAACTATCGATATCACTGGTCGGCAAAAAGAAAAAAAAATTCTGCCCCTGACACCATTCCTGCTGATTCTTACGTAAAATGACCTCCTGAATCCGAATATGAATATCACCCACCGTTTTCGGGGATGCCCCCCCCCACCTATTTTTATCACTTTTCCATAATTTAGAGGGATGAAAAGGATAATTTTAGACATTACATTTCTTCTTAGGGGCTAGAGACGGGAAAAGTTCTAAAACATGAACATTTGTAGATAGGAGGTAGATTTGGGGGGATTTGCCCAGTTAAATTGTAAAAAAAATCATTAAAAATGATCAATTTTTCCGGTTATTTCGCAATTTGTTTCACTCATTTTCTACTTACTCTAGCTTCCAGACCCCCCTCATCCTCTCTCAAACACCCCCAAATAATAAAAATATATAGTAACAATAATAAAAATATATAGCAACAGTTTGGAAGGTTCCCAATACCCCGCGCGTGCAGGTTTGCACAGGAATTTTCATGCTTTGACAAGTTTAAACTTGCATTGCTCTTGTCACTATAGTCCTGCACTGTAATCCTTATCTTCCCTCATTTTTATCACTTTCCGATAGTAATTTTATGGCCATGAATTTGATTTGGAGGGGTGAAAAGGATTATTTTAGCTATAAAGAATAATAAATAAAAAGTAAAATAATAAATGTAAAATAATAAATGCAAACAATAATAAATAAATAAGATAACTACCTTCATTTGGTGCTTGCTTTCCTTTTATACCCTGAGGTAGAAGTTTAATCGTACCAAAAACCAGCAGTACTCTGCCAACATGCTCGTATTCCACTTCCCTGAAAATCTCCTCTCGAACTTATTGATGTCTTGATGGAATCGTTCCCCGTGTTCATCCGAAAGTGCTCCTAAATTCTCTGGGAAGAAGTCCAGGTGTGAGGGAAGGAAATGCACTTTAAGAGACATGTTACACCCCATGGCCTCGTACGCTGACAGCAATTCCTTGACATGAGCGGCATAATCATCACTTTTGTTGTTACCCAAAAAGTTCTCACACACGTTTTGGAATGCAAGCCAAGCTCGTTTTTCTTTTCGATTCACGTGTTCAATAAACGTCGAATCCTGGAAAAGTTGTCTAATCTGGGAGCCCACGAAAACTCCCTCCTTGATTTTATCCTCAATAAGACGAGGAAATTTAGTTTTCAAAAATTGAAATGCATCACCTGTGTTGTCCAGTGCTTTCCCAAACTGTTTGATCAATCCGAGTTTGATGTGAATAAGAGGAAAGAAAATATTTTCCTTCGGGACCAGAGGATCATGAGAGACATTTTTCTGGCCGGGAGTAAAACTTTCTCGCAAATGCCAGTTCCGTACGATGTAATGTTTGTCTCGGGCTCGGCTGTCCCATTCACATAGTAGAAAGCAGCAGTATTTTGTGAAGCCTGATTGCAGGCCCGTGAGTAGAGCAACAACTTTAAAGTCAGCGCAAATTTTCCAATTATATTCATGATAACTGATTTTATCAAGGATTCGAATGATGTTTTCGTACGTCTCCTTCATATCCACAGAGTATGCAACCGGGACTGATGGTAACACATTCCCATTAGCCAACAGGTCAACTTTCAAGCTTGTCTTTGACGAGTCTATAAACAGTCTCCATTTGTCGGGATCACATGGCATCTTCAGTTCTATCATTAATGCATTTGAATTAGGGCCGAACACTAAGCCTTCATCTTCCGAAAAAAATAATTTCAGGGTTGACTGCCTGGTCCTGTAAGAAGATATTTTTACGCCCTTTTCTAAGATATTCCACTACTGAAGTCGAGATCCAAGAAGTTGAGATTTACTCTTAGGTAACTCCAAATCCCTGACGAGATCATTAAATTCCGACTGAGTAACGAAGTGAGGTTGTCGATGAGCTGAATAAGCTGAACACTCTTCATCATAGGTGGACGTATCATTTGATTCTCTAGGCTGTGGCTCAAAGTCTTTCAAATCCGTTTCAGGCTCTAGAGTATAGGTTTTGGGGGTCACTGGGACTGGCAAAGATTCGTTGTGAGAAACTGGTCTTAGAGCTGAAGGGATATTAGGATACTGAATTGTATGCTTACTTTTGCTAAAGAACCCGGCGGTGGAAGTCATACAAAAGTAACAATCACTGAGATGACAGCGAGGTTCGCGCCAAACCATGGGCACAGCAAATGGCATTGATTTACAGGTACCTTTGAGCCATTTGGTCAAGTCACTGTAACGAGTAGTGCAGCAAACTGTTGGAGCCCAATCCTTGTCCTGATCGCCAACTTGGCAATCAAAGTAAAATTTATAAGCAGTTTTAAGAAGCGGAGAAAGGGGTTTTCATTGCGCTTTTAAAGCCAATTCCCCGCAAACATACCAGAAGCTATCGGGATGATTTTTACACCCGCGTGGCATAATTAAACAGTAAATCAATGCTTGATACTAATCACAACTTACACTCATGTACTGTAATTCACTTGGAAAAAGCCGGAGTAAAAAATTTCTACCGTTTTACATAATTTTAAAAACTTGGAAACACAGAATCCCCGCCTTAGAACACCGACGAGTTGACTCTACGATCTCTAGAGACGTACTGAAGGAAGATAAAGATTACAGTGAAAGACTATAGTGACAAGAGCAATGCACGCTTAAACTTGTCAAAACATGAAAATTCCCGTGCAAACCTGTGCGCGCGGTGTATTGTGAATCTTCCGAACCGTAGCTATATATTTTTATTATTGTTGCTATATATAGCTGCTATATTTTTTTATTATTTCGGGCTGCTTGAGAGAGGATGAGGGGGGAGGGGGATGGAAGGTAGAAAAGGTAGAAGATAAGTGAAAAAATTGAGAAAAAACGGAAAAATCGATCATTTTTAATGATTTTTTTTACAATTTAAGGGGGCAACCCCCCCCCTTTAAATCTACCTCCTTGCTACAAATGTTCATGTTTTAGAACTTTTCACCTCTGTAGCCCCTCAGAAGAAATGTGAAGGCGAAAATAATCCTTTTCCTCCCTCCAAATTATGGAGAAGTGATAAAAATAGTTGGTGGCCATCCCCCGAAAATGGTGGGTGATGGGGGAAAACTGAGGTCATATTCGGATTCAGGAGATCATTTTACATAAGAATCAGCAGGAATGGTGTCAGGGGCAGAAATTTTTTTTGCTGACCAGTGTATTTTCGACGTTCATTCAGTATGACCGATCGCCGGGGATCGAACCTGGATTCATATTTGAGACCTCGATTTCCTCACAACTGAACAATTGTTTTTTAATTATTGAATTTAATTAATTAACTTATTATTGAATTTAAATATTTTATTATTGAATTTAGTTATTTTATTACTGAATTTAATTACTTATTTTATTGTGGATATTAAGAATTTCGTTCTAAAGGGAGGCGAGCATTTTTTTCTTCACTGATGTGTTTCTTACGACATAGCCTATCTTTTTAAAACCATTGGGATAGTTTGTTGGCCTGTGCACACAAATACGTTTACTATAACTTACATGAAAGTTGTAGAAAACGGATAGCACAAACACATAGCTTCTTAATACATACAACAAGAAAACAACAAGTTGGCAAATAATTTCGAAGTAATTAATTCCAGAACAACGTCGGGCTTTTGCTGCCGCCCCTCCATGACATACTTTTAGAATTTTATTCCCCATTTATATGAAATAGATTGACTCCTTGCACTTGAGAATTGTCCATGGAGACATTCCCCCCTTATGCTTCTCGGCCTGATGAAGAACTGTTAATTAGTTCGAAAGTAGTAAATACCCTTTATTTTTTTATTGTAGATACTAAGAAGCTGTGGGTTCAAGTATAAATTTACTATTCATTTATTTTTTAAACGATACAGTTTTTTTCTTGTTTTATTTTTGTCCCAATGGATAATAATTCTCTCGAATGATCGGATGCCGCTATATCGACCGTCTTCTGGGAAAGCAAGTCGACGCATGTCTCCTAACCTCGGGCGCAGTATTCTTCATGGCCGAACTCATGCTTTCAGGAATTCAGCTGCCAATTCAGCTGCTGAAGGCAGCTGAATTTCATGCCTTCAGCAATTAAAATTAGAAAGAAAAAAATGGAAGCTTGAAAAATGATGGAATACATTATTAGATTAACCATGGACTCCTCCAGTGGTTGTGGTTTTGGTTTTAGAGAAATTTTATGTTGAAAAAGCTTGCTTCCGTAAGGAAAAAATATTCATTTATGCATTCTATCCATCTCATTGGGAAGGGAAAGGGTCTCAAAAGGTTGTCAGAATGGAATCAGAGACCCCCAGACCCCCTCCTCTGGTTACGGTCGCGTTTTATGGTGCGACATAATTTTCAATTATCAAAATGTGTATGATTCATTTATGAATAGTTTCAGAATATGAATTTTTGTTTGCTTTCAAATAACTAATTACATGAAAATAGTGTTTGAAAATAATAAAGTCATTAATGGATTCTGCTTTTAGAACTCAATCAAGCGGGTATCTGTCTGTAAACCCCCACCCCCTCTTATATTTAAGGCCTTGTGACACTATTATAGGAGTTCAGATTATATATTAAAATAGTGAAACACAGAATATTAAAAAAACAAATGTTTAATATCCTGGAATATTTTTGCATCTGTAACACGTTTTTGTTGCAATTTACTCAAGATGACATTTATAACGGCAGTTTTTTCATGATGCCTTAAAACATTAAGAAAATTGCATATTCAGCATTTGTTGGGAAAGAAAAGCAGACGGAGGTTAATAAATTTAAATCTGTTCCAAAGAAAAGAGAAATCAAATGGCGTGAATAATCGTTGGCAAAGTAATTGATATTAGCAAAAGGCAAAGTATAGAAGAAAAATGCACGTAATATTTTAACGAATTAAAAGCGGCTCGCCCAATTAGACATTTCACTTTGTTATTTCCATATGAATGGTTGATTAGTTTCCTTAAAGTGCATTAACTGCGGATTAATCATAAGAACATATATTATCAATACCAATCAATCAATGGTATTTTGTTCTTAATAACAGTTTATTTTCGTTCTAAAGTGATGCGAGCGTTCTTTGTTTCTCTGATGTGTTTCTTACGGGAAAGAATATTGGTTTCAACACCACAGACATAAAATCACGAATGAGATTTTATGCAAAAGAATTTTTTTCCAGTTCCAAAATATAACAAAATTCTAATTTTGAAAAACTAAACCACATTAGCTATCTCATTTAAAATGCCAATAGATTTAGTTTTAGTTTCCTCAATAGCTGTAATAAAAGTATTTGAATCAGTGATCGGGTGAAATTTATAAAAGATAAGAAATCTTATTTGCTCTTCAAATGAAGATAGTATATTTAGTTTTCAATCTAAGAACAACAGATGGCGCCACAATGAAATTGATTTAAATTTATGTTTGGGATGGCCCCAACTCTCTCTCGTTTCATTACACATTTAATTCCCTTCTCTCGTAGGATTTTCTAATCTATTCACAAAAATCCGAAAGTTTGATTATGATAATTCTCATATCTTACTGGGAAAGCCTGTTGCTATCATATAAAATTCAAATAGGCCATTTATTCTAAGTAGGTTTTATCTTGGCTCTAGGTTTTTAAAAATGTGCCTTTCATAGTCACATAATTTCGAAATCAAAGTTGAGAAATAAAACAGAGCAGACAAAACTGCTGATCAGTATGCGGATTAAGAAAATTAAGCGAAAATATTGGGTTTTTAGATTAAAAACAATAACTATACTTTAATCTGTTTGTTGTATGAAAAAATAAATATGGGATTAATTTTAATATTAAATTAACTTCAAAATTTAATTTGAATTGTTTAAATTGGTCGTACAGTTTTTTTTACACTTCTTGGATTTTTAAAAAGCACTGTTAATTGTATGTGAACTAAGTAATACAACATTTAAGTTCCATCTTATGAAAGTTTTTCTAACTTCGTCAGCCATATGGATTATTTTGGAGGGTTTACACTTTTAAATGGATTATTACTATTTGATACACTATATATATACAGGGAAAATATTTTTAAATTTATATAATTTACTTACATTAGTTACGGAAAGTTGTTATATCCTTAATATAAATTTATTTGCATTTTAAAAGTGTAAACAAGTGTTTTTGTTTTTAAGTAATTTGTATTTTTTTTGTCTCTTAACGCAGAATGGGGGCGTCCATTAATTACGTGAGGCTTTTAGGGAGGGGGGGGAGTCGAGCCGAATCTCACCCAGTCTCACGTGGGGAAGAGGGGGTTGGGTCTCGGCAAGTATCACGTAATTTTTTTCTGCAAGAAACAGTGTAAAATTGCGAGAAAACTGGGTTATATTAAGTAAAACATGTTTCTACACTAAAACATGGCTAAATCCTACACAATAGTTCCAGTAGTCACTCTTGAGACCACACATGAGTCCCCGAGGACAGAATTACAATGAATATTCTTTTACGAATTTTAGTAGTTCCTATTTAAGTATTTTATTGTTCGATTTTCTCACTGTGATTCTAGACTACGTTCTTAGTAGTCTTAAATACTAGTCTTAACTAGTCCTAAATAAAAATAATTAAGCAAATTATGTTTTTTTAATAAATCCAACGCAATCAAGCACAGATTAACGTATTTACACTAAAAATACGCATTTTGAAAAATCTCACGTGAGATTAGGGGGGGGGGGGGGGGAGCGGGTAGAGCCAAATCTCACGACATCTCATCAGGGGGGGGGGGGGTCGAAAAATCGCCAAAATCACCTCACGTAATTAATGGACGCCCCCAAAGCAGTATTTTTAAGAGCACTTAACTCAGAAAGCCCTAGCACCGCTGATATTATATGTAAAAGTTGTTACTGAAAATGAGACAAGAAGTCCAGTCAATCTAAGATAAACAGAGAAAAGTCGTTTCATGATAGTGCCTCTTTACCAACTGTGTCGACATTATCATTAAACGGATGATAGTTTCGAAAAAATGAGATCATCGCGACAACAAATTTCAGATATAGTCCTTTCTCTAATGATAATGTCGGCACAGTTATAAAGAGCAGTCCTTTTATCCAATTAAATTCCTTTTTTTAGAAATCTTCAAACTTGTTAATTTTAAACTCATAAGTTTACTTCTTAAATTTTAATTTTTTAATTTTTTAATAGATAAAATTTGCTAACTTTTAGACTTGCAAGTCCATAAGTTCCATTCAGTCGTTATTTTTGCTTTCGACATCAGAGAATATTCAGAATAACCCTGGCACAATTGAGGCGTTTTTATAATACTGAAAGTGAATAAAACCTAATGGAATATTTTGTGATTATCCTGATATAAATGTTCAAACTCATTAATTTTTTTAAAAATTCTAAATTTATTAACTTCTTCATAAATAAAACTAACTAACTTTTTGACCTGAAGTTATAAGATCCAATCAGTCATTGTACTTGCTTTTGACATCATCGAATATTCAGTCATCCAAAATAACCCTTACTCAATCATCTGCTTTTTCTTAATGCAGATAAAATTGTACCTAATGGATTTTTTGTGATTATTCTGATACAAATGTTAAAACTCATTAACTTTATTTCTTAACTCTAAATTTCTTAACTTTAAAATCAGTAAAACTTACTAGCTTTTTGACCTGTAAGTTATAAGATCAGTCAGTCATTATTACATTTGACTGTAAGGAATATTCAGAACGAATATCCAGAGCAGTCAGAATAACCCTGACACAATCAACTGCTTTTACTTAATGCAAGTGAATTACACCCAATGAAATATTTGTGATTATCCTGATACAAATGTTCAAACTCATTAACTTTATTCCTTAACTCAAAATTTATTAACTTTTTAATTGATAAAACTTACTAGCTTTTAGACTTGCAAGTTATAAGTTCCAGTCAGTCATTATTCTTGCATTTGACATTAACGAATATTCATACAGTCAGAATAACTTTTCTTGATGCAGATCAACTACACCTTATTGAATCTTTTGTGATTATCCTGATACAAATCTCCAATATTATTAACTGTCATATACAGTTAAGGAATAAACTCTAAATTTATTAACTTTTTAACTAATAAAAAAAGTTTTGGATCTGTAAGTTGCAATCAGTCATTATTCTTTCTTTCGACATCAGCGAATATCCAGTCAGTGAGACTAACCTGGCTCAATAACTGCTTTTTCTTAATGCAGATGAAATTATACCTAATGGAATATTTTGCGATTATCCCGTTACAAATTCTCGAAACACAAACTAATTGCGCAATTCCGGGATATCATTTCGCAGGGATTTGCGTAATGAGATATCAATTGGACCAAATTAAAACCGTCATGGCTTTATGGCGATTATCATGTAATATTCCGTTGACGTCGAAAACATCACAGTGATGGATTGGTACATTAAACGCAGCCCCTGATCTATCAACTTATGGTTAATTTCTGCTAGAAGCTGATTTATTAACTCGTGGGGGCCCAGAGCGTTATCCCCATGCGAGGCCAAGGTTCTGTATAAGTAATAACTTCTGAGAATAAATATTTACATATTTGATGGAGGTGGCTCTAGGTGTGTTTTCCGTGTGAAGGGGCTTTATAAAGATATCTTCTCTCTCAAGTTATAAATAAGTCCAATAAAGACTGAACTAAATGAGGTTTAAAACTTGTGAAATAATGCAACAATACGCCGATTTCTATTTTGTCTTAAAAAATCATCCAGGGATATAAAGAGTCGATAAACAGGGAATTTCAACATATGGTGAAGATAGTGAAGAAGAACAAATGCAATTGTTTTCGATTTAAAAAAATAATATTGGTTAATTTAACTAATATGTAGTTGTCAATGGTGTATTTTGAGTATTTCCTCAGAGAAATTAATTTGTAATTTTCTTTCCGAAATGGTGTATTTTTTGTTTAAACTGGTATATTTTTTTCAAATTAAACTTAAGTTATATAAAAGTTCAGTATTTAAAAATATGTATACAAAGCTCGTGTTCTCTACTTTACGAGGACTGTTAAAATTACGAGATAGCATAAGCGGGTGTTTCCACAATGAACTGAAATAAATTAGGTGTATTTTCTTGAAAATGGTGTTTAATCTTTGAAATTATAAGCATTAAACATTTTTTTAGAGTATGAAATGCTTTACTTTTATGATTTTCTTTAAAGTAGATTTACCAATTTTAAAATTCGCAACCTATATTGTTATGACATTTTAAAATTCTAAGTTAGTTTGTCTGGAATTTAACGAGGAAAATGGTGTGTAATAGTTTTCTTATGTAAGAATACTGTACCTATAACGTGAGTAGAAACAGAATAAAGGGATGACTTGCAAGAAACTAAAGGGAAATGCAACACAAGAACACAACTTCTTAAAATTCCCCCCAAAATTACTTTTCGGACAAATTTTTCCACAATTTTTTTATTATGAATTTTTAGATGAGGTGCGTTCTTGAGAGTGAAGAAACTTTTATGAAATATTATAAAGAGCTACATAATAAAGATATATTTAAGCCTGTAGTTCCTTTAGTCTTAAATTTTACATTGTTTCTTTTCGTATTATATAAGTTTTTAATGTATTGCCCTCTGACAAAATACCCTATAATGATCAAGTTAAAAGATATTAAAAAACAACCAGACATGGGGAGAAATCATCCCTAAAAGTTACAAAACGTAGACGGTAGCTAATAACCTATGAATTGTAAACCATAATATTAGTTTTAAGGTAATGCCAGATGAGAATAATGTCTTCAGTTAATCATATTAAAAAATTCAAAGATTTGGAGAAGAAATAGCCGACAAAGAAAGGATTAGAGAGAAATTTAGTAATATAGATCCTATCAGACACAGTTTTGGTAATATTTCAGAAAGTGATTTTATTAAGTTTTGACAAAAGATGAATTAAATTAAAATTCTCATTGTTATCTGTGGCTTAAAGGAAAATATTTCATTTAACTTTCGGAAAAATGGCACTAACTTTGTAATATGGCTCCACAAAAATTTATCATTATGGTTAATCGTAAAATCAGACGTTTTCATATTTCATTAATTGCCAGGAATTGTAATGTTTAATGTTAGGTAAAACTGGTTTGTTTTCAGACAAAAGAATGGCTCTAATTTGGTTCAGTTGAGGAAAAAAAATAAAGTAAAATATTCAAGAACATTTAGAGGATCCAAAGCAGACGCCAAAAAAACTGAGTTCAGACGAGTTATTTGTTAAATAACAGACGGTGGATCTATTTTAAATTTCATTACTGTCCTCTTGGCAGCATTTTTTTTTGTTTAAACAATAAAACTATTCTCAGAAAAACCCTTATTACTTTTCACGCCAATCTATCTGAGTAAAAAAGAAAGCAAGATGTCTGAGTATTTTAAAACATAGTAAATGAACCAAAAATATTATTGGGATGCATTCTGCGTTAATTACAAAAAATTTACAGCACAAAAATGAGGAATAATAACTTTTAATTTTTGATTTATCAACTGTACGAATTTAAGGAAATATTCATTATTTTATATGGAAAAAAAGAGCTTGAAAAAGATTTTTTTTGCAATCTATAAACAATGGAAGACCCAACGCAATAGAGGCGGTCTAGTTCAACAATTAATACAGTCTTCTCAATCGGTAATTGCTAATATTAATTACTGATTTTTTTAAGTTTTAATCATAGGATTTAATACTTTGCTGAAAAAAGAAATTTCTCAAACTGAAATAGACATCTTTTTCTTAAGACATAATAACTACATGTCGTAAGACATAAATCTTACATTAAAATTAGCGCAATATAGGTGATTTGTTGAAGAAATATCTTCTCTAGAAATGATAAAGTTTTTAAGGAAATGTTTCTCCTGCGTCAGTATGTAGTGGGACAAAAATACTACTTGAAATCTTAAAAATAAAACCTTTCTGTTTAAGTGGATGGCATTAAAAATGTATTCATTGCTTATACTCATAATTTCAGAGATTAAATGGCATTTTCAAGAAAATATATCTAATTTATTTTGATTTATTACCGAAGCATGCATTTAGTATACCACGTAATTTGAACAGTCCTCGTATAGTAGGGAACCTGAGCATTGCTTACTTACGTTTATGTACCGAAATTTTATAAAAATGAAGTGTAATATACCAGTTGAAAAAAATATACCAATTAAAACAAAATCTATACCGTTTGGAAAAAAAATTACAAATGCATTTCTCCGAGGGAAAAATACTCAAAACACACCATTGTAAGCTTCATATTTGTTATATTTGATACAATATGTGATGATGAATTACACATTTTTGAAAAAAATTGAAATTGTGTTGTAACAGAGAGAAGCTCGAGAAATAGATTTTATTGATATTTTACAGAAACCTCAACCAGAGTTGAAGAGGATATTTGATTAATACATCCAGTTTAGGCTATTAGACATCCTTGAATATTGAAAACAGTCCTAAAGTTCTGACGTGTTCCCAAAAATCTTAAAGCTCTTAGAGGATAGAATTAACTAAAACTGACTATAACCATAATTTTAAATGAACAAATTACTAGTCCTGTAATTACCTCTGATCGTTAACCATTCATGGAAAGATGAAGAAAAATGCATCTCATTTAGAATTTATTGTTCATGTTAGGATAAATTTAAGCTGCTCTATGCGTGATGAATTCCCTGAGAAACTTCTATGAGACCAAATTCTTTAAGTGATTCATTCCTTTGGGAAATGTAATCATTTTGATGTATGATTTTTTGAATTTTCAATGCGTTTAAAATTTTAATATTTTAATTTTTAGCATTTTATGAAAACAATAATACAGGTTTCATGTTAAATTTTAATGTAAGAAACAATTAAGTTATAGAATCACAAGTACCACCTATTTAGTTGTATATTTAGGTCAGTAGCAGAAAAATGAAAATGATATTGGACACACGTTCAGAGTAAATTTACTCTTAAAAGAATATTTTTCAGAATCCGAGTAGTTTTTTCCTATTGGCTCTTAAAATTTCAGATTCAATGATTCATCGGGAAATTTTATTTAAAGCTAGCTTAAGGCTGTACAACAGTAGACATCAAATCTTTCACCCGAATTTTAAGATATTTAGGGGAAGGTAAGACTATAACGACGTACACACTGTGAGATACATTATTGAAAAAAAAATATTGCAAGGTTTAGTGATGTTATAGCGACAATGTATGCCCAGAAAGCAGAGGGTTCTAGGTTTTGATTCTCGGGACAAATAGTTGTATTTTAGAAGAAAGAATATCTGAGACAGACAGTAAGAGTGGTTGTTACTACCCAGTGCCATACGTTAAAAAGTGAAATGAAAGTCTTCATCTTTTCTGGACCTTGGGCCACACCAATAAATTCGTAAACTTGTGGAGATCACTGTGATACGAGAACTACCAAGTTGGTCAAATTGACGGTTTTAACGTTGGTAGAAATACAGAAGGTCGTTCGCACTTTATGGAAACGATTTTGTAATTTGTTTTTGGCGTTTGCATTTTAAGATAAAAATTTGGCAAATTCAGAATAATCGTCTGCTATTGTTTTGCTTTGATTGGAATGTAAATTAAAGATTTATTTTGAAAATTACTCATAAAATTGATAGATGGCTCGAAGGTTACGTAACTGCACTTTCCGGGGAGGAATATTCGTATCAACAAATTATAAAGCGGTGTAAAAATTGCGGTTATGGCATTTCAAAAATAGGTATTTATAATATATTAAATTTGAAAGGGAAAAAACGTCTAACTGAAAGTAAAAAGGAAAACGTGACCACTAAACCTCATCCTAAGACTGTTCCAACGCAGGTAAATTTCAAGAAAGTGAAGTCTCTGATCCTAAAAGATAATACGTCAACTCAAAGATCCATTGCATCGAAACTAGGAATGTCTTTTAGCACTGTAAGTAAAATCATTCATAAAGATTTGAAGTTAAAAAAGATGTCTAAACCTAAAGTTCATCTGCTTTTGCCAAAGAATATTGCTAAAAGGAAAACAAATTGTAAAAATTATATGAAAAATCCTAGCTCCTGAAAAAAGAAAATTTGTGGTAACACTCGATGGGGCATGGGTGTATTTAAATGACTGTAGTAAAAAAAAGAGATCAATTTTCTATTGCTCAACTGACGGGAATGACCGTACGAAATGGCTACGTCAGTGTACAGAAAAGGTCTCAAAGGAGTTCATGATAGTATCAGGATTTCGTTACAACAGCAAATTAAAAACCAAAAAAGTCTCAAGTAAAGCCAAAATTAATTCACTCTACTATCAGCAGAATATTTTAGAATCAATTTTTGAAGAAGAAATTCCAGCCTTATATGGAAAGGACATTGATAAAGTTAAGCTTCTTATTGACAAAGCCTCTAGTCATACGTCTAAATCAACTGCCTCTTTATTTAGCAAAGAAAGAATCAGAAACAGGAATAAAATGTATCCAATTTAATGAAATACCTGCAAAATTACCTGACTCTTCTCCAATGGACTTTTGTGATTTCGGTTTTTTAATATGAGCCTTAGGAAAACGGCATATAAGAACACCGAACTTACTTTGGAAAACGGTCCAAGAGGAATGAGGTAAAACTACCATGACAGTACTAAGCAAAAATTCACTTTCACGGAAAATTCGAGCTAGAGCTATTATCAAGAACCATGGCTATCAGATAGAAGCAAATCACCGTATAAAATACGGCCTTTATACATAAAACTTAACTATCAAAATCGTTTCCATAAAGTGCGAACGACCTTCTGTAGGTACATCTTCATAGTCGGCAGTTTTAAGGTTAGTTATTTTGTCAGTTTACTCGGGCTATACGTTAGTCTATTGCAGGGATTCTGAACCCTTTTCAATCTACGTACCCCATTTTGGGTATCATTAACTATGCGTACCCCCAACAAAAATACTTTAGTGTTATTAAAATGTGTTATATTAGTTAAAGTTTAACTGTTAAACTGTTAAAGTTTAATTACGAATAAGTAATTTAAATTAAAAACAAGAAATTTTATTTAAATGGACATTTTATTACGAAGTTTTTATTAATCAGACATAAAATTAAAAAAGTCTCAGAAAATAGTTAGTGGGAACGCTGGGCTTGTTTTTGTTCACAAAATTCATGAATAGCGCCCTCTACACGTACGCTCTTTCCCGCGTGAAACCATGATCCCGCGCGATTGAGTGCACGTGTGAAGGTGTCGGAGAGGAAGGGAAAGCTGCTTTGGAGCATACTGCAAGTTTTCCCGCGCGCAATCCCGTACGCTCCAAGCACTCCAAGAGCGGCCTGCTTTAGTTAAATTCTAGCATGCATCACTATAATTTGGTATTCTTTTTATAGTTAACCGCGTACCCCTTACAGATTTTCACTTACTCCAAGGGGTACGCGTACCACCAGTTGAGGTCCATTGGTCTAATGTATTGCCGGAAGCATATTTGTTAGCAATGTACTTTGTACTACATGATACAAATATAATAGAATACTTGTATACAACAAGATCACCAATAAAATCTAATATCAATAAGGTTGCAGCAGCGATGCATGCAATTGAAGGATTTACGGAAAATTTGACTTCCGTTTCATTTGACAAATGCTACAAAAACGAGTGTCATATACGGTTTGCAAAGGGTCCTACACAGGTTTAAATCATAATTCTTCTTTTCTTAATTTAAAATTATGTTACAAACTCTCTATATTTGACATATATTCTAGTCTAGAATCTCTTCTGTTTATCCTCGTTCCCAGAAGTAAGAACTTCCATCTATTACAATACATAGATTTAAAACCTGTTACATTTAATTTCTTTACTGGTAATGGTAGTAAAAACTTTAAGAAACATGTTGCGAATTTATTGTTTGCTGTTATTTAAGCACATAAGAGTTCTTAACTGCAATTTAAATCAGGTAACGAAGGGTCTAAATAAATGAGCTGAAAAGTACAATTTTTAAGGTTTCATAAAAATTTGAAAGGAAAACAAACATTGACGAGAGATGCTAGCCACTAATTAATACGCTTTTTCATTTTATTATAATTTAAGTATGGGATCACTTTAATTTTTTCTTTTCCTAACTTAAGGAAACTTGTGGAAAACACAACATAGGAAGGAATACACAGCTTCTTAAAATCCTCAGTAAAAATATACGTGGGGCAACTAATTTCATACTAATCAATAGTTCATCACCAGGACGGGGAATAATAGGTATGATTGTCGCTATGGAACGTAAAAAGCTCTAATGAATTTGTTAATAAGATCAAAAATATATCTATTTAAATTGCAGAATGTTATCCCTTGATGTTAAACCCCTCTTCACCATTGTCCGCATTCTAGAAGCATTTAATTGTTTAAAAACCACATTTCAGCTTTTACGAATTGTGTATATAAATAATTAATAGCCAAAATTCCCAATGATTGGCTTACACAGCTTTTATATTTTAACTAGCTGAAAACCTGTACTTCGCTACGGAGTACATTAAAATTAAATACAACGGTCAATGTATGCAAGTTCGATTTACGCAAATTGTGCATAAAATTTACATAAATTCAAAAACATAAAGTTATGTAATATTATACCAATAAATGTCTAGTTGATAGCCAATAAATTGTAAATCTTTTTTTACCTTAAATGTCCAATAAAAAGCGTAGTACCAAATGTAATTTTCTTCAATAAACCCTTAAACGTTGCCAATTTCAAAAATCCTTTTTGTATTTATCAATACCTCCTCCACTTGAATCTTTAAAATATTAAATGTTTTACTGATAATGAATGAAAATGTAGTTTGATGTGTTGCTATGGTTACTTGACTATGGTTGACAAAAGAAATGTTGTAAAGGTGAAATATCAGCTCAACATTTAGGCCCCTAACTTTCTTTCCACTGATCAGATATACATAATATATAGCCTATGTCCATCTGGAACAATGGGCCTTTCAAATAGTGAAAGAATTTTTCAAATAGGTGCAGTGGTTCCGGAGATTACGCTCCACATACAAAATCCGCTCTCTCTTTATATATTAGTATAGATAAATCTTTTATTTTTTTTTTAGCATACCGTCAATAATTTCTATATACTATTAACAATATAACAGGAGAAGTAGATTACCGACATTAATAAAATATTCTTCCAGTTATTAAATAACTACTTTGACTGTAAATAATACGAAACACACAATAAAAATGTAATAATGATTAAGCGAAATTTTTTACAAAAGAAGTTGTAGTGATGTGACATCACAAGGGTGTAGAGCCTTGAAAATAAGCAAAGGTACCTTTTCTAGATATCTTTGATATATACAAGGTGCGACCATTAATTACCAGGACTGATCTAATAACTCCAGAAAATATTACACGAAATACGTACCTATTTAATATGTTTCGAAGTAACTCCCACCTGCCGTAATGCACTTCTGTGCTCAGCTGTATAAGTTTCGGAAACAACTTTAAAAGTCCTCTTTAGGAATGCTCTTTAATGTGGAGGTCACCGTTTTCTTGATGGCTTCAACATCCTCAAATCTTGTTCCCTTCAGCAAATCTTTCAGTTTTGGAAGCAAGAAAAAGTCTGCCGGTGCTAAGTTCGGCGAGTATGGAGGATGCTGCATCTCCACGACCTCATGCTGGGCCAATTTGCTGAAGGGAACAAGATTTGAGGATGTCGAAGCCATCAAGAAAACGGTGACATCCACATAAAAGAGCATTTGGAAAGAGGACTTTAAAAGTTGTTTCCGAAAGTTATATAGCCGAACACAGAAGTGCATTACGGCAGGTGGGAGTTACTTCGAGACATATTAAATGAGTATGTATTTCATGTAATATTTTCTTGAATTATTAGATCAGTCCTGGAAATTAATGGCCGCATTTTGTATATATATATATATATATATATATATTGTGTGTATATATATATATATATATATATATATATAAACCTCTCTAGCCGGCCACCCCTCAAAACGGTCGCTTCTTTTCGGATCCATGACTGGCCGCATTAGAGAAGTTTCACGGTATATTATATAAATAAATATATGTAATTATTAACGACAGAAGATAAATTTTATGATGGCTATCTATATTTGTTACGACAAATAAATTATTTCTATCAAATAAAAGCTTAGTCCGTAACATTAATTTTGTTCACACACACACGCGACAAAAAAAAGGAGACTCCCAGAATAGTTTGTGCAAGTATAATACAATAAATGTCAACGGGAGTTCCCTAAATATAATTTCATTTCTCTAATATTTTTAATCCTTTCTATACATTTGTATTTTTGTCACCTGGTAACAATATTTAAGAAAATCTTATCAAGTAATGCCAAATTCTTCGAGAAGCATATTTTTAAAACTATCACCTTTAACCTTCTGATGGCAAATAAAATGCCTGTCTCACGTCCTATATAAAAAAATAAGTGAGTAAATGAAGGTAGAGAAATATTGGAGCGATTGGTTAACCGACTCTCCCCAATTTGATTACTAGCGCCCTCGAGTCAGAAGATTTAAGCGGAATTAGGTTCATAATTATTTTTCGGGTCGTGGATTCTTCTTTTTCACCCGCTACTGAATCAGAAGGCGTAGAATCTAAGGACTGTTGTTTTAGGGCCTTGCTCCTAAGGTCTTTTTCGTCTCTTAATAGTTTAAAAAAATTAACCAGTCAATTAATTATATTTTGTTGAATGCTGTTACTTTGTTGCACTGTTTTGTTATACTTTGTTGCAACCATGGCAGTAAATCTAGCTGTGGAAGAGCCAATACGATAGAGATGTACATATATATGTATGGATATATCTATGAAAGTATGTATGTGGTTGTATGTATGATTATGCATAGATGTATGAAAGTGTGTGTACATATACGCGTGTATATATATATATATATATATAAAATGTTTGCATGTTTTTATATGTATGTATATATGTGGTTATGTATACATGTAAACAGGGGTGTGCCGACGGGGGGGGGGACCAGCGGGACCGGACCCCCCAGAGCTAAAATGAATTTTTTAAATTTGCAAAATAATGCAAAAATATTTCATATAGGCCTAATAGTAATTGTGTTATTTATTCTTTACCATTACGATCTTTATTGCACTTGCATTTTTAGCGATCTTTATTGTTACAATTTTAGCGGTATACAGTGCCAGAAACAGTATTTTAGTTCACCCTGATAATAGGGCGTCAGGGAAATGGACGACCCCTAGCACATGGAGGCCTTGCCCCCCCCCCCCCCCATAATAAAATCCTGAGCACGCCACTGCATGTAAATATCATATTTTAAAGGAACTGTTCTTCAGGTTACACTAGAAACACAAAACCAGAAATTGATCCTCTATAGCAGACGCAACTTTCATTATAATGGTGATTTTTAATAAATGTACTACTGATTGGCACTTTCTTCTCTTAAATAATTTCATCAACTATACTATATTTATAATATTCTCTTAATTGTGGAGCCGATCTTCTTGGGGAGAAGCTCCAAGCTATAGTGATTGAATTCACGGATCCTGAACATTATTTCTTTTGTTTTACTAATAACCATTCTCCTTTCTCCCTTTCGCCGATTGGTTATATGCTCACAATGACAGTAAAAACTGCGTTAGAGGGCGTGGCGCAAGAAACGCAGTTAACCCTCTATTTCTGATGGTTCTGATGGAAAACTAATTCGAAAATCTCTCATGAATATGATGTTGAGGTTATACATCCTCATAGCACAGTCACCTTTCCATATCGAACACCCCGTATCAGATTTTGAACCAATTTTCTCTGTTCTGATTGACAAAACTGAAATATAAAGGTCGCCCTGGACACAAAACCAATTATATTTGTATGATTTTCAGTTACATCAAAGACTTATTACTTCCTAATCAATGGCGTAAGAAAAGGAGTGCTAAAAAGGCGAAGCATTATGCTAAAATATACATCTTTAGCAGACAGGTAACCTTGCACCTAGGTATCGCAGTTACTATGTGCTCCTCAGCAAGGCATAACCAATGAGTACGTTGGAAACAGATTACTAAGTGAAAATATACATCTCCAGCATACAGTTAGCTTTGGACCTAGGCTTTGCTCCTATTCGGTACTCCTCAGAAAAGCATAACCGATGACTACGTTGGAAACAAAGCACTAAGCGAAAATATACATGTCCAGCATTCAGTTAGCCATGGACCTAGGTTTTCCTCTTATTCTGTGCTCCTCAAAAAAAGCATAACCGACGAGTACGCTGAAAGCAAAGTACTAAACGAAAATTTATATCTCTAGAGTACAGTTAGCCTTGGACCCAGGTTTCGCTCTTATTGTGTATTCCTCAGCAAGGCATAACCGATGAGTAGTATGATTGCCGAGGAGCACATAAGCGCGAAACCAGGTCCTAGGCTACGTTCCAACGTACTCATCGATTATGCCTTGCTGAGGAGCACACAATAAGTGCTAAATCTAGGTCCAAGGCTACCTGTACGCTGGAGTATATTTTTTACCATGTTTTTGTTAACTCGCTTTCTTGATTGTGTGTGTGTTTGTCCGGTACAAATCTTGAAATCGATTTTTAACTAACTTCCCGACTAGCTAGACATTTGAAACTTATAGAATAGCTCAGAATACGATGACAATGCATTATTTTAATACTTTTAGCCATATTTAGGCAGAATTGAATTCATTTACAGTTAATTTTGTTTTTTAGACTTGTGCAGACATCTGTCGGCCGGGACGGGAATGAAAAGTTAAACGTAAGTTAACTTCCAATTAACTTCATTTTCTTTCAAGTTGATGGGATAATTCATCAAAAAATTTTTGAAAAGGTATTTATCAATACATAGAATTGTCAAGTTTATATGATTCAAAAGAAAATTTAAAAACATGGTATATAAAAAGTTCTTTTTATCTTGTAATTATGATTATTGGTCTGGTGAACCGGGAAGAATATCTGTATAGCACATGGCTACCTCGTTATCTCCCTTAACCTTCAGTTTTAAAATCACAAAGTTTACAATTCACTTTTATATTAATAGATGTAACCTTTCTGTTTATATCATAGTTTTTCGATAAACGGACATAAAAACACTCATAAAAACAAATATTTTGAACACTTTACCTTTGTAAATTTTATTTGTGCATGAACTCCACATGTGTGAGACTCTCAAATGAATAGAAATAGTGTTTCTGTTTCATTTAACAATGTTTCATGGGTGCACTGTAGTCGATGCACTTCAGTGTTATTTCAGAGCTATTTCAAAGTTATATTACGGTTCATTTTTAAAAATTTTCTTCAACGTAAAGTTCGGAAGTAGGTTGGATTTGTTCCAAATTTCCTTGCTGCCATCTTCGTCTATGAGCGGAACAAGTTTGTTTAAGGCAAGCCTACTTTATTTAAATTTGTCGTAAGTGGGTAATCCGTCCTAAACGAAGGAATAAAAATGATAAATTTTCCAGTAATTTTACAAGATGACAAATCAACTGAAAATGTTTCCATGAAAATAACCCTTATTTGAGCACAGATAAGTTTTTTTCTTAAAACAGTAATGAATAGTCTTTGGTTCTTGAATTAAGATAGGAAAGAATGGCAATATTTAATTAAATTATCCGAGTCGTCATTTCGGGGCTATATCACAATAAGCGACTTTTGGATATGAACGTTTGGGAGAAAGTTGAATTTCAGTTCAAAATACTTTACTACTATCGTCGACCAAAAAAAAAGGAATCAGGCAAAAATAACTTCAGGCAAAATGTTTCAGGCAAAAATAACTTACTTAAAGAAAAATGGCACTAACTCGATGTCCGTAAGCAGGAATAAAGAAGGGTAAAAGTTCTTTAGTCTGTAAGACACAAAACTACTTGAATTAAGATAAGGAATAATGGAAATATTTAATTAAATTATCTGAGTTTTCATTTCGAGGCTATATCAAAATAAGGGAGTTTTGGATATGGACGTCTGGAAGAAAGTTGAATTTCAGTTTAGAACACTTTACTACCATCATTGACCAAAAAAGAGGAATATTATATTTCAGGCAAAAATTGCTTACTTAAAGAAAAATGGCACTAAATCGATGTCCGTAAGCGGGAATAAAGAAGGGTAAAAGTTCTTTAGTCTGTAAGACACAAAACTACTTGAAGTAAGATAAGGAAGAATGGAAATATTTCATAAATTATCGGATTCTTCATTTCGAGGCTGTATCAAAATAAGCGAGTTTAGGATATGGACGTTTGGGAGAAAGTTGAATTTCAGTTTAGAACACTTTACTACCATCATCGACCAAAGAAAGGAGAATATTATGTATCAGGAAAAAATGACTTACTTAAAGAAAAATGGCACTAACACGATGTCCGTAAGCGGGAATAAAGAAGGGTAAAAGTCAAGTAGTCTTTAGTCTGTAAGACACAAAACTACTTGAAGTAAGATAAGGAAGAATGGAAATATTTAATTAAATTATTTGAGTTTTCATTTCGGGGTTATATCAAAATAAGAGAGTTTTGGATATGAACGTTTGGTAGAAAGTTGAATTTTAGTTTAGAATATTTTACTACCATGTCAACCAAATAAATCGAATATTATGCTTCAGGAAAAAAAGACATACTTAACGAAAAATGGCACTAACTCGATGACCGTATCGGGAATAAAGAATGGTAAATGTTCTTTAGTCTGTAAGACACAAAACTACTAGAAGTAAGATAAGGAAGAATGGAAATATTTAATTAAATTATCTGAGTCTTCATTTCGGGGTTATATCAAAATAAGAGAGTTTTGGATATGAACGTTTGGTAGAAAGTTGAATTTCAGTTTAGAATACTTTACTACCATCGTTGACCAAAAGAAAAAACTATTAAGTTTCAGGCAAAGATGACTTACTTAAAGAAAAATAGCACTAAGTATATGTCCGTAAGGGGGAATAAAGAAGGGTAAAAGTTCTTTAGTCTGTAAGACCCAAAACTATTGAAAAATGTTAAAATATCCTTTTTTTTATACTGATAATTGCTTATCAAAATAATACTAGTTTCCAATTCTTGGATCATGGAAGACAAAGGATTAAAATATTTAGTTAAATTAACCAATCTGGTTGGTATAATTTAGGTCAATAAATAATATTTAAACTTATTTAGTTTGCAACTTTTAGAAGATCGATATTTTTTTAGACATTTTCAGCAAAGCAACAAATTCCCCAGAAAAGTAAAAAACAGATTTATCTGCAATAAACGAAATATTCTCCTAAACTTACACGATATCACACAAAGATGCAGCGCACCGGAAAAGAAATTCGAAGAATGGCATTATTAAGAATACGTTATATACGGAAAAAGCCTGTAGATTGTTTAATAATCACTTTCGAAACGTTCTTTGAATGTGCAGACTATAAAGGCTAATTACTCGGAAAGTGGTCGCTTTTGCTTTTCACTTATTCTTTTAACCCTTGCCAATTTTCATCACGAGAGATATGGAAGCAGGGGGAATTTTTTTTTTTGCTTTCTGAAAACAGTTATGTTATTGTGTGCGAAAACAAAGCTTCAAGTCTCGAAAAATGAATTTTCAGTAAAATGGAAATAATGACGTTAAGAAGTGTTTGGAAACATTTTGGAAAAGGAAATAAATTGTTTCTTTAATGCGCGCGTCGCTGGAACGAGAAACACGTGTGCGGATTGCAACGGGGGAGAATTTGATTCTCATTGTTTAGGAAATTAAGTGGATTTCGATTGCTTTTGCTTTTCTGGGAATGGTTTCTTGATGCCCTTGTTTTGCCCAAAACTTGTTCAGCTATTTTAGACGTGTTTCCCGAATATACATATTTATTCAAACTTTCATTTTACGGAAATTAAGTGAGATGATTTATAGGGAATTTCTGCTCTGGCAATTCTTATTATTTCTCAAATATTGAACGAGTTTATTTAAAAAATTACTGTAAAGAGAGGAAAGAGGGAAATATTTTTCAGATGAATTTTTTTTAATAATGTCGTAATTTAGTAAGTGTTACGACTGTTAGATCGGTAAATGGTAGTCAAAGACACATAGCTACATAAAATCGTAATTTTACTAACTTATAAAATTTTGAAGTAACAAGGGAAACATAACTTAATTAATTGCAAACAGACAAGTGTTAACGTCTGCCGAAGGCGACATAAAGAGAACTAATAAGAGGTCAAGGTCAAGGTCAAGGTCAAGGTAGTAGGGTTTGCGGAATTTCTAGCAATGCGACGCATTGCACTGCTTTTACCTCCGAACGGATAATGAATTAATAAACTTATAGTAATTTTCTGACGTAAACGAATTGCCAAACAGGAAGTTAGAAAAATCGCATGACTGCCGTTGAATTCCCGATCGGTCCTAGCTTTGGCCTGCGAAGAAAATTCCGCTTCTCCACAGAGCAGGGGTAAACCGATTACTGTGTACTAAAGAGCAGATACCTTGACGATGAGTTTCGCTAAAGTGAAACCGAATGACCGCTTCCTATCATGAGATTGGGTATTGGACCACTGGCGCCATTTATAGACAAGGCAGGGAACGAAAAACGGTTTCCCCAAAGGGAGGTATTTTGTAGTGTTAAAGCAATTATGTTAAGATAGAAGAAGGAATTAAAGGATTTAAATTTGAAAGATGTGGAGTCTAGCTTCGTAAGGAGAAGGGTGGACCAAAGTGTGCCATATTTCACGGGTCTTTGCAGCATGACGTGAAAAGGAAATTAAAATTTAGATTAAGAAGCTGAAAAAATGAAAAGTAGGCTTGGCCAACTAATCATATACATTCACACTCTCCTACACTTTTTAGATGGTGGTAGGGAGATATCTGGACCACGTAATAAAACTTTTGATCTCTTCACCGAACTTGGGATCCCTGGAACGTTGGGAGGAATGCTGTGAAGAATTGGATTAGTTATACTAGAGATACTACTATTGTAAAATTTAACTACTATTGTAAAATTTAAAAGCCAGTATTTTAATTGCTGGAAGAATACTTTAACGCGTAGAGCACGATTAATCGCGTGTAGCGTTTGAGGCATAATTTTGGATAACTTGAAATCTCCGTAAAAGTTGGATGGATGCAGTCCTCCACGCATGTTAAAATGGGACATACCTAACTCTGGTACAGCAACAGTTTGAATTTTGGCGACAGGTGATTGTAATATGAAAGAAGGGGGGTTAGTGTGCCAATTGCATTCTTCGATTTACGGACAGTAATGTCTAAATGAGGAATCCAATTTAATTTGGAATCTAGGATAACAACTAGGTATTTGTAAGAAATTTCCTAGGGTATGAGTAAGCCATTAAGTAGAAAGTTATTGTTTCGGATGATAGGCGAGTTAATAGGATGGAAGAGTACTGCAGCACTTTTAGAGGTGTTAACTTTTATAAGCCAACAGGTAGTGTTCATAGATTTTGAGATAATTTCGAATCGTACAAAATAGGCGAGTTGAGTGTGAATGTCGAGCAATGATGGCCGTGTCATCAGCATATAGACCTAAATCAATATTATGAGAGGACGGAATATCATTTTTATATAGATTAAACAACTTAGGGCCAAGCAAACTGCCTTGGGGTACACCAGAAAGAATTCAACGGTTGGGGGGGGGTAAGGAATATTAGTATTAACTCGGACCGGGAAAGTACGATCCGAGAGATAGCTATGGAATAATTTAATCAGTTGGAAAGGAATATTAAGGTTAGTAGGTTTATAGAAGAGTCCTTCATACCAGATTTTGTCAAACGCCTTACAAATGACCACGAAAGTTGCCCAGGTAGATTTTCTTTTAACCTTGGCACCTTGGATGAGTTCTAAAAATCTCCAGAGTTGATGTTGTGTGTAGTGCCGGCTACTAAAACCGAACTGCTCCTGTCGAATGATGTCATGGGCATAGCAGAACTTATCCAGGCGCCTCACCAATGCGAATTCATAGACCTTGGAAAGCCCAGACAAAAGGCTGATCGGTCGATAGTTGGAAGGGTTAGTAAAATCCGATCCGTATTTTGGAACCGACACGACAATGGCAGATTTCCAGCATCCAGGAAAGTGATTAAGTAGAGAATTAGTTAGGTGAGACAGATATATTAGTATGTTAGCAGGTAGGTTTTTTTAACATTAAAGAGGAGATATTGTTTTCGCCCGGGGATTTATTTCTTTTAAGTTTATTTATGTAGGACATAATTTCAGAGGAACAGGTGAGATGAAGTGAATTTGTAGAGGGATAAGTGGGAACTGTTCTACGCGAGGTATTATTTGCAAATAAGTATTGTGGTCTAAGGTATCATGGTGAGGCTCAAACAAGCTTCTAAGACTGTCTGTAATGAGTGTCTTTTGAGTGTTAGAGATGGCCATCGAATTAGGTCCTTTAAGGGACGGAATGTGTGAGAGTCCTACGTATGCGGGAGGCTTCCCTCAACGCAAAGAAGTCACAAGCGACTCTATGTTGTCATTCCACAGTGTTTTATTACTGGTCCTAATCTCTTTCCAAATAAACTGATAAGAACACGAAGGTACACTGCTTAAGTACTCACAATCACTAATCACGTGCTATGACCATAGCGTGAAAAACCAATTACAGAAAAACTAAAGAATGACGCAACGCATGCGGACAACTTACGAAACGTAGACGTTAACTGCATCACATAATATTCAGTGAGCATGAGACATGAGCGGGAGAAATACAATAAAAGATTTTAAAAATGGATTGACATTTTTATAACACTTAAGAACTGTAATGAAATTCGTGTATCGTGATTATCGAGTTTGTAAGTTAAACATAATTATCACAGGATTTGTTACCCGTTTTCTACAAGAACGCTTTCTGATTGTCATTATTCGCAAATTTCCCTAACACAATCTCCCGCGGCCCGCTAGTTAGTATGAAAAGAATTGAATTATTTCTGAAAACGGGGAAAGTAACGAGAGCAGTTACGTTTGTATTTAAAAGCCATGATGGAAATCTGTACCAGATGAGTGAGTTTACTCGAGCTATGAAGGTGCATAAAAGCTTAAAAAGTGACATCTTGTTGGCGGGTTGGTCATTTTTCAAACGAGAACAATAATTAGACTATGGACGGCCTACTTCTACATCCTGAAACTCATGCTGACTTACCAATGTCATTTCAGAAAAGGGAACTAGCGATGTTGTTTGGGGCTTGTATATTTCGGTGGCATATCACTTTAAATGAAAGCCGAATATCTAGTGCCGGAACGGAAGACGATATGAGCATTGCGAATATTATTTAATATATATCTATAATATAGGATTTTAAAATAATAAAGTATAATATTCCATGCATTTATAAATATAAGCTGTCTGTTGTCTGTTGTATTCTCAATTTGGGTGTTATCTCAAAGGTCATTTCAACAAAACGTTTTTATATTTAAAAATATAATAATTACAAGATCAAAAGAACTTTTTATATACCATGTTTTTAAATTTTCTGTTGAATCCTATAAACTTGACAATTCTATGTATTAGTAAATACTTTAAAAATTTTTTTTTTGATGAATTATCCCATCAACTTGAAAGAAAATGAAGTTAATTGAAAGTTAACTTGCGTTTAACTTTTCATTCCCGTCCCGGTCGATAGATGGCTGCACCAGTCTACAAAGCAAAATTAACTGAAAATTAATTGAATTCTGCTTAAAGATGGCTAAAAGTATTGAAAAAATGCATTGTCATCGTGTTCTGAGCTATTCTAAAAGTTTCAAATGTCTAGCTAGTCGGGAAGTTAGTTAAAAATCGATTGCAAGATTTGTAAGGGACAAACACACACACAAACAAACAAGAAAGCAAATCAATAAAAACATGATAATAAGTATTCAATTTTGTTCAAAAATTGTCTTAATTTGCAATTCACAAAAGACGCCACAATTAAGTATACAAAGCAGTTTTGTTTTTCCTGTAGATCATTTAAACAGAAGTCATAATTTTTTTTGCTTTCAGACTATCCGGAAGTATAGAGAAAAATGATGGAAAGTTCTAGATTAAAGTTTAGAAAATGCAAAAGTGACCTCAAGAAAAGTTAGGCATCAGCGAAGAACGTAGCTTCTCAGAGAAGGCAAAAATTATAAGACTGGAGAATTTTTAGAGACTTATTTTTTTTGTAAAAAAAATTCATAAAAGCAAACTTTAAACGCGTTTTCTGGGAAGCAACAATTTTATGATTTATTCGCTACGGAAATCAGGATGTTTTTGAAAATTATTGGTATAATGGTTTCAAAACTTTTTACACATAATATGGCAGTGTTGTGCGCGAAACAGTTTATGAATAGAAAGATCTGCTATAGAATTGCAAGACTTTTTTAATAATATAAATTAAATACAGAATGGAAAATATTCGAAAAAGCTGTAAAATGAAATTTTAATAAGGAATATGTCAGAAAATTTTTTTTGTCGAAGGAGTTGATAAATTCTTAGACACTTTATGTGTATAAATAACTAGCTGAATACCTATGCTTCGCTACGGAGTAGATTCAAATTAAATGTAATGGTCAATCTATGCAATTAATGCCAAAAAATATATTTATAAAAAAATCGTACCGTACATTTTTATAGACAAAATAATGTAGAAGAAAATATTCAAATTAAATACAATGGTCAATGTATGCTATTAATTTGTCTGCTTAATATCCATAAAGTATAATATTTTGAATTAAATTCTTAAAAAACTTCCATCTCAATTAGTCTAGTGGTTAAATTTTATCTTTTACCGTATTTTAATTTATTTTTGTCAATTTCTTTCGCTGTTATGCTCGTGGCGCAAAATTAATTTAAAGTATCACAAAAAGAAAAGAAACCACGTGATCAGAATTTAATAAAATAAAATTCTAAAAATTAATCAATAAAAATTCCCCAAAAATCAGAAAATGTAGGCAAAGATTCGAAAAAGATTTCATTTTAAAGGAATTTTTAGGATCTTTCTCGTGATATAAATTTTATAACCCTCAGATTATTATTTTAAATGCAAACTTAAAAATTAAAAAAAACAGTTTAAAAATTTAATTAAAAAAATCTAACAATATTTTTACAAAATCTTTCTTAGTGCACCCCTACACTATAAGAAGAATCGCCATGTAAAATTTCAGCCCTTTAGGTCCAGCAGTTTGGTCTTAAAGTTATCTGTCAGTCAGTCAGTCACGGAACTGTTCTATATACATAGATCAATAAATTTTGTGATATATCAATATTTTTTTCATAAGAGTATATTAAGCTAAAGCAAAATGTTGTTAATTTCTTTTGGGATCAAAATTAAATTTCACCAGTATACAATTTTCCCCTTGAACGGGTGCAAGTTTTATAAAAAATAAATCTTGTGTAACTTTTTGATTGGTTTCAAATTATAAGCATTGATGCTGTTGAACACAAGATTTCACAGGATTTATGGAACATATAAAGTACGAAGATTTATTGTCTCCATTTGACGAAACTTCGCAGTAAATATAAAATTTCTGCTCTTGTTTAATCAGTCTTTTTCAAATTTCATCTCTAGACATGCAGTTTACATTTTCTGAATGATAAGATGAATTAATTCTTGAATATTCAACAAGTTTTTATAATTTTAGAACATTAAGGGGATGGTGGACCTTTCAAAACGATTTTTGAAATTTTTACCACAGAGATATGAAATTTTGTATATATATATTCATTAAAGTATAACAATATTAAACACCTTATAAAATTTTATAAATATTTAAAAAAAAAATTTTATAATTAAAAAATTTAAATTAAATTACTCTTCTTTAAAATGCTCCTTGAGACTCAATTTTTAACTTTTCCCCTTAATTTTGCATTTATATTGCTTATAAATAATTTCTGATCAAAGTTATGTATTTTTTTGTACTTTCGTTGAATAGTTAATTTTTAGAAAATATTTTTATGCTTGTACTCTGAATTTTCGCGAAATTTTTGTACTTTTCTACACTAAAGTTAAACTTTTATAACCTAAATGACCTCGAATCCTAAAATGGATACATAACTTTATTTTGGTGTATTTCAGGAATCTTTATTATAAATTTCATGAAATTTCGTCAAAAATTATGACGCGAGGAGCATTTTAAAGACTTGCCAATCTGGAAATTTCTCATTTTGAGAAAAAGTCATTTAAAAGATAAATTTTTAATCTACCTTTAATACTTACTACTCTAAAGCCACCAGTTTTTCATTTTTCTTTTCACTACACATTTTAAATGCATTTCATTCCAATATTTACATGTTTTTAAAATATTAATACACCCCCCAAAAAAATTCCAATTTTTGCTCGATTTTTGGTATTTTGAAAGTCCACCATCCCCTTAAGGGTCAGTCTCACCAGACTCTGTTAGCGGCCAGTCGACTTCAGTCAGAGAATAACGTCTCACCAACTTAATCGACGGTTATTTGATTGTCCAAATTTGGTCAATTAACGAATCTGATCGTTGATTAAATACGTTTTGAATAGGGTGGACCTGATGTTATCAACGTTGTTATCATATTCCGATATGATGACAGTAATTATATACTACGAAAAAGAGTTTATCAGCTGATTGACCTTGTTTATGGATACAAGAATTAAGAATTTCGAAGAAGATCTCGATTGACCAAAGAATCTGCTATAGAAATTTTACAGCAAATTGAAAAGGTTCAACAGGTGTCTTTATTCGACCTTTATTTATCCAAGCTGTCTTTAATCGACATTGATCTGTGATAGACAATGCTTGTACTGTATATGTAGTAAATGTCAAGTTCGAGTAGATCTGTAATAGTCTAAACTACTTACGAAACTTGAGATCCAGCTTAAATACTTCCTCTTGTGCACTACGAAATGAGCTAGCTGAGTTTCAGTTTAATAGCGATTGCTAGATTGAAGCATTTATTACCTATTTTGTCTCTAAGGTATAAGTACGATTCGTCAGTACTTTTCTGTGCTAAGTTAATTGATGAAGGTGATTCAAATTTTTACAAAATATTGTTGCTTTGCCATTTACTTTATAGTGTTAAAATTGTTGGATGTATTGGGACAGCATCAACTAAATACACTGTAAAAATTAATGTTTTTCGTGTACATGTCTCCCTGTTTTAACGAATAGCTGTAAAAAGCATTTAAAAACGATTAATTGCTCTTTCATGTAGTGTAAGAACTTACTAATTCAGTGTTACACCATGGAGACTGAGTTATATTTTTGCGAAAATTCTAATATATGATAATTGTGGGATTGTTTTATTTTAGCAAGTTTCTTTTTAATCAGAATATTCATGACGAGGTTATCGAAAGTGATTTATTTCAATCAAGGTTTTCCTGGTGTATTATGCAACTATACTTTATTATCTTCTGAAATTTCGATTTTCCATGATAGATGCATTTTCTGTCCTAGATATAAAATTGAATGTTAAAAAAGGATAAAAGAAATGACTTTAGGAAATATTTAATTTGTCGAGAGTTAGTTTTAAGTACGTATATTTTAAACTTGATTTTACGTCACCATTTATGTATGAGTGTACTTATTTATTTTTGCCAGGAAATAATCTATTTGTATTCTTCCCATGTGATTTATTTTAAAAATATCTTTTGCCAATTATTATTTATGATATGATATAATCCGTTTTCTCGAATTTTTGTATTTAGTGAAACTGCGCCTATTTTTGTTTGCTGTCATCAGTTGTCTTTTCTTACAAAATTTATTATTGGGTTTGTTCATGTTTACAAGCAATTAAACATTAGCGATTTGTCTCTTTAAAAGAGCTTGTTATAACATATCAATTAAAAAAACGCGTTCCAAATGTAATACGTTAACATTTTATCGATTCTTGGTCAAAATTTGTAAATGCAAACGAGTTGGCAGGTAAATTGGACGAATACGAAAATGTGCGCTTGGGAATTAAAATCGCAAATAATGAGTTTAAGAACACTGAATATTATGATGAAGCCAAGAGTTATTACCGTAATAATCCTAAGATAGATTCCCGCAATTATAAGAGTGTCGAGTCGAATAAACCAGGTAATAAAAATTGTAACAAATTCAATGATATGTCTGTTATTAGGTATGATAGGTCCATTCGCAACGAAAGAGGGGAGCCGAAGTGTTTTTCATGCAACGCATATGGCCATATTTCGAGACATTGCCCTTTGCCCTGTAAGAACTGCGGCATAAAAGGCCATTCAAAAAAATATTGTACTATGACAGACGAAAAGATTGCGAGCGAATGAATGTAAGCGATCACGAGTTATTGGCGCCAGACCGATATCTCAAAGACGCGCAAATTAATAAACAGTGTGTCAGCGCTTTGTTAGACACCGGAAATAGCAGCTGCCTTTTTAAAGACGCGGTAGCGAAAAATTTACGATTAAACATTTCACCATGTGAAAAACATTTGTTTGGGTTCGAAAATCAACTGACGCCAGCAGTGAAAAGTACAGGAGTAGTGGTTGTTGATATTCAGATTGATGACGTAATCGCGAAGGATGTTTCTGTTTTAATTGTACCAGATCAAATGCAGCCTGTTGATTTATTGGTAGGGAGAACATTTTTGGATTTACCTTACATTGCTTACGCAACTGTAGGCAAAAGTTTGTACGTTGGGTATAGTAGAAATTTCCCTTTTATTGAAATGGATTGTAGTGAAACTGAATCACGAGTAAAATTAAAAGCGGTCGAAGCTACGCAAGTTGTAAATAACAGTATAAATTTTGTAAAAGCTAAAACAGAAGAAATAAATAATGGATTAATAATTATTAAAGGTAAAGAAGATAACTTAGATATACTGTTAGAAATTAATGAGGGAAAAACTATTATTCCAGTTATAAATAATGGGGATCAGAATATAATGATAAAAAAAATCAAAATATCGGTAAAGCGGAAGTAATAGATAAAAGCACTTTGGAAACGGAAATAGGTTATTTAAATAACAAGGATTCAAAAATCAATAACTCTAAAATTTCAAGGAACGAAAATTTTAAAGAAGTTGTTTACAAGAGTTTGCATGCGCATTCTGTGAGTGAGGATTTTTGTAACAACAATGTGTAATTAAATGTGAATACAAGTATAGAAAAGAAGAATTTGAACAATTCTAATGCCCTCAAAGATAGTGAAAATGTTGTCAATGATATCATTGACGATGTATGCACTCGAGATTCTTCATTAGAAAGTGATGCCTCAATGACTGAGATAACTATAACACTTGGCGTGAAAAATGCGTGTTTAGATTCTTTGAGTGACCGAGACGGTATACCGGGGGAACCTTTGCCTGATGTCAGTTCATGTATCATGTATCGACAAAGGAAGTGTTTCAGAAAATTGTATTTTCATTGCTGATGTACAGGACTGCTTAAAAGTGCAACCAAGGATAAAGAAAATAATAAGGCTATAGTGAATTATATTATAGAAGATAAACATTCCCTGGTGGTTGTTAAAACTGAGACGCTAAGGCATGTTTATGCTAAGATAATGCATACTGACCATAGAAGTTTACGAGCGGATGGCAATAAACATGATGCAGTTTATAAGACCAACATCTGCACTGGATTTAACCAAGATTTGATTGTGGCAAGTGCCAACTTCTCTAGATTCACCAGGCTTAATCCCGTAAAGAATACTTCCATCTAGCAGGTCTTGAAAGCTCTTAGAAACCTTGCCGATGAATGCGGGTTTCCCAAGCGAATCAGCGGTGACACAAGGTCTTGCTACACCTACCACCAATTTGAACAGTATTGTCGACCAAATGGAGACCTTGCCGTAACATACAGAGGCTGTTCGCACATTTTTTAGACGATTTTGGTAAGCGGTAATAAAAAATCGTTTGCTGCAAAAGAAATAATTGCAATTGTACTATATTTTTAAAAGTCAAAATTATCGTCTCCGGCTTGAAAGTTTTGTTTTTATTCAAAATGGCGTTTTTAACAAAGCAGTGGTTCGAAGGCTACATTTATGATCTTTCCGAAGAGAAATATGCATACTCCGTTATCCAAAATCGATGTGAGAGTCATGGTTTTGTGATATCTAAAGCGTCGATAGGTAATATCGTCAACAAGAAAGGAAAAAAAACGTCAAATTGGAGCCTCAAGTGGGACAAAAATTCCAAACAAGTATCCAAGGAAAAAACGGACATCTTCGACTATTGCAAAGGTACGTTGTTTAATGTTAAAAGAGAATCCCCCTAGTCAACGGACAGTTGCAAAATCATGTGAATGAGTGCTCGGTGTCCACTGTAAACAAAATGATAAACGTTGATTTAAATCTTAAGAAAGCGAAAAAACGCAATGTGCATCGTCTTCTTCCAAATCATATCGCTGAACGCAGGACACGCTGCAGAATTCTATATGAGAAACACTTATCCAAAGAAAAATGGAAAACAATTGTCACAATAGATGAATCATGGGTGTATTTAAATGATTGCAACAAAAAAAAGAGCCATTTATTATCATAAAAGGGGAGAAAAAAATTTAAGTACATGGTTCAAAGAATCGAAAGAAAGTTTTTCTAAGGGATTCATGATTGTTGCTGGTTTTTCTTATAATGGCAAGTTAAAAATAAAGAGAGTGGAAAAATGTCAAGATTAACTCCAAATACTATCAGGAACATATTTTATCGCCAATTTTTCTGAATGAAATACCATCGCTTTACCCACAGTGCCATCAATTTGTGAGACTCCATCAAGACAAAGCTAGCAGTCACACATCAAAATCCACTGTAAATTTCCTAAAAGAAATGGAACAAAAAACTGGTATCAAGGCCATACCCTTCACTGATATCCCTACTAAATCTCCCGATGGATTTTTGTGCTTTCGGACTTTTAAAATCTGCATTATCCAAACGTCATCCAAAAACCCTTACAGGACTCTGGAAAGCTGTTCAGGAGGAATGGGATAGAATACCCCTTCTGACACTTCAAAAGGCATTATTATCCTGGAAATTGCGGTGTCGAAAGATAGTTCAGAATAAGGGATGTCAAATAGAACATTTAAAACACAAGAATTTTATGTAATTTAGTTTTGTGAATACAATATACAGTGGCTCCCAAAAGTGTTCGTACACTTACGAATTTCAAAGAAATAGGGGTCTGTTCATTAATTAAAATGAATATTTCAGAAAGGGTATTTAATAATACGATCTATAATCTATTCTTAACAAAACTACATGAAATATTTTGAAAACATAGTAAAAGTTTATTTTTAAGAAACCAGTAATCAAAAAGTAACAAAATCTTTATCTCACAAAAGTCATCGTACACTGAAATATTTTCGGATAAATTCATAATTAAAATTATTTTCTGGCGCTTTATTTTTATTTTTGAATCGTGGTGGCATTTAAACTATCGTTTGGCTTTCATTTTGGCTTTCCTACTCCGTAATATTCTATTTATTATTTAAAAATGGCTCGTAGTCGTAAAGAAACAAGAAACAGCATTTGAAAATTGATTATTTTTCCTCATAGTAGTTGTAAATCAGTTCGGAATATTGCTAAATTACTTAATTTATCCCATTCTACTGTGTAGCATGTGAAAAAACGCTTTAAAGAAGAAAATCGGATCGAAAACAAGGTAAGAAAAAGTAGTCCGGCAAAGTTAACAAAACGTGATCAGAGATTTATAATTAGAAAATTTGCGAAAAATCCACGATTGAGTGCTGTAAAAGTTTCTGCAGAATTTAATCAAACATTTTATACTTTAATTTAACCGGAAACTGTTCGAGTTCTCAGAGCAGCTGGATTACATGGGCGTTCTGCCCGTAGAAATTTTTTTGTGAGTGAGAAAAACAGAAAGCTTAGGATTTCCTTCGCACAATCAATGATAAATGAGCCCCAAACGTACTGGAATAATGTCTTATTTGCCGATGAAAGCAAGTTTAGCATTTTTGGTTCCGATGGGCGTATAATTGTATGGAGAAGAAAAAATGAGAAACTTAATCCCAAGAACTTATTAGGAACAGTTAAGCATGGCGTCGGAGGTGTCCTTGTGTGGGGGTGCATGTCAGCATCAGGTCTAGGTAATTTGGTATTTATTGATGGCATAAGGAATCATGCTGTTTATATAAATATTTTAAGAGACAATTTAAAATTATCAGCCCAAAATTTGGGTATTGGAAACAACTTTGATTTTTATCAAGATAACGATCCTAAGCACACGGCTCTCAACGTTCGCCTCTGGTGTCTCTATAATTGTCCACAAGTTTTGAAAACACAGCCTCAATCACCAGATTGAAACCCAATAGAACAAACATATCTGGAGAGAACTGGAGGGTCGAGTACGAAAACACGACATTCCCACGAAAAGCGAACTAAAAACATTTATGATGGAGGAATGGATGAACATTGATGCAAAAATTACAAAAGAACTAAAGCAATCTATTCCCAGACGTTTAAAAGCTGTTGTGGATGCTAAAGGATATCCTACTAAATATTAATTTAACGAAAAATTAGAATATTTACTAATATGTAGAGATTTTTTACAAGTGTACGATGACTTTTGTGAGATAAAGTTTTTGTTACTTTTTGATCACTGGTTTCTTAAAAATAAAGTTTTACTATGTTTTCAAAATATTTCATGTACTTTGTTAAGAATAGATTATAGATCTTATTATGAAATACCCATTCTGAAATATTCATTTTAATCAATGGATAGACCTCTATTTCATTGAAAATCGTAAGTGTACGAACACTTTTGGGAGCCACTGTACATCGTCTGAAAAATGTGTGAACAGCCTCTGTAGAAGACGAATCTGAAGGTGAGGAGACTTCTGGTCCACCCGAATAGAATTCAGGTAACCTTCATGTTAAAACAGACGAAGGAAAAAGGTAATATAAATTACTTTCATTTAATTTGATCATGGATCCATATTGAACTATAAAGAACTATTTTAACTACATTTACGAAAAAAATATGAGGACTCATTAAATTTGAAAACAGAACAGTAAATATGAATATTCTTTTTAGAAATATATGTATATATAGTGTAAGTATGCGTAATATGAGACCTTGCCTAATATGAGATCCCAGCTTATAGGACGTATAAAGTGCTGCCGCCTGGCTACTGGAGCGTAAAACAGTAGTCTATTGCATCATTCGTAATCGGTGAGTCAATCGAGTGTTTGTTATCGCACACAAAGGTGCAGCAATTTTTTCCCGAATGTGTGCTTGTCGACTTTTTTGTATCACCATTTTCATTGACTGTTTTCACCTTTGAGGTAAGACTCTTATTAAAACTGTTAGTATTGGATAGGTAGCTATTAATGTGGAGTGTAATCACGCCTGTTTGTTTTTAAGCTAACGTCAATCTTAACATAGAAAATTCATGGGCGTGTTCAACAACATGGTCGTGTCCAATACGAGACCCCAAATCATGCCTAATATGAGATAGGGTCTCATATTAGGCATTTTAGTTTTCCCTCTCACAGCCTTGTTTCCCCTAAAACTGCAGATGCAGTGACGCTCAGGCGAAATCCACAACCATGTAGCAGTAGTGACAATGTGGAAGGTATTGATCAAACAATAAGTTCAAACCAGTTCTTAGTGACTGCTGAAGAAATAAATCCCTTGCCTACGTTTCTTGAGAAAAACACCTCGAAACGCCGATAATATCACATCATCGCCCTATAGAAAAAAATTGATTGATAGCATTAATAAAAGAACTGAAACATATTCGAAAAATTATATCTAATAGAACATACTAAGGAATATAGTGCAGTTAATATTGTACAGTTTGAGGATTTTTTTACTGTATTTTAATATTTTTTTGGATGATGTCCAATCGCCTGCTGCATTAGAAAGAAAAAAAATATTTTTTTGTCAATTTATTTCGTTGTTATGCACGTGACGCAAAATTAGTTTAAGGTATCACGAAAAGAAAAGAAATCACGTGAACAGCATTTAATAAATTAAATTTAAAAATTAATCTTTAAAAATTCCCCAAAAATTAGAAAATGGAGGTAAAGATTCGAAAAAGATCTCATTTTAAAGGAATATTTATGATCTTTCTCGTGATATAAATTTTATAACCCTCAGATTATTAATGTAAATTCAAACTTAAAAGAATGTTACAAAAACAGCTTAGAAATTTAATTTTAAAAAATCTAAGAAGAATTTTTCAAAAATCTTTCTTAGTGCACCCCTACACTATAAGAAGAATCGCCATACAAAATTTCAGTCCTTTAGGTCTAGCGGTTTGGTCTGTGCGTTGTATGTCAGTCAGTCAATCAGTCAGTCAGTTACGGAACTGTTTTATATAATAGATAAGGAGTAGAAATAACAAAATAATTATCTGATTTGCTGTTATGTGTGGTAT
Source organism: Dolomedes plantarius (assembly GCA_907164885.2). Lineage (NCBI taxonomy): Eukaryota > Metazoa > Arthropoda > Arachnida > Araneae > Dolomedidae > Dolomedes > Dolomedes plantarius. The sequence continues at coordinate 50,265,322 of OU015493.1, read as the reverse complement.
GTAAATGAAACTTTTTGTTATGTATATTCCCATTCTTCATAGACATAGATTCGCAAATAATCTTTGACTGAAAGTAATACTATAACTTTTTGTTGGCAAAAGTGTAAATACATAATTCGCAAAACTTCCCAGTTAGAATGCACATATTTGTTCTACTATTAAATTTGTTCTGAGCCACTAAGCTGTGATGGATTTTTCAGTTTTACAATTAGAGCCCTAAAAAAGAAATCTCACACTTGTCAACTGAGGTTTTCTTCATGTATTTTATTTGAGAAATTTTGCTTTTTTGATAACATCACATAATTTTAACAGAGCTGTCTCAGTTTAGCAAAATAAGAGTATGTAAATATCATCACGCTATCATCATCAATGCCTCGTTAATTTTTAACAGAATTTGATGAAATGCATCGCAAATCTGCATAGCCCAGAATACAGGCTCTGTGATAAATTAAAATAAATTCATGAAATTTTCATTTAAGAGACTGTAATTAAAAGCATTAAAGACTACCTTAGTTATCTAATATAAGAAAACAAGTATTTGTCGGAATTTTGATTTGATTTATGATATCTAAATACCTGATGTGACATATCTTCAAAATATTGTTAATATGACCATTGTTACATTATGATAAATTCAAATTATTTGCTTGTTAAAATCGTTTGGTCAATAGGCTAATCACTACATAATAAGCAATTCTCGGAGTCAATTTTCCAACTATTTAGAGGGTAATATATTCATGATCATTGAATGGAGATGGTAAAAGCAGTTGCTCTGGTACATTCCCCATTTTACCATGAATCAAAGGACAAAACATGTTGTTCAATCCCAACTGGCTTTTCTAGATAATTTTATCACAAAAAATATTTGTCAATTTAAAAAATTTGTTTTCTATGGATTTTAAATAGCATAATCTCCTTTCCTTCATATAATCTACGAGCTATCTACGAGTTCTCACAGAAGCTATTGATTTTTGGGCTTGTGATTTGTGAAAAAAGCATTGTAAAAATTGTAATTTGAATTGTAATTTGCTACAGAGCCTTATATTGGTTTTAATGTCAAGGTACCCATTTTTTAATTTTAAAAATAATTCTGTTCGATACAACATGCCTTGATTGCTTCTTACAAACATATATATTCAGCGATCTAAATTGTAAAGCGCTTCGTGAATAATGCAAAACACAATGAGGTGATAAAACACCATAAAAACAGTTTAAAAGATCTGAATTTATAATAAAGCGTACACAAAAATATATAACATTTATTCAGCCTGAATAATAATAAAAAATCGAAAGAAAATATAAAGCGTTTTATGGGCATTAAAAAGCTTTAATAGTGCAACATCTGCAGTCCGTTGTAATGCGTATATAACTGATGAAAAATACATAAAAATATCTTAAGAAAATTATCTTATCTCTTGAAAATGTAAACACACTATGCAAAAAAAAATATCACTGATAGTAGATATTATATTGGCTTCCTAAATAATTAACCAATCAGAATACCCTTTACGTCCAATGATTATTTATTTCTCTTTAGAATCGGGGGGGGGGTTAGGAGCACCTTCAACGTGATTACCTAACCAGTGTGCACTTAAGGCTGCTGTATATAAACCCTATTGGATTCGCTCATCTCAATGTTAACCTATGGAGAAAATATGTCAAAGAATGCCGACTTGGATTTGAAGATTTTCTCTTTAAAATTGCCCCTCGTGATCGAGAAAGAAATTTGACACCTTGGGGCATTTTTTAAAATGCAAATAATATTTTAAAATTGAAATTATTCGGGGAAAAAATCTGGTATAGTGTGTTTTAAATGGTCATAAATTCCTTAAAATGAATCCTGGTGAAAGGTGCAGGAAAGTTCAGATTATTTAAGATTACTATTTTTATGTGATTATCAACATTTATGCAGCTGTTAATTGTAGACAAAATTTCTTCATAGGTTAACATTGAGGCAAGAAGATTCCAATACGGTTAGTACACAGCAGCCTTAAACTGCAGTTATGTTTGGGAGACAGGAGAATCTCTAACCACCGGTCAGATCTCCGGTTACGATGAACTAATTAGAGATCTAACCAAGTATGGTTAGATCAAGCCTAAGTCTCTTAACCCTTTCAGTCCCAAAAGTTTATTACTCATTCTAAAAATATGAAATTCCTGAAATGTACTCATTTTATGTCCAGTATAAAGGAACAGAAAGAAAAAAAATTTTTTTTTAAATATATTTGTCAAAATTTTAAATGATTCCAAATGGCATCATTGGGAATTAAGTAGTGCATGAGTTAAACATAGAGTTGATGCCATTTGGAATCATTGGGAGTTGATGCTAGGGGGAAAAAAGTAAATATTTTAATATATTTTGATCTATACATGTATCTGAAGCAAATAATATATTTTAATGAATAAATAATATAGTTTAATGAATTTTAATAATGTATTTCAATAATATATTTTAATTTATTTTACATGAAATTTTTAAAACAAATATTAATTTTGTTAAGACAAAGTGATACATTGTATTTTTCACACATTATTCTGGTGTATGATTTGATACACAATTTGAATCTTCTTTTTCCTTCTATATGAAGAGGTCAATGGCCTAAATTGTCAAATCTGACAACAGCAATGGGATTTGCATATTCATTAGGTCTACACCACCCATCCCCTTGTTATACACATCAAGAATGTGTAGTCTTTTTACATCAATAAAGCTTTTTGAAGCAACAGACCATCTTTTTACACTCTCCACAGGTTCCACTCCACAAAAGATAGAAATGACAGTGACACATTTATTATCAAACCATCTTACTGTTGTAATGTTTTTATCATCTGTTGCAAAATCGTAGATTCCACGTCCAGAATCTTTCAAATTTTTCTCATCTTTAGAGAATGGAAAGCCATTTATCAAATTTTTGGGAATTCTATTTTCCTTAACAGTTTCTGTCATTAGTAGATTGCAAGCCTGAAGTTGCACAGATAGGTTGTATGATGCGAACCACTTGTCAACAAAAAGTTTATGATTTTTATTTCGTGGTACTGTCTCTGCCAAGCGTATTACAACATCACCACTTATCCCAAGCTTTCTCTTTTCAGCTAATTTTGAAGCAAATCAGTACAAGTACACTTATATTAAAATAATACAATTAAAGTATTCAAATTTTGTGCAACCATGTGCCTCAACCCCTAGCAATCGTAAATAAACATTTCCAGGTGTTGAGTTTCCCACCCCATTGATGACTCTCAATGATGCCATTTGGAATCATTGGTATTTGGAAAAATAAACAATAAAAATTTCGGATAATTTGTTTTAAAAAATTGCCAAAATATTATTTTTAGACATATTTAAAAATGATAAGAGACAAATTTTAACATTATTATTATTTTTTTAATTACGTCTACAATGAAATTGATTTTAACTTGTTTTTAGATTTCAGCTGGCACTCAAACATCAAATATTTCTTCCTTTACTGGGATAGTGCTGCAATCTATTGGGTAAAGGAAAAAAATATTTTTGAATAGCAAAATGTACAAATATTTTAATAAAATTTATTTGATATCACTGGCAGTTCTGGCGGCTGAGAAAAAAAATTGTGAATATCATGATTCCAATTGGCATCACTGGGAGTGAAAGGGTTTTAAACTCTTCGCTGGAACCTCAGGACGTAAAAAGAAATGAAAGGGCAACAAAATACCGGATGCTTTTTTATCAGTATTTTGGAACCCTATTCATCCCAATGATCAGTTGGTAACTTTCTGCAGTCGTGAAAGCACGGTAAACAGAAATTAACAACCTTCAAACGATCTTACTACTTCGTTGTTCGTAAATCAGCCGTGGCAAGAAATAGGAAGATGGGGTTTTCTCCCAAAACTATTCTCGTGCAAAGCGCTGGCTTCCGTTCTTTTAAACGAGGTCGTTCTCTCCCACTAGTTTCAAGCTATCAGTTTGTACTCAGTTTACATAGACTTCTGTTACCACTTATACGTTTGTATTTATCTGTAAGATTGTTTCTTAATACTAAATTTTATCATTAAGTAAATGCAGGCCATAAAAACAATCGTGAACAATCCAAAATATTTTTTATCAAGCTTTTATAACTATATAGATTAAATGAGCGTTTCTATGAATCCAGAGATAAAAGATTGCGTTTTTACAACTATATCTGAACTTATATGTATTTAGATAATTTAAAGATAATTATTACGAATCTACAAGCATACTTATTCACTTAAAAATTATCTGAGTCCATCAGTAAAAATGATGCCTTGAAAACAATCTTCGTAGCATCTGATGTTATCCGCCTCCTGCTAAATTAACTTGAGAACCAAAACCACTAAATAAACTTTTCTCTTACCCTTTGGTCTATATTTTCAGACTTTTAACTAAAGCCTTATACTATCAATAAAAGTCGTTCACGTACTATGTAGTTTTATTTATAACATTGCCAAATTTAATATTCTTATGCCGTCCGTATCCCACTGTACATCTGTACTTTTAGTCAATGGATCTAGGAATAGAGTTTCTTACACAACCACATTGTATGGTGGTTAGCGTTTCGATCTTCCCTGGAGTGAGCTCGGGTTCAAGTCCCGAGTAAGCCATAGGCGTTCTTTTGCTGTCTCATTCTAGTGAATGATGTTGTTTCACATATCCGGTGCTGCTGCAATAAACTAACCATGGTGATGAGGCATACTAGAACTGCTAGGACCTGCCGCGTTATGGGAAAAAAAATTCTCCCCCGATCCCCAAGTTTTCAATGGTTATATTTGAAATTCGATGCTATCAAAGTTTCTTTGCCCTATTTTCATTAGACCATTGTACCGTAGTCAATAATACGACAAGCCTTTCGCTTCAATTACTTTACTACGATACGTTAAACATACTACAACTACAACATTTAAAGCAAGTATGTACAGCGAGTTAGAATATATACAGTTAGATAGTCAGGATGGCTTCGGGTACAACGACAGCGCTGGCCTATCGGCCTCTCTGACCAAGAGAGCTGCGTCTCTCTGGCACTCAGAAACAGATCTCTCCCTTCTGGACTATTGGGGTCGGGGTCTTCTTTTATACTGTCGGCGAATTTAATGGGATTTCTCCGGCGTTTGAAGTGCTGGTAAGTGTTCGAAGTTTATGGGATTCTAAATGTCACTATAGAGTCAAAATCTCAAAAGTACTCGAACCACTCTGGGATTTATGCGTTCTATAACGTCAGAACCGCACATTACGATAACTTTATGGCCTCTTATCCTAGACTTTATGAGACCACCCAGATCAACAGTTCGCCGATAGATGACATGTTGAGGGGTAGGAACGGGGTATCACATACTTATATAAATACTAATTTCATGTAGTAATTGAGACAGTGTCACACCATCCTCAGGATAATCGCTTATTGAACAAGATAGCCTGTAGAAAGCGCGTTGGACACTGAATACCGAGGAACGCCATTAATTACCTCTGTGTATAGGTCGGATATGGACATGTTAAATCTGTAGAACGAAAATTTTTTCTATGAGCCCAGAGAGGGTGAGAGAAGGTACGAGCCTACTAACTGTCAAACTGACTGGGGTTGCTTGATCAAAATTGAGTTGGCACCAAAGGAGCAATGTTGACTCCCCTGTATGGTGCTCAAAAAAAAGCTTTGGTTTGATTTGGAGTGCTACGGTCAACTTTTTGCTACACAAGGGCTAATTAGACCGAGACCTACAGTTTAAAGCCGATTCCGAACGGCTACAAGCATCCATGCCAACCGTGGGAATCGAATCCACAGGATATGAACCGAAAGCCAGCGCCCAAGCCATTCGGCCATTACCTGGCTCTCCAAAATAAAAAGTAATAAGGAATTTTCGTGGTTCTATGCTAATGTCTCAGGGCAAGTGCGTCCGCATTATCCTGTCAAAATGGATAATCAATTATAATTGATTAAGAGTAAAAATTCTGAAAATACTTTCCCTGAAGCAAAATTTTCCCAGGATGATAAAAAATATTTTGCCCTTTAAAGAAACTATAATTTTTACAAATAAAATTTTTGTTAATGCTACAAGCAATATTGTTTTGAAACTGTTTCTGTGTTAAAAAAATAGAAATAGTGATATTATTTCAGTAATTATATCATAAACTAAACGGGTTTTACATTTTGAGTGTTAAATCTTTTTAAACGAAATTTCAAATTGTTTGTCAATTGTATTTAATTCCGTTTTGTATGTTTATGAAGATCTTTCATATATGACACTCTTTCTGAAAAGAAATTATTATATGCAGAGTTCTTATAAGCTTACTCAGATTTTTATATTAAATTGCTAATACTATAACCACAACTTAAAACCACTTAAAATCTTCAAATTAAATACCTCTAAGAGTTCTTTAGTGAAACTTCAGTTTGTGACTCTTTTTTCCGTATAAATGTTATATAAATAGGATATATTAGCCACTTTTCAATTTTACTTTGAAAAGTTAACCTTATATTTTTTATATTGAGAGCGTATCTTTCTTTTATATATTTAGAACAAATAATTTCGCAGATTAAAGACAGGATCTAGTTTCCTATTGCTCTAAAAGCAAATAATTTTTTTCTAAACTCCTTTCTATTTTTGCTAAAATATCTCGTCACCACTTTAAAAGTGAACGTTCAATCTATTTTCTGGTTTAATTTTGTAAGAACCCAAGATTCTCTCTTTTTTTTCTTATTCTCCTCCAAAACTTCCATTCCTTGAACAAAGCTTAAGAAGAAACCCGCTCTTAATCTTCTTTTTCATTTCTCAAGTCTTCTGTTCTTTTTTTTTTGTATCCTTTCATAATAGAAAACCAGAGACTTCAGATTAAGTAAAGAAAATTTTGTTAGGAGGGCTTGGCTTCCGTGTTATTCGCCATCTCCTCCTTAAGTCGCCGGCTGGCGTAATCTTCGGTGTTATAAGTAAATAATTCAGCATTAATTCGATTAAGTAAAGTGCATTGAATAAAGTCAAAGCAATCTTCCGAAATATTGTTAAAAATTTGCCGATGAATAGTCGTACACATTCTTGTCTTCAAAAAGCCCTAAAAGACACCGGCAAGTACCAATGACGAAAAAAAAATAATTAATTTAAAGGATTAAAAAAGTTTGATTAGGGAAAAAGAGAAAAACCTTCGCTTAGTTATAGTTTTCTCCCCTTCTTTTTGATTTTTCTATAAAATGATTCTAAGTCACGTATGAGAACTATGCCAGACCAGACACAAGTTTGTGATTCAAGAAAGTATAAAGAGCGATATTTTTAGAACGAAATTTTAGAAGGAGGAAGAAAATTTAGCATCGTCTAAGGAACTACCGGCGAAAGAAATTTGAGACTTACGGGAAGCATTTGTTGATTTTTGCAGAGTTTTCTAATTTATCTGAATATATTAATGGATTATTTTATTTTTAGATTTTTATTATTTTTTAGTGAAAAGGATATACTATCGTTAAAACATATAATATTAATTACAGTATATTATGGTAATATTAATACTGTATATTATTAATATTGTAATATTTTTAGGTGAAAAGGATATACTATCGCTAAAACATATAATATTCAATACAGTATATTATGGTAATATTAATACTGTATATTATAGTATTGTAACTGTATATCATAATATTGATACTCTATAATATTATTATTGTTATATTTTTTGGTGATAAGGATATACTATCACTAACACATATAATATTAATTACAGTATATTATGGTAATATAATTACACGATGGCCCTTCGGCAAGGGCGTCGAACCAATGATCTGCAAGTTGCTGGTTCGATACCCGTCGGCTGCAAAACCGCCAACGTGTACAATAATGGCAGCTGGTGCACGGGAAAAATTTGTCGTAAGTAAAATGTTCTCCAAGTTACCATACAATACCTTTGGAGGTGCGGGGTCAAGTAGTCTGGTCTTGTTACTTGACTAGGTTCAAAATTCACGGACCAGATAGAAGTCCAACGTCTCTTGAGGCAATGGCACCCCTCTTCTATGGATAGTGCATTTGCTCTTTTCATATAATATCATAATAATATTCATATAATATCATTCATATAATATTCATATAATATCATTCATATAATATTCATATATATAATTCCAGATTTTTTAAAAATTAAATTTTTAAGCTGTTTTCGTAACATTCTTTAAAGTTTGCATATAAATTAATGATCTGAGGGTTATAAAATTTATATCACAAGAAAGAGCATAAAAATTCCTTTAAAATGAAATCTTTGTTGAATCTTTACCTTCATTTTCTAATTTTTGGTGAATTTTTAAAGATTAATTTTTAGAATTTAATTTATTAAATGCTGATCACGTGGTTTCTTTTCTTTTTGTGATACTTTAAACGAATTTTGAGTCACGTGCATAACAACGAAATAAATTGACTAAAAAAATATATTTTTTTATTTCTAATGCGGCGGACGATTGGACATTATCCAAAAAATATTAAAATACAGCATAATAAATGTTCCCCAAACTGTAATATATTCTTTAGTATGTTCTATTAGATTTAATTTGAATATTTTTCTTATACATTATTTTGTCTGTAAAAATATCCGTTACGATTTTTTTATAAATATATATATATTTTTGGCATTAATTGCATACATTGACCGTTGTATTTAATTTGAATGTAATCCGTATCGAAGCACGGGCATTCAGCTAGTTTCAATATCTTTAAGGCCGTGATTGATATCTTTTACACATTTAAAGTCCATATGCATGTTCTAGAATAAAATCTTGATTTATACATTCTATAATATCCTCTATAAGTTTTAGAGAGTATTTTTTTATTGTCTGTTTAAATGTTGTAGATTAAATAACTTAAGACATTAAAAATAGACTTTGACCATTACCCTACACAACCACTTCCGCATTTAATATACGACTCTTATACTTCCTTCATGTTTGAAAAACCTGTCACTTCTCACCAGTAAAGTTTTTAGGCTTTGTATCTCCTGGCAAAGCTGTTCAGTTGTTTTTCTCTGCTTGCCAGAAGCTCTTACAATATATATATATATATATATATATATATATATATATATATATATATATATAAATAAATAAAAATCTCTGTCATATGATTTTTCTTTGTTTTCCAGCAGGTTTTGACCAATGGATATTTTTTCTTTCCCCGACCAGATGTTTATGATATCGAACTGGGGCTAAGAATTTCTGTCGTGTGCCTGTAAGAATTTCGTAAGTCATTATTATTGTTATAGTGCGTATATTCCGAATAGCCTTATAGAAATCTTTACAAAAGCATAGGAATCCGTGATATAAAAGTGTTACTTTTAAACGCATTGGGATTTACTTATGTCTATAAAAACGCTAATTACAAAAGCTCACAGTTACAGTACGGTAAATTATAATGGCTATCATTTTAGATTTCATCCTGATTGATATATTTATAGATACTCCCTCGGACAATTTTTCTTGCATTCGTACTTATTTCAGTCATTTAAACTACAGTTGTCTTTCCCGGACATTGATTCTGTCGTTGTCAGACGCAAGCTGTACCTAAACATCACTAAGAGCATGTCATGACCTTTGCTTATGAAATTTACGTTCTTTGGAGATAGAAAAAGATCCGCATCGAGGAACGCCGTGGTATCAGATTTAAGTACCTAAATTTGTTCGGGTGCCTTTACACAAGAATAATTCCGACCCACTTTCTCATAATTATAAAATTTTATCTTCTCTAAACAAAACTGCTGATTTAACCTTGACTCCTTTAAGATGTGTCATTGTGAAAAGATGATGGTCCAAAATTCTTATTCTTCCTAACAAAGCCTTTGTACTCTAAATGGATAGTGCGCCTCTCCATATTGGAAAATACTTACTTTCAGATAGGGCCCCGGGGCACAAAATTCCCCCACCCCCTCCGCAAAAAGAAAATTAGCGAATTTTTATTTTTCTGGCTTAAAACAAAATGTTAACAGAATACTGAGCATTTAGAATCAAATAACCCTAACCACAAATTTACTTCTTTGATGATTTCATTGCCATAAACAACATTTTACTTTGTACTGTTTTTACACGCCCTGTTGTACTGCTCTGTAGGCTCATATGCTCTTTTAGTTACTTCAGAAGGGAATTCTTTAAACACTGTGGACTATTTGCAATCTCAGAACGCGGTTTTTATATTACGCGGAGCAAGAATTGCGACGGCCCTCCTATAACGCGGTATCCTTAAAACTCGGTGCGAATTTACCTGATTTACACTAATTCCGAGTTTCTTATAACGTGGTAAGAATGAATCCGATTTACACTAATTCTGAGTTTCTTATAACGCGGTACGAATTAACCTGATTTACACTAATTCCGAGTTTCTTATAACGCAGTAGGAATTAATCGCGTTATAGGAGGGTTGACTGTAGTCTTTATTAATAGTTTTATCGATAATATTTTTTTCAAGGCATGCACTGCATGCATTGAATTTTTGGGCGCTACGCCACCGTTATAACGTTCTTTAACCCTCCACCAGTCGCGTGGTTGACATATGTCACCACCTGCTTTCATGTTCTCTAATGGCGGCCATCGGAAGGCTGGAATTCTCCTTTTTTCCTTCTACCTTCAAATGAGCGTTCCCTATTGTCCCTTCTTTTTTCACTTTAGTTAGTCTCTAACTGTTCTTCGATTGAATCGCGTCAAATTTCACTGGCTGACAACTGTCCCCCACGTGACCATCTACGTAACTTTTGAAGGTAAGTGAATTTATTTTATTCTCCGTAATATTTAGATTTTAGATCCTTTTGTTCATTTATGATTAAAAATCTAATAAGAGACAGTCAGTCTCTAATAAGTTCTTCACATAAAACTTTTTTAATCACATTTTTGAATGTGATAAAAAAAAGTTTGCCAGAAATGTCAGAACAAGGCGGGAAAACATTATAAAACATCTTCCAGGGCCAAAAGGCGTAGCAGAAAAAAAAATGTTTCCTCTAGAAAAAAAAGTTTCTAGATATTAGATTAGTATATTTCTAGATATTAGGCCTTGTATTAGATTTGTTTATTGACGAACACGTCTATAAAATAACAGCAGACTGCATAATTATTTACATTGATTCTATCAAATGTAAATTTGAAAGGGATCGCGATGCCAGAAACACCAACGAGGTAGAAGTAAAGGCCTTATTGGTCTTCTTCTTTTGATAGGCACTTATAAAAGTTCCAGGACAAATATCAATAAGTTATGGGATAACTCGAAAGGCAATGGGTTGAAATGATGCTACCTAACAATGAGCAAACACAGGTTTGCGTTTCTTCTCAGGTGCCTTCGTTTTGATGACATTCGGGATAGGGCATCTCGACGAGAATTTGATAAGTTTGTTCCCATAAGGAATTTATTTGAAATAGTGTACCTCAAAAGGAAAAGAAGGTGCCCGAGGACGCTGTTGCACTTGTGGATGACAGGGAGACAGAACAACGCGAAAGTGGTGCGAGAAATGCGGAAAGTGGATAAGTAATGACCATTTGAAAAGTTTCATATGCAGAATGTTTTTAATTTTTTAAATTTTGAATATATGGTTGATTTTTAATAAATAATATTTCTTTTTCTAAAATTTAATTGTGTTTTATTTATTGTACATACTCCTAAAAACTATAGAAATAATTAGGTTACAAAAAAGTTGAATGCATATGGAGATAACACCGACATAAAAGTGGGTGACACTTGTCCCCCACGCGACCGTTCGTGTTACAGCCATAAACGCGACTATTCGAGGATTAACATAGAACGAATTTATAAAACATAGAATGAATCAGCTTGATTTATATGTACATATGTACTTACTTCTGAGTTCCAGTTAACGCGGTACGAATTATTCTGTTTTGTACTAATTCTGAGTTTCATATAACACGGTTTCCATATAACATGGTGCGAATTAATCTGATTTTCACTAATACTGCGTATGTTATAACACGGTATCTTATAACGTGATACGAATTAATGGTGTTATAGGAAGGTTGACAGTATATCACATTTTTTCCTTGAATAATTCTAATTAAAAAAAATATTATTTGCACTTCTTTTAAAGAATGAAGAAACGCAAGTTATAGAGAAAGATACATAAGTAAAAATTCTTTCTCTATTACGGAGTAAAATTTAGAAAAAATCTTTAAATCCTAGTGAACAGTCATTGTAAATATTTTCTTCATGGGTTAACACTGACCGGAGCGAATCCAATAGGGTTACTACCTAGCAACCTTATTGCTGCTAGTATTCGCAGAAATATTAATTAATAAAATGAGATTTAAATTGATTAATGAGACAAAATTGCATGTCTCGGACTCTCTTAAAGTTGTTAAAATTTGCTGAAAAATTTATTAATAAAATAAAATTTTATGTCCCGGACCCCTTAATGCTGTTAAAATTCCCTGAAAAATTAATTAATAAAATAAAATTTTAAGTCCCGGACCCCTCAATGTTGTTAAAATTCCCTAAAAAGAAATTTATAAAATAAAATTTTATGTCCCGTACCCCTTAATGTTGTTAAAATTCCTTGAAATACTAATTAATGAAAAAAAAATTTATTTCTCGGACCTCTTAATGTTGTTAAAATTCCCTGAAACAATTATTAATAAAATAAAATTTTATGTCCCGGACCCCTTGATGTTGTTAAAATTCACTGAAAAAATAATTAATAAAATAAAATTTTGAGTCCCGGACCACTTAATGTTGTTAAAATTCCCTCAAAAAATAATTAATAAAATAAAATTTTATGTCGCGAAACCCTTAATGTGTCCCGAACACTTTCATGTTGTTAAAATTGTATTCAATTAGCATTCTCTTAACATTCGCTGAAAACTTAATATTCGCTGAAAATGAATGAAGTAAAATTTTGTTATAAATAAAATAAAATTTTATGTCCTGGACTCCCGTAAAATTGCAAATATTCGCTTCTTCAGTTCGAATGATGCATGATCTGATGCAATGAAGTGTACTGAGCTCTTGACAAATAAGCTCCAATACCTTTCACCGTTAGCAAGTTAATGAAAAGTAAAAAAAAAAAAAACTTTTGCACCGAGATACATTTCAATGAATCCCTGATGAACTAAATTGTTGGATTCTGCGAGATGTTATATTTACAAACGGAGGTATTCTTCCGTATCAGGGTGCCTTTATTGATTAAAAACATGTGCTGGCGATGTTAGTTGTCTCAAGTTCTTTCCCACTCGCAATTTTCCTCACATTCTGGAAGACAACAAGTACTCTAATTATACTCGATGGGGGTGCGTCCATTCCAACGATTCCCCGCTGCGTATATATACATGATAAATGAAACGACTAAACTAAATTGAAATTTCTTACGTAAGAGCTTCCTCTGTTCATCATTTGGTGGATGTATTTGTTGCTCAATTGCTTTGCACCTCTTTTATTACGGATTACGTTTATTACAATGTAAGAAATTGAGCTTTTTGTTTATTTAACCTTAGATGAAAATGCCATTTTTTTCATATACCTTTTTTTAAAGGTTGGATAAACAAACTATATACATATAAAAAAGCATTTATTTAAGAGATTAAAGCTCCAAGTTTGCAATACTTTTAAGTTAGTTGGCCATCTTACCAATAAATAATATTTCTATCAGCCACACGAAAAGCACTAATTTAAGAGATTAAAACACCAATTTTTCGATACTTTTAAGTTAGTTGGTCATCTTATAAATAAATAATATTTCCATCAGCCACATGAAAAGCACTTATTTAAGAGATTAAAGAACCAATATTGCGATACTTTTAAATTTGTTGGTCATCTTACCAATAAATAATATTTCCATCAGCCACACGAAAAGCACTAATTTAAGAGATTAAAGCACCAATTTTGCGATGCTTTTAAGTTAGTTGGTCGTCGTTACAAAATGTTATAGTTCCATCAGTCCAGCTACTGGCAATGACCACTCTTTTCACTTTAACTGCATTTTTTTAAAGATGAAGCACCCTTGAATTTGCATGCATTTCGTGAAAGAAATTAATTAGTTTTTCCTTTGTGGAATGGGTTGATGACACCTTGTCAGTTCCCGGTATAAGTTAATAATATTCCCTGCTCTGAAATTTTTTTCTATCACACTAGTCAATTATTCTTGTCTTTAACAAACTAATCTCACCTTTCCCACTAGGGCTTTGTCAGTTCGTTAAACGTTTACCGACCGTTTGTCCCAGGTTCAAAACCCAGGGACTCCTATTTTTATTTTATTATTATTTATTTATTATTTAAATTTTCTCCTTTTTAAATTATTTTTTTTTGTTTCTTTTACTTTATTACTTTTTAAACAGTATTTACAATTTTAAGTCAATTTTATCTAATAAGGACCTAATTTAAGACTTTTTAATGCGTTGAGCATTATTCGATCACAATTGCAACTTATTACTGGAGATCAAGTCTTTGACTTTGGCACTCCAACAACTTTTAAATTCCTTGATCCTTGACTAGTCAATCATGCGTTACTGATGATAATACCATAGGCGAAAACTTGTACACGTCTGCTTGTGATAGCTGCACTCGAGAATACCTTGATAAAAATTTGTTCCCAGGAAAAATATCAATGTATTTCAATCATGTTCAAGGCGGGACAAAGAATTTAATGTTATTAACGTGGTGACAAGTAATCGAGTGCTCCCTTTTGGAATTCTCAGATAGGTTTTGAATGCCATGTTTATGCCGGATCAGGTGTTATGCAAAGATAGATATTTCTGAAGGAAGGTACTATAGCGTTGATATTTATTTATAATAAATTATGCGTTTATCACGTACATCATGTAATAAAGTATCATGTAATAGGAGAAGAGTTAAGTAAAATAAATTAATATGACTGGTATTAATACTCATTAATTAACATTCTAAGTAATTTGAATGAATATAAATTTCTCATTATTGATATTAATGTTCATGTTATCGAACAATTTTAAAATTTCTCGACAATATTTATTTATTATTTTTTAAAAATTTTACTGCAAATAAAGAAGCCAAACTGAGGCTCTTTGACTTTTTCTTAGCATCTTTTTAACGTAGGATTACTTTCCTCCTTAACGCTGAAATCGTCTGTCTGTACGTCACGAGCTATAATTTTGGTAGCGTGTCAAACCCAGTCTGTATTGCTTGGACAAGCAGTAAGCAGTTAAACAGAAAAGTACCAAAGTGCGTCAAAACTTTGACATACATATATGTATATACATACATACGTACATATATATATAGATACATATATACATAACACATACATACACACATACATACAAAAGAGGTAAGGAACGATAAGTAATCCAACGTTAATAACCCGCGGAAGTTTCGTTAGAAGAGACTACCTGAAATTTTTTCACAAACTTGTGCCAGAATCACAATACCCGACATTAAAATTAGTGGCATGTCGAATAACCCCTATTTTTGATACAATTTATAGCTGTAGATCCCCGTGTTCTGCATTCAGGTTGATAAAAACTAAATATCGATCAATGTTGCCAAATCAACGTTTAACTAAATTGCTTAGAACTGCAACAACTCAATATATGCCAGAATTTAATAATTTGATAAAACAATTAAAAGAAAAAAATTATCAAAGCTATTAAATCTATTTTAGAATTTAGATGTATTATTCTTTTCTAACAATCGGAGAATGATATTTTTAATAAAAACAGAAGGAAAAACACCGGTTAAAGTTTCTTTCATAACAATTATAACCTCTTTCCAGTTTTTGGCTTTTCGATGTATGCACACATATCCAAATCACTGTAAACACTGTTTATCTTGGCCACATATGGCATATACGTTATTAAAAAGTAAACAATAGTTTTGTGTGGTTATAAAATTTAGTAGCTTACTAAATGTGGCTGTCGTTTGTATATAAGTTGTTAATTAAAAGATCCTTAAAATAAATTTTCAGCTGTACTACATTTCAGCGACTTCTAATAAAATTGGTTTTAGACGTTATCAAGTCACCAGATGTCTTGAAATATCTTCAGAAAAATATGCAACAATAATTTTCGAACTGTTAATAATGATTTGGATGAATTATCCCATCATGATTATTTTGATGAATCAACTTGAAAGAAAAGGAAGTTGATTGGAAGTTAACTTGCATTTAACTTTTCATTCCCGTTCCGGTCAATAGATGGCTGCACCAGTCTACAAAACAAAATTAACTAAACATAACTGAAAAATTAATTTAATTCTGCTTAAAGATGGCTAAAAGAATTAAAAAAATGCACTGTCATTGTGTTCTGAGCTATTCTAAAAGTTTGAAATGTCAGGCTAGTCGGGAAGTTAGTTAAAAATCGATTGCAAGATTTGTACTTGACAAACACACACAGAATCACAGAAACACATAAGAAAGCAAGTTAATAAAAACATGGCAGAAATGCAGTTTTTTTCTCTGGTTACTACCAATCTGGTGCCAAATTAATTGTGGGAAATATATTTCGCAAAGATTATGCTGCTAATTCATCAAGTTATCCTACCCGGATTGCTCTTTCACTTTACAATAGCGATTCCCAACATTTAGGATGCCGCAAAATTTTTTTTGGGATAAAATTAAAAAAAAAAAACCTCACCCTCTTAATATTAAGTTGATATCAAACATTTGTTCTCTATGAACCAATTGAAAGTCTCACAGAAATAGAACAAAACTATTCTTAAAATTTCCATCGTAGCCCTGTAGTGGAATACTACACTGAATCTCTTGTATATTTTTGAAACTGCATTACTTTATTCTGGTATGAGGTCTGTGAATTATATCTTTCAATAAATAGATAAAATCAGTAGTGGACGTAAATATCACATGTTCCTGATATAATGTCCGCTTTGATTTAATATTTAAAAAAAATAAAAAATCAGCTAGTCTCTTGCAACGAAACTACCGCGGGTTATTAACGTAGAATTACTTATCATTGCTTATCTCTTTTTTTTCTTCTTGAAGCATATTGGTATTTTTCTGTTCAACTGTTTACTGCTTGCCAAAGCGATACAGACTGGGTTTGGCGCGCTGCCAAAATTACAACTCGCGACGACGGACGCCTGAAATTTTGCTTTACCACCGACCGTTATGGGGAAGATATTCCTACGTTAAAATTGAAAAAAAAAAATCTAAAATCTTAACAAGGGTGTTAGTTTCTAATCCGATTCCCAAGAGTGCCGCAAACGCAAAAGGTTGGGAATCTCTTGTTAACAGAATCATGTTTCCTCACCAATAGGGTACACGTGTAGGGAAACCAACATGCTGTAAACTCGTAACAATATCAAAAAATAAAATATAAAAGTCATTTAATTTCTCTTAATGAATTTCACGCGCTATACAAAAATAATTATTAATACTTCTATTTCAGTTTCTTTCTTTTTGAACAACAAAAAAAATCTTTCTACATTTTTTTCCATGTACATGCTGAGATGTACATTTTCATTAGCAACTTCCGAAAATTCACGTTCCTCCTACCTACCCTCCGAGAGAAGAGAATCTTTATCATTCATCAATCATCCATTCTTTTCGTTCCAAATTAAATGAGACATGCAAATCAAAAGCTTTCCCTATATTGAGGAGAAAATTAAAGAACATTCTGAACAATGGATAATTCCACGTGAATTCAGATATGATAGAGATTTTTTGGGTCATCTCTTAAAATACGCATGCCATTAAAATAACGGTTTGCGAGGCAGAAAAATAATCGTTTCGGCATATGAGGGTCCGTAATTAATTTTCGCAGTGATAAATCGATAGTCATTTGATGTTTTTATGACACAGGTAAGGTTATAAAATGTGAATCAACATTTACTGTCTTTTGCAGAACTCTTTTAAGAGACTAGGACGAAAATTGACACTTTTTTTTATTTAACTTAAGGGAAAAAGTAAAGCAAAATTACCTTAACACTTGATGCTTTTCACTTCGATTTGTTTCTTTACATTTTAAAGTATTTTTAAACAATCACCCTTTCTCAAATCTTAATTGTCTACTATTTCAACCATCGACGCTTGCTATAAACTAATATTGATATTAAAATTTCACGTCAAATTCGTATGCATTGATCAAAGGCCTCTTTAACATTTTCCTTCTATTCGAAATGAAGATGTCCGTGTTATCTTTAGTAATTTGAAGAAAATTTCGGTTCTCACCTGAAATTTGAAGATGACGCGTAGAACCACCACCACTCTGCTACACATAATTTTGGGGCCCGGAGATACCTAGAGGTTAACGCGTCGGAATTAGGTACTGGTGCTGCGCGGTTAGATTCCTGACAAGCGTCATTGAACGCTTTCGTGGCTGCGCCGGGTATGAGCAAATTAAATCTGTAATCCGGAAAATCCTGACATGAGTCTTGTAGGGGGAGGGTGTTATGAATCCCCAGATGAAGTATTCAGTCTAAACTGTGGTGGAAGTATATTCCCCTGACAGGGATTCAACACCAGAAGACCTTAGTTGCTATGTCGGGCCCCAACTGGAGAATTGAAAGCATTGGAAAATGGCGCGTAGCTTAAAACCAATATGAAAAATATAAGTAATTTTATTACTACGCCATTTACCATTAGTCTTGATTGCTCCCACAATTTACAAACTCTACAACCGTTAAAATCTTTCATATTAATAGGGGGATAAGCATAAATTTCCAGGAAAACTTCATGTGAGCCTAAAAGAGGCAGAAGCTAAAAATGGGGTTTCCTCTATCAAAAAGATAAGGTAGTAAAGAATTATGTTATGCAGACCTCGTAAGCCGACTGATGGTCGAAAGGTTAGCGTCCTGGCTTCAGTACCAGAGTCTTTGGGTTCCCACTGTTGGCAGGAATGTTTGTACCGTTCGGAAACGGCATTAAGCAGTAGGTTCCAGCCTAATTTGGATTAAAAAAATGAGTAAATGGAGAAAAAAAATAAAGGAAGATGGACAGAAAAATACTGGAAAGAAAAACAGAATCGGGTTGATGGTATTATGATATTGAGTTAAAAATTGCCATACGACAAAATACTATTTAACCCCTTACTTCTCGCTCCCGTCAAAATTACGCCTTCTAAGTTTCGCCTTCTATTTCTCATGCCCGTGATATTTCCGGGCTGGAGTGATTTAAAGTAACGCACCAAAAGATTAAACCAATCCATTTCATTTACCCTCAAAAATTTTTAATGCTTATATTACATACCAGATGGCAGCACCAGACTATTTATAATGTAGGGGAGACCTGTGTACCTAGGGCCACCTTTTTTCAATGAACGAAAACAGACCCACTGACCTGTTTAAAATAGTGAAACTGATATGCACACATTATTATACTAATTGCCATCCCATTGGGATTAATATAAATACTCAACATAATAAATTCTGTGAAATAGAAGGTTTTTTAAGAAACTTCACAAATGGCTTTAGGTACAAGACAGCATTGTACCTAGGGCCAGTAGCTGGTGCACCTAGGGCCAATAGCTGGTGCACCTAGGGCCAGTAGCTGGTGCACCTAGGGCCATTCCCTAAAAGTTAGGTTTCACTCCATAATGTATAGAAAAAACGTATACACATGAATTTTATAACAGAAGCAAAATGAATATGTGCCAAATTATTAGTGAATTACAAGTATTTTCATAATGATTCATCATTCTTTAGATGAAGTTGCCTCTATTTGAAACACAGGTTTTTTCACAATTTCCTTTTGGTTATTCTAATTACACGTTGTTGTTATTCAATTTATTTATTTTCTGGAGTGTCTCTCAGGATTCTACATCTCCCTGGTTATCGGTAGGCCCTTTTGGATGTACGAGGTTTTGCTTTTGGAAAAGGTAGTACCTGTTCAGGCGTTACAAATGAAATGTGGTATGAAAATATGATAAAGGTTGAAAATTTAATAAAAATATCGTATAAACCTTATTTAGAATTAATTATACTTTTGCTTTTATAAATATATTTTTTAAATAGATTTTCATGTTTATATAAACAAATTAATAATCCTGAATAATAATAATAGTAGCAAACATATATTTTGTAAACCAAGCACATTGAGAGTTCCAGAGCAAAATATATTGTACCCCTTCTATTTAAATAACATCCAATACAAAAAAACTTAACTAAATCAAAATTGTTCAGATTTTTCCTCCATTTATTATGAAAACTTTTTAAATAAAATAATAACATACAGAATATGATTACAGTTGTACCTAGGGCCATGGACCTAGGTACAAGGCAACTATGTGGCCCTAGGTACAAGACTAGGTAATTTCATACAAAATGTCTTCTACTGAAAAACTCACATGGAGAGGGGACTTATTTAATACCTCATTTAGTACTTAATGTTACAAACAAAATTATGTACTAGAATTCAAAGAAAAGTATTTGACTTACCTTTGAAAAACAATAAAAGTGATGAGCTGCAAAATTTTACTTCAAACCATGTAAAAACGTTTTTCACTTATAACTTGCCACAGATTTCTCCTCCAAGATTTCTAATTGGCTGCTAAAATAGAAATTGCTGTTGCCACTCTCCCAACTGAGTAATAAAACCTAGAACTAAATATTATTAAAATAAAGTGGGGTGACCCTAGGTACATGATGGCCCTAGGTACACAGGTCTCCCCTAATTGAGGATGGTTTTTTTTTTAAAAACTAGATTTGGCAGATAAAGAAATAAATGAAATCCTCCGGATAAAATAGACACTCTTATTGCCGTTTTCTTGAAAATTATATAATCGTTAAGGGGTTAAAAGAAAGCAGTATAGAATTTATGATTTAGAGAGATGAAATTATGAGAAAATAATTTGTCTGACAGCTGATTAAGATAAAGTAGACAGGCCATTGTTATCTATTTCAATTCCTCAAGTTTTTGATAAATCTAAATTAGATGCGACATTGGCAAGGTAAATAATTTTAGAGTCTCAAATCTTGAATTTTTGTGTGAATCTTAGGAGTAATTAGCGTTGAGGGATTTAGATATTTCTTGATTTTTATCAAGGGAATTTTTAGTATGACCCACATAAGACTAATTTCAGTCACCGCAAGAATTGTAAACAACCCGTTCAAGAGAATGAGAAAAGGGAGTTTTGATTTAGTATTTTTGTTATCGAGTTTAAGGAGCTGTTTAAATCCGTTGGTATGAGTTTCTTTCATAAAAATTCACAAAACTGAATATACTGTTAAACATTTACAACAAACAGAGATAATGAAAATTTTATTAAAAGCTAAATCTATGGTGCCCGGTGTAAAGGGCTTAAGTCAAAAACAGTGATTTAAATGTACAAAGTTATTGACTTTTATACCAATCGCAGAAGAAAAATTTCGATTTGAGTCTTTTGTACAAAGAAATGTACTTTTGTATAAAAAATTGGTACACTTAAGCCTTTTATGCAAGTCAAAAGATTTTTGTTTTTTTAATCCATTCTAACAAATATCTAAAAATCCCTTTTTTTTTTACTTAAGCCCTTCATACCGGGCACCATAGATATTATCCTGCCTCTGTAATTATTATTTTGAGAAGCATTAAAAGAACTAAATAATACTTCTTAAAAGGATTCTTAAATTCCTAATTCTTTTTTTAGAAAAATAGTGATTCTCGTTAGTTTTAAAGTTTTACAATGAACCAACAACTGTTTACCTAGGTTTTTTTTTAAATACCAAACCCGAAAATATTAAAATTCTTCTTTTAGGTGGCAGGTAGCAGCATAGAAAATTTATATGCAGGGCCTTTTTATCGCGTGGGCAAATCGGGACTTTGCCCAGGGCCCCCTGGTGATAGGGCCCCCCAAAACTGTCCTCTTTAACGTGCAAAATCCCTTTAACATTGTTTCTCAACACTAAAATAGATAGGGTGCCTGATAAGTGAAAGTTTTTAATTTCGCTATCTGCTTTAGGAAAAATGTTAAACTCTCAGGTTGTATCAGACGTACAGCAGAAGGTAAAAGTCGCTTTCAATTTGATGTGGAACATGCTTATGAATGCTTCATCTTATAAGCCATACACTGTAATAGCAAATATAGGACTCGCATGCAGGGTTGTTTGGTTTAAATCGTTATTTGAATCAAAATTTAAATCAAACGATTTTTTTTAAAATCCTGATTTTTAACAAGGTTTCCTCACACGCTTGGTGTATGCACCTAGTACTTCTAATAGTATAGTCCATGGATAGTTCTTATTTTTATAAATGTTCGTAAGGGGGCCCCCAAATAGCATCTGCCCAGGGGCCCCCAGCATTCATAATCGGGCCCTGTTTATATGAATTTATTTTTTTGTACTGGCAACTTATGTAAAGTACGTTTAATGTAATGTAATTAATACCACCTGTAAACCTGATAATCTGAAGGTCTTTATCCCAGGTTCCTTCACTATAAAAAGCTTTTCGAAATCGGCTTGGATACCACAATTGGCACGCTCATGAATCTCGTAAAAAGCGGGAGACGTGATTGACTTGGGATCACCAGTATAGCGCTGAAGAATTTGAATTCAGAAGTGAAATAAACATTTTTTATTTACCAGAGAGAATATAGAAAGAAGCTACAACCGATGTATCAATTCATACCATTTTATCCACGTTTTTCTATCCAAGTCAAAGAATAACATCATATATAAAAATATAGCACGTTCGCTATTTTCTTCACTTCGCTTCAAGCGTGCAGTATAAACTCAAGGTTTTTACACGTGCCTTCATTAATTTATAAACACGCTGGTGCTGACGTCAATGCTATTATCTTTTTCTAACATACATACAAGTTTTAGCAATAAAATTAAATACCATATACTTCGAAAGTAGCACAATTTAAACACATTGAACAATAAACACAGCAAACACTTAGCCAAATAAAAGTAATACAATGAATGAATAGTATTGTAAACCTGTATCGTCGTTTCTTTTGTGGCTTATTGAAGGTGCTATTACTCACCTTCATTCAGTCCCAATTAAGAATGTCGGACGTGAGTCTGACACCACCTATTACTCTCTAACCCCTTTTTTCACTTTCAAGGTTCTAAGGTTAAAAATCCTTTTTTGATTTTAAGGTTTTATTCTGTGTCTACTTAATTCATTGGTATCGCATTCTTGGAAGAATTCACAATAATGTCCCACTTTAATTGTGTTGACAAACGAACTATGAGAATTTTGGTAATATACAGACATCTTGAAAGTAAACCTCAGCAATTAATCAGCCCTTATTAGATTATGGAAGCAGTTGATTCTCGACAAGTATCACAAGTTAATTTGAATCTCGCAAATAGTTATCATCTATAACGTTATTTCACTAGGTTCTCCTCTTCATCCTGTTTTCAAATATCTGTATGGTCAATTAGGCTTGATTTATTAGGCATAAGATTATGTTCTGTATTCTATTCATTTTACGCGTCATCTAGACATTAATAGTCATATGATAATATTGTGGTCAGTATAAAGTCAAGTAACAAAATATCTGAATATATCGGTGCTAAATGGTGTCTTCATTTATTCTGTCATACTACTTCTTCCGAAAAGCCCGGTAGAGGGGGCTAGTGACTGCTAGGAGCGGTTTTTTTTTATTATTACCCGTGGAGTATTTTAAATGAAATGCTGCTAGCGATTGCCGTGACAACCACAACGTTATATTCTGTCGAGTGGCAGCAGAGTAAAACAAGCGTAAGACAGAGTAAAACAAGAAAGTAAAACAACTGTAAAGTAACATTCTCCTGTAGGGCAACAGTAAAAAAGAAGCTGTTAATTCTTAGATGTAAAAGAGAATAAAGTCTCTTGCATATAGTACATATGGCTCTTATGTTTTTTGTGTGTGGCTCTCTCGCGGTATGGATTGGAGATTTTTGGAAGTAGGGATAAATACCCCCTTTCATTATTCGTATTTATTTTTCTTTTATTCGGTTTCCGTATACTCATATATCGCTCCAATATTCGTATTCAAAATTCTATTCGCAGTTTCACCATTTCTGCGATACCACTATTGGACTTAACTTGTTAAAAAACATTCGAGACAACTCTCATGTGAAATACATTTATTTTATATTGTTCCCATTTATAATTTTAAATACTTTCTCATGATAGAATGAATGTTATTTTTATTATCGAGTTATTTTTCAGATGAAGGTGATTTAATATGCAAGTTGCATTTCTCTACTTTCGAAGAGTGTACCGCTGGAAAAACTCGAAACTTCATCGATTTTGCACCATTTCGGATTCTATGTAACACATATTTTGACAGATAATTTTACTAAATGGTAGTTTAAATAAGAGCTTATGCTTTTTGAAACTTGCTCAAAGGGGATCACATATATTTGTTCATTTTAAAAAGGTCGATAATAAGAAAACAAATATAATATACTACGTTTCACGAAGACTTTACAAAATATTTTTATCCCAATAACAGAACTATGATTTTTAAATGCACAATAATATAACAAAATATCATTAAAACTCATTTAAAAGATTTTTTAAAATTTTCCTTTTAATTCACAACTATTTTAAAACTTCCAAAATTTCAATGTACCGGGTGGTTATAATTAAACTTCCCCTATAAACGGCATCCTACAGAATGCAACGAAATTTTGTATATGAGCTATACACGAGATGCGCTCACGGAATTTCGAAAAAAAAAGTTTCAAAATGTCCACCAGAGGGCGCCTTTTCGGGAAAAACATGAAATCTAACAAAATAAACGACCAAAATGGAATACATAAACAATTTGAACATTTATTGACTAGTTTTTGATCACTTTGTCATCGAACCACATTAAATAAAGGTAAGGAAATAAATGACAGTACGACTTTGGTGTTTGAGAAAAAAAAAACAGTTAAGTTTGCAGAAACAGGTACAGATTACGATGAAATGAGCAGTTGTCAATCGTGTTCAGGACGATGTAAGGAAAGGTGCTCAGTCTGACCACCGACAGTCACCTGTAAAGTTTGAAGGCGATGGACAGTGTGTTCAACAGCAGATCGTAACGGATCAGTTGTGATGCTTCGCACATGAACAGTGATGTACGGAAAACACTAAACTTTCCTTACATTGTCCTGGACACGATTAACAACTAGCTCCTCTTGTGACATTACGTCATAATCTCTACCTGTTTCTGCAAACTCAACTGTTTCTTTTTTCTTCTCAAACAGCAAAGGTGTACTGTTATTTATTTCCTTACCTTTATTTAATGTGGTTCGATGACAAAGTGATGAAAAACTAGTCAATAAATGTTCAAATTGTTTATGTATTCCATTTTGGTCGTTTATTTTGTTAAATTTCATGTTTTTCCCGAAAAGGCGCCCTCTGGTGGACATTTTGGAACTAAATTTTTTTTTTTTCGAAATTCCGTGATCGCATCTCGTGTATAGCCCATATACAAACTTTCGTTGCATTCCGTTCACCCGTTTGCGCCGTAGGATGCCGTTTATAGGGGAAGTTTAATTATAACCACCCGGTATATTACAACTTACCTAACGGAAAGCATTTGGGTATAATAAACTTAAATTCAAAGTAATACAAATATTTTATGTAGCTGATAGTAAAAATCTTCTTAAAAGTATTCTTGAAGTTTTAAACCTATTATACAGTAAATGATAAACTCAGTGTATTTTAAGAAAGTGACACTGTATTTTGCTTTTAAAAAGTAGAAATTTCCTTACATATATTTAGTCGAATCTCCAGCAATTATGAGTTTTTATTTTCTACGTGTTTTTTTAATGAACCCAAGAATGAATAAATTCAATATTTTTTTAAACATTCGATTTTTTTAAAAAAATTGAATTTTTCTTGAAGAGAAATATGATCCCTGAATGCATTTTAACAAGCACGCACACAAAAAAATCTGACTACCTTCTTAATTTACAGAAAGTCTGTCCCAAATTGTGAGGTCTATTGAATTTCTAGGAAGTTTTTAAATCAGCAGTTCAGTTGAAATTTATTTTTCAATCTGTCGAAATATTGAGTTAAAATTTTTTTACGGAAGGCTATGTTCAAAATAGAATTATACGGCTAAAATTTCAATGGATTTCAGTTTCCTTTTCATGCATAGATGCATATCTGTATTAGTTTGCACATGTTGGTACATACGAATATATGTGAGGGTATCAATTTAAAGTATTCAAAGTTTATAAAGGAATTGTCATTCAATTCATAAGTCCAAAAAATTTAGCCTAACCACCCGAAGGCATGTGGCCAAGATTGACTTAAAACGCATGGTTGTTACTTGCTGTACCACACAGGCAAGAGTTCCGCAAATTTAAAAATTGATTTGGGGTCATTGCAACTTTTTAGTACTTACTCCATAAGGAGTAAGACAATATCATCAACCTTTGGCCTAGACAAGTCCAGTTTCCAGCCGGACCACGCGGCGGTGGGGGTGTTGACACCAAGCCCAGTGCATTCTACAACTACCATAGAGGACACAATCCCCCTTTTCGAATTTGATTTATTACGAAAAATGGAACACAACGGTCATTCGACTTTTTAGTTTATTTGTAACATAACAAATGTATATCTATATATATAAAACAGTTCCGTAACTGACTGACTCATTGACATACAACGCACAGACCAAACCGCTGGACCTAAAGGGCTGAAATTTTGCATGGCGGTTCTTCTTATGGTGTAGGGGTGCACTAAGAAAGATTCTTGAAAAATTCTTCTTAGATTTTTTTAAAATTAAATTTTTAAGCTGTTTTAGGGACATTTTTTAAGTTTGCATTAAAAATAATAATTTGAGGTTATAAAATTTATATCACGAGGAAGATCATAAAAATCCCTTTAAAATGAAATCTTTTTCGAATCTGTACCTCCATTTTCTGATATTTGGTGAATTTTTAAAGATTAATTTTTAGAATTTAATTTATTAAATGATGATCACGTGATTGCTTTGTCTGGTACTTTAAATAAATTTATCGTCACGTGATAACAACGGAATAGACAAAAAATATTTTTATTTCTTTCTAATGCAGCAGACGATTGGAAATTATGCAAAAAATATTAAAATACAGTAAAAGATATATTCCTCAAACTGTACTATATTCTTTAGTATGTACTATTAGTTTTAATTTAAATATTTTCATCTACATTATTTTGTCTTTAAAAATATCCATTACGTTTTTTATAAATATATTTTTCGTTTTTGTTACATCAATTGCATAAATTGATCGTTGAATTTATTATAAATATATTTATATATATATTTTTTTGGCATTAATTGCATACATTGACTGTTGTATTTAATTTGAATGTACTCACAAGCGAAGTACAGGTTTTCAGCTAGTGTTATATAAAAGAGCTCAATGACTCTTTATGTTATTCGCTAAACGTTTCCATTTGTTTTCAACATATGTTTTAAATGTATTTACTGAGGATTTTCTATAAAAACGACTTCCATTTAGGAATGCAATAATAGAGAATACATCGGCAAACCAGTAAACTAAAACTTCACTACTGGCATAGACTTCATTACTGGCAGAACGTCATTACTGATACAGATTAGAATCGACGTAACTCATATTTTTGACAAATATTGTAGGAGTAAAATATAATTCGACGAATAATTTGGGTTAAACCTAACGTTTTGAAAAAAGCAATTTGAAATAAAGATGATACATATACTGTAACTATTTAAATGAAAAGTATAAATATATGTTCTTGTGTTTGTTATTTAACACCATGAAAGCAAAATTTGTCTTCCAATTTCTTTCAGTTTGTGTTATGAATGTCTAAAATATTTTAAAGAATCAAAAACCTCCATTTCCCTTTTGAAATGGTAACATCATTAATGTATTTTGTAGTTTCATAATATCTGTTTCTTACGATTTTCACATTTCAAAGTTACCTGTTTCGGCTTTTTTTTATTAATAAGAAACCCATATGTTTAATGGGGTTGTAACATTCTCCTGTCAATTAAAGGAAAGCAAATTAATTATTTACTTCATTTACTAATAACCTAAAGGATTATTTACTGTATATATAGGAACTTCTTTAGGCAATAAGAAGATAAATATTCTTTCTTAAACCGACGGCTGTCAATCTTAATGGAATTAAACAGGAAAACCAACTTAAATAAAGCACAAATAGCAATAAGATGCAATTATTTTGCATACGGCCGTTTCGAAGCTACAAAGGAGCTTCTTCATCAGTGCAACGAACTTAGTGGTAGCTCAAAAAGCGGAAGACTAAGCCAAACTGAAGACTAAGCTTAGTCTTCGGCTTTTTGAGCTGCCACTAAATTCGTTGCACTGATGAAGAAGCTCCTTTGTAGCTTCGAAACGACCGTATGCAAAATAATTGCATCTTATTGCTATTTGTGCTTTATTTACGTTGGTTTTCCTGTTTATTCCTCGAGCACAAAGGTTGTATCTTTCCTTTTCTTAATCGAATTGCCTCTCATTTCTTACTAAGCGAAATATAACACTCTCTCATTCGGATTGCCTCCGACTGTATCTCTGGCAGCTTGATCTGTCCGAAGCGGAGATGACCACCAAAAAAAAAACACTCTCACGGCATGGTGTGTCTGCACAGTCTCTACCCGTCTGAAACACTTTCTCTGTCAGGGGCAGTTCGACCCTCTCCATTTCCATACTCGATCTTCCCGTTACACGTCGGAGCGAAGTTGTGTCTAAGGTAAGGTGACCAGACGTCCCGCTTTTGGCGGGACAGTCCCGATTTTTTAACAATTTGTCCCGCGTCCCGCGAAGTTTTAAAAAAGTCCCGATTTTTGGAAAGAATGCACAAGCTAGGGAACGGCGGGAGAACGGGAAGGGAATATATGGTTTTCGGCGGCCATGTGGCTATTTAGCCAGGATATGAGTTTTATATTATTTTTGCTAATTTTATAATGTTAAACTTTAATAATAACAAATAATTGTTGAGAACTAATTATTGAGAACTGCTTATCAAAGTTCGCATTGTTGATTAGTTGTTAGAATTTGAATTTTGAAACAAACCATGTTCCGTAGAATAATGCACTAAAATTGTGGAATAAGCGCTGTCCTTACCAGGAACTAATGCTACGACTGAACGCGTTTTTTCTACGGTAAATAAAGTGTGGACATCAGAAAAATCACAATTAAGTATTGAAACTTTGAAAGCCATTTTATGTGTGAAATATAATTTAACAAATTCTTGTGAAAAATTTGATGGCCTTTTAAACAACGACAGCAATCTACTAAAAAAAATTCACTTAAATGAGAAATATGCCAAAGAATAAAATAATACTGTACATAATTTTTTTAAATTTATTATATTTGTAAATTGTACCTATGTCGAAATTTAAAAAAATACATATTACAATACTATTTTTGCGTTCTATGAAAATTTTTGTTGCTCCATACAGACCAAATTTTTAATAATGAACCCCCCCCCCCTCTCACCGCCGGTCAATGGTGTCCCGCTTTACCAATGTTAAAATCTGGTCACCTTAGTCTAAGGGGATCGCAATCACCCTTTCACAGCTCAAAAGAACGATGGATATCTAGGGGCGTTACAGGCTTTACAATACAAAATAACAACAAAACATTTCTTGGTATTTTTAATATACTGTACAGCTTTTGGGATCAAACAGTATAAACAACGTGTTGCTACGTTAATTAAAGTGTCAGATGTAAATTTTTTAAGATACAGACTAAAATTTCCATGCGGACCCTGCTTAACACCTTTCAGGCCATTTATCTCGGAATTCGGTAATTCGCGACTTGCCATAAAAAAATTCCTGAAATTCCTCGCAAGGTGTTTGCATGAAATTTTGAACGCTTCTTCGTTTTATTTTCCTTAAACTCTCGTAAGTGTTTTTAATAAGATTGATAATTACGATAGTATTTTTCTAAAAGAAATTTAAAATATTTGTTATTTTGCTTTTAAAAGGGATTACATATTTTTTAGTTAGATTTTTTTACATCCTATTAACAACTTATTTAGTTCCATTTCCATCGCTCAAAGCGAACAATTTATGTATATAGATCTATTAGTTGAGCATACATATATAAAAACATACATGCTTTTAATTCAAATGTTTTAAACAACATTGTTGAGTTATTTCAGTCATTACTACTGGTTTACTGAGTTTTACATAGAGGAACATTAGGAAACAATTCTATGAAATATGAGTAAATAAAAAACTATGTTTGGTGTCACAAATTTGTAAGGAATGAACTTTGAGTGGTTCCTAACCAATTCCGATTCCAATCAATTTATAGGATTTGATGACTATTCATTCTTATATCAAGCATTTTCTAATTTAGACCATAAACATCGCCAAATGGTAACCAATTGAATAAATATATTTTGAATTTTTTTGGAAAATAGAAATTATTATATAAGGATTTCTTATTTGAATTTTAAAGAACACAACAAATACTATATAAACTAAACTTAATACTGATACTAACTCCTGCTTAATTCATGCAAATTAAATCACTTTCTCTAAATAATCTCGTCTTAAACCTACCTAGGGACTGGTAGGACTTTACTTTTCGAGATAATATCTCTTACAATATTCATCAGACAATAATTAACAAATTATTTGCTTTTCTGCTCAACTAGTTTTTGCGCTAAATCAAAAGGCTAACAAAGGAATATTCAATAACGCAGCAAATAATGCATAAGTAATTTCACAATGGAAAAAAAATGTAAGTCATTACAGAAATTTAATTAATGTACGTTTACTTACTGCCCGCGAACCTCCTCCTTTCATAGGCACGATGATAACAGTTCAAGGGTATTTATTCAGAACATTTTTCAGAACAATGCATAAAATTAATTTAATTACAACAATGACTCTATTCATTAAATTACGAAACTGATTACTTATTGTTAACCTTTGAATCCAATTTTAATGAGATATTACGAAAATTAATAAAACATGACTGGAAATAAATTTTTCTCGGTGTTGAAGAGCCGGAGAATTCAACTGTGGGAATGTTTGAATGGATGAACTTTGGGAGGTATAAAAAAAAAATTATGGAAGAACATTTCGGAAATTAATTTTTCGCTTCCGCCTTGCTTTATGCGCAAGTTGTGCCAAATAATGGTTAGTATAACTAATTGTTCATAACAGCATTACCCCATAAAGAATGAGATCTTTCCTATTAATAATTACAACAAATAATAGTCTAATGTTTACAAAGCTTAAATCACTAAATAATGATGTAAGGATACAGACTAACTGAAAAACTATTAATTTGAAAATATTTTGTTTAATTTCTCGAAGGGGTTTTAGAGGCTGTGGTGCCAGTTAGCTACCACTAATACTATTATATCGATTTTTTTTTGAGTAATTTCTCACCAACTCCAGCAGTTTGATCGATATAGTCAGTATCTTATTGGCTGTTTCGGAAAAGGGGACTTCCAGCAGGTCATTCACCAAAAATCGTGTGAAACTAAAACATACGTAATGACTGACTGGAACTACAGCCTTATTCTATGTTTCAAAACTGGGAGTGGTGCTTTTTATTTTATTTCAGTGCCAATATAATACAGCTATGAATCCGAGATTTGCTTTATAAAGTCAGACGGAAAAAAATGTTTCCTAAACCATAATATTTAAAGTGCTGATTACTGAACTATTTTTTCCACAAAAATTATTCACGAAACAAAGAACTGCCACTATCCAAGCAGGGCGAACACATAGAAATGCCTTCCTAATAATTATGTTTAAACAGAGTAATCTCTCTCATTGTTAACTATCAAGGAGAAATATTTAACGAGAATAATGAGAAGGCTTCTAGTGTTAATTTTCCTATAATCCGAATTCATTTCCAAAGAATTTGAATAAATATGAAGACAAATGTCTTTATATTTCTATTGTGCCCGGTAAAAAGGGCTTAAGTCAGAAACAGTGATTTAAATATACCAAGTTATTGGCTTTTATACCAATCGCAGAACAATAATTTTGATTTGAGTCTTTTGTACAAAGAAATGTACTTTATGCAAAATTGATAAACTTAACGCCTTTTCTGCAAGTCAAATATTTTTGTTTGTTTTTTATCAATACTAACAAATATCTAAAAATAATTTTTTTTGACTTACGCTCTTTATACCGGGCACCATAGATTTATTCATTTAAATATAAACAACGAAAGCCACTGAATGTAGTACATAACTTAAAGCAGTGGTTCCCAACCTTTTGTGGCCCATCTCCCCTTTCTGGAGGTTGACTAACACCTATCGCCCCCTTTTCATTTTTATTGTATGCCTAATTTTAATTTGAATTAAAGTGTAAATAATAAAGCAGTTTTATAATTTTAAACAATTTTATTACCATATATAAAAACAACCAAAGCAGTTTTATCCAGTCACTCTTAAAAAAAAATAGAAAAAATTAAAATGTACATTTTTTACAGATTTTTTTTAAGAACAAAGAAGTGAAATAATTAACTAAGATCATTGACGTACATTTAAAAAAGAGGAGTACATGTTTTCATTTTTAAATTGGAATTTGGAAAAATTAAGAAAGTTGACAGTTAAAATTTGAAAAATAAATGAAAGTTTGAAAATTTTGTTATTGTTTTATTTTACCTTTTCAATGGCTGCCTTGTGCTTGGTGGATTTCAGTTAAAGCTTGAATATCCGGTTTTATGTTCTTTAAGTTCAGGTGCAAGTCTCCTTTGAGGCAAATGTCCAACTTATTTCTTTGTTTTGTGAGGAGCTGGACAACAGAACTAAATACTTTTTTAACTAAATATGTTGACGTGAACGAGATGAGAAGTGGTTCAGTTTTTCCCCACAGTTGTGGATAAGTGTCCATAAGCTTCACCCAGGCTAACTCGTAACCGCTCTGCTGGAAAATGATTTTCGCCTCACAGTCATACTTAAGATCTAGAAACTCCGTCTGCAAAGAGTTATCAAGCTTATCCACAGCTTCAAACGAGAATGAATCTAGAATCCAATCCGGAATTTGTAACTCCAAATCTTGACTCCATGTCAGTTTTTAACTGGTCAAGATGATCAGTAAAAATTGGGATTTTGTCTTCTGGGAGTTCAAGAGTCTCTTTATCTGACACTGAATACTTTTTAAGGGTCGAAAACTGAATCAGCACTTTACCTTGTGAATATCAAACTTGGCGATGAATGATGAAATAATTCCTCTGGCCTTGATAAGGTTCATCTTGTTTCCCTGAAGCCTTATATTGACTTCGTTCATTTTTTCAAAAATATCTGTAAGGTACGCAAGTTCCAACTTGCGTTGCTTCAAATTCTCACTTAAAATAGGATCAGATTTGTCGAGAAACTCAGTAACCGTGTCAAATAATTTGAAGAAACGGCGCAAACAGTTTCCTTTGGAAAGCCACCTCACGGCTGTATGTAGAAGCAAGCGTTCGAATTCCTCATCATTTTCATGGCAAAGTTGTCGGAACAGACGGTCGTTGAGGGAATTAGCTTTGATCTTGTTGACACAAGTAATAACCAGTTGTAGGGTTTCATGCAGGACACCACTCAATTTTTTCGCAGCTAAGTGTTGACGATGAATGACACAGTGAATAGTGATGACCTCTGGCACTTCTTTCTTAAGGTGGGCTAGAAACCCAACATGACGACCTGACATGTCAGGAGCACCGTCTGTTGCGCAAGCGCTCACGTTTGTTAGGGGAATCTTTTTTTCCTCAAAATAATCTTGCACTACTTTAAAAATCGACGATCCCTTCGTATCAGTGATCAAAGTTCTAGCAAACAACATTTCTTCGGTAATTTCCTTTTGTTCATTGATAAACCTCACATAAGCTAATAAAATTGCTTTGTTATCAATCACAGTTGATTCATCAATCTGCAATGCAAATTTAGTTTTTTTCAACAAATTGGTGAGTTTGGATTTAACGTCCGTGGCCATTTCGTCAATTCCCCTGGAAATAGTATTGTTGCTCAAAGGAACCGATTGACTTATCTTATTACTAGGGCCCTCGCCTAGCATGATTTCAACAATTATTTTGGTAGCCGGTAAAACAAGATTTTCGCCAATTGTGTGAGGTTTACCACATTTAGCAATCAATAAAGACACCTCGTAAGAAGCAAGAAGACCTTTATCAAGATCGCTTGCTCGTTTTTAAAAAAAATCACTCACATTAGGCCGTTTATCAGCTTTAGCTTTGAGGTGTTGAAAATAACTTCTTTACTGACTTTATCACTGTGTACTCTTGATAAATGATCTTTCATTCGCGAAGGCTTCATGGCTTCATTACTAGTAAATGTTTTATCGCACAAAAGACAATGTGGAAACTTCACATTTTGCGATGACACAATAAAACCGAATTTTAAATACTCAGCTCAGTATTGACGACACTTTTTCTTTTTTAATCCATTGTGCATGAAATTCTACAGTTCAAAACAAACGCACAAAAAGCAGAAAAGACACGCACAAAAACTTATGGTGAGGTACACAAAGGCTAGTGAAGACTGAAGACGAATGTAGGTCAATGGCAAGTGTGCTGTGATGGCAAGAAGGGGAGGGGGTTTGAGTCACCAGTCGGCCTCGCTGAGCAACAACAGGTGGGGACTGTGGAGTGGGGTGAGCGCAGTGAACTCGCCGGCTGAGAATAGCCAATGACTCGTGCTACCCGGCAACTTCTACTATACAGGTTCTACTGTACAGTACTATTTTAATTTTCCCCCCTTTGATACTCATCGCCCCCAAATCGCCCCCCACTTATTTATTGCCCCCTGATAACCCAAATCGCCCACTTGGGGGCGATCGCCCACAGGTTGGGAACCACTGACTTAAAAGCCTAACCAGCAAAATGCAAAAATTGAAATTGCCTTATAATGGAATAAATAATAACATCTATTTCTTATCGAAATTAAACAGCAAAACTGTCGGAATGTCGTTTGTGGCTTAATAATAAACGTCTGAAATACTAAAACTGAAACGGCCTGATATTGCATCTTAGAAACATTGTAACATCAGTTGATCACTAGACAGTAAAGCCGACTGCATGTTGAGAATGATTTATCAATCAATGGGTCATTCAACTACTAAAAATTGGTTATGGCCAGTTTTATAACAAATAACAGCACTTATCAGACGACTTAAAAATCAATATTTAAATAAATTTACATAAGCCTGCATAGACTTTTTAATGGAGATTTTTATTGCTTGAAGTAACTATATTAAGATTATATCGAGGATTCGAAGTTCAAGTAAACGAAGTCTGTTTGTTTGGCCATTACGTACTAACGCTACCACGATGCAGTCCAAACATCATATTTTTCAGATCAGTATAGTGAACCAGGTCCGTAGTATAAATTTCTCGCTATTGAGGCAGAAATAACAAACAAAAGTTAATGGTTAATTTAATACAGTCGTACAAGTTAGAGATCAGTATTCTCGGAACTGAACTCTCATGGACTTCACTTTAACTCTAAACCCTCCATATATACAGGCCATAATTTTCATGACCAAAGAAATCTTTGATCAGATGCTGAACTTCTTATAGCTTACCAAAAATGAACGAAAATGTTGGAACGTGAGTCGTGACTTTTTCAATAATCAAGGAGTGAAATACTAAAACTGAAACTGCCTGCTTTTGTTGCAAAGAAACATCATTCCACGGCATTCGTTACACAGCATTATTAAAGTATTCTTCATTGTTTGTTTGATGTCGGATCGTAAACAAACTGTAAAGAATACGAAAAACAAGGTACTATGTAAGGTATTCTGTTAAGTTTCGTAAATATGTACGTAAGTCCCTCGTCATATCTATATATTTAAGTTGCTAAGCCGATTATTTGGGCAGCCCGTGAGACAAAACTACTGCATCAGTTTACTTCATTTTGGTCTTAAACGAGATATTTTAATCCATAGAAGTGTCAAATTTGGTTTTTTGTAATCTCAATTTCTATTGATTAGCAATAATTTACAATTAAAAAATTGCTTTTTTCTCAGTGACATGTTTAAATCTTACTTTAGATACTCACTAAGCACGACGCCACATAAACCCATTTATTTGTTTCTGCGCATGCTGAGTCACATGTTTAAATCTTGCTTTAGATACTAAGCACGAGACCGCATAAGCACGTTTATTCCAAGGAATCTCTCTAGTTCTCTCTCTGCCATTTTTGTTTTCAATTATGTTTGTGAGATATAGAATTAAACCTGACAGAAATTGTTTATTTCGCGTTGTTGAGTAATCATATTTCTTTTTATTGGGCACAAATAGTAATTTTTCAAAGTGTATTTCTTTATTCTTAAAATTATAATTTTCAACATTTGGCAATGATGTGTTGAGTATAATTTGTGTATTAGTACGTCTATTTACTATCTAGCCGTCCTGTTTTGACGGGGTACCAACTAGTGTTTATTAATTTTCTATTACTGATATGTGTGTTAGTGCAAAAAGGTGCACTTTCGTCATTTTTAGGAAGTGTCTAGATAGGAAGTGTCTAAATCATCTTCTAAACCCTATGCCAACGGGTGCAAGGGTACCCAACTTTATTCTGAAATTTCTTCTTATTTTATTATTTATTGCTTTGAGTAACGGACAACACGCCACCAACAGCACACTGGTTGGTCGACATTCGGCGTGATCACTCCGCTGAGAGATCGCTACTCTGACGCTTACTTGACTATCGCAAAAAAAAAAAAAAAAGATGATGAAAGTTTTGCAATCCCATTGACCGTAAAAAATCCCTCAATTTTAAAAATACTTCCTATAAAATAAAATCTTACTTTGGTTCAACATATCCGTGCGAAGCCTTACTTTCAGCAATGAATGTTATAAAATCAAACCACAGATATCAATTTACTGAAATCAAATAGATCAAATGGCGTCATAGCCAAACTTCCGGACGTTTGTAATCTATACATATAAAGCAATTCCGTAACTGACTGACTGACTGACATACAACGCACAGACCAAACCTCTGGACATAAAGGCCTGAAATTTTGCATGGCGTTTCTTCTTATAGTGTAGGGGTGCAATAAGAGCCATTTTTGAAAAATTCTCCTTAGATTTTTTAAAATTAAATTTTTAAGCTGTTTTTGTAACATTCTTTAAAGTTTGCGTTTAAAATAATAATCCGAGTGTTATAAAATTTATATCACGAGAAAGTTCATAAAAATTCCTTTAAAATGAAATATTTTTCGAATCTTTACCTGCATTTTCTGATATTTGGTGAATTTTTAAAGAATAATTTTTAGAATTAAATTTATTAAATGCTGATTACGTGGTTTCTTTTCTTTTAATTTTGCGTCACGTGCATAATAACGAATTAGACAAAAAAAATTTTTGTTCCTAACGCGACAGACGATTGGACATTATCCAAAAAAATATTAACATACAGTAAAAGAAATGTTCCTCTACTGCACTATATTAACTGAACTTTATTCTTTAGTATGTTCTATTAGATTTAATTTGAATATTTTCTTCTACATTATTTTGTCTATAAAAATATCCGTTACGATATTTTATAAATATATTTTTTCGCTTTTTATTACATCAATTGCATACATTGGTCATTGTATTTATTCTAAATATATACATATTTTTGGCATTAATTGCATACATTGACCGTTGTATTTAATATGAATGTAAACCGTAGCGAAGTACGGGTTTTCAGCTAGTAAATAAATAAATAAACAAGTTTTCAGAGATCATGGCTGGCACAACCAATTGGCCGGACGGTGCACGTAAAGGGCACGACTCAGTAAAGGGCGAGATCTGGAGGATTGATTAAAAACGCCAATATCATCTTATATTCCCAATTACGAAAATTTAGCTAATTCAGTTCAGAGTAAAAAAATCTCATGAAATTTTAAATAAAGAATTTATGAGTAATAAACGCCTTATACTACTTATTTCCAGGTACCTACTGATAAAATAAAATAATCAATATTTTATTTATGTTTCTTCGTTTTATTTATTATTTTTCAAAACATAATCGTTGTAATAATATTAGAAGGTTGGTTGCGTACTGTTGAATAAAAAATATCTCTATTATGTTAATAATGATCATCAGTGATACAAAAACAATTGGTTGTGCCAGCCATGATCTCTGAAAACTTGTTTATTTATTTATTTATTACAAACTCCCGGAAGTTTGGCTATGACGCCATTTGTTCTATTTGATCTCAGTAAAGGGCGAGACTGTTGGCCATTCATTTCAGGGGGCACCGTATAAGTGGCCAGCATTATATTGAAGATTTCTTTGAATATACTGAAATATTTATACAGAAGAGATTAGGAAGTCCGAGGAATAATGATGAATTCGGAACGCTTCGGTGGCGTGGAAACTTAGGTTAAATGAACACAAGTTCTTATAGTCTTGGTGACTAAAACGATGTATGAGCAGAGGGAAGACTACCAGGTTATTCAAAGTTCTGTAAAAGAGTACTTTTAGAAAGGAAGGTAGTGAGGATGACCTCGGGAACAGTTCTTGGGACTAAGAAAGTTCGCAGTAACTACACAGCACAATGGAAGGCACTGTACATCTCTGCGACGCTGAAGAGCTGGAGAACCGAGTAATAACCTGTAGCGAAACTCCTAGAAGACACCATTCGGCAACCACTGCCTATAGACCGGATCGTCGAATCGTTGTGAAGATGAGATGACCGCAAATACCCAGATTTACCGCTGTCAACTTTCTAGCAATATTTCAATAAGGAATTAGACTTGGTTATGAAAAAAACTTATTTATTTTATATTAACGATCGTTGACTCAAATTTGAATATCAAAAACATAAGAGCTATAATAAGCTATATACACAGTCGAATGCTCTTGTTCACTTGAGCTCAAAATATGATGACTACTCCGGTCAATGCTAACAGTAGTAAAATGAATAAAAATGCCAAAATATCACGAAGATTAGCTCCCCCCAACAGTCGGCAAGCCGAACTGAAGGGGGTGTTTAAGCATATAAAAAAGGAAGCATCTAGCTATAAAAAAAATGTACCTCTATCTAAATCTGACTGAGTAATCTCTTTTCATTCTGGACAAGACGCAACAACGGCTAGGGTTGTATTAACCTAATTTTAAACTAAAGTATCGCCAAATACGAGAAGAGGCTACCGGTCTACGGAGAAGGACTACTCGTGCCGCGACGAGTAGCATCGGAACTCATCGGTAAACCGCAGTAAAGAACAAACCTTCGTAGCTAGAAAAACGGGGATTCACCGCCAAAAAATATAGCCAAGTAGGAGCGAAAAGAGTGGGCCGGCCGCTGATTGGACTTAGCCAAGAGTGACGTGAGGCGGAGACGAATATGATTGGCGAAACTCGCTCTAGGCCAGGAGGAGAACCTTTTAAGAATTTTCTCACGGGGAAGGTTGGGGGGTCGCCAACAGATGTTGAAGATTAAAGTCTGGGAAATAGATACAGAGTGTCCGCGCTATTGTACCTAATGGCAATTAAAAAGCAATTTCTACGACCCCTGGATGGAAAACGTCCGGTCCTTTTTAACAGGTCGGCACAAGCCATAAAACAACCAATTATCTGTACGGGTAAATTGCAGTTTCAAATAAACGAAACTACTTTTAAATTGGGTTCTTGGAAAAAAATGCATTGCTGAACAAAATAGTGGATGCTATCAATAGCTAGTACTGGAGTAAAGATATACCATTTTAGACCTCCCACGTAAAAAGAAGGGGCGATACATGAATTACGCTAAAATGCTTATAGTGAAAGATCCTAAGATTAATATTAACATTACAAAGATTAAGGTGATTACATCCTTTAAATTAATAATTACTCGTATTTAAAGTAGGTGCAATTAATAAGAAAACTGTAACGATAAAATCCACGTTACAAGCATTACCTCCTACAAGTCGTTCCCGTAATTTAGAACCGAGTGACGAGACCGGAACACTTGACCCCTCACCTGAAGAGGTAAAGTTGAGAACTTGTAGGACATTGCAGCCACGACAGGTGCACCGGCCACCATTAGTGGACACGGCGTGGTTTTTTGTCAGCGACCGGCATCGAACCCGCAACCCTCAGATCACTGGGTCGACGCCTTTGCCAACCGGGCCAGCTCTCTGAAAATTTCGATGTGCTCTCAACACAAAGTTTGGCGATGGATTAGGCAACATACGAAGTCAAATGGAGATGGAAACGGCCATATAATGTCAATACGAGGAGGTACTACTATGGTCCATTTTTCTAAAAATTATCTCACTTTCTTTATAAATTCACTTGCATAGAAAAATATTATATATATCATCTAAATTTCTTGATTGTAACGTTCTGGTTTGTAAATCCTTCCATTTGCAGAAACAGTTGACACACGCTGCTTCGTTCATCGACAAAATTAGGGTTTTATAATTTTGAATGACTGCCATCATTGTATTTTGTGTGCTAGAGCTGTATTTTTGTTTTTACGCCGTGAATACCTCCCCCTCGATAAAACAGAGCAAATTATAAATAATATATATACACTCATGGACAAAAAATTAGCGCACCAAGAAATAATTGCGGGATCGTAACGAAACTTGCAATGAAGGTACATGTCGGGGAGATATGCAAATGATTAGAAATGCAGCGTGATTGCGCATTACGTATAGCCGGTAGAGGGCGTTGAACATCGTACTCTGTGGAGTATAAGACAGGTAACCAAAGCTTGTTTGAGTGTGCTGAATCATTTACAAAGGAAGAGCTGAGATAGACATGCCATTACGCCTTGTTCGAAGACAATATAAGCAGTTGTCGCAGTTTGAGAGGGGGAGGATCGTCGGGATGATGGAAGCTGGGTGGTCAGCTAGGCGAGTAGCTCGTCAATTACCCCGCTCTGATTGTGTTGTGAGGAGGTGTTGGGACCAGTGGACCCGAGAGATGTCATGTACACGAAGACCAGGCTCAGGACGCCCTCGACAGACCAGTCGTCTAGAAGACCGCCACATCGTAAGAAATGCACGCGTACAGCCAACTGCTTCATCGGCCGCCATACAGACACAGGTAGCACCTTCACTAGGGGCCTCTGTGTCTTCTCGAAACATACGAAGGCGCCTGACTGAAGGACAGTTGGTATCGCGGCGCCCATTAAGTGTGCTGCCCTTGACGCCCACCCATCGACGCCTCCGTTTGGAGTTTTGCTGCGCACGAGGAAACTGGGCAGCAGCGGAATGGAACCAGGTCGTGTTTAGCGACGAATCCAGATTCAATCTCGGCGGTGATGACAATCGTGTTCGTGTGTGGAGAGCTCGTAGTGAACGCTTCAATCCTGCCTTTGCTGTACAGCGACACATCGCTCCCACAGCTGGTGTGATGGTATGGGGTGCCATTGCCTACAATACACGGTCACCCTTAGTATTGTTCCGTGGCACCATGACAGCCCAGCGGTATGTTCATGAAATCCTGCAACCACATGTGTTGCCACTCATGCAACGGCTCCCAGGAGCCATTTTTCAACAAGACAATGCTCGGCCTCATACGGCAAGGGTGTCACAAGACTGTCTCCGCACTGTTACTACCCTTCCTTGGCCTGCCCGATCCCCAGATTTGTCTCCAATCGAGCATATCTGGGATCATTTGGGACGACGAGTTGGGCATCCCACGAGTTTGAACGAACTAGAGGCAAGGTTACAGCAAATATGGAACGAAATGTCTCAAGACATCATACAGAACTTGTATGACTCAATGCCCGATCGTATCGCATCGTGCATTCGCGCTAGAGGGGGTCCAACGGCGTATTAACTCCTCCGTTCTTTTGCCTTTTACTCTGAAATAAATTATCCTTTTTCTTTGATTTTCTTATCATTTACTTATATCAAAGTAGTCATTACGTATGTAAAATTTCGTTTCATTTTGACGACTCCTTGTTGGTGCGCTAATTTTTTTTGTCCATGAGTGTATATATTTGCAAACAGTTTGCATGAGGAGATCAAATAAGTTAAAAAAAATAAAATACCTTTAAAACGAGAAAAACGAATATAGGATTCGGCTAGTTTGAAATAACAGATGTAATACGGCGTTCTGTCGTTTAAAACTTTTTGCAGCGTTCAGATCATTAGATGTCATTTTCTAATTAGGCAAATTACAAAAGCAAAGGGGCTCCCATATATTGGAATACTCAGTATAAAATAGTTATAAATTTACTATATTTACCCTATATGAATAAATCTAAACTGTGTAGCAATTATATATAATACACTGAAATTCTGACGAAGGGTTACACCGGGTGATGGCCGAATCACATGGCGCTAGCATTCGTCCTCAGACCTTTGGGTTCGAGTCCACTGTTGGCATGACTGCTTGTTGGCGTCATAATCGGCTTTCAACAATAGGTGCCTGTTTTAATGTACCTTGTGCAGCAAAAGTTAATTGTAGGGCTCTTAACTAACCAAACAATCTGGAAGAAGGGTTTTTGATAACCTATAAGAAGTTCCGCATCTGATGAAAGACTTCTTTGGTCATGAAAATTATG
Organism: Dolomedes plantarius; assembly: GCA_907164885.2. Lineage (NCBI taxonomy): Eukaryota > Metazoa > Arthropoda > Arachnida > Araneae > Dolomedidae > Dolomedes > Dolomedes plantarius. The sequence continues at coordinate 50,223,089 of OU015493.1, read as the reverse complement.
GCCTCTACATATGGAGAGTTCAGAGTTAAAGTGAAACAAGTCCATGAAAGTTCAGTTCCGAGAATACTTATGTCTAACTTGTACGACTGTATTGACCAACCATTAACTTTTGTTTGTTATTTCTGCCTCAGTAGCGTCAAATTTATACTACGGACTTGGTTCACTAGACTGATTTGAAAAATATGATGTTTGGACTGTATCATGGCAGCGTTAGTACGAAATAGCCAAAAAAATAGACTTTGTTCACTTTAACATCGAGTCCTCCATATAATATTAATATAGCTACTTCACTCAACAAAAATCTCCTTCATTAAAAAAATACTATGAAGGCTTATGTAAAATCATTTAAATATTTATTTCTTAGTCGTGTGATATGTAACAACCTGACAAAAGGGTTCGTATTATTACTCTAAACAAGTCACCGCATTTGTTTCTTACTGTTATTGCTCGGTTGGTCAAAGAACATTAAGTCCATCTTTCTCTACGCGGGAGCGAAATGTTTTTTAATATGGATTACAGAAGCTTTTGCAATAAAATAAATGCCTCGTTTATAAAATATACAAAGCGTTTTTAGAATCTGAACTCCGGAGAAAGTTCAAAATCTATGTTGTGTAAATCTATAAAGTTTCGATGTTTGACTAACAACAAAACGAATCTTTCACATATGGGGATTTTAGAAATATGAATAATTTTATTCCCGACGATAAGCAAATTGAAAATATTTTCCGTCATTTTGTTTTTTAATATTTCACCTGTCAGAATGCAGTAGTCGACATTTCTATTGCCTTTGACATATATTTTAAAATCGTCTAGTATATCATAAGATCAAGAGGTAATAAACAGTATTTTTCTAAATATATTGCAGATTTCCGTAACTTTAAACAATTTTCCTTTAAAATATTAACATGTTTCACGTTCAGTCCTTCCGTAAAATTCGCATCTCGAAAGGTTTTATTTAAAAATAAATATAAACGCCAACGAGTTAAGAAGCTTATTTCATTCTCGAGCTTCGATAAACTACATTTCTTTTTATATTTATTAGAGAAATGCACTGCTTTAACAGGCAGCTTTCGTAATATCTATGTGTAGTTTTCATTTAACCAGAAAAGCAAAGCTAGATATTTTATGTTATCAAATTAAAAAAAAATAAATAAATCATAATGTCACAGTCCAGTGAATTCTAAATAAATCCGAAGTAAAATTCCAGAATCTGTATGCATAAAATTACCTCTCTTCAAATTAGCAAACTCGCTTCGTTCATTAGTAGAAGAAGCTACAAAAATATATGACTCCGGAAAATATATGACTTCGGAAGATGGAAAATTCTTCTGCAGCATATTTTCTGAGAGTAGAGCCGGAATTAATTGAATGTCATTTTAGTCTGAAAAGTAGGTTTTATTTTTAGCAGACGCACATACCTAGGGTAAATATGCTGTTTTAATAATTAGATGTATTCTATGCGTAATCATTAGTTTCTTATTACTCTAATGGCCCCAAATCAAAGAAAATTATTTATCAGTCTTAATTTCGTGTATTCATAAAGTCGTATAGGATGCATTCGCTTTCAATTCTAATTATAAAGTAATTTTTTGAGCTTTCGATAAAAATTATATAGAATGTCCTGGTGGTGTAAGTTGTACGCTTGTCTATCACTATACATTCATGTTTGTGGTCTAGACCTTATTATGATGTTTGAATAAATTATGCGATATTTTTGACCCATTTGCAATTGTTTCCATGCATTTTATTGACGCTGTGGGCGTATTATGCGATTTATTCTATGTGTTTGTGTGTATAAGTAATAATAACGCCATACCATTTTTAATCCTATTACATGGATTATCTACTTTTAATATTGCCTATCATCTTATATAACCTCTCGCGTTTTTCTGCTAGGCGCTTATTTGTCGCTGGGCATATTGCACCACAAATAATCACGTTGACAAAGGAAACTAAATTTTCCCTTCTGTTCGGATGAGTGTTGTAACCGTAATTTTTTAATTATTTATATTATTTTAAATGAAATTATTGGGATTGGGAGTTATTATATTATTCTTATATTAATTATATTTATTAATTATGATTTTGATTTAGTAACTTATTGGTTCATGATTGTGGCTAGTACATTGATGTGCTTCCCAAATAATGGAAATTAACTCTGGTTATATTGACAAATCAATTTATTGAATATTAACACACATAAATAATACACTCCAAAATTACTCAATATTTCCTCAGGCATTTACACATTATTACCGCAATAACTTCATTCCTACGAAATTAATTCTTTATATATATGCAAAACATTATATTAAATTGTTGGTACGAATTATCTGTCTATTACTCAACATCTTATATTCACAAAAAACTATATTCATCGCGCTCTATCTTAATCATTATGGCTATACACTGAGAAGCAATGATACAATATAAAAGGGAAATGCAAAGTCGGTACCTCAGAAGATGACGGTTGAAGCCCTCTGGGCAGCTGGCACTCGTAATGATGACTTCTCTAAACTTTACTGCACTCGAGCACGGCTCCGTCGTTTATCGCAGACAGTCGGCATGGGACACTGGGCGCTCGACAACTTCTATCTCTCTAAATTTTACTGCACTCGAACACGGCTCCGTCGTTTATCGCAGACACTCGGCATGGGACACTGGGCGCTCGACAACTTCTATCTCTCTAAATTTTACTGCACCCGAACACGGCTCCGTCGTTTATCGCAGACACTCGGCATGGGACACTGGGCGCTCGACAACTTCTGACAGACTCTAACTTCCCAGGTTATCTCTCTGCCTTCACACTATTTTTTATTTCATATATTTTCTTACTAATGTCTCCGCCTCTTATAATTTCCATTGGTTATCTGGAAATTATCATGCCATCGCCATTCGTCCGTGCTGCCACTCCTCAATCCCCTTTTACCAATGCGCGTCGAGGGCGGGATTTATAAATTCTCCCTCAATTTTAACTTTTTCCCATGCTTTGGTTTCAAGTTGGGTGGGCCGCTTTATAGCCATCATAAATTTTCTTTTATTTTCACTCTCTTCCACTTCTATTTATTGCTACGAACATTATCTCTAATTTTCGTTCCGGTCTATGGCTTTCTTCCCTTCTCTTTTATTGCCCTGTTTCTTTATTGCATTTAACAATTATTTTATTTTATTTTGTATTTCTTTCCATGCTCCTCTCCCTGGCCGTAACACTACTGTCATGTCCCTATGACAAGTGTCAAACTGCGTGGTTAGAGATGGATACGGATTGATCTAGCCACTATCCTTTCTCTCTGCTCTTTGTAAATACGGAAATAACTTCCAGTCTTTTATATGTTTTATAATATGTTTAACTGTTAGATAACCATAATGTGCGTAAGTGAATAAACTAATTATTTCCATCAAATGAATTATATAAATCGATTTAATGCTGCTCAAGCCCGTCTACATTTAATGAACCTAGAAGGCCACCGCAAGCCATAAATGCCCGTTCTTCTGTTTCTGTATATCGTCAATAGTGTTGACCAGTTAATTTCCTAATTGATAGATAGATGGATAAATAAATAGATAGATAGATATATCATTTTTTGCCTTCTTTAAAATGATATATCAAGAATTTCCAGTAAGACGTCTCAATGAAATTTTCTAAAACGTCTTTTTATTCTATTTCCATTAAACTTTCAATAAATATTTGATTTTAGCGTAAAATTTTGAAACTATTTTTCTTTTAACCAATATTACTCTGAAAAATACACACACGCACACACACGTATATATATATATATATATATATATATATATATATATATATATATATATATATATATATATATACCCAACAAACACAGGACTGACGGCAGCTTATCGGGCCAGTGCTGGAGGCACCGGTTGAACGACAAGTACGGGAGAATTTTGTCGGGCCACTGGCGGGTTGTTTACGAACCTCCGAAGGGGAAACGCTTTCCGTTTACGTGTTTCAGGGCCTGTTATGGGTTGATATGAATCGCACCGAAATCGTTTACCCTGCATCGTCCCGGAACTGTACCTCCGATTCGTAACCACAAGTAACAGATATCTGCATCAGAATTATGGATTTGAAAGGGAAGGCGAAGATTAAATTTAACAGACTTTTCAAAAATATTTATTTCATTGTTGTGAAACTTCTTTTACGCGGAAAATTCCCATAATTTTCCTTGTATGTAAAGATTGTATTATGTGAAAAGTATTATGTGAAATTGTATAATTGTATTATGTGAAAATTCACATAATTTTCCTTGTATGTAAAGATTGTATTCTGTGTGTATGTTTTTAACTCCCTAGAAGCTTATAAAAACAGATGAAAATTAGTTTCAAATTTATATATTACTGGAGAAATTAAATATCTACTTAAAAATGGGTCCTTGTTTCACCACTCTTTATTTATAAGAGAGGAAATAGTGATAAAATTTGTATTTTTTTAAATTTCTTCTATAGTATATTAAAATAATAATATATATTTTTGTAGATAAAATATTCAAAATATATTTTTCAGGAAATTTACATATTCTAAGTATTTCTAATTGTTAGATGCCATTATAAAACAACTGATTTTGTAGAATTTTTTCTCGAATTTCATCGTATTAATTTTACAGTAACATATTCTTATAATACAAATTTGAATGAAAGAAAAAGAATTTTAAATTTACAGACCTTAGTTAAAATAAACAAATCACACATATTTAGAAAAATATTAATGTAATGTAATGTCAGAGACATAGACAGTAGATGTCATGAGACACCAAAAAATATCAAAAAATAAGACCCTTTATCCTCAGTACGTACATTGAAGAATATATATTACATTGTTTTTTTTTGTAATTGAATCAGGATACGAGAAATAATATTTACAATAAGAAAAAAAAAGGCAAAAAAATTAGTTTAAATAAATGTTAGAAATAAAAAATAAGGCAATTAAGTTTAAAATAATAAGTAAGTTATATTTAATAAATTAAATTGGCAGGTTTGAACATCCGTGAGTACAGATAACAGAACTGCACTTTGCAGGATCGAACCGAGGACTGAAGCATGGGAAGCAAAAACGAACGCCCCACACCAGCATTCCCTGATAGGGTATCAAGTGTGGAACTTCAATAAGAGGAAACTGCCTCGCATGGAACAGAAAAATAAAGGAAAAATGTTAAACACTATCAGAAACCACACTATCAGAATAACACTATCAGAATTAACCTGTGAACAATTAATGGACTGGGTAAGATTTGAAATATTAAGATCGGAACATAAATTTTTAATTTTTAAGTGGCCGTTCGGTTTTGGGATTTTTTTTTCCAAAAAAATTCAATGCGTAAGTAAATTAAGTAATTTTGAAAGGTCCGATATTAATCCAATTGCAGTAATGTTTTCAGATAAGATTTTGAGAAAGTTTCATGAAATTGATTTGGGATATTGAATTTTGACTAGGTTGTACATTTTGTTGAGGGTATCTTTGTACCCTTCCGCCATTAAAAAAAAAAACATGGCTCAGGTTTGGTTTCCCGCCTAACAGGAAATTCATCATTAGCAGCGGGAATTTCTTTCCTCCGGATTACGACAATTTCCTAGGATAGAAAATTGGTTTGAGAGATTGATTCGATCATTAATGCTAGTTAAGTTCGAGAGCAATTCGCTTTAGACCAACCCAAATTAAAAAAATCACATTATGTTCGATTTCGTTCAAAATTACCACATCACATTGCATACCAAGATTATAATATTTTATACATTACATATACAATGTATTTTTCATTTTCATAATAAAACTAAACTTTTGAATGTAGTTGACTTTTTTATGCGGCCCGCCTGCCTTGAAAAAATTTACCATGTGGCCCAGATGCTGCAAAAGGTTAAACACCCTGCTTTAAGCTCATCAGCCTGATTCAGAGGTTTAACTTTTTCAGATTTAGGAATATAATCAAAAGTGGGTGTAGAAGAAAATTTAAACGCACACTTACTGTGCATAAGATTAAAAAGTTCTTTGAGATTGGGGATGTTAAACGTTATTTTGAAAAAAAAGAAATTCATGTTTTTCAAAAGTCCATAGTAATCACACATGGTTTCCATTACTTATTTCACTGACACATTGAATTGTGTTTTGTTTTGTTTTTTATTATTAAATTTTGGCATTATCTTTTGAGAATGTATTTTCGTTTTTATCAATGCAACTCTTGCAGAAGTGCCACGGACGGGTAAGGGTGACTCGGTAACGAATTTAACAATCCTTTCTACTGCTTGTGTGTGACATGGAAAATTGCTGAAGTCAGTACGTTGACTCTCCTGATCAGATTATTTTGCTTCCTAGTTTATAATCAGAAATATGCCTCGTTCTGTTACTTTAACATCTTTACGTACAATCATATCAATATAATCCTTGGCATCAAAGTTTATACGTTGAACTTAAAACTTTCCAATGCCCCCTTCATTTTTCAGTCCTTGCTTTTAGAATCCGGCGTAATCCAAGCTGTCTTACGTGGCTGCGATCAACTGATATCATACATAAGAGGAGATTTTCAGAAGCAGCGAAGTACGAATTTCTTTGAATGACTGGGTCAATTACATTTTTAAGAGTCTGATGGAGGTAACGTGAATAGCTTACAAGTTTCCACAAGTGCTTCGATCCATGGATATAAGATAGTTTCCGCTTTATGTGAAACGAAACAGATGCATATACTTACAAAATGTACTCAGTCAGTATTCGGAGATTTTTTTTGCAGTACATTCTGTTCCCACATACAAGTGAAGTATTTGGTTTGCTAATGTAAGCTATCATGAATAACAAAGTTTTCCTGGTTTTCTCATAGACAAATCAGAAGAGCACCTTCCAACAGAGATTGCATTAGACATTTCTAACAAATATTTTGGGTCCACACTTAAATCATCCTTAATTTCTAGTAATGGAATGCCATTTTCAATAGGTGATAATTCAATTACTGGAAGTTCATAGCAGTTTTCTAGTTGTTTACCTATTTCTCCTCCAAATTAGGACGTAGGCGCAGTTCATTTCCATGAAATAGACAAATCAACCACTGCAGTGGCCTTCTTAATTCCTTTTCAAATAAACGAACCACATCATTATTCAATCCAGTGTTCACGGCAGTTCCACCCATTCCAATTACAGTAATGTTTAAATTCTGGTTGTTGTCATTGAAAAATGCTATTATGCTATCTTATATACATTTTCCAGTGCCAGAAATCTGCTTCTGAAAATCTCGTCCTTTGTATGATATCAGATGATCGCAGTCATGTAAGAGAGAGCTTGGATTACCCCGGAATCTAAAAGCAAGGGCTGAAAATGAAGGTGGCATCAAAAAGTTTTTATTTCAACGTATAAACTTTGATGCCAAGGATTATATTGATATGATTGAATGGAATGATGTTAAAGTAACAGGACTTCCTATGAAGAGGCATATTTCTGATGACAAACAGAAAGCAATTCAATGTGTCAGTGAAATAAGTAAAGCAAACCATGTATGATTACTATGGACTTTTGAAAAATATGAATGTTTATTTCAAAATAACACTTTGCCTTTAAAGACATTACATTAATATTTTTCTAAATAAATGTGATTTGTTTATTTTAACTAAGGTCCGTTAATTAAAATTGTTTTTTTCATTCCAATGTGTATTATAAGAATATACTACTGTAAAATTAAGATGATGAAAATTGCGAAATTCTACAAAATCAGTTGTTCTGTAATGACATCTAAAAATTAGAAATACTTAGAAATACCTAAGTTTCTTGTAAAAATATTTTGAATATTTTATTTACAAAAAATATATATTATTAATTTAATATACCATAAAATAAACAGAAAAAAAGAATTTTATCTCTTTTCACAAAAATATCTATTTTGAAGCACCTGAAAAATATTTCAGTAGAGCAATAAAATTTTATATTCAATACCAAAAGGCAGCTTTTGAAAGCTATAGCATAATGAAATTTCAAACCATCTTTTTTTTCGCCTCGTCATACTACAATGCACTAGTGTCATCTGATTGGACATTCAGTTGCACGTGATTGAAAAGGCGCCATTAAAGATTGATTACAAGTTCGTTGAAATTAATCCACAAGTAAGTTTCATTCGTTAGTCTTAAATTATTGCCTTTAGATTTTATTTAACACCCTTACATAGTGAACATTATTCTATTTCTGTTATAAGATAGTGTTTTAATCCAAGTTATATATGAATTGACCATATTTCAGATCAAACTCTACTGAACTGAGTGTATTGAATTAGCAATACTTATGGCACTTACGAGCACTTTCGTATGTATAAATAAAAACATTTTGTTTCGGAATAATTTAAGATTCGTGTTTCAGTTAATATTTTAGATGGACAAAGGAAGTAAATGGACTCTTGTGAAAGTCTTAAGTATTTGCTAATTAAATTAATATTTAGAATTGTAATTTGTACGCACTATTTAGATTTTTATATCCTTTAGAAAGTATAAAATACATGACACAAATATCAATTCCAAATCTACATAGTTGAAAAATAAAAATGTATTTTCATTTCCAGTATAATATTTTCCATTTTATTTCTTTAAAGAAATTTGAAAGAAAATTATAATGAAATTTTTTTTAATATGTTAATCCAAATTAAACATTTTTTTACTACTGGATTGATAAATCAGTTACACATGATTCCTCCATAGTAAATTCATGCATAGTATTCAATGGTGGAAAAATTGTCCATTTTCCTATTAAATATATTTTACAATGTTCTTATTGCCAGGTATCAATAGGCAACAAATTATCCATGTCTAAATGTTAAAAGATGGATTCAAAAACGTTCCACATTATAAAAGATTCTAAAAATGAACTTGTAAATCATACAAAAGGATCTATTGAATTCCTTATCAAATTGTGTTTTGAGTAAACTTTATAAAATACACTGCATTTTATACATTATAAAGAAATAAAGAACAAATATTCTTAAAATTTTTGTGTTCATAATTTAAAAGAATGTATTTAGTATAATTATATATTTTAATTTAAATGCTAAACACTAATAGGTATTTTTCATGTATAATCTTAATAGCCTTAAAATATAATTTTTTTTAAATTCTATTTATAATGTTCTATGTGTACACTCAATTGCTATATATGTATATGTTATTCCTACTGGGTGAAATTTCTTTATGTCTATCGAGAGCAAAGATATATTCAAAATTTCAAAACCAGATCAAAATATTGTTTAATCAGTATCCACATGTCAAGTAAATATTGAAACAATAGCAAATATTGGAGCATTTTTTTATTTTGAATATCTCATTAAATAAAAAGCTTATTTAAGGAACATTTTGAATTTCAATTGCTATTAATCAATATTTTGAACTGGCTTTGATATTTAGATTATATTTCTACTCTCTCTGAAGATATAAAATAAAACAATTTCACTCTTTAGGAATAACATAATGGTGCATACTTTTTGCAACTGAGTGTATATATTCTTGCAATTGAGTGTATATATATTTTCAAGAATTATTAATTTTTGTATGTATGTGAACTCCATTGTATTCCTGAATTCATTCAAAGAACCTCTGGAGTAATGAGAAGTTTAGAGTTTTAAATTTGTGTCAATATAGATGCCACGTGCATTTAATTTTCTAATTTGTATCGTGTTTGAAATCACTTTTATCAGTGTTATTAGAGATGATGGCAGTGAAAATTATTCCAAAATAGACTATTTAGATACATAAATTGTTTCTTAACTTATTAATTTGCATTCCATGTTTTTAAATTATATATTTATAAGTATATAGATTTGTAGATTATCAGAATGTGTACATACAAAAAATTGCTTTATTGTAATAGATATTGTACGATAAGAGTTTTTATAAATCTGAGAATGTTCTCAATAACTATCTATAAGCTGTTCATCTCTAAAGGTCTTTTGGAAATTATTTTGTTGTCATGCTGTGCAAAATAAATGTGAACTTATTGGCTTAATATATATATATAAAGGGTAAAATTAGTTTCTTTTCCCCTTTTTATATTAGTGATAAGCAAGTTTATAAAGAACTCTACTTTTCAATACTTCTTGGTTTGATAAAACATTAAATTTTTATTATGGCATTATAAGAAAATATTGGTTTCTTTACAGAATTTTGAAACTGGAATCTAACTTCGGGCTTGAAAGACAAATACCACTTGGATCTCATAACTCATGTAAGGTTTTTGTTTAACGTCACTGAGCCTACCTTTTTTTATTCTCGAGCTATACTTTTATTTTCAGCAGTGGACTTGTGGCCAAAATCACTGTTTTTAATATTTTTTTAGATTTATTTTTAACTAATTAAATTTTTCTATGAAAAAACTATAAAAATATTTATTAAACAACTAAAAATTTCAAATTAGTTTTTTTAACTTAGACGCTAATCTGAACTTTCTCATAAACTTTGGTCTCAATAATTTGTGGATAGAATATTGATTTTCTTTATTTATTCTTTTTTAACTGTGAAGCTTGTTGTTAAGGTTTTAGATGAGTGAGAAAGTGCAATCCAGGGATTTCAGTTAACATGACTCCCTGGTCATGTTAACTCTTGTGAAAAAACTTGAAAGTCTTTAACTCTTGCCAAAAAAAGAGATTTATATTATAAAAGTATAAAATGCCAAGGTTTATTTAGAAAATATAAAATCTGTTCATGGACAAAGTTTGTTTATAAAACTGTAGATAAGACATTCATTGTGAGTTGTGGTTTATTATATCAAAATGTGTGTTTGATAAGTGAATGAAATAACCCTTTCTTAATAATGGAATAGAACTCCTGTATAATCAATGAATTCACGGATACAAGATACAGTTCCAAAAAGCAAAACGCCTGGTTTACAGAGTCTTTTATAATAACAGAAAAATGATATTTATATTATGAAAATGTGAAGTGCCAAGCTTTATTTATTCTTAATGGTTAACATTAAAATTTTAAAAATATTTTTAGAATTTCCTGATAAGTTGTTAGAGGTTCGTTGATAATTCATTACAGAAGTAGTAAAAAGGAAATTGCTTTTGGATGTATTAGATCATTAATTAATGGGCTAAGTAATTTTAAATTTTGGTAAAATTTAATTTTATGCATGCCATAAATTTTTCTCTCTGTTAAACATGTTTATTCCATTTTAAGTCTTAATACTTATATAAAGAATTTGGATTAAATGAAAACAGTAATGAGTGATGGTGAAAATGTATTAAATGTGGTAATTGAATTGCTTGATGTTCTAAGACATAAAATTTCTCATCATCAAAATACAATAATTGACTTCTTGACTGAACAACTGACTTTATTATTAAACAATATCCTATTTTGCTACCCCCCTTGTTTAAGTATATTATATAATCATCCTTCAAATCCTAATAGACCATTATTTTATATTTTTGATCCTGTACACATTCTGAAGTGTGTCAGAAATAATTGGCTGAATCAGAAGAATTATGGTCAGTGTATGCATTTTATTGATTTTAATGATCATAACTTAACTAAAACTGCCTCTTTTAGAACCATTAAAAGTATCCATTCTTTAGAGGATGGACAGATAGTGTTATCATAATGTGTTTGGATAATTATATCCAAACACATATTTAAACATAATATGTGTTTGGATTAACTTTTAAAAACTCCATCTTCTATGGAGAGACAAAATGTAAAACTATGCCTTAAAATTTTCAATGACTATTTTGTTGAAGGGTTGAAAGTGCTTTCTACACATACTGATGAACCTTTTTGTTTAGAAACATCTGAATATATTGCAATCATTATTAAATGGTGGAAGATAATGAATGTGTAAAGTAAGTTAAAAGGGGGTCATAAACGAGATGTGTATTGTGAGTCTTTGTCATCTAATTCATCCAATGAAAAGGTTATGTACCTACAAAAATTCTTAGTTTGGCTTGATACTTGGAATTCTCTTAAATATACTTCTGGCTTTTTAACTAAAACATATACCACACTTTCTCACACTACACATGCTGTACTTGAAATGTGAACATATTGTTGCAATGAATTGGGGATGGCATATTTCTTAACAGGAAAAATTCAAACCGACATTATTGAAAATAGGTTTGGAAAGTTTCGCCAATTGTCTGGGTCACAATACAACATCTCGTTGACACAGGTTTTCGAAAATGAATCGAAGCTTAGACTTCAAACCCTAGCCCCTTAATTTTATAATTTGTATCGTGTTTGAAATCACTTTTATCTGTGTTATTAGAGATGAAGGCAGTAAAAAAAATATCTTTAATATTTTATCCTAAATATATCTATTATGTGCTTTCTTACGTGCACATGCACACATTAGCCAGTTAAGACATAACTATGTTTTACTATCCTAAAATTAAGAGTTAGAAACTCATTAAATCTAAACTTTAGTTAAGTGTATGTCTGGGAACTAGTACCTCATCTCGTATATGGTATGTCAACTGGAATTTTTTCAAAAATTCTGATTAGTACTTTTTTTTCTCCCCATTGATTCTGAACTCTTCAAGTTAAGCATGAGCTTTGGGTTAATGAAAAAAATCATAGACAGCATCTGTTTTATGTTGTTCTTTAAATTGTTGCATTATGCTTAGAATTTCTTTTATTGCCTTGTCAAATATTTGATTGTACTAAATTTTTTAAAATTCCACTGAGCATCTTGTTTAGCTGTTTAAAAAAATGGGGGGAAATGCATTGTAAATTGTCTTTACTTTCTCAAAGTTTCATAATTAAATATGTTGATAAAGTTGTGCCTGAAAAATAACTCAACTGATTCTAAACATCAGTTGGAGTTTTATGGAAAGTTGAAATTGTTTCTTGGAAGTTTTGTGAGGTAGTAATCTAGTTCATGTATATTAAAGTCTTATTTAAATATTGTGCTAAACATATTCAGCACATTGAAAGTCTGATTACTTCTCAACTTTTAATCACCAGGCAATTTTTGGTATTAAATTATATGCTCAGTGCATATTCCATTATGAGTAATTTTCACTCAATCTGATTTGAAAATTCATGTGAGGAGAAATTTTTCTGATTATAATTTAACAGCTTGCCTTGTGTTATTATATATTTATTTTTATTCATTTCAGAAAGTCTGTTGGACAGTGTCTAATATTGCTGCTGGTAATACACAAGATTCAATGAGGTATTTAAAAAAGTCATGTATTTAATACCTTTTGGTTAATGTAATGTTACTTTTTAAAAAATAGTAAATTTACTGCTAAAAAAGTAAATTTACTGCTAAAACTTAATTTTATTCTCTAGTTGAGTGCAGTGGCATAGATTATTTTACAAAGTGCAATAAAATACTTTTAACTTTTCAAACCGAACTTCTAACCAGAAATTTAAAAAAAATTTAATAAAACTTTTAAAATTGAAAATATTTTCATGGATCTAAAGAATCGAACATAACACCTGTATGGTCAACTAAGTCATGGATAAAAGATGCAGCCCTAAAAGCAAAAGGCCTGGTTTCTGTATACTTTTATAATAATCATGTTACAACAGTATACAGAAACCAGGATTTTTGCTTTTAGAACTGAATCGTTTATCCATGAATTTGTTGACTATACAGGTTTTCTATTCCATTGTTAAGATCTGTGAAAATACTCTCATTAGCAAAATATTTTTTAAAAAACTTAAATTTGGGTTAGAAGCTTGGTTCAAAAAGTCTAAGTGTTTTTTCACGCTTTATAATATAATCTATGCCATTTCACTCAACATTGACAGCTAGTCAATATTACCCACCTCATTTTTCAAATTAACCTAGACTAATCAAACAATATATCATAACAATTGTTTAGTAATTACTGAATCTAAATAGTATATTTTGAATATTTTTTTACTGTGGTTATCCCTAATAACAGCTGCTCGCAAATAAAAAATACTTTATACACAGATCTCCACCATAATTTGACAATTTAGTAACAAAAGATATGCTCTATTAAAATACTATGCAGAATTTAGTATCCCAAATTACTTTCAACCACAATTTTTGTAAAACCAATTACTGTGAAAGCTACATCATATAATAAATGTTTACTTTATTCATTATTATAGTAATAGATTAGTTAAAGAGTATTCACTCTTTTCACTAAATTTCTGAGTACAGTACGACATTCAATCCTGTCAATTAAATGATTAGTTATTACAGATATAAATAAAATAGATTAGAATGCCTTGATAGAGTACAATAATTGAAAGCTGACTGAGAGACTTGTTTAGAATGACAACAAAATTTTCTCTTCACTATCGAGAATCACTCTCACATTGAAAGTAAAGAAACACAAGAATGAAGATTGAATACTATATAAAATCTTTAATTTCTAAATCTGACCCAGCATCTGTATTAATGCTCTGTATGGCATGTTGTAATCAAATTTAGAAGTTTTAAGATTTTGTATGCTAATGTTTTACTTAGCATTCAATCTTTATTCTTGTGTTTCTCTACTTTCAACAGCATTATTGTCAATAGTGAAGAGGAAATTTTGGTGTCATTCTAGACAAGTCTCTGATTCAGCTTTCAATGTTGAGCTGAAATTATGCTCAACATTAAAAACTGATTATTGTACTCTTATCAAGGCAATCTACCCTATTTTATTTATATATATAATAACAAATTAATCGACATGGTTGGATTTTCTACTGTACAGAGAGAAATTTAGTGAAAAGGGGAATACTCTTTACAAATATTTTATAACTATTTTCTATTAGTATATTTATTTAATCAAGTAAATATTTTTTACATGATGTAGTTTTCACAGTATGTAATTGGTTTTACAAAAAAAATGTGGTAGGAATTTACTTCTTGGAAGTAGTTATCAATAAAATGACAACAGATTTAAAACTGCACTCATGTGTTGGGTGCTGTTTTATATCAAGTTTTTTTAAACCCCTGTCTCAGAATTTATATTTCCTAATTGGATTTATTTAATTCTACTTTATCAACAATGAATTTTTTCAACTACTTTCAACAATCAACTATTTTTACAACAATAAATTACCCTTTAATGTACAAAACTATGCAAAAAATAATTTTCTTATCTGCAGAGCATTTACTAACTCTACATGAAAAAATAATTTAAATAAATTCTTTTGATTCATAAATTATATCTGGGGATGGGAGTCATTTTCCTTTCACATAAATTTATGAACTGATTTTCTCTTTCTTTTTTTTCCCTAGATGCTGTAAAGATGGAGCCAGAGGTACAGCAAAAGGATCCTGTTTTGTAGAAAATATAGAAAAAAATTGTGTAAATGTGCTATGTACTTTCTAAATAAACTATTTTTACTTTAAACCAGCTCTTTTCTGTATTTAAAAACATGTGTGTCTGCATTTATTAACTCTACACCAAAAAATAATTTAAATAAATTCTGAGCAAGTTTTCACAAGCTCACAAAGATGGGTTTCATCATACACACTACACATTACTCAGGTTTGAAAGATAAATATATCAAATTATGTTAATAAATTTTATACTGGGGAAGTACAAATTTTTTGGGTTAATTATTAAAGTAGTACTGTTTTACATACTATAATCTCATTCTAAATTAAAAAAAAACAAACTGGAACCTTAGATCGAATGGAAAGATGATTTAGCTTTAATGGTTGGTATTAATGTTATCTTAAATTTCAAATTTGGGTAAATGTATCTTAATACGAAATGAGGTTTTGTTCTAACAAGTAAACTAATGATTCATATGCAAATTTTTAGGTAATAACAAAGATCAGTATTTGGCAATACCTAAAAATACATAAGGCAAAACTGAATACTAGAAATATGAAGGCAAAAAAATAATAATAAAAAAAGTGAAAGGGTTGATATCAGAGGTTAATCGTCAATGAAATAAATAAGCATATAAACGAAAGGGTCCTACGAAAAACTTTGAAAAACTGCCGGCGGTCCGATTCTGGTAGAATGCTGGCATGATACCCGGACCTACGGCACATTGCTGTTTACGAGATGGGTAGATGACGGTATGTCGACACCAATTATTGCTCCCGTAACCGGCCCGTCAACCTCCGGTTACGCTCCGGCTATCTGTCCGCATCGATGGCTTAATCGCGGCTGCCTAACGGTTCGCAGTCGGATGAACGATGGCTCGATTCCTACCGGAAGCGGCCCAGAAGTCGACGGGGTAGTCGCGGGCGAGAGGACACAGCCGTGACGGAAACGATACTGACCTAATGCGCCGGCCCGGCAGTGGTGAAATCGGCTGGCCGGAACCTTCCGACCCCGGCCCGATGACTTTGTGTTTGTTGGGTATATATATATATATATTTAAGAGATAAAAATTTTAAAGAATATTTTCATAGTTTCTAAGGAGAAATCCTTTTAATACATTTCGATTCCAAAAGAGTAAAAACACACCTATAGAGCTACTGGTTCCGATAAAACATTAAAAAGTAAACATTCTTTAGATTTTAACAAAACATAATTTTTTATTTTTACATTATTTTCTGATAAAATTGAGTTGCAAAATGATGGGAAAGTGACTTAAAAGGGGATTAAACGTAATATATCAAATGTGAAAATTAAAATTGCAAATACAGTACTATGAAAGAGAAAATCGGAACACATAAAATAAATCCATTTTGCTGGTAACACCTCAAGCGAGTGCATCAAACTGTAGAAGAGTGAAGAGAAAATTATCTTGTATAATACTCTCAGATTTTACTGAAGCATCCAGTGATTCACCAATCAGATTGAAGGTTTTCCTCATCCAACGGTTCCGCCTTGAATTTTTAAACGTTCAAAACACATTTAACTTATAACAACAAGGAAACGAGTGTATACAAACAACTTTCAACTTAGCAATCCCCGACCAACATCTTTAAGTACCTTCCAAACAGACTAAATTTGATTCCTTTGTCTTTGATATAATGTCCTAATATTATTTTTAATACTATGTATTGTTAATAAATGACATAAGACGGACGTTCGGTAAATAAAACATCGGCACGGGGATTACACATGGTAGGTTTTATGCCTGCACCGAATGTACTTTTCAGAACTAAGCTCGAAAAATAAATAATTTATTTATTTTATCAACTAGTGGTCCTAGGTCTTGTCAAAGTAGTCCCTTCGGCTATCAATGCACAGCTGCCACCGTTTCTGGAGGTCATGGAATCAATCAGAGCTTCATCCTTGATGCTTCTCAGCCCATCGGCCACAACCGTTTGGACTGCTGCAATATCTTC
Source organism: Dolomedes plantarius (assembly GCA_907164885.2). Taxonomy (NCBI): domain Eukaryota; kingdom Metazoa; phylum Arthropoda; class Arachnida; order Araneae; family Dolomedidae; genus Dolomedes; species Dolomedes plantarius. The sequence goes on along the minus strand of OU015493.1, from coordinate 50,205,886 downwards.
ATGACGCTTCCATTTCACACGACGACAGGTCGGGTGAATACGGGGGCTGTGGTAGAGAGGGGATACACTATTGGTTTTTTCTAGTTTAATGCAGAACTTAATGTTTATCCCTCTGCTTCGAATCTGCGTCCACCACGTCACTCGTGTCACTTCCTACTAAATGAGCCAACAAGCCGATCAGTGATTTGCTGAGCACAATCTTGCCACCCAGCGAGTTTACATGGACATATTACAAGGCCATTTCTATTCAGGATCCATACCAGGTGACTAAAATAACACCCATTTCTTGAGTCTGAAAATTACAGGTAAAGAATTAAGAACCTACAGGTAAAGAATTCGAATCCGACCTTGAAGTTTTCTGACAAAGGTTATATAGCAAGAAAAGAGTATGCTGAAGAGAATGGATAAATTTTTCCTTTAATAGTGAAACAATCTATTCTTTGGACTTATACAACAACCCTGTACAATTTATGAATATCTTTATCAAACTGGGTATATATATCTAAACCTTTGGGCCTATTTCTGTGTCATAATATCTGTACGTTAGAGGTAAACTATCATATGTGCAAAATTCCAATTTTTCAGGAGAGCTTTTCAGGACAGCTTTGGGATGGTTTGCCTTTCATCAGGACTTACATATGCGATAGCTTCTAAGTCCATATTTAACCCACCATCTTTTTTGCATATATGACAGTTTTCCTCAAAGAAGCTCCATCCAAAAGGAGTCACTTAAATAAAAATATCGAAAATGAAGAAAATGCTCTTATGATAGTTCACCTCTGACATATAGATATATCACATCATTTTCCTAAGAAAACATAACATGTTTCTCGAGTAATATAATTTAAATGCCTGACAGCGGTAGAAAATTAAATTAAACTTTTTCTTTCTTATTAATCTAAATATTTTTCTTTATTAGAATAACTTTTCTTTAAAATATTATTTAAATATTCTGCATTAGATTAACATAGCTTTAAGCGTTTTTCTTTATAATATATTGACTTACTTCAAGCAGAATTCTTTACCCCTTGAATATATTTTAAAAAATGTACACGAAAATAGCTCTTTTATAAAAGATTAAAACTTATGAAAATATCACAATAGAGTTCCAGAAAAAACATGAAAATGTTAATTAGAAAAACATTTTAGAGTTCTTTTAAAAGATATGTGGTTCTATATATATATATATATATATATATATACATATGTCTGTGTGTGGGGGGGAGGGGTGTGCGTGTTTGTTTGTCAGTAATATCTTAAATATTATGCCCTCCATTCAAGCATTTAAACTCCCTTTCCTAAATTCAATCCTCAGTAATATTAATTCATCGTTTTAAAACCCTTAGCCACAGAACTTCCCATGAATCGCATGCTTTTGCAAATGTACACGTGTGTCGAATTCAGAAGTTGGTTAGCATTGCGAACCCCACATATCTCTCACCCTTTCGCGTTGAATGTTAAAAGGTGATATTATTCCGAGACTTTCTTCTGAAATGAACGGATGTACTTTTGTCGCTCTAAAAAACATTTCAACCAGACTGCTTCCAAATTTAATTTTATTCCCTCCAGGCTGAGTCTAACTCCAGTCATGTAAATATGAGCTAGTTTTCCCCTTCAGATAATAATTTAAGGACGTGATGTAATTGGTATATTATATATATATATATATATATATAGTCTACACTGTTAAGAAATAAGCTTGATATTTTATATATTCTCTGCATTAAGTTCCACTTCAATTCGAAGCTTTTTGTCAATGGGCCAATGTGCTTATTTTAGAGAAATATATTTTGTATCTTTAATTCGAAATTCGGAAGAGCGGGGAAAGTTCTCTATAAGGTCACAATCGATAAGTCCATATCAGTAGAGTCATAATCGATCCGAGATGACGTCGTGATATGCGATTAGTAGTAGCAATCAGTCTTGACGCTTCCGAAGTGACATATTGGTAATTGAAAGCTTTGCGAACCAAGTCAATTCACACCGCTACAAACTGCGAATCGATTGCATTTCTAATCGTCGGCGGGGACACCAAAATAAGCGAATGACATATTTATTGCGATGCCTCCAGTTGAATAGCATATATTAAGATTCATGAAATTAGCATGGTGCACTAAAGTGTACCATTATTATCACGCTTGGTTTTTATCTCGAAAATACTATGCATACTAATAAAACATTGGTAAAATGTTGTTATCAAGGAGTGTACTTCGAAGCAGTCCTGTATCAGTACTGTTGTATATTTATTTCAGAATTAGTAGCAAATTAGTAGAACACATGTTATAGTGTACAAGCATACTGGTAGTACAGAATACATCATACTGGTAGTACTGGTTATAGAAGTACTGGCATGCTGGTAGCATATTTTTACATAAGTAATACTGCATAATATTAGCATACGTGTTATAGAAGGAACGGCTTACTTTCAGCATACTTTTTGCAAAAGTATTATCATACTAGTAACATACTGGTTACAGTAGCAAAAGCTGTATATTACTCTCAGTAATTCGATATATATATATATATATATATATATATATATATATATATACATATATTCCTTACATATATATATATATATATATATATATATATATATATGTATGTAAGGAAAAAACGTAAAACTAAAATATAGGGGTTTTTGTTTGCGAAAAAGGAGAATTGGCAATCAAAAATTATTAACTCACGAAAGTTCGGCATAAAAAGAAGAAGGGTTGCTAATAGCAAAAACTATCAATAGGAGTCGCCACTGGACGTGTATCTTTCAGAAGAGAGATAGTTTTAGGCGAGGCAAGTTACGTAAGGATTTATTCGGATGAGGGCTTAACATTAAATAAGAGGCAGCTTCGAGAACATACGATTTTGAGTCAGCAAAAAGATTGGGTGGGAGTTTAACAAAGAAAATCTAGTTAGTCGGCACGGAGATCTGATGGAGAGAGGACGTATGTCTTGAGAGAGAACCTGGATGGAGTGGTTTGCATAGTCATGTTGGAGCTCTGGTAATTCAATAATGAAAATAAACGAATTTAAGTGATCTCTGTCATCTCATCTAATCATTCGGTCCACGATTGCCTTTAATTAATAACGAAATGGATACGAAACATGTCATTCATATATATATATATATATATATATATATATATATATGTGTGTGTGTGTGTGTGTGTGTGTGTGTGTGTGTGTGTGTGTGTGTTTGGGGGGGGGCTTGGTACAAGAAGTGCCTAAGTCAGTTTTCTCCAAGATGACTTTGTTTGCTTATGTCTTTAAAAAAATATTTTTTTTTAATGTACCCAAGTATGTACAATGGTTTAGGAAACACTTTTAAAGCATCGGACAAATTTAGGTACTTATCATATTGAAATAATATTTTATAATAAGTAAACAAATTTTTTAATAAGTTAAAATGTTAAATTTTTATTTCATCTTGGAGAAAACTGACTTAGGCACTTCTTGTACAAAGCCACAGATAATATATATATATATATATATATATATATATATATATATATATATATATAATATACACAGAGAGAAAGAGAAATCAGTAAACTATGTGCGAAGAGCGAGTTCGTAATTAGACAGAATATTCCGCCTGAAACGTTATAAAGAAATCTAAACGTTGAAACCGGGGGAAGAACCTGGTGCTATCAAGGTTTCTGCTATCAAACATTAAAACTATAGCACAATAAAATGAAGAAATGTAAATATGAAGTCTTGTAAACATCGTACAAAATACCACAGTATACAAAGCAAAAAAACTATACTGGGAACGATATAAGTGTATTTCGAGTTTGAAGCAAAGACTTCACTAGGACTTAATATGATATTTATTGCTAAATAATAAATATCAACCTCAGGGAATAAACCTTGAAATAAAAATAAAACTTTTCCATTTTTCTGCCTGTAAATAGATATCCGATTTTTAAAAACTTTTTTTCCGTTTCCTCTTATTCCAGGGGTTCCTTACTTTCACAAATAGGACATTGTGCTTTTTTTCTAATCTCAGATAGATACAGGGAATTTCAGGAAAGTAGAACTTCTCACTAACCGGAAAAAGTGCTAAAAAATACCAGTTTCTGGTATTATGCTGATAGTAAAAGCTTGTTTCTATACTGCTTCAAATGACATACAACTTCAAAATATAGGATGCCATTGGCTAACATTTCTGTCAAATCAAGATCTCTACGAGCTTTGTGAACAAAGGAAAGTTCAATCAAAACCTCATTCAAAATGAAGCATATGCAATTTTTTTATGTGCAAATAAAAAAATTTGTCTTTTTTTATTATAGTCAAAGTTAAATTTTTATTACATTTAAAATTGTTCTGCATTTCAGAATAAATAGTTATATAATTCTTTAAACATTCTGATTAATTTTCAAAGTTTGAAGATTTTTGTAACTCTATAATACTGGCGGTACTTTAAAGTACCACTTCAATCAACTAGTGGTAATTAATAAATTTTAAGAAGGTGAGTAATTTTTTTACATTTATTTGTTAGTTAGTATTGAATTAACATAAATAAAAATTTATGTGAGTATTCGTTTATTAATTCATAATGTGGTACCTAAAGAGTTAAAATATTCAAATTACGGTAAGAGACATAAGCTGTTCTGTCTTGTTAAAAAAAATCTAACTACAAAGACATGTTGAAAAATATTTTTTCAACAAGACACAAAACAATGTATCAAAAAGGTAAAATAAAGAAAAAAAACTCTTAGGTGAAGAGTATTTTTTCTTCGGCATGAAGTCACTCTGCCAAAAAGCTTTACGCTACGTCATACAAAATTTATCCCGGTGTATATCGGATGAACAGAAAGGAACCAAAACAAAGTTGAGTTGCAGTAAATTCGCGAAGATCTAGTTTTAAAATCTGACTTAAAAATTTTAACAGCATATTTTTTGTTTGTGCTTCGGTCTAACTTGATATCTTAGAATGCATTTAAAGACGCGGAAAGCAAATAAAATCTTCATTAATCCCAACTTCAAGAAGAGGCTTTACCATTAAACCAATTTAAAATCCTTTGAGACATAATGTTTAAGGTTTCAATTTATCAATGAAAGTTAATAAAATTCAGATTAAAGAAGTATTTTGGAAACAAAATTACTTTTCTACTGATCATTTAAAGGGGCATTCGTTAATGATAAGTGACATGTGTTACGTGAAACTGAAGTTTTCATCTTCATAGGAAAAACTTTAATTCGCTCTACAGTAAAACCTTTTTTCTAACATAAATTTTAATATTTTTGAAATGTGATTTTTTATATTCATAAAAAGCCGTATCATCTATATATATAACACAGTTCCGTAACTGACTGACTGACTGACTGACTGACTGACAGATAACGTACAGACCAAACCACACGTACAGACCTGAAATTTTGCATGGTGGTTCTTCTTATAGTGTAGGGGTGCACTAAGAAAGATTTTTGAAAAACTCTTCTTAGATATTTTGAAATTAAATTTTTAAGCTGTTTTTGTAAAATTCTATAAAGTTTGCATTTAAAATAATAATTCGAGTGTTATAAAATTTATATCATGAGAAAGATCTTAAAAATTCCTTTTAAATGAAATCTTTTTAAAGAATAAAAGCGTTTTTAAAGAATAAAAGCTTTTAAAGAATAAAAGCGGGGAATATAGTTACAATGGAGATGACCGCCACCGAATAAAGGATAGGTCGTCAGCGAAGGACCGGAAATGAATAAGCGAGTTACAGAGTAAGAACCAGTTGCAGTTAGGAAACAGATGATTACTTCACACCAGACCATAAAATAGAGGGATTGTAGAGTAGCAAAAAAAAACAAAAAAAAACGGTTGACATAAAGCAGGTTCGGCTATAGATAAGCTGCAACCGAGGACTACAGAATAAAGCGTTAATGCGTTACTATGGAAACGATAGACTCGCAAGGTACCAGCTGAGCGTCATAAACAAACATAACGCACTGCGTTGAGAGCGCGGTAGACAAAGTTAAAAAAAAGGGGGTAACGTAGTTATATATATACTGCAAGGCAGTAGGAAACGAATGTTATAAGATGAGTAGGTGAAATGAATAATGTATCAGTGTATAATATAGAGGTTCAATAATGTCAATGTGAAATGAATAATCATATGTAAGTGTAAGAGATGTAATGTAGGATCATATGTAAAAAAAAAGAAATCAGTCAAGTGTGTCATTATATTAAATGTGAAAATATGAGTGTACAAATATGGTAGAGGAATATTTTATATGTTAATGAAAGTGTATGAATAATCTTATGTATGAATAATGTAAAGGCCGTGCTGTCAATCAATCTAGTTATGTGGTAATGATTTTATGTAAAAAAAAATCGCTTTACGATTTTTTGTTCGCCCAAGAGGGGAATATGTAATAAGCGAGATGTGAATAAGCGTCAATCTAAATGAGTAGGACCAAACAGCCTGAATTGTGAGAAGGATTTATGACTCTCAAGCGGCCAGGCGCCGGGGAACAGGGGCGTCGCAAGCGAACAACGCGGGCAATAAAACCATAAAAGTTAAGAAGACAGCAGCTATAAACCGAAGATCAAGATTAGGAAACAGGTGCAGGAGAGTTGAGAAATTTCCCAGACGAGGAGAGGCGTCCAGTGTAATTAAAATACAAACATAAAAACATGAGCCAACCTATGAACATGGTGGTTCATCCCCCAGCACAATCAAGAGGCGGAGCGAGCGAATCACAAGCCAGAAGACAAGATCCAATCAAAAAAAATAAACGACATATATATATACAGGGCGTGAAGCATTTTGGGAGAGCCCGTTATTAAAAAAAAAGATGCCTAGAAACTAAGCTGCCACAGGGCCGATAAGAGAGCCCCTTTACTAAAGGAAAAAGACGACTGATAAATAAGAGGCAACCGGACCGAAGAAAGCTCCAATATTATCCTAGTGAATGTATGAAAGAGCTCCCGACGTAAGAAAGAAGGGAATAAACGAATTACGCTGCTGCGAAAACAAGGAGCATCCAGATATAACAAGAAGTAATCAAAACGTGGAGAAAAATTAGCACCAAAGATATAGGACGATAATGCATGTTGAATAAGGTGACCTACGAACTGCGGCTACCGGAGCGAGCTTTGCGACGAGGAGATGATGGAGACGTCGAAGACCGACAGACAGTGCTGACTGACACACGGAGTAATCTAAGGGCACCATCGCCACCTTATGAACTAAATCAATCCTGAGTTATCATCGAGCTATGAACTTTCAGTGCCAAGGTAGAACTCTTTTCTGACGAACTGAGTGCTCAGGGATTATCGAACATTAGACAAACTTTGTGAGTACAAGTGGTGAAACGAGTGTAAGCGACAGTGCCGGCAGCCTATGGGTGAGCATATTTGCTGATATAATTTATTTCACATCTCTACTTATTACATATTTGCCTCTTGACCTAGAGTCGGCATTGCTGAGTATGTGTTAATAATACGCATTGTTCACGTATAGAGATACTATTTTATAATTATTTAAATATATATATTCTAGATTAATGCTGTGTACTATTACGGTGAAAAGTTAGCATGATGCTATGTGTGTAGATGTATATATAAGTGTGTAAATAAATTGTATATATGTAATCGGAGTGTCTTTACTGAGAGTTGTAACCCTTCACTTAATTGTGGATAGAAAGACAGTTGGTCGCAACGCGACATTACTAGCCTAACGGTCATAGCCCAATAGCCCCAGGGTGGGTTATTACAAGTCTCACAGATTGATGGCACTGTGGGTAAAGCGATGGTTTTTCATTCAGAAAAATTGGCGATAAAATATGTTCCTGATAGTATTTGGAGTTAATCTTGACATTTTTTCCACTCGAGGAATTTTTATTTTTAACTCAATTAAATTTAAGCTCTCTTTATTTTTAACTTGCCATTATAAGAAAAACCAGCAACAATCATGAATCCCCTAGAAAAACTTCCATGCGCACCACGGATAAACCATACCAGGTTGTCAGCTCGGCATACTTGCATAAATATATATCTAAATATATACTAATTTAATACATATTGGTATGAATTTGTTTAAAATTTCAAGTATTTAACCATTTTTTTAAAAACATTAAACATTTTAAATTCTTGATGTTATTTATAACCGTCAAAATAGCGGCGTTCTTTTTAATAAGAAAAAAATTCTCATCTTTCTAGTGTTAAATTTTTATTTATGCTTCACTTTATATATATTCTTTAAACACTAGAGTGAATTCCGTCAAAACTTTCCAATGCTCAAAATGAAACTTTGTATGTTAATACAATTCTATACTAGTTCAGCATTCGAGACATTCAGTGAAATACTAATTTCACCTTTTCTAAACACATTTTTTCTGATTTACACAAAAAAAAATCTTGTGTCAAACTGATTGATCGATAACAAGCTCAGAAACACTCCCGAATATTCAAAGAAACAAACGCAAATGCTGTTACATCCATCCGGGTATTTTAAATAACGTAAACTAATTTACGTCATTCTCTCTTCTCGATATGTAACTCCTTCACGGCTGAAAAGAGCTGCCGAATCGATCTTAAACGTTATCGAAAAGAAGAGACAGTTTGCCCCAAAATATCCGACGAAAAGGATCGAAAACTAATTTCAGAAACCAATTTCCTAACGCCGGATGCTTGGCGGCCAAAATCTGCGGATATATATTTTCACTCATACAATCCTCTCCCTCTCTCTAAATCTCTGTAAGATTTTAAAACTTTCAAACGGTCATCATACTACGATGATTCTAAGAAATATAGACATTTTTCAGAAAAATCGTTATTTTATAAATCAGTTGTGTGTCATAAAAAAAGGAGTATATATATATATATATATATATATATATATATATATATATATATATATATATATATATATATATATATATATATATATATATATATATATATATATATATACATATATATATATATATATATATATATATATATACATATATATATATATATATATATACATATATATACATATATATATATATATATATATATATATATATACATATATATATATGTATATATATATATACATATGTATATATATATATATATATATATATATATATATATATATATATATATATATATATATATATATATATATATATATATATATATATATATATATATATATATATATATATATATATATATACAGGTGGTTATCAAAATAAAGGAAACACCTATCAATATTAGTGGTGTTTATGAATGTGCTTCGTACTGCTGAAAAAATATGTATGTATATATATATAAAGAGAAATACATTCATTATATACATTCATTATATTGTCACGGAGAGTGACAATATAAGAACACGCACTGGTCTGGCATGAGGTGTGTTTAGAAATAAGCAAGACTTAAGTTAAAAAAAATAAGCTTATTCGGAACTTCAATAAACATTTAAAAGTATTATAAGCAATAACTTAAAACATTTGTATAATCAAAATAATCTCACTAGCTCGTGAGTTCAACTGTGTGTGTTGGTAGCGGCCCCTTTTTTCGAGCAGTATTTAAACAAGCCAGTAACATGACATTGACATATTTGAATAAAATTCACTGAAAAGGAAAAATAACAAACCATGGGGAAAATAAATGAAAAACCCCATTTCTCAGATGTATGACGTCATTACTTGTTAGGTAATAAGTGCTACGTCAGTCTAAAACGATAGCGTGAATGTCGGAAAGTAATACAAGTAAATGATCTAATAAACTGAAGTTTAGATAGCCCTTTTAATGTTCATTTTCCTAACAATTTTGTTATGAGTTTAGAAAACAAATTCATCATGACCTTAAATGACTGAAAACTATATTCTAAATGCAAATTACATTTTTCCTCATTTGGCATATTGTGTAAACTTTTATAGCTCTGCTTTTAAAGGAAGAAAGTCAAGAAAGCTAATTTAGCTGTCGAAATTTCTCGAATAAAGCCATTTATACTGAATATTTTAATGTGTTTCCAGTTCCTGACTTGTTTAACTTGTCTTGGTACTATGTTTCCTGTTGCGATTTGTTACGTGTAATGAAGGACCATAGGTCAAGCGTGTTTGAACACTATCCATCGGGCCCCGGGGTAGCCTGGTGGTATCACCTCGCGCTGCGTAATGGGGGTGCTCGGTTCGAATCCCGACGATGCCATTAAATACCTCCGTGTCTAGACTGGATATGGGCACGTTAAATCTGTAGAATGGAAATTCCTTCTATGAGGTCAGTGAGGGTGGGAGAGGGTGAGAGAGGGTACAAACTCGCCAGATGTCGCCTCTTGATGTGCTCCGTCTAAACTATGGTAGCAGCCTATTCATCGGCATGGATTCAATTCCGTAGTTGCGATGTCGGGCCTTGTCTGGTGCATTGGAAATTGTAAACACTATTCATTGGTTACGTTGAATCATAGTTACCTAGTCCTTATTATTTTGGTAAAAAATTTTTTTATTCAGAATGAAGACTTCTTTTGATGGCTACATTTAAAAATTATTTTTAATATATTCCATATATATTTGAATAATTTTTCTTCCCTTTTAGAACCATGTAGATAAGCCATGTAACATTAACAACGCGGTTTTTTCTGAAAACAAAACAGATTTTCTGTGGACAACAGATGATTTCTTTAACTGACAGAATAAGATTTTAAATTCCTTCTAAACATCATAGTAACTTACACAATGAAAAATTACAGAAAACCTCTGTAATTTGGTAACTCGTAGACTGATTTTAAAGAAGAATATTGCTAAAATTATATGCTCTTTCTAGGGATTACAAATATTTTACTTACTAATTCAGTGCTATTGTTTGCCACTTATGCTATCAATTACAAAAAGAAAAAAAAGCCGAGATCTTCAGTATTACATTGAGAAGTATTGATATCACATTTTTTATTCAGAAAAATAAATGACCAGTATTAATGCACATTTTTCTCTATATAGAGGACCCCAATATAATGAATCCAGAAATTAAATTTATTTTGTATAGATATTGGCAGAAAGGAATTGAACTTCGTATAAAAAATTCCTTATATGAGAAATAATTAACTCGACTTAACGAATATCTATATCTATGCCTTATTTATGAGTGACGACACTCTAACAAGGCTGGTGATCGAACCAAGATCTTTTCATCTCAAGTGATCAATACCTACTAGATGAGAGACCTCAGAGGTTAGCAAGTCTCATATTTGTCCCCGTTTATTTCATGGTCTGAATCTATATGAACATATCTATAGGAGACCATACAGTCAACTGTGCGATGCAAAGGAAAGGCCAAATGTAGGACTGTCAGAATAAGTTAAAATTCGCCAGATTCAGAGATGTTGTAATATATCATCCAATTAAGAAATGTCAGCTTCCAAGAGATTTATGAGGGCGTGGTCATTGTAAAGCTCAATTTAACACGGTTTTTCAGTACAATGCTGTTTTAGCTTTCAAATGGATTTTTTACGAGATAAAAGGAAACTAAAATAAAAACATACTATTTTCCATTCGAATCTGATCAAATTATGCGTATTTAAACAGAATTGAAATCAGTGCTAGAAAACGATTATAATTTTGAAATTGTATTAAATTTGTAAGTTTACTGTATTTATTAGTGATACATGCATTTCTCACGAGATGGCGCTGTGTTCAAACACGATGATAGGCCATCTTTTATTTTCCTTTTTCAGATGAAATATGTCAGCCTAATGTTGAAAATAACGGTTTATCTAAGCATGTTAAATCTCCCTTTAATGAATACAAGAATTGTACTGATTGCAAAATTCAGAATGTCATTAGTTTTAAGCAAGCAGATATAAGTATAATATTAAACTTAAATTAGGTTAAAAACAAAACACAATATATTAATATGAAATTTGATAAAATTAAACAAAATTTCGGAAACAGTTTATTTTTATTATTTTCAATTATTTATTTTTTTCCACTTTTCAAAACTACTGAAAAGAAATAGACAAAAGAATGTAATTATTATTTTCAAGTTGGTGCAGTGGATTTTAATTTAAGATTTCTTAAACGAAATAAACATTTCAAAGAAGGTAAAAACATCAAAATGTTATGAGCAAATATTTCCTACATAGTTTGAATATCGAATTACGTATCTTTCGCCAAAACAGCGTAATATTGCTCATGCAGAAGGTTATTTTGATACAAGATGTTTCCTAGAAAACATAACAGAAGAAGGAAATTGTTTGTATTGTGCATATGAGTTCGAAATTTTCTCGCATCGGGCTCGGAATATAAAATTTGATTTGTACGGATTCTCCCCATTCAGATTTCCTAAAATATACAATAATGTCAGTTGTTTTTCTCAAACAGTAGTTTAGAAAGTTCCGATAAACTTTTGATTCAAGAAAAAATAAAAACCAATAAATATTACGGATCGATTACACTAGAAATATACCTTGGTTATTAAATTTTATTTTTTTTTCAATAAATAAAGAAGTTTAAAGTTTTGAACATTTGAACAGGAGAGTTTCTCATATTAGTGAAGTTGATCAATTCAGAGACCGATATTATTTCATATTGATGCAAATTTTAAAAGCGACAATGGACCATGAAAAACTTTTTTTTATTTATCAACCAATTGCTATGAAATTTTGTATAATTACACAGTGTTGTTTAGCGATGAAAATTCTAAATTTAAAATAAAATAAGAATGTAATTAATTAAGATATTAATTAAAATCAGTTTGTTAATTACTCTATTCAAAAATGCTCCATGTGCTTCAATTATTGTCTCAGATATCTAATTTTCTTTCTTAAGCTAGCTTTGTAAAGTTATAATAAAAGTCACAAGCAATATTTGATTTACAGCCATATTTATAAAAACTGGAAAAGAAATCGATAAAAATAGGTCATTTTATGCAAAATTTTATCAAAATTTTTTTTTGATTGTAAAAACTTTAAGTTGTTTTAAAATAGTATAATGAATTTATTAGTAAGTTTTATTCTAACATATATAAATAATCATTTTATGAAATTTTATGAAAATTCAAGAAAAGTTATGATGCATGGAACATTTTGAACTTACCGAAACGACATGAAAATTTGTTTTGAGAAAATAGCATTCAAAGTTTTAATTTAACGTAACATTTCCATTGTTTACGTTTGAAAAAATTCTTATAACTCGGTTAATAATGATTGGATCAACATACTTTTTTTTAAATTTAAAGCTGATGCGTTGCAAAATCATTTTCTGAAAGAAAAATATCGTTTTGGGGACATATTTTTGTCACTCTGAAGGTCCATTGTGGCCTTAAGCATATAAAATGTTTTTTAAATCCTCTTTACTTTTTTTTTCGTATCGAAAAATCTCAATTTCGAAAGTTCCAGATATTGGGAAAACTGCCATGTCACCTAGAAGAAAAAACATGACAGCATTATGCATGATTTCTCGATAAAAGTTTTGATGACACTTAAACGGATTTAGGTATAAAATCAATTTGTTGTCTCTCTTCCTTTTAACATCATCTCTCGTTTATAGCAAACTAGCAGAATACCCGTACTTCGTTAAGGAATTAATTCGAATAAAATACAACGGTCAACGTATGCAATTAATGCCAAATATATATATATATATATATGTGTATATATATATATATATATATATATATATATATATATATATATATATATATATATATATATATATATATATATATATATATATATATATATATATATAATTGAAAAAAATTTCAAATCCTTTCCATCACTGACACGCTTTTTCCAAATTCGTTTATCTTATTGCAGCAGAACACCGTCCCTTAACTTTGAATTGCGACCTATGTATCCAACCAATATAAATCTATTTTTCCCCTAATGCCAGGTGCGGACGGACAGTCTTGTATAAGCATTATATAACGGACATGGCTCGATCATCAACCGATATGACGCCTTATAGCCATGTGTCAATTTTTAACCAATTGAAATTCTGCCCGCCTAAAAATCCGCCTTTTCCAATAATTCCGATTCTTTTTTTCTCTGCTCTCAACCTAACATGACGTGATTTTGAGCTCTCCGTGAAATAACGCACGGCATTGTGTCGCCGGGATTCTTCCAGATAAACGGCTCCCGAACGATACTTTTCACGCATGTTAATCCTAAACTAAGTATGTAGTGTTTAGATAATGAAGTATACCTAATAATCGAAATACTGTGAAAACAAAGAGACAGTTCCATCAGCTTAGATGTCTGTATTCGCCTGGTTTTTTCTTCCTATGCCACTACGACTACAAGATTTTCCTGGGACGCTGCGCTTTCTCGTCCCTGATGATTCAACGGCCAAGTTATGTAGCCTGGCAACAACCATACTACAGAGACTGTTCACACATTTTTTAGACGATGTATATTGTATTCACAAAACTAAATTACATAAAATTCTTGTGTTTTAAATGTTCTATTTGACATCCCTTATTCTGAACTATCTTTCGGCACCGCAATATCCAGGATAATAATGCCTTTTGAAGTGTCAGAAGAGGTATTCTATCCCATTCCTCCTGAACAGCTTTCCAGAGTCCTGTAAGGGTTTTAGGACGACGTTTGGATAATGCAGATTTTAAAAGTCCGAAAGCACAAAAATCCATAGGTGATACATCGGGAGATTTAGCAGAGATATCAGTGAAGGGTATGGCCTTGATACCAGTTTTTTGTTCCATTTCTTTTAGGAAATTTACAGTGGATTTTGATGTGTGACTGCTAGCTTTGTCCTCAAGGAGTCTCACAGATTGATGACACTGTGAGTAAAGCAATGATATTTCATTCAGAAAAATTGGCGATAAAATATGTTCCTGATAGTATTTGGAGTAATCTTGACATTTTTTTCCACTCTCTTTATTTTAACTTGCCATTATAAGAAAAACCAGCAACAATCATGAATCCCTTAGAAAAACTTTCTTTCGATTCTTTGAACCATGTACTTAAATTTTTTTCTCCCCTTTTATGATAATAAATGGCTCTTTTTTCGTTGCAATCATTTAAATACACCCATGATTCATCTATTGTGACAATTGTTTTCCATTTTTCTTTGGATAAGTGTTTCTCATATAGAAATCTGCAGCGTGTCCTGCGTTCAGCGATATGATTTGGAAGAAGACGATGCACATTGCGTTTTTTCGCTTTCTTAAGATTTAAATCAACGTTTATCATTTTGTTTACAGTGGACACCGAGCATTTTAATGATTCTGCAACTGTCCTTTGACTAGGGGGATTTTCTTTTAACATTAAACAACGTACCTTTGCAATAGTCGAAGATGTCCGTTTTTTCCTTGGATAATTGTTTGGAAATTTTGTCCCACTTGAGGCTCCAATTTGACGTTTTTTCCTTTCTTGTTGACGATATTACCTACCGACGCTTTAGATATCACAAATCCATGACTCTCACATCGTTTTTGAATAACGGGGTATGCATATTTCTCTTCGGAAAGAGCATAAATGTAGCCTTCGAACCACTTCTTTGTTAAAAACGCCATTTTGAATAAAAACAAAACTTTCAAGCCGCAGACGATAATTTTGACTTTTAAAAACATAGTACAATTGCAATTATTTCTTTTGCAGCAAACGATTTTTTATTACCGCTTACCAAAATCGTCTAAAAAATGTGCGAACAGCCTCTGTACTATTGCATATGCATATATATATATATATATATATAAGATGACGAACTTAAGCTTCAAATTTTTTCCTGAATTCAATAAGTGGTTTAAAAACCTGAAATTTACAGAAAGACTTCTTCCAACCTTTATGTCTTATAAAAAAATTGAAACGATTTCATCTCCTCTTGGAAGATAAAATCCTCTTGGAAAATATTCCCTTTCTCCCAAGAAAGTAATTTTCGCCACTTACCCATTAGGTGGGGTAAGATGAATAAGGGCGGTGGGTAAGATGATGAATCGATAACAATATAAGTCAAGTTATAAAGGTTTATTTTCAAAAATGCAGAGAAACAATTTCACTTAGGTACTTAGTGAAAAAGACACAGATATCACTAAAAATACAATGACAGATTACCCATAATGATACAAAAACTTAAAGAATTAGATACAAAAATTAAGAAAAAACATAGGTAATAAAGTTCATATACAAAAATCGTATTTCCAGGGTCTGTCTTTCGCTTCATTATCATCCCAGCCGGAACATTGAGCATGTCCCCAAGATTTGCACCTGAAGCACTGATACTATAATTCTTCCTTTCCCTCCTCCCCCCAAATAATGCAATCTTTTTCCAATAATGTTTCAGTATCATAGTCGTCGTCCTCCACATATGGAACTTCTTCTTGTGATGATAATCAGATGACCAGTAATCCCGTTGACGCATTCTAGTTTTCCTTCTCTTTCTAGGTGTTTTCGGTAAACATTTAGCTTTCTTTGACGCTAATGTTTCAGCTTTCCTTATCAATCTTTCCTATCGTTTCAGTTCCATCAATTGTTTTTCTTTCTTCTTTTTTTCAAGAGCTTTTTTAACAGGAGATCCAGGAATGTGGTAATAGGGGAGTTTCTTCCTTGGTTTCCTGGTTGTTTTCTTGCTGGCCATCGGAAGTGGAGGAAGAGCTGAGAATTTGATGGCTGTGGAGATAGGGTTGAAGAAATGGTAGGTTCAGGAGGAAAGGCCGATGAAATGTGCTGCTGACAAATGGTAGGATGATCTAATTGGTTGTTTTCAACAACATCAGTGGTGTATGAAGCGTGAAAATCATCGACTGGGAAAATATTGCTGTCTAGAGGCTCAATGCCAGTAGCTCTGAATCCGTTCACAGCAATCTGGACAGTACAAATTCTAAGGTAGGCTCCTCGTCATCTTACCCCACAACGCCATTTTCGATTTCAACTTGTTTATCAGTATCCGAGCTTATCGTAAATAAACTATAACATACATGATTTTTAACGTTACGAGTTGTATTTTGAGAGAGAAAAATGGAGGAGATAAAATAACTTACCGTAGTCGGGTAATTCTTTGCGGTGAAGTCCAAAATTTACAAGCACAGATTAAAGAAATACATTTGAGTCGACAGTACTCACAAAACGATCTCAACTTATATTACTTGCAGTGGGCGTCATAACCCAATACTAGAGTCTTAAGAATTGTCTGGACAGGTGGTGCTATCTATGATTGCGTCGGAGAAATACCGAATTCGTCATCTTAACCGCTTCGTCATCTTACCCTACTTTCCCATATATATATATATATATATATATATATATATATATATATATATATATATATATATATATATATATATATATATATATAATAAATACAACAAATCAATGTATGCAATTGATGTAAAAAAAACATATATTTATAAAAAAAATCGTAACGGATATTTTTATAGACAAGATAACGTAGAAGAAAATATTCACATTAAATCTAATAAAACATGCTAAAGAATATAGTACAGTTAAAACAGTACAGTTTGAGGAACATATCTTTAAGCGTATTTTAATATTTTTGGATAATGTCCAATCGTCTGCTGCACAAGCAAAAAAAAATTTTTGTCTATTTCATTGTTATGCACGTGACGCAAAATTAGTTTAAATTATCAGAAAAAGAAAAGAAACCACATGATCAGGATTTAATAAATTAAATTCTAAAAATTAATCTTTAAAAATTCACCAAAAATCAGAAAATGGTGGCAAAGATTCGAAAAACATTTCATTTTAAAAGAATTTTTATGATCTTTCTCGTTATGTAAATTTTAAAATCCTCAGATTATTATTTTAAATGCAAACTTTAAAAAAGTTACAAAAACAGCTTAAAAATTAAATTTTTAAAAAAATCTAAGAAGAATTTTTCAAAAATCTTTCTTAGTGCACCCCTACACTATAAGAAGAATCGCTATGCAAAATTTCAGTCCTTAGGTCCAGCGGTTTGGTCTGTGCGTTATATGTCAGTCAGTCAGATACGGAACTGTTATATAAATAGATTAACATATTCTTGCTTTGAGCGAGATGAAACAGTAGCTTATGATTGAACTTATTATACAGTTATTGGTTGTTAAACAGGTCAAAAGTCTTTGTACACATGTCAAAAAAATTCTACATCACTATTTTTATAAATCACATTACACTTGTAAGAAATTAAAGAACAAGCATATCTTAAAAACCCTTTATACCCCTTTATAAGCCCTAGAACACGTAATATTTAAAGTACACCTCAGATGAAACAATGTCACGAGATGATAAATCATTGCCATGGGGCAGTGCCTTAATCCGAAGTAAAATAGCTGACGTTTGAACGTATTTGTAAGAAAACAAACAAAAAAAAAATCACCAAAAGATTCCTTCTTCAGGTAGAAAAGTAACGTCGCAAAAGAAGAAAAAGGTGAAATCTCTTTTAAATTCAACCCTAGTCTTGAATTTGGAAGAAAATAATGTATTTGGGCATTTAAATAAATTGTTTCAATCAAAACATCAAAACATACATATAATAATACATAAAATTGAGATTTTGAGACAAAAGATAATTTTTTAAAAAGCACACAAAAAGCTGTAGATAAATAAAATTATTAATTTCAAAAGCTGCTACATATTTGTTTGAAAAATTTCATTCTTCAATTATGACGGCCTCGGGAAAAAAATTTAAAAAGCATTTTTCATACCCGCTTAAATAAATATTGTTTCAGATCTTCTGTCGAATCCAGACACAACAAAGTCCTCATCTTTTAGTTTTCAGTTCATGTTGACTTACATAAACACTCGATATCTCTGAATATTTCTGCTGAAAAACTTAATGGGATCTTTGAATAATATTTATAAACTTATTAACAGATTAGCATAACAACAATGATGTTTCCAATAACCTGTTTACCTGTTTTCGATATCCTTGAAATAATAAAAGCATTTTCAATTACTTACTTTCCAAAATATTTTCAAATTTATGTGAAAACACTTCTAATTCGTTTCGGTGTTTTTCACAAAGGGAATATTAATGAGCTAATTTATTGAAGTTATGAAAGAGATTTCTTAATGGGTTGCTAAGAATCATCAGTTCAATGATATCACGAAAAATATTAATGCTGTTTCCTTGTGAGCTTTTGATCCCCCCCCACACACAAATAAATAAATAAATAAATAAATAAATATATATATATATATATATATACAACCTTTGTCTAGAAAGTTCGGTGAATGACGTCATAGTGCTCACGGTCTTAAGAGTTTGCAACAGGCGCATACCGTTCCAGACAGGTGAAGACTGGTCTTAACCAGTTCCTGAGCGGCGGCGCTGCTAGTTAGCTTATCATGTGGAAACAGTTCATTGTAGAGTGAAGGTGTTATGCGCTCGGTCGAAATTCAAAATGGACCAGCGGACGAATATGCTGTTCTGTTTCAAACTTGGAAAATCAGCGAAAGAGACTCATGAAATGCTGCCAAAAGTTTACGAAGAACGTGCTGTCTTCTTGAAGTGCTTGTATGAATGGTTTAAATGCTTCCGAGAAGGGCGAGACACCATTGAAGACTCCCCCGAAGTGGTCGGCCTGAAACTTTACGTACCCCGGACAACGTACAGAAAGTGAAGGAATTATTGGCCAAGGAACGTCGTGTGACAGTGGGAATGATAGCGGAGGAAGTGGGAATTGGTCATGCGATGGCCCACCTCATACTGACCCAGGATTTGGGCAAACGGAAGCTTTGGTCCCGACTTGACCACACTTTGGCGCAGGAACAAATGCAAATTCGGTTTGACGCCTGTGGAGACTTCATCAACATGGCGGATCGAAACACAAATTTCCTGATAACCACTGTCTCGGGGGTGATGAGACCTAGTGACTGAAGTTCGACCCCGACGGAAAGTATCAGAATATGGAGTGGCGGGTTCCAGGGTCACCGAAAAGCAAGACGGTGTGAAGTGAGAAATCGCGCATCAGGAGAATTCTGCTCGTGGTGTTCTTCGACTCTGAGGGTCTCATCCATAAAGAATTCCTCCCTGAGGGCACCACGTTAAATGTCGCTAAGTACGTGGACATACAGAAACGTCTGCTGCAACGGATCAATCGGGTACGCCTCCAGTACGCCATGCAAGGCAACTGGACCCTGCTTCACTTCAATTCCCGGCCACATACTGCCTTTCTGGTGCAGCAGTTCCTGGCCAACAGGCGAGTTGTGTTCCTGAATCACCTAAACTACTCCCCAGACTTGTCTCCCCCGGACTTTTTCTTATTCTCCTAATTGAAATCAGCTCTGAAGGGCCACAGGTTTTCGGTTTGGTTTGGTTTGATTTCGAGCGCTACGGTCAATTTTTGCTACACGAGGGCTAATTAGACCTGGACCTACTGCTTAAAGCCGCGTCCGAACGGCTACAAGCGTCTATACCAAGAGTGAGATTCGAACCCAAAGACTTTGGTACCGAATTCCAGCGCCCTAGCCATTCGGCCATCTTGCGGCACACAGGTTTTTGGACATTTCGGACATCGAACGTAATGCTACGACTCAGCTGAATGCCATCCCTAAAGACGACCTCGCCAGGAGTTTCCAAGACTTGTACAGCCGTTCCCAGATGTGCAGTAAACGGTTAAACATAAAAGTACCAAAATGCGTCAAAATATTGACATATATATATATATATACATATATATATATATATATATACATATATATATATATATATATATGAATATATATATATATACATATATAATATATATATATATACATATATAATATATATATATATATATATATATATATATGTATATATATATATATATATATATATATATATATATATATATATATATATATATATGTAGAGTGGAAAATCCACCAGCGGGCGCTGTACGCAGCGACCAGAGCGAACGTCTACACATCTGGACATTCGTGAGTGGAAG
Organism: Dolomedes plantarius; assembly: GCA_907164885.2. Taxonomy (NCBI): domain Eukaryota; kingdom Metazoa; phylum Arthropoda; class Arachnida; order Araneae; family Dolomedidae; genus Dolomedes; species Dolomedes plantarius. The sequence goes on along the minus strand of OU015493.1, from coordinate 50,185,068 downwards.
CCGTCGTATGCGGACATAGCGGGCCGTATACTAAAGCTAGGACTATATCAGTATTAAATACTGGACGAGTTTATGATTTATGTCATATTATAGTTTCATGTGATGTGCCGACATTTCTAATCTTTAATAAATATTGTCGGTAATTGAACGTTTCGTTTGTGAGTTACCCCTGGACATTACATTTGGAATTCGGTTCTACTCCCGGATCTGACAGTGGGGGCTCGGCCGGGATCAACCCTTGGCCATGATGAACTTTATGTGGATATTATTCATTCCGATTTTGAACTAGGACGGACTCCAGCTCAAGTGAAAACAGGTAGGAGAATTTTGATTTCTATTTACCTGCTAGCGAATATAAATGATCGATAAAAATGTATAAAAATTCAAAGAAAGAATATTTAGTCAATTTACTAAGTGAAATTGAGGAAACACCACCTGCTGGGTTGACAGTAGTACAATTAAAGGATAGAATTGAAGGATGTAAAGCATTTAAAGATGACTCCGAACATGTTGCATACTAACGTCCATAATTGAGGACAGACAATCGAAAATCGAAAACGAAAGTAGAGCGAGGGAAGAGCAGTTAGCTCTAGAAAACCAAAAAATTGAATTAGAGAAAATTAAACTTGCCCAATTAGAAAAACAGGTTGAATTAGAGAAAGTTAGGAATGAAAGGGCAGATCGAAATGAAATCGCTGATTCGAGTAGTGACACAGTATCTAGTTCATGTAACCTAGAAAAATTGATTCACAATGTATGTACTTTAACAATTTCTATTCCAGAAAAACCAGAAAACTTTAATTTGTTTTTTAGAACTTTAGAAAGGGCTTTTAAAACTAAAAACGTACCAGAAGAGTATAAAGCAGAAATTTTGATCAACCTTCTCGGTGATAAAGCGAAAAACATATTGTTTTACATAAGTGAAGATGATATTAAATGTTACAATACCGTTAAGTCGTTAATATGCAAAGAATTCCAACCTACCGCTCAAGAATGCTTAAATAATTTTCGGAAAGCCAGAAGAGAAATCGATGAAACGCATACTCAATTTGCGTCAAGATTGTCAGCTAATTTTCAATATTATTGTAGTTTGCGGAAAGTTAATGATTTTGAAACGTTGTGTCAATTAATCGTATCCGATAAGCTTTTTCAAACTTTGGATAAAGAAGTGTCATCATACATCAATATAAAGTTCGGTGAAAAATACGTAGATCCGCAATCTTTAGGAAAGGAAATTGACATATACTTTGTAAATAGAGGTAGATCTTTTAGTGAAGTAAATTTTCAGACACAGGAAAACACTAATAAATTTCAGAAATTTCCCAAAGAGGCTAAATACACTCCACCCCATATGAGAAACAATTCATTTAAATATAGATATCCGTCCAAAGAATGCTACACGTGTGGAAGTTTTAACCATGTTGCAAAATATTGCACTAATCGAATCAAAAACCATACCGAAAGACAATCTATTCCCTCAAAACAAAGTGAAAAAACTGAAAATAAATTGGTAGCTAAAGTCAAAATCCCCTCTTCACAGTCTCTTGAACGTGTGAATATTAACGTATATGGAAATATAATTAAAGCATTAATTGATTCAGGAAGTGAAATTTGTGTTTTAAATCCGAATTACATCCCAAACGTCTCAATCAAGTGTGACGGGAAAATCGAACTAATTTCAGCGTTTGGAGAAAAAATAATTCCTGATACCGCGATGATTTCTGTGTGGCTGGAAGATTCAGAGCAACCTTCGAATGTAAATTGTGCTGTCACAGATAAATTACACGTACCATTTATTATTCCTCCTAAAGTTTTACATGCATTGAAAGAAACAATCCATAAACATCCGATGTTTGTTGAACAAAATGATGACTCAGTGATTCATACTTCTGAGCGTGCGATTTTGCGTTGCCCTGAAACGAATAATCGAGAAAAACAAACGGGATTAAGCGATAACCACAGTTGTTTTGAAAACGGAAGCGAAAAAGGTTTTGAATCTTTTTTAGTTAATTTATCGCTGACCGAGGACTGTAATTACGATTTGAGTCATATTTCGAACGCGGAGATAAAAGATGAATTAAATAAGTTAATTTCCGATTACAACCCGATTAAAACAGAGACAACAAATTTAAAAATGAAAATAATTTTAACGGACGAGGAACCAATTTCGATTCGTAATAGACGTCTACCGCTGATAGAAAAAAGAGAAGTTGAAAGCCAAATCAACGAGTGGTTGAAACAAGGTATTATAAAAGAAAGCGTATCAAATTATTCATCACCAGTTGTAATTTGTAGAAAGAAAGATGGAACAATGCGCCTATGTGTTGACTACCGTCAATTACACAAAAAAATGATTAAAGATAAATATCCTCTGCCAAATTTAGAAGAGGTTATAGATAAATTAGAGAAGGGTAAGGTTTTTACTACTCTTGATCTTAAAAATGCCTTTTTCCACGTTGACAGCGATGAAAATAGCCAAAAATACACGTCGTTTGTTACAGAAAGCGGACAATACGAATTTTTGAAAGTCTCTTTCGGGCTAGCTAACAGTCCCGCGGTTTTCCAGAGATATATAAATCATATTTTTAGAGATTTTTTAAGGGATGGTACTTTGATTATATACTTAGATGATATTATTATTCCCTCTGAGGATGAAACTGAAGGTTTAGAAAAATTAGTACGAGTTCTAAATACAGCAGCTAAATGCGGTCTTGAGCTTAATTTAAAGAAATGCAAGTTTATGAAAAAGAAGATTGAATTCTTAGGACATATTATTGAACAAGGTACTCTTCGACCCTCAAAAGAAAAAACAATAGCCGTCCAAAATTTTCCTGAACCTAAGAATATTAAAGAAGTTCAAAGTTTTCTCGGACTAACCGGATTTTTTAGAAAATTTATCCCACACTATGCTACAATAGCGAGGCCTTTAAGTGACTTGCCTCAACACCTTTTAAGTTTGATGATGATCAAAAACAAGCCTTTCAGAAACTCAAGGAACTTTTAAGTAATGAACCCATTTTACACCTGTTTAAACCGGGGAGAAGCATAGAACTCCATACGGATGCCTCTAAGTTAGGATTTGGAGCAATTTTACTACAAAAGGACGATAATAATTATCACCCGATTTATTATATGAGTCGCAAAACCTCATTACAAGAGGAGAAGCTATGTAGTTATGAGTTAGAAGTACTGAACCGTTGTAGAAGCTCTTAAAAAATTCAGACACTACTTGTTAGGTACAAAATTCAAAATTTATACTGATTGTTCAGCTTTTGTGGAAACCATGAATAAAAAAGAAACAACACCTAAAGTGGCACGATGGTCTCTTTTCCTACAACAATACGATTACGAAATAAAACACCGCCCTGGTGAACGCATGAGACATGTCGATGCACTTAGCAGACATCCAGTTATGAGTGTCACATGTGAAGGTATAACACATAAAATAATTAAATCCCAAGAAGATGACGAGTATATAGAAACCATCAAAAAATTATTGGAAGATGATAAGACAACAGATTTTATTTTGAAGAACAATGTGCTATATAAAATTGTAAACGATTCAGAAGTCTTGGTAGTACCGCAAATGATGCAGACTGAGGTTATTAGAAACGCCCATCAGTTAGGACATTTTGGCATAGCAAAAACTGAGGATGTAGTTAAACGCGATTTTTATTTTCCCAATATTAAAAAATGTGTTGAAAACGTCATAAATAACTGTGTTAAATGTATCTTAGTAAATAAGAAAGCAGGAAAAGCAGAAGGTTTCTTAAATCCGATTCCTAAAGAAGACGTACCTTTGTCTACTTACCATGTTGATTTTATTGGTCCACTTCCGACCACGAACAAAAATTACAATCACATCTTTAGCGTGATAGATGCTTTTACAAAGTTTGCGTGGTTATATCCCGTAAAGACTGTATCCGCCCAAGATGCCATAGCGAAGTTAAAACAACAGCAAGCGATATTTGGAAATCCTCACCGTATTATCTCTGATCGTGGTGGAGCATTTATTTCCAAGGAATTTCAAGACTATTGTGAGTACGAAAATATTGAACACATCAAAGTTACCACGGGAGTTCCACGAGGAAACGGACAGGTAGAGCGATTACATGCAACGTTGATCCCAGTTCTCTCCAAATTATTAGACGATCCAACCAAGTGGTACAAACATGTAGACATTTTGCAAAGAACGATCAATTCAACAGTATCGAGAAGTACCAGAAAGACACCATTCGAATTGTTAACAGGAGTCAAGATGAGAAGCAGAGAGGAATCCAGAATTTTAGAAATTTTAGAAGAAGAAACAATCAACTTCATGATGAATAACCTTAATGAGATCCGCGAGGAGGCGAAGAAGAATATTTTAAAGATACAAGAAGAATACCGAAGAGGATTTGACAAGAAAATGAAAAATTCCCATGTCTATAAAGAAGGAGATCTTGTGGCTATCCAACGTACTCAATTTGGTAGTGGAATGAAGTTAAGGCCAAAATTTCTCGGACCCTACGAAGTGATCCGTGTAAAGCCCAAGGACAGATATGAAGTGAAGAAACTAGGAGAACATGAAGGTCCAAACCTGACCAACACTTCGGCTGATATGCTAAAACCGTGGACAAACTAACCTATCCACACACTTATTTGTAAATACCCTCTCTCTCCCCCTGTTTTATTCTTTTTTTTCAGATTTGTTCCCGTGCAGCGAGGACTCTGCAGGTCTGATGGCCGAGCGATGTAGAGTGGAAAATCCACCAGCGGGCGCTGTACTCAGCGACCAGAGCGAACGCCTACACATCTGGACATTTGGCGAGTGGAAGCCGTCGTATGCGGACATAGCGGGCCGTATACTAAAGCTAGGACTATATCAGTATTAAATACTGGACGAGTTTATGATTTATGTCATATTATAGTTTCATGTGATGTGCCGACATTTCTAATCTTTAATAAATATTGTCGGTAATTGAACGTTTCGTTTGTGAGTTACCCCTGGACATTACATTTGGAATTCGGTTCTACTCCCAGATCTGACATATATATATATATATATATATATATATATATATATATATATATATATATATATATATATATATATATATATATATATATACGTACATATATATAGATACATATATACAGAACATATTCATACATATATATAAAAGAGGTAAGCAACGATAAATAATCTTACGCTAATTACCCGTGGTAGTTTCGTTGGAAGAATGTTTTCCAAGGTCCAAGGTACAATGACCTATTGTACCTTGGTCCTAGAGGCCTTTTAATTTTAAACTAACCAAAAAACATGATAATAATTCACATAATTTTTTTTTTAATTTCAGAATAATACATTCTGAAGTATCGATTTATTAGCATTGATTTATTTGTTTATATACTACTTGGATGAAAAAAAAATTAAAATTTTAAAATAGGTTCAAGGTGCAAGAGGTTCCCCAATAAATTTATTAATGCCATTATCAATTTATTATATATTTATCCATTTATTATATAAGTGTAATGCAATAGCTAATGAAAGGCCACTATTAAACAATCCCTTCCAGAGTTAAAGAATCGATTTATGCACAAATACCAATAAAATGATTAAGATGATGATGATGATAATCGTAATAATAATAATTTTTACTAATACAGCAAACAAAAAAAAAACTATTGCTACTGTGCTTGTATTTCAGTCCTGCATGAACGGTAGTAATGAATAATAATGCAGGATTAAAATAAAATATATATAACTCATGTTTTCTTAATATCATTCCTATCTCTATTCTAAAAAAGTAATTCCCGCTGCAGCAGCAGCAGCAGCCGCTGCCGTCACTGTCAAAAGCTTGTCACGCTATCTCCTCCGAAACCGCTGGAGGTATGGGATCGAGACCGATACTAATAGATGCAGAAAAATGTGGGGAACAAAGTTAGACATGTCTCATCTTCGTCGAACATTAAGTTATTTTTCTTTATTATATTTTGTGGGAAAATATTGACTTTTTCATCTTCAGATTATGATAACTCGCCAAAAAATGATCGTAGAATTTTGATCTTTTTACAGTCTAAGACTACAGACATTTCTCTTTCAAACTAGATCTCATTGTTTAAAAATATTTTAAAACAGACTAATATTTTCATCAAAAGATGAAACATAGTTTTTCAAGAAATATTGTCCTCTATGTGGATGTAATATCGATGCTCCTCGAGTTTTTATCTTACAAAGAAAATATTTACATCATCTGGAAGCTGAAAGCTTTCTTATTCATATAAACCTCATTTCAAGTCTCTATCTTAAATTTTCGATTTTTAATTAAATTTTAAAGTTGATAATTCAACAGTGATGAAACGTCCTTCGCATTAAGGGTGACAACACTAAATGGAGGGAAGCTGTTACATTGCCCGAGATTCACCCCTATGTATCTCGCTATTAGCCATAACAGAGGTGCGAGCGTATCGATCCTATGTGCGAAGCCCCTAGTATAATTAACAAATGATAATTAGTCAAAATTATACTGATTTTTATTAAAAATTTGTATTGATACTAAGAAAAATACTTTGGATATTGTTTTCAAATCTCAGTCTTAAAAGAACGGCATTCGAGGTATGGGGAATGTTTCACAACTAAAATGAAATTAAAATCTTGACAATTTTGAAGGACAAGTCACCGCAAAAGCATTTTCCGTGCGTGCCGACTTCAGCAGTAAGATAGAAGTGATGATCCGAGTGCTACATACAATCGACATTTTCTTAAAATTAGATATTTGTTATGCGTTTCTCTGAGTGTTTTATTTATTTTCATATAAGTATTTTATTTGCATTAGAATGTATACAAGGTGCAGCCATTAATTTCCAGGACTGATGTAATAACTCCCGAAAATGTTATATTAAATGCATACCCATTTAATATGTGTCTAAGTAACTCCCACCTGCCGTAGTGCAGGTTATGTTAATATTTGAAGTATGTGGAATGTGCTATAATTGCGTATTTTGTTGTAAGAGAAAATAGTAAATATGTAGCTAATAATAGTATTCAAGTGTATATCTATCGTATGTACTTGTGTAATGCTTTAATATGGTTTTGTTAGATTTTAATGTTTACTTCAGTGATTGTATAATGATATGGTTATAATGATATGGTTATAAAGTGATTTTACTTAGTGTGCTTGCATAGTGTATTGAGATATTAGGAAACTTGTATAATGTCTTGCGGTGCTATGGGCAATTGTCCCCAAATTTGGTTAGGTACTCAGTTTTGATTTTTATTAATGTTATTAAATAATAGTGTATTGTAATGCATCAGCTAAAGAAATAAGTAATATAGGACATATAGGAAAATTAAGAATTTGCAATGTATCTTTGTTTTGAATTGTGAAGTGCTTAGCATGGTATTTTCCTGCCATTGTATACAAAGAATGTGTTAATTAAATTGCTGTCTTGTAGTGAAAATTATAAATAAGTAGATAGTAATAGATTTAAGGGTATTCCTACCATCTGTATGGAACGTACTGCACTGTTCCTGAGCAATGTATTATATTTTGTGTGTTTGCATCATGTATTGAGTTACTAAGAAATCTATATAATGTTCTGTGTCCTGTATTTATGTATATGATCTGTTATGTATAGTGTCTTGTACTTATGTTATGTATAGTGTCTTGTACTTATGTATAGTGCTATTTTTCTGTATTTGCAAGGTGTCTATTGTCTGGTAGCTAGTAAGATGTGACATATATTATACGTCATTGAATATGTATAAACTGTACTGTAATAATTTTAATAGAATTTTAATAGAAGTGTTTAGCATGGTATTTTCTTGTTACTGTATATAAAGAAGGTGTTAATTAAATCGCTGTCTTGAAGTGAAAACTGTAAATAAGAAGATAGTAATAGATTTAAGGGTATTCCTACCATTTGTACGGAACGTACTGCACTGTTCTTGAGCAATGTATTATATTTTGTGTGTTTGCATCATGTATTGAGTTACTAAGAAATTAATATAATGTTCTGTGTCTTGTACTTATGTATATGATCTGTTATGTATAGTGTCTTGTACTTATGTTATGTATAGTGTCTTGTACTTATGTATAGTGCTATTTTTCTGTATTTGCAAGGTGTCTATTGTCTGGTAGCTAGTAAGATGTGACATATACTATACGTCATTGAATATGCATAAACTGTACTGTAATAATTTTAATAGAAGTGTTTAGCTTGTGTGTTTGCATCATGTATTGAGTTACTAAGAAATCTATATAATGTTTTGTAATAGTACTAGAAAAGAGTAACTTAGGACACTGAGTATCTTAGTGTATAAAAATGAACCAGATAATATTGGATAAATTGTGTATTTGCATGGTGTATTTGCATGGTGATCTGATATGTATAGTGTCTTGTATTTATATATAGTGCCTTTGTGTTATACCTTGAGGAATTGAGTTCTGCTTTGTTAATCTGATATTGGTTCTACTGTAGTTCTTTCGTCTTGTATCTTGTGATAATAAGTTTGTAGCATCTTTTGTTTGCTAATGGTGTAATTCTTCTGTAAAAATTAATTGATTAAATAAAGTAAGGGTCTTTGGATCCCGTCTTGTTTGCGCGGACCTGGTCCCGAGGCTGGGTTTGCGCTGGAAGTAGATGGAGCTACTCTCCGCTTCCCTTGGGCCCACGGGCGGCGATAAACCCTGCGGGGTTCGCCGGGAGAGTGGGCATTTTCTGCCGTAGTGCACTTCTGTGCTCGGCTGTATAAGTTTCGGAAACAACTTTTAAAGTCCTCTTTCGGAATGCTCTTTAATGTGGACATCACCGTTTTCTCGATAGCTTGGACATCCTCAAATCTTGTTCCCGTTAGCAAATTGACCGAGCATGAGATCGTGGAGATACAGCATCCTCCATACTCTCCGAACTTAGCGGCAGACATTTTTCTTGTTTCCAAAACTGAAAGATTTGCTGAAGGAACAAGATTTGAGGATGTCGAAACCGTCAAGAAAACAGTGACGTCCACTAAATAGAACTTTAAAAGTTGTTTCCGAAACTTATACAGCCGATCACAGTAGTGCATTATAGTAGGTGGGAGTTACTTCGAAATATATTAAATGGGTATGTATTTCATGGAATATTTTCTAGAGTTATAAGATCACTCCCGAAACTAATGGCTGCACCTTGTATTAATGTACTCTCATGTCTTTCAATATAATAGTAACAATGATAATGTATCTAAATAAAAACAGTAATACCCAAACATACGCGAACTCGGAGTTCGCGTAAGTTTTTTGATTTTACCAGTTTCCCTCTCTAGTTTAACAACGCCATGCTGTCCTTCGTTTATGACAACACATGACCTTACGAGGACGTTAAAAACAATTTAACAGTAAGACCATAATTTCATAGATACCAATTTAATTTGTTACGTTATTTATAGTCCATGTGCATAATATAGACCCAATCAAATAATAATGCATAAGTACAATATACGATGAAAACCTAATGACAAATATAAACTTGCCAGAATGTCTCAGTGCAGTTGAGATAGTGTTACGTATTTCTGAGAGTATAGACTCTAATAAAGATCGCATGATCACAGCAAAGCATGGAATAAAAGAAATGTTAGTCTGCTATGAAGAAATTCTTTGTGAAAAAACTGGCGTTAATACGGCAGACCACTTTATTGGATTTTTTAAAACCATCAACGTAATTTTTTTAATATCTTGTACATATTCATAATAGTAGATGAATACCCGTACTTCACTACGGAGTACATTCAAATTCAATACAAAATGGTCAATGTATGCATTCAATGCCAAAAAAATATTTATAATAATTACAACAGTGAATGAATCCTTTTAATGTAATATTATATATATATATATATATATATATATATATATATATATATATATATATATAAAAATCGTAACGGATATTTTTATAGAAAAAATAATGTACTAGAAAATATTCAAATTAAATACAACGGTCAATGTATGCAATTAATTTTTATGTTTAATATTCAAAAGACATACTAATTTGAATTAAATTCTTTAAAAACTTCCATCTCAATTAGTCTAGTGGTCAAATTTTGTCTTTTACCGTATTTTAATATTTTTATATCAGTTTATTTCGTTGTTATGCACCGGACGCAAAAATAATTTAAAGTATCACAAAAAGAAAAGATACCCCGTGATCAGCATTTAATAAATTAGATTCTAAAAATTAATCTTTAAAAATTCACCAAAAATCAGAAAATGGAGATAAAGATTCGAAAAAGATTTCATTTTAAAGGAACTTTTATGATATTTCTTGTGATATAAATGTTGTAACCCTCAGATTATTATTTTAAATGCAAACTTAAAAGAATGTTACAAAAACAGTTTAAAAATTTAATTTAAAAAAATCTAAGAAGAATTTTTCAAAAATCTTTCTTAGTGCACCCCTACACTATGAGAAGAATCGCCAATCAAAATTTCAGCCCTTTAGGTCCAGCTGTTTGGTCTGTGCGTTATCTGTCAGTCAGTCAGTAACAAAACTGTTATATATATATAGATTAATACGCAATACAATATTGTAATTTTAATTCAATAGCTTTCCTTTAAACTGGTGTATTGTAAATTCTTGGTCCCAACTAGATAAAATTTGTATGCATTTATATGCCGACTTAAGCGAATTCGACTTACGTGACCTTTCGTCGGTCCCACGTAACTTCGGGGTATTAATGTAATTGGAAAACGCAAAGTCAAAAGTTTCTCAAGAGTTTGAACAAAATTAAAGCATTTTATAAAGGTGGTTTTATTTATGCATTTTACTTATTTCTTATGTACTTTTATTTATTCATTTTATGTGTTTATGTGATTTATTTATAGTATAAAGTTGCCATTTAATTTTCATTTATATGTTTTAATTTTTTTTAACTTCAAGTTTTAAATTTTTACTTATGTAATCTATTTCAGAGTTATTTTCTTCATTGTTATTAGCGCTCATATTTCTTGCGTTTGAAGCGGTTCGCGGGAACGTTATCTAAATTAACGACCGTAAAGCGCTGAGTCAAAAGTCTCTCAAGAACCCGGACTTTTAAATCGAAATCCAAGCATTTATCGACAAACTTATCTCAACGGCAAATACAAAATTTCATCACACTTAGGGGATCACATAAAATCCGAATGAAATATAAACGGAGCCATACTAAAACTCCACAAATACTTGGAAAGTATGTACTGATAAAATAACACCCTCGGATGTTCTCGGAAGTGTTTCTATCTTTGAAAGCCCAGGATACTGCTTATGCAAGCTGTTATTCGTTATATGCTTAGAAACATTTGAATTTCTTTTTGAACCGTACGTTAAAAAATCTCAGCCATTTAGTTATCTCCTCCGATGTATTTTTTTCAGTGGCTTGAATGCTGTCAGAAAAATATAAGACACGCATTTTTCTAAATTCAAATTCAGGTTTTTCATAACGATATACGTAACGATATTTTAAAATTTAAAATATGCTTTTATTTTTGATAAACTTTCAGCTTGGATTTGTGCTTTGTTTTATATAGTTTCAAATCTTTAGTTAAAGATAACTAAAATGTAAACTTAGTTTTCACTCACACGAGCTTTAATAAATATACTGCTGGAGTGTCATTATACTATTGTGTATTGATAAAAAAAATACACCTTGCATTTTTTAGAACTAGATTTTTGGGTAGAAGCAGTCGCGGTGTATACATAAAATTACAGTCTTATTCTATAGATCCGTTGACACTTATTCATCAAATCACCACAAAGAACCAAGCGTAAGTTCCAAACGTGTCATTATACTATTGTGTATCAATAAAAAAAATACACCTTGCATTTTTAGAACTGGATTTTTGGGTAGAAGCAGAAGCGGTGTATATATAAAATTACAGTCTTATTCTATAGATCCGTTGACACTTATTCATCAAATCACCACAAAGAACCAAGCGTAAATTCCAAACGTGTCACTATACTGTTGTGTATCAATAAAAAAATACACCTTGCATTTTTAGAACTGGATTTTTGGGTAGAAGCAGAAGCGGTGTATATATAAAATTACAGTTTTATTCTATAGATCCGTTGACACTTATTCATCAAATCACCACAAAGAACCAAGCGTAAGTTCCAAACGTGTCATTATACTGTTGTGTACCAATAAAAAAATACACCTTGCATTTTTAGAACTACACGGCTCAAAACAATTAGGGGAGCACATGGTTTTAACGAAATTAAGCAAATACTTACACCGATAAGTAACGTAAAATAAATCATCCATAATTTAAAGCCAAGCGGGAAACAGAAGAAGAAAACTTTATATGCAAATCAAAGTTCATGACGTCAAAAACCAGAAAAAGAACGTAAGGGCGGAAATCGGGATGCTGCAGAAACGTCTGTTTCACTGCCTTAACTGTGAAATTTGATTGTTCAGTTATTCTTTTTGAGAAAAGGTGACTTGAAAATGTCTCAACAACGTGATTTACCGGAATCCATAGCATGGCGTATTATAGGCAGACTTGAATCCGGGCAAACACAACGTAGTGTCTCGGACGCTGTTGGAGTCGCCAGAAGTGTCGCTGCAAGGCTGTGGAATCGATTCCAAGAAACAGGGAATGTTAGACGTCGACCAGGGCAAGGTCGACCACGGGCCACTACAGCAACTGATGACCGGTATATAACGTTAACAGCTCGTCGAAACAGAACAGACAATGCTACTCAGCTGCAAAGACAGTTGCTCTTGGCAACAGGACGAAGGGTGTCCAGCCAAACAGTACGTAAAAGGCTTCATCAGGGAGGTGTCTATGCACGTAGGCCAATGGTCTGCATTCCGTTGACCTCACGCCACCGCGCGGCCCGAAGAAGATGGGCTGCTGAACATCGAGATTGGGAGCATACACGTTTACATGTAACCAAATTGTTGCCCTAAATCATCTTTTCATGTTTTTTTCCATATTTTCAAAGAATTAAAGGTTAATTACAAAATTTTTTTACGTCTTTTTTTCTGTATTGCGCATTGATAAGCGTGCACTATCCATTTTATGCCAATACGTGGCTGTTTCGCACGGTTTTCTTAACTTCTTTGCTTGCTCCCCTAATTTTTTGGAGCAGTGTAGATTTTGGGTTAGAAGCAAAAGCGGTATATATATATAAAATTACAGTCTTATTCTAAAGATCCGTTGACACCTATTCATGAAATCCCCGAATGTAAAACCAAACGTTAAGTTCCAAACGTAAGTTCTTTTTTTACGAACAAAAGACTTATAAAAGTAGTTCTGTCAATACTGAAACATGAATAATCGAGTTAAAGGTATTTTAATTATATTTCCTAGAAATACATCATTAAATTTAGGTGGTCCAGGCGAAAGAAAATTTCTGAGAGGGGTCCATTAAAAATGTCCTTCTGCCTGAATCTGTATCTGAATATGAATCTGTTTTAACCCCTAACTGATACGTACATTTTGAATTGTTTGACGTAGTTTGTACATATATACTATAACGTAGTTTAGAACATATGAAGTCAAAAGAGGCATGAAGGCAACGTGACGAATTTAAATTGAAAATTAAGGGAAATTTCGTAAATATTCGATATAAAAAATTATTTCAATGTATTTATATATATATATATATATATATATATATATATATATTTTTTTTTATTTTTTTCTTAAACTGAAATTATAGTACTAAGTTAGTCAATTCATTTTCACTTGATTATCTTTAATTTCTATTATAAAACTATATAATTTTTGACCTGTGTATTCAAAGGAATCTTTATTTCCTCGTAATATTGAAATCAGATTGATTTTTTAATTCAATACAAATAGTGGATCGCAAAAATGTTCGCTAGTGGCTTGAGGGCAAATAAATCCTCTACAAGTTTGCTTTGAAAAGGCTTTATCACTAATTAGAAGACTTTCAAACTTGCTTACCAGAATTTCCAACTTGTATCGACTTACACGTGTAAAGAAAATAGACTATTAAAACGGTAACATTATCCTTAAAAGGCACAAATATTAGCTTGTTACATTTTGTGTTCATTTTTAATATCTGAACAGCAAGAGGAAAAAGTTTCTTTTCAAAGAATTTCAAGTATTTTTAAAGCTAATGTTTCTTTCAGTGATCCCTGCTTTTTTTAACATGTTGATAGTACTTTTATCTTATTAAATCTTGAACGAAATGAATTCTGTTACATATAGAATCATAATAACTATGGATAAACCAAAACTATCACCAAAAAATAATGAAAATACGGTAAAGTTTCAACTTCCAGTAATGTTTTAAAATACTTTGAAATATTTCACAAGCATGATCTTGTCGGAGTTACCAATTTGTGGTCGGCACTGGCTAGCAGTGAATTCAAGCAGTATTTTTATAAATACAAAACCAGAGGACGTTATCACAATTAAAATATGAAAAATAGAATATTTATTACATAAATTTAGCATTGAAGTTACGACTCGTACAAATTAAAGAACATCATGATACCAAAAATTACGAAGCCAAAAAAATTCAGGTAGTCTCTTCTAAAGAAACTACCGCGGGTTATTAACGTAGGATTACTTATTGTTGCTTACCTCTTTTGCATGTATATATGTATCTCTTTTGTATGTATATATGTACCTCTTTTGTATGTATATAGGTATATCGTTGCTTACCTCTTTTGTATGTATCTATATACAGTATGCCCACTAAAGTCCCTTCCCACCCTCTTTAACTTCGGAACGTCTGCAACTATATTCATAAAAGTGGTGTTTAGGTATAGAAAAGTAGCCATGCGCTACTGAATGAAACCACCTACCGCGCCACCTGGTGGAAAACTGCGGAGTTAGCATTCCTATCTCGAAAACGGAACGAGATAGGGAAAAAAGTGATTTACAAAGTTATAGAGCATCATCGATTTAGTAAGAAAAAATACCTTGTGGACAGTAATGTGAATAATAGAACAGTTAAAACTCGCATTTGTTTTTTCGTGATTTCCTACACTGTGACGTCCACGAAACTTGAACGGAAGGAGTAATGATCATCTTTCGGGCAAAACACGACACCGCAATGTGCACAGTGATATATCGCTTGTGATCCCCAATCAAAAGGACCACGGTTTAAACCCCGAGGGTTGCATCCTTGTACTGATTGTCTTTATAAACAGAGTAGACAATATGTAGATCGTGTAAAGTAGTTTTGCATCAACTCAACGCAACTTGCGCTTGGTGTTTGAAATCTTTGCAGTATGCAAATGCGTAAGAAATGTCCCGCCTGTTCACCTGAGGCAGCTATAAAAGAGACATCTTCTTATGGTTGTAGTATGTTGATGCTCTTGGTCATGTATGAGTATTCCAAAGCTGAGTATTGTGAGATGGTTTTACTGTACGGTGAATGTGGATGCAAGGCACGATCAGCAGCAAGGTTGTACCTAAAAAGTTCCATCCTTCTCCTTAAACGATCCTAACTGTTGTAAAACGTTTAATGGAGACAGGCTGCGTTACTAGTCGACCTCGATCTGGCAGACCAGCTAAGGCAGGACGGCAAGTTCAATCGAATGAGGTATTAGCATACTCCCTCGCATATCCGAAATGCAGCACAAGAGAGATCAGTCAACACTGTGGCTTCTCCAAAAGTCAGGTATGGAAAATCCTAAGCGATACAGGCGCTCATCCATACCGACCAACGCCTCAACAGGTTTTAGTGGACGGGGATGCCGAGCGATGTTTTACCGACGTTCGACATCAAATGCGGTATGCTATTAACGTTTGGTGTGCAATTTACAATAACAAGCTGACTCAGGAACCAAATAATTGGGTATGGCGGTTTCGAAGAGTAGCCTCCACGTTCGTCTGATCTGACTCCACTGGACTTTTACCTGTGGGGATACCTGAAACAGCAGGTGTATACGACCCCTCCACAAACATCTCAGTACCTTAAACGACGCATTCCGGACGCTTGTGCCAACGTGTCACGCTCTATGCTCCAACGTGTGCAACGTGACATTGAAACGAGGATCCAAATGTGCATTGCAGCTGACGGTGAGAAGTTTGAATATCTCAAATAAAGGTATATTGTTATAACTAGTTGTTTTATCTTTCTCAGATCGTTTTGTCACGTCACAGTGTCGAAAATCACGAAAAACAAATGCGCATTTTAACCGTTCTATTCTTCGTATTATTGTACACAAGGTGTCTTTTCTTACAAAATCGATAATGCTCTAGAACTTTGTAAATCACTTTTTTTCTCTATCTTGTACCGTATTCGAGATATGAATGCTAACTCCGCAGTTTTCCATCAGGTGGCGCGGTAGGTGGTTTCATTCAGTAGCGCATGGCTACTTTACTATACCTAGACACCACTTTTAAGAATATAGCAGCAGCCGTTCCGAAGTTAAAAGGTTGGGAAGGGACTTTAGTGGGCATACTGTATATGTACATATGTATATATATACATATATTTATGTCAAAATTTTGAGGCATATTGGTAGTTTTCTGTTTAATTGTTTACTACTTGTCCAAGCGATACAGACTGGGTTTGGCGCGCTGCCAAAATTATAATTCGCGAGGTACGGACGGACGGTTTTAGCGTCTGAAATTTTCCTTTCCGGATGACCGTTATGGAGGAACATCATCCTACGTTAAAAACTTAACAATGAATACAGAAGATTTCTTTCTTCTGCTGCTCTCGTACCGGGTCTGGTAACTTCTTCAAAACATATTTTTAAATGTCGTCTGCAGTGGGATTCGGCTGCAGTCTTTGCGATCGCTACAATCTTATTCTCTGTTATTTAGCCTTAATCTATTCATCTATGCGAAAACTCTATTATTTTGAAAAAAGGCATGTGTTTAATGCAAAAGAAAACACCCTAAAACCAGTAATGACAGAAAATTTGAAATCAATTCATTACTTGTCAAGAGTTTAAACATCAAAAGGGCTCTCTCAATTAATGCCATCTGTTATTACGTATGAACTGAATTATTTGTGTCACTTACAAATATTAAGCGGCGAGCTGAAAATTACTCCAGACGTTCCTACGAGATGCTATTCTTTCACACACACACACACACACACGAATACAACATGTGTTTTCCATCAATTACTTCACGGTCGGTTATGCAGAGAGAAAACTTTTTGTTTCCCTTTAAACAGACAATAACTTTTCCGAAAAATAATTTTAAACACTCCCTGAAAAATAGGATTAGAAAGCATAGGAAGTTAACTCTGACGTAGGGAAGTCATAATATATCAAGGGCTCCATTTTTATGAAAAATTTTTAAGATTATGAAGCAAAAGAAATTACATTTTAGGAGCATTTAAAGAACAATAGAGTCTTTTCAAAATACTATTTCAACCTCTGAATGAAATTTCTTCTTTTAATTTTAAAAGGAAAAAAAAGTTTGGGAAATGAATTGGAAGTTGCTAATTCAAATATAATTTTCAGAAGTATATTCGCTAAAAATTTTTACATTGTATTCGGCATTTTTAGAAAAGAGATCAAGCACAATGTTAATTTTTTAATCAATGTATATTTCACGTAGCAGTGGAAAAGCAAATTAATTATACTGGAGAGACATATATAGGATGAATTTTTCAGCCCACAAATATTGTCTTCAAATCACTAATGTGAATAACATTTTAACTACAAGGTCTGTCCCAAATGTAATAAGAAAAAAATTACATAAATTAAATAATCGTTCTCAAAAAGAAAAACAGTTAATAATCTTCTAAATATCTGCCTTGGGCAGCAGTACAAAGAGTCCAGCGTTGATGCCAGTGGTTGTAGCATTTTGCGAACTTATTTTGTGAGATGCCGCGAAGACTTGTGGTTACGGCTCTTTGGACATCTTGGAGTGATTTGAAAAGAAAAGATACAACCTTTGTGCCAGAGGAATAAGCAGGAAAACCAACGTACATAAAGCACAAATAGCAATAAGATGCAATTATTTTGCATACGGCCGTTTCGAAGCTACAAAGGAGCTTCTTCATCAGTGCAACGAATTTAGTGGCAGCTCAAAATTCCGAAGATAAAGCGACCAGATCAGTGCACACGCACTTAAATAACCCGCGCGTGCGGAGCGCCAAAGACACGAAGCAGCGGAAAGACCGAAATAGGGCAAGCAGCGCCCTCTAGTGGCAAAAAGAGGGGAAAATTGAAAAAACGAAGAAACAGGCTAACACAGCTAAATAAATTCTTTCTACAATTGAGGAAAAACAAGGGTGCTTGACAAATCATTATCTTGGAGTGTGAGAAAATGGCGTCCAAATATCTTCAACGTACTGTCGGCCGTTCCTAAACGCAGTGTGTCACTTGTAGACTTGCGATTGTGACAAAACTTCATCTTTCTAAACCTCCTTTAACATTTGCAAGGTTTCATTACCACTTTTACCGAGTTAATCGCTGCATCTTAAGCGTAACGGGCCACGTTCACAACGACTCAGTGTTAGGCCACTGGGCATGCGCTGTGAATTAGGAGCAGTTGCGCGACCATTGGAATACGTCACTGACATTCCAATTCACATTTCTGAGCCATCAGCTTTCCTTGGTGATTTGCCAGAAATGCGCAGAAAAAATTTTCTCATTATTTCTGGGATAGACCTTGTATATTACTACTCGTAAATTGCTTTATATTTTTTTACTAGGTTTCTCATTGCAGAGTCATAAAATATTTTATATCATTATTAAATTATGAGTACATAAATAGTTGCTAAGAAATAATCATGGATATCTGATTTAAAGCTGGGATATAACATTAAAAGCGGGAGAAATATTATAGCATTAATTCTTTATGTCATTCGGGTAGTTCAGTTGGTTGAATATTGGCTTTAGACATTTGGAGATATGATTTCTGGCCTCGTGCCTGTAAGGGGATCCTTACAACAGTTAGAGAGGTTACAAAGTGTAAATGTAGGAATTATCCAGATTAAAAAACAAGAGCCTACCACTTTGGAAAAAATTGGTTCAATATTAAAATTTTCTTGGGTTATTTATATCCAATTAAACAGCAGGTTTTTGAAAGGGTAAGAAAATTTTAGCAAAAATTCATCTTCTATATAAATAAAGTAACAGACGTAAATGTAGTGGGTTCCGTCGGACACGTGACCATTACGTCTCCGGAGCTCACTCATCCTTCGAAACACTCATACTTCGGCCGACATTTCGTCGAAAATCGGTGTATGTTTTTTCTCATGAAAGTACATAATTGTTACATATTTGGAAAGAGCTTTGAAAACTGATAATTTTTTATGCGTCTACTTATTCTGTTAATTCAATAGTTTTAGAGTTATTTGGATTCTAATGAAGCGTCATATGCTTATACTGCCTTTTTTTGTCATGAAAATTTTTTCTTTGACCCCCTAACAGTCCATAAATGATATATCCAAGGGTCTCGCATCCCTGCAACCGTCACTAGATAACAGCATGAGTTGAGCTCACGTCTCTGGACTTTGGTGCGAGTGTCCTGATCACTACACCATTCCGCCGAGGTAAGAACATTTCACACCATTCCTCAAATATTTACATATATTTTCAGATATCTTAATATAATACACATCATCCGAGTTCCCAAAATATGGGGGGGAAATTAAATCAGTTTGCATAGAAGATTCCATAAAATTCAAAATGCTAATGGAAGTGTTTAACCGAAACTGTGAACTGAAACGTATTACGTCTAGACAATCTAGACGTATGTGGAACGCTACATTTACGTACTCTACATATATGGTGATTCATTAGAGTAATTACATTCTCAAACACGCGTAAACAAATAGCGCTGAATGTGTAGTGTTATTTCAGCGACAGTCCTATTAAGTATTTCGGTGCATTACTTTGAATTATTCAAAAGATCAATATTTCACTTGAAGGAGCACATAATAACCTACATGTGAAAACGGGGAATTTCACGTACTTCTGAAATCGGATTTCGGCTTTTTAAGATCTCAACCTGTTGTTAGATTATGTATTGCGGGTGATTTTATTTTTGGCTTAGAACGTAATAATTCTATTATAGTTTCGTAGAGTGCAGATTCCGTTGGAAGAATTCAAACTATATAATTGATATTAACCTATATTAAACAATGTACATTGCACATTAAAAAGGTTCTTTTTTCATAACCTGTTTTCCATATCCCTGGTGTTTTAACGTAGGATTCCGGTCCTCCGGAAAGCAAAATTTCAGATGTCCAGCGTCGCGAGTTATAATTTTGGCAGCGCGCCAAACCCAGTCTGTATCGCTTGGATAAACAGTAAAGAGTTAAACAGAAAAATACCAAAATGCGTCAAATTTTTGACATATATATATGTACATACATATAGTATATATATATATATATATATATATATATATATATATATATATATATATATATATATATATATATATATATATATATACACATATATAGATGCATATATACAAAACACACACATACCTGCATACATACAAAAGAGATAAGCAATGATAAGTAATCCTACGTTAATAACCCGTGGTAGTTTCGTTAGAAGAGACTACCTGAAATTTTTTTTTCAAAATATTTCTTAAAAGCACTGTAAACTTTCAACAATATATTTTTAATTCAATGAAATTAAACAAAGCATTCAATAAACGTGTAGAATGTAATACAACCTGCCACTTATCTTTAACAAGCAGGCAATTATTTTAGAGAAAGTTGCTTCTAATCATTTTGTAGTACTTGAGATGAAATCCCTGTTGTGTCCCACACGTTCAAGGACTACATTCCAACTGAGTTTTATTTACAGAAAATATACATTTACATACAAAAGGACAAATACAGACACTTAGCACCATCTGGTGTGAAAAGTTAAAAACACTTTGTAGCATTTATATATATATACCAACACTCTCCCCCTGCGAAAAGGGGTTTTATCTTTTCAGAACATTAACAGCACATTTACATTAAACATATATTCTTCAATGAGAATAACAATTTATCAAATGTTACAGCCTTGGTTAAGAAATCAGAAATCATCTCATTAGTATTCACATATTTAGTTTTTATAGTATCATTTTCAATGAGATCTTTGACAAAATGGAATTTCAGATTCACATGTCTAGTTTTATTTGATGACTTACCACTATTTAACCAATCGATGGCTGATTGACTATCACTATATAAGACTACAGGTCTCTTAACAAAATTTTCACATTTTAATTCAGTTAACATGTTTAGAGTCCAAGTTAATTCTCTTGCAACATCGGCGATAGCTAGCAGTTCTGCTTCACATGTGGATAGTCCAACACATTTTTGTTTTCTACTTTTCCACGTAAGAAGTGAATTACCAATCATTATAACACAACCTGAAAATGATTTGCCTCCCTCAGCATTTCCCCAACTGGCATCTGCGCAACAATTTAAAAATCCATTTTCTCTGTCATAAAACAAAACTTTATTTTTTGTTGCGTTTAAATACTTCAAAACTCTTTTAGCTAATGTATAATGCCTTTTTTCCGGTCGTTTATTAAATTGTGATAAATAGCTAGTGACAAAAGCGAGATCTGGGCGAGTTCTATTAGCCAAATATAAAATCTCACCTATTATTTCCTGATATTCAGTCTGATTGACTAAATCATCCGTGGGATTAAAACATCTATCCTCACCTTTAGTTATTGGTGTATTAGCTTTCTTACAGTTTTCCAATCCATATTTATTTATAAGAGATTCAATGTAATGCGTTTGCGATAAACTAATACCATTTTCATTTTGTAGAACTTCTATACCTAAAAATTTGGAATTTTCTGTAGTTTCATTTAATTCAAAAGTTTTTCTAAGCTTAAGTATTATCTCTTCACATAATTTAGAATTATTTGAAAATATTGCCAAATCATCTACATAAATACAAATTGCGAAAAAATCAGTTTTATTACTTGTAATAAAAACACAATTGTCAGATGCAAGCTGGTTGAGGCCAATCCTTTTCAGTTCATTTTTAAGTTTAATATGCCAATTTCTACCAGATTGTGGTAAACCATATAAGCTACGCTTTAATTTACATACATTGTTCTTACCAAATTGTTCTTCATAACCTGGTGGGATTTCCATGTAAACAGTTTCTTCAATATCGCCATACAAGTAAGCTGTCTTGACATCAAAAAATCTTACAGATAAATTTAATTTTGCAGCTAATGATATCAATAATCTAAATGATTCTATATTAACAACAGGCGAAAAAGACTCTGAATAGTCTTTATTTTTAATTAAATTAAAACCTGCCGCTACGAGTCTTGCTTTATAAATTTCCTCGTCATTAATTGTTTTAACTGAATAAATCCACTTACTTTTGATTATTTTTACATTTTTAGGTCTTTCAATTATTTCAAAGACATCATGCTTATTCATTGACTCTAATTCTTTTTGCATCACGATTTTCCACTTATTATGTTTAATGCTATTCATTGCTTGCTCATAATTTTCAGGTATTGAATTATTTTCCTCCCGAGTAGAGTTACTTAAGGCCAAATTCGCCGTTGACTTATTTTTTATACGTTCGGAACGCCTTAATTTAGGTGATAACTCATGATTTGAGTTTTCCACTCTTTGATCGTTTGCGGTTTCATTTTGTAATGATTTTGTGTCATTAATTTCACTTTGATTATTTTCACGCGGGTTAATTTCTGTTTCTGCTTCTAAATTTGAAAAATTGAACTGACTCAGATTTTCAACATTCCATAAATAGGATTCCGAATTTTTCGTTATGAATTCGCTGCCTTTTAATTTTTCGTCAAATTTAACTGATCGTTCCTCAATCACTGTATTTTTTGCGATGTCATAAATCCTATATGCTGTTCTATCTCTGGAATAACCGACAAAAATTCCGCGTTTCCCTGGAACATCAAATTTATTGCGAAATTGTTTAGGAATATGATAATAAGCTACACAGCCAAAAGTTTTTAAATAACTTATTTTGGGTTCTTTACCTGTCCATATTTCCATCGGAAGTTTATTTTTATATTTGCGCGGTGTAATATTCGATACATGAGTACTGCAGGATATGGCTTCCGCCCAAAATTTTTGAGGTAGTTTACTCTCATATAACAAGGTTCTCGCGCGTTCTACTATAACTCCTATAGCCTCTTCCGCTTTTCCGCCAGATTCTGAATTGCATACTACAGTTCTTTCATGAGATATGCCAAATTTCAGTAAGAATTTAGTCATTTCCTTATTCACAAATTCTAATCCATTATCGGTTCTTAAGCGTTTGATTTTTCGGCTTGTTAGGTTTTCATACCTTTCTTTAAAATTTTTAAACACATCAAATACTTCATACTTATGTTTTATAAAATAAGAAAAATACATACCAGAATAATCATCTACAAGCATTAAAAAATATTTAGAACCACCCAATGAATCAATATTTATAGGACCAGCTAAGTCAGCATGAATTAATTCCAAAACAGAATTACTTTGATCAATATTAATTTTGCAATGTTTTTTACGAGCTAATTTACTGATATTACATGATTCACAATTTAAAATTTCAGATTCTTTAACATTTATATCAATTATATCTTTCATTTTAGACATATATTGAGGATTCAAGTGACAAAGTCTTTTATGCCATAATTCATAATTTTCTACATTTTTAACAAAGTTACACTCTAATAATTCAGATGAATTATTATCAATAGAAGGTTTCATTATAATTTCTAAGCGATTATTTACTTTCTCAGCTTTTAAAACAATTTGACCAGTTTTGCTTAAAACCAAAACATAATTATCATATGATTGAATACTATAACCTCTTTCCATTAATTTAGTCATGGATAACAAATTACATCTTAAATCAGGTACATAAATCACATTATCAATAGTTAATGTATTTTCAATATTGTTTACAAATGTCTTAGCTTTAACTTTTCCTTTGCCAATAGATTTTAAAACAGAATTCTTACCTGCTAAGTTAATATGACCAACATCGGAATTAAAGTTTTCAAAAAATTTAAGGTCCTTGCACATATGTGAGCTGCTTCCAGAATCCAAAATCCAAATATCCTCACAAGTAGCGTCGGAATGTTCTGGGTCTGTCATAAGGGCAAAGTTCTGATTTTCGTTTTCAAATGCTGCGTTCGCGAATATCATTTTTTGCTTGTTTTTGGTTTTGTCGTTAGGTAATGTTCTTATCACGTTGTCGGGTGCATTTCCACTCCTGTTTCCTGTTTTATTCCTGAAAAAACAATTTCTGGCTATGTGATTGGATTTGTTGCAGATCCAGCAAAGTTTTACGTTTCTATTACTGTTTTTAACATGGAAAGCTTCTCCTTTCCTGGATATGGAATTTGAGTTCATTTTTAAATGGGTATTCTCTTCTTCGCGTAAAATTTCTAATATTTCATCAATTTCTTTTTCTCTTTGCGTCTTCAATATTTCTCTTATTTTCCCGAATTTATGGTTAAGTCCACGAACTGTGTAGTAAACCAGTTCACGTTCTGAAATGTTCAAACCAAGTGCGCTACACTTCATAGAAAGTCCCCTTGCTCTGGCTATGTAGTCAGATACATTTTCGTTTTCTTGCATTTCTATATTATTTAGCTCATTTCCAGCATCTATCTTCCGGTCTTCATTTTTTCCTGTGAAAACCCTTTTTATTTTTTCCCATAAATTTTTGGCATTGGTTTCTTCTGCAAATTGGAGACTCTGTTCATCTGAAAGTGATAGCAAAATATAGGCTACAGCGTCATCATTCTTTGTTTTCCAATCTTCTAGTAATTTTAAATCCTGTGGTCTATCTTCATAGATAACATCTATTAATCTTTTTAAAGTTAAAATTGCCTTGATTTTCATAGACCAGATTAGATAATTTCCACTATTCAACAACGGAATGCTTTTCATGTTGTCCATTTTCTTCGCTATCGTTTAAACTTTCGCTTTAGGAAATCTCACAGTTGCATTTTGAATTCATCGGCGACCGGATGTCGATGCGACTGGCTCTTCGAGGAGAAAAACAACCACGAAGCTCTGCTGCCAAATGTTGTGTCTCACACGTTCAAGGACTACATTCCAACTGAGTTTTATTTACAGAAAATATACATTTACATACAAAAGGACAAATACAGACACTTAGCACCATCTGGTGTGAAAAGTTAAAAACACTTTGTAGCATTTATATATATATACCAACAATCCCCTATTGTAGCCTTGATTACAAATTTACAATGAAAGGCTAAAGTATTTCATACGAGTAATATTGCAAATTTGTACTTCCGCATTCAATTGTTTTTCCTTCATACAGCACGTAAGAATAGTATATATTATTTGTTATCTATATAGTATATAAAACAGTTCCGTAACTGACTGAGTGACTGACTGACAGATAACGCACAGACCAAACCGCTGGACCTAACTGGTTGGAATTTTGCATGGTGATTCTTCTTATAGTATAGGGGTGCGCTTAGAAAGTTTTTTAAAATTTATTCTTAGATTTTTGAAAATTAAATTTTTAAGCTGTTTTTGTAACATTCTTTTAAGTTTGCATTTAAAATAAAAATCTAAGGGTTATAAAATTTATATCACAAGAAAGATCATAAAAATCCTTTAAAATGAAATCTTTTTTGCATCTTTACCTCCATTTTCTGATTTTTTGGTGAATTTTGAAACATTAATTTTTAGAACTTAATTTATTAAATGCTGATCATGTGGTTTCTTTTCCTTTTGTGATACTTTAAACTAATTTTGCGTCACGTGCATAACAAAGAAATAAATTAACTAAAAAATTTTATTTCTAATGCGGCAGACGGTTGGACATTATCAAAAAAAATATTAAAATACAGTAAAAGTTCACCAAACTGCTCTATATTAACTATATATATACACACACACACACACACACATATATATATATATATATATATATATATATATATGTGTGTGTGTGTGTGTGTGTGTGTGTGCATGCATAATGTAAAAAGTATAAAATACCAAGTATCAGATGTTAACATGTAGACATAATTTTCGGACGCAGCCAAAAAGTTCAAAACAAACTGAGTAATTCAAAAGATTAAAAAACTCAAAATTTCATCAATGAAATACCCAACTTCTTACTACGGCCGTCGTAAGTTTTCATAATTCCTGAATATTATATTCTGAGCGAAACGTTCGAACAGTGAACTAGTGTTACTGCGGTAAAATTGATAGTAAACAATTTGTCGTGAAATCTTTATCACATTATTGGGGATTAATTCCATGATCATCAGCAGACTAATGATGGCTTAAATGATTTATGATGCCCTTTCTCCGTAAATGAGACTTAATAACGTTAAAGACAATCCCTTTTGTAACAAATATCCTATGCCTCCCCATTTGTTAATCATATACATCTGTACTGACATTGTAAGGAAATGCGTAGACGTCAGCGAGACAGAGTAAACGTTTTGAGCATTTGTCGTCAATATTTGCAATAGTTAGTTAAACCTCTTTTTACAAATCACTGTTGCAAGGGTGTTTATGAATATATTTGTCGGTCCGTATATAAATTTATGAAATTCCAAAACTAATTTTCATTGTCTGTCATTCCATACAGGAAAAGCTTCATATCTTTAAGAATATAACAACCCGGAGATAACTAGACACAAAAAAGAAAACAAGTTTAGAAGAAATAAGATCTAGTGTATTGAATTTTGCGTATTTTTTTAGGCTAAATGTTAGCTCAAGAAAGCTTACATTGGACGATCTTACGTAGTTTGCACTGAATTTAGGGAATACTTGTTGAAAAATAATCATAAAATGTTACATTTTAAAAGAGAAAACATAACTCAAAGTCTTCCAAATTTGGGGATCTATCTCCCTAAAATGTGATAGAAAACATAGATAAACATAAAGGCTGTACCTAATGTAATTTACAACTGTATTTCCAGGTGCCTTTAGATGACAAATTAATTCATCTGTAACCTCACTTTTGCCATCTCTTTGTTGTACGATGAATCTTTCCTTTAAAGTAATTTACATTTCAGAAAAAGGGACCAAACTTGATAGGGTAATTTATAATAAAGGAAAAAAGAATGAATAATATTTGATAAGGAATTCCCAACCTTTTTATGCTTGCATCTCCCTATGAATGAGATTAGAAACTTTAGGCTTATAATCTCATATTACTGTTGTTAGAATTTTATTTTTTTTCAACTTTTTAAATATTAAATTAAAATGGAATATATATATATATATATATATATATATATATATATATATATATATATATATATATATATATACGAGGGTTGATCCAAAAAAAAGTTTACAAGGCAAATGAAAAAGTATTTATTAACAATAGAAACAAGATACAAATGGGAATCAAGAGACACATCTGGCCTTCACTTTTCCACATAGTCGCCAAACCTGTTTAGGCATTTGTCAGAACGTTTGACCAGCTTGTTTATCCCGGCTTGGTAGTAATCAGGGCCCTGTTCATTGAGCCATTTCTCGGCAGCTGTTTTCACTGCATCGTCTGAGGTGAACCGTGTTTCGGATAAGTTTCGCTTCAACGCCGGAAAAAGGAAATAGTCACTTGGAGCCAAATCGGGGCTGTATGGGGGGTGATTCCAGACCTGCCACTTGAACCTTTGCAGCAATTCCTGAGTCTGGCGAGCTGTATGGGGCCCTTCATTGTCATGCAGAAGAATGACGCCTTTGCTCAGTAATCCAGGCCGTTTGCGTCGGATGGCTTCACGCAATTTCGTTAAGGTGGCACAATAACGATCGGCATTAATGGTATGGCCACGCTCCAAATACTCGATTAGGATAACACCAGTCGTATCCCAGAAAACGGTTGCCATCACTTTACCGGCAGAGGGTGTAACCTTAAACTTCTTCCTCGTCGGTGATCCAGCGTGTTTCCACTCCATCGTGGCTCTTTTGGATGTGGGGGTGAAGTGATGAAGCCATGTTTCATCAGCGGTAACGATGCGATCAATGAAGTGTTGTCCGTCTGAATGGTATCGCTGAAGAAATGTGAGG
Source organism: Dolomedes plantarius (assembly GCA_907164885.2). NCBI lineage: Eukaryota > Metazoa > Arthropoda > Arachnida > Araneae > Dolomedidae > Dolomedes > Dolomedes plantarius. The sequence continues at coordinate 50,157,144 of OU015493.1, read as the reverse complement.
CTGCACATCATTCGAGTGGCTTTATTCTCCTCGGTCAACGCACGTGGAACCCAGCGGGCACAAACTTTGGAATATCGCAACTCATCGGTTAGGATACGCTGAACGTTACCATAACTCAGGTCCAACTCTGAGGCAATCTCACGCACGGTTACTCGTCGATCCCTTTGGATGATTTCTTCAACACGTGCCGTGTTGATATCCGTCCTTGAACATCTTGGACGGCCGCTCGCTTCCATATTGCGGTTTTCCACTTGCTCCCTGCCCGCTTGATAAGAACGACACCATTTCGCTACCTGTTGTCTATTCATTGCTTTGTCCCCGTATACCTCAACGATTTGTCTGTGAATTTCGGATGCGGCCACATTCTTGGCCCATAAGAATCGAATTACGGCTCGCACCTCTATGCGAGACCACTTTTCTAGACGTCGTGCCATTACTGTCGCTCTTAAGTGACTGCGTACTGACGCTACTTACTCGTAGAACCGCTGTAGGACAACTAGCGCCATCTGTCAACCACCCTGGGTGGAAATATTCGCTCCACAGTTATTACGTTTCAAATGCTTCTGCTTGTAAACTTTTTTTTGGATCAACCCTCGTATATGAGGAATATATTAAATTTTACTTCAAACAAATACTTACTTCATTGCTGATTTTATTATTTTGTTGAAAGGCATCACTAACAATAGGGTATATTAATGCAATTTCAAAAATATCCATGGAATTAAGTACAGTATGACAGTAGAGAACTACAATAGAAATCGCTAAAAAAGAGTTTTCTTTTATTAACGCAATACTTGCGATGGATGCTTAGAGAACAAATGCGTCTATCAAGCCTACCACTTGTGGTCATGAGAGTAGCTAATTCACCCACAGGAACGAGTGCATCTATTAGTATGACAATCTGTCGGGCGTGAAAGTAATTAATTCAACTTAATATCTATTGGGTCCTACAAATATTTTATTGTTTATGCAAAAATAATCGCGGGGAAACCCTTAGTAGATCTCACAATACTCTAAAGTGCCGTGGCACACCGTTGGGAAACACTGTCTTAGTTGTTTTTGAAAAAAAATGCAATTCAACACAAGATATCAGCACGTACACCTTCCTTGAAATCTAACGAGATATTTTTCAAAACATTGAATTATCATTCCCTTTTGAATTACAAATAATAAAAATGCATCGCAATATTTCATTAAATTATCTCCGAATAATCCTACTTTTTGTTTGATACTGAAATTAGCTTAAATTCAGCAAAGGCAGAATAAAAGGCTAATACCCCCCGGAATCTCGCGATATTTAAAAGTTAGAGGGATAAATTCTAAACCTTTAATAAGGAATTAAAATATATATTCTAACAAGAGGGAAAATATCACCGTTAAAGAGATTGATTAAACTTTGTGGGCCGAAAATATTAAAAAAATTTTAAATCATTTTCCGTTATATTTCATCAATGCATGAATAGGAAATATTTGCTACAAAGTATCGCTATCTAAGGTGATGTAAAATAAAAATGCATGTGAAGCAATATCAAAAATGTAATATTTTATAGGAGCAGAGGGTTTTCCAAAGTGTATGTTTTGGCCTTTATTAATATTTATATATCAAATATTGGAGAAATAAAGATTAATTTAGTATTTATCTGTGCAAACAGATCTCTTATGGCCTGATATTTCTAGAGAGATTTTTATTTTAATTCTGTTACCTGTTATTAATTTCTCTGCTATTAAACACTTATTTTTACCGGCAAATAGTAGAACAATCAGTTTTTGATTACAGATAATCAACAATTGGTGAATATAAACAAGATTGTGAGGACTAAAAGAAAACAAATTCTGAAATCTGCCATAACGTGAAGGATTTCCTCTTTCTGGCCTATTTCCGGTGCGCAATGGTTATCGTTTACTTCAAACAGGTTTTTTAAACAGGACCAACAGTTTAAAATCGATTTCGAGTGACTTCAAATAATCATGCTAAACGCGAGGCTGTAACCACAGATTTAAATAGGCAATCCCTGCCACAGCTATCTCGCAATAACCTGGATAAAAGATATCAAGGATCTTATAAATAATCAACACCGTAAAAAGCTTTGAACTGTTTTATGGATGTGTACTGAGACACTCGCTTGATGTGTGTGACAATGGAATAATTGCATGGGGTACTAAGACGTGGAAGTATTTAGTGGTTAGATTTGTAAAATAGCACCATATGTAACATAGCATTCGTGACGTACATTGCGTCTTTATTGTGATTCTTTTAGACAAGAACTGCTCTGATTAGAAATGACAGATTAATTTATTGATTAAACACATATTATACTATACAATACACTCCTATTCGATATCTCATATCATCTACACATATCACAAATTCATTACTTTACCATATTAATTATCTACGATACTAAACACATACATTTAACTTATCCAATTCTTATAACATCATTTTATAGAAATATTCATATTAACTTGGCTCAATTCACTTTCATGATGACAATTCCAATCATTTATATACATATATGTTAATTCATTCGCGTCCTACCAGTTTAATTCTTATTATCAACTATTCTTAATCGGGTGAAGCAATGATTATGTACATAATTGTGAAGAAAGGGAACGATACCTGAACTGACGAACTTGTGACGTATTGTGATAACCTCGGTGACATCTAGGGATGCGACATCGATGTCGATGTCTTAAACATCGATTCATTGAAGCCGATGTTTTTTTAACACCGATGTTTTGTACTCGATGTTTTACGTTGTCTCGATGTTTTTTTTGAATGAAAATGTACCATAATAAAAAAAAAATTACCACGTAGCACAATTTTCCCACTCAGTAAATGCAAGTCTGAATACTGAAAAGGACGAATACAAAAGGGGGAACGATTCCTTAGCAAACAGACAAATGGCAATCCACAACCAATGAACCAATCAGAGCGCTTAGAATGTTTTTGACATTCCAGAACATTCCATGGGATTTTGTTTTATAAATTGTATATACACGAGAGCAGCCATTTAAGTTTTTGTTTTGTTCTGGTTTTATATAAGTTGACGTTAATATTATTAGTAAGATGTCTCCCAAAAGTACCGTTTGGAAATATTTTTGCAAAACCTCTGACAAATTGGCGAAATGCAATATTTGCCTTAAGTCCTTCAAAACTTCTGGCAATACCACGAATTTATCTGGACAATTGAAGGCAAAACACGGCGATATTTACAACGAGAATTTTGAAGTCATCAATGTAGCCCAAGGCAAAAGCATCCAAGTTTTTGTCCTTTGTGTCAACCCAATCAGAGAATAAAATTAAATCCCCCCCCACGATTAACCGAAGTAACATTAATGTTAGAGATTACTAAACCAGTTTTAATAAATGGATTTTCTAAAACATCGATGTTTAAAAGCATCGATGGTTTTGAGGCGATGTTTTATTAGCATCGATGTTTTAATATTGAATATCGATGTTTCAAAATATCGAAGTTTTGTTATAGATGTCGCATCCCTAGTGACATCTAGGGCACCGTTTGTATATGAAATTAATTTGTCGGGGTCCGAAGATGGCGATGAACATGAACTCTCAGCGATGTTCGGCAACACTTCATAATGCAATGAGTTATCAGATGACGGATGTGGGCGCGAGTTTTCATACATTTTCTTGGGGGTTCAAATACTCATTAAGTCCATGGGAATTCACTGTGAGCAACTTGTCATTCTTCTACTTCTTAATTGACGGCGCGACGGCATTCAATTGGCATACTTGCAATCATTCGTCTACACAAGGCGGCCACTACGTATTCTTGAGTGGGCTTTACTCCTTCTTTCATGGGCAATCTCCATCTCTCGTGGCTTTTAGCGGGCTATCTCATCGTGTCAATAATATACATGAGTTACGTTTCAACTCCTAGCTTGCTAGCTGACTTCATACGACTGATTTTTCTAGCTACCCTTCTCTCTCTCTCTTTCTTTTTCCATATCCTTTCACTATTATTAATTTCTAGCCATGCGTCATACAATCTCATTGGCCATATTATTCTCATCTCTTGTTTATTGGTTTGCGGCTTTTCTCCAAATATTTACTCCATCCATTGGGCTTCGTGGGCTTATCTCTTGTCGTGACTCCACTCTCATCGTTCCACGGATGTGGACCCTTTTACAACCTGGCCCGGGGCTAAAGATTTTTGCGTGTGAGCTCCCCTTTTATTACGGCCATAACTTTGCTCCTCTTTTTTACATTTTCTTCTTGCTCTCTACTCAAACCGCCCTTTTGCATATTTATTTTATGTACATCTGTCTGTAAGTGCCTCTCCCGTCTTTATCTCCTTCTGTTATCTTTATCGCTCTTTACAATTGGTGCTTCTTAGCCTTCCCACGTTTTACTGTCGTTTTCTCCAATTAGTTTATTCTTTGCACTTCCTTCTTCCAATTTCTAATTCTGTGGACACAATGTCGTTGTACTCTACGACAAGGTGTAAGAGAATATTTATGTAAATAAAGAAAGAAAGCTTTAAGTTATAGTTAATTCACACCTCATTTGTCTGGCGTTCGGTACCAGAGACAGTAGTTTCGAATCCCACTAATCATATGGACGTTTATAGCTGCTCGGAATCGCCTTAAAGCAGTATGTTCCAGTCTAATTAGCATAAAAGACCGTAACGCTCTCAACCAGCCAAGCATCCAACCACTCATTAGTTGGTTCTATCATAACTAGCAGCGTGAAAGCTTCAGCTAAAGTTTAAGGGGACTGTCTACGTTCGGAGCCAATTTTTTTTAAATCGTTCTTTTAAGGATATTTTGGTCTTTTATGGTAAAAAAGCAGCATTTAAAAATTAAAAAATAAACAAAAACGAGTCTGTAAATACCAAACTTTTTTATAAATTGGTCAATTTGAAGTAATTTTTAATGAAATTTAGCTAAAACGCTTATTACTGTGCACAAAATTATAATGCTACTATTTTAATTTCCTTCTCACAGACGATACATATGACAGTTATCTTCAAAATGACCCACAATCTAAGATAAATTTTAAAATTCAAAAATAATACAGACTATTTTATGTTCCAGTATGAAAATTTTACCCGATTCGCATTCCTTTCCTTATAAAAACAGCCCCAAACAAAAAACTATTTATTATATAACAATTATTGTGTGTCATTTCATTAACAGTAGCATCCTAAACATTTCCTGAAAATTGTATCAAATTATATGCATTATTATGTGAAATATCATGATAACGGTAGAGATTTGTTCTATGAAACATAATTCTGAGAAAAACGCATTTAAAGTTGTTTGTCACTTCAATTTTGTAGCAGACGATGTTTTTTTAAAAATAGTTATAACTCTGCTTCTAATTGATGTAGAATGAAAATCAAACCGGTTTTGAAAAGAGAAAAGATTGAATTACACGATTCTTGTATAAAATAAGATTACAAAATTAGTCAAAAATGACATTTTCAACGTAGGCAGTACCTTTAAAGATTTAGGAATAGGAAATTGTATTCGAAGAACCAATACAATGGCCTTTCTGCAACATTTTGCTATACTCACCAATTTTCTTCCGCATAAAATAATCTGAAAAGGGCGTGATTCTAATCCAACAACTTCTAAATTACGGTCGTTTTGCGGACATAGGCAATGCCATAATCACCTGCCACAAAACAATAACACCATTATATATGTAAATTATTAATATAGAAAATTTAAAAAGTATCCTTAGTGAAAACTTATCGAACTTTGTGTCTCTTGGACCAATAATCAATTTAATCAAAACTGACCTATAAAATCTTAATCATTCATCTTAAAACCCTTTTCGAAAACTAAGCGTGTATTCCAAAAAATCCAAAGGGCATTCAATAATTGTTTAGCTATCGGTGTCTATGGAAAAGGTTTGACCCCAAATGCCTACTTTCCATATTCGTAAATCAACATAATATTAAAATCTAAGAGTTTGTCTTGCTGAAAATAGATTGTCCAGTAGATTGGCTAGAAAAAATATTGTAACTCTGAAATGAGAATGATTAATAATTCTGACAAGCTATATACGTATCACAGGAGTTTTTATAACTGTAGCTCCGATTAACCATTTGGCGATATCTTTATTCTCTAGTTATTGGCGAAGACCAGAGGAAAAGTTGCCTCTCACTTAAATTAAGATAAAATTTTAATTTTTAACAATTTTTTTGAAAAATCGTACCAAATAGAGAGACTGTGAATGGCAGCTAAAACTTAAACTAGTACTTCTTGCTTTATGTGAGCTCATTATACTTTTCACTGATGACATCTAACGGCTGAAAGGGAGATGTCTTTTACGGAAAAAAGTAGTTTGTTTTCTCTCTTTTGTTTTCATAAAATAGAAGTGATCACGGTGGCTTGTTGGAATCTCTTTTTGAAAGATACAAATGTTCGCCAAATGTCATCTGAAATACCATTTGTTAAATTAAGTTACTTCTCATTAAACTATGAGATAATTGCATTCAGTTATAGAAATACAAATAAATTTAACGGATTGAAATATTGTTGAATTTCCTTAAAGAAAAACTTTTAAGTCAGTGTTATATTCAGCGTTGAACTGAATCATTTCAGCGCTATATTAAAATTACCACAAACCCATGGATAGCATGTAGCTCTAAAAGTTGTCCACCACTCATTTAAAACTATGATTGTATATCAAACAATAGTAATAAAATGTACATTATATATAGACTAAAAACTTTTTCTGATCATTTATTAAATAATTCGTATGTTGACTTAACTAAAAAAACCCTTTCTATTATATAATTTTTGGATACACAAAAAAAACTAAAGCTTGTGCAGAACAACGGTTTCAAACTGCAGTAAAATTCTAAAACTGGTGACAGATAATCGATAACAATATTCTTAAACTGAAATATTTTTATCTACATCTGCATAATTTACATAGCGTAAAACTTTGTCACAAAATCTTATTTGTATCTCAATTGAAAAAAAAAGCAATCATTCATGCAAAGAAAATTAAGAACGGGGTTCGGATAAATTAACTATCTTTGTATATTTGTTTACGAATAAAGGAAAGGAAATGAAAGCATAAGCCATCCATAAGAGACTGGAAGAAATACAAATGAACCAATTCAAGCAGATAAATGAAAGCTTGTGAGATTAATGTTCTGTCGTGGAAATATTTCTGAAACTTTGACGGGCAAGGAAGTAACATGTTTCATTTTTTTTTGGACGAGTCAGTTATTACATTAGATAATGCAAAATGCTGACACGTCATAGTCAGGTTCTGCAAATACAAAAATTTATTTGAGAAATTGTCAAATACAGAGACTATTGTACGTCCCATACATTTATTTTTATAGTTATCATAATTTTTTCACGTGAATTTAGTTTGCATCATTCATTATCACATATCGACTTTTCCGTTCGCTCATTACAAATACCTAACTGTTTTTATGAAACATTTCTAAACATGTGTTTATCCTATTTGTTTTAGAGAATGAAGACAAAAGTTTTTTTTTATCTCCTATAATTGATAATATAAAATGTAAATTCAAAATTCATGGATTGAAAGCTAAATAATTACAAGATGAAAAGAACTTTTTATATTCCATGTTTTCAAATTTTCTGTTGAATCATATAAACTTGACAATTCTATGTATTAATAAATACGATTTAAAATTTTTTTTGATGGATTATCCCATCAACTTGAAAGAAAAGGAATTTAATTGGAAGTTAACTTGCGTTTAACTTTTCGTTCGCTTCCCGTCCGATAGATGGCTGCACCAGTCTACAAAACAAAATTAACTGAAAATAACTGAAAAGGAATTTAGTTCTGCTTAAAGATGGCTAAAAGTATTAAAATAATGCATTGTCATCGTGTTCTGAGGTATTCTAAAAGTTTCAAATTCTAGCTAGTCGGGAAGTTAGTTAAAAATCGATTGCAAGTTTTGTACGAGACAAACACACAAACACAAAAACAAGAAAGCGAGCTAATAAAAACATGCAAAAATAAATTACAAAAAATAAAATTTACCTAGATACAACGTGTTGTCTAGGATTCCACGGTGAACCTTTGCTACAACAAGGCTGGAAATATGGGTACTTAGTGTTTAACCCCCAAATGGTACAATGGGGGTTGTATCCGACCCAAGGGTGTGTCTTCCCCATCCTGTACTTCTCCCCTCATTGCAAGAGATCCGATTGACAAGGAACTCTACCAGATAGGCCTACTAGACCACCCTTCTAGATATAGAAATAAGTAAATAGGAGTGTCTTTGTTGAAAAACATTATTGATGATCAATAATCATTTTTATTTTATTTTTTATTTTAGGTTTTTTATTTTTTTATTTCGATTTTGAAGTCCAAAAATGTCAATATATGATATTTTTTTCATTTTCATGCTTGGAAAGTTGGTTTCTCTAACTTCTAAAACTAGGTAGATTAAACTACATATTAGACCTAATATATAAAACATTCTATGTAACTTTATATAAAGTTATATGAGTATATACACAAAAAAAGGTGAACAATTTGATAATTCGTTTTAAAAAACATTTTAAAAATCAAAGTTTTAAACCTTGTAAGTTTTTGATAGATGTGCCGAACCCATAGTAGTATTTGAATAGTTCTTTCACTTCATGCATAGGAAAGATATTAAAAAATTCTCTTTAGCCATCACGAAAATTTATTCATGAAATTTTTGATCCCTCTCATTAATCACAGAGGGAAAAAAATAGTTTACATTAGAGTAATTTTTGCTTTGGGAAAATATTTTCAGACTTTCAGTGGCTAAAGCGTCAAACCTATCAATCGTGCATAACATAAGCTATGAAATATTTTTTAGTTCATTGATAGTATAAAATATTTATATTTTTATGTGCAGGAATTGAAGCTTAATATTTTAGCACTTAAATAGCAAAATCGTGTTTTCCCCTATAACACCATTTATACTTGGAAATAACTATTCCCAAAATGTTTTCGATTCAAATATTTTAGTCCGCTATAGTGTTCTCATAAACATTTCAGCTTTTTGAAAACCATTAAAATGTTTCCTCTCGTAGAAAAGTAACTTCTTCAACCCTTGCTACAAAAGAGGTATTCAGAATTCAAGAAATGAATATGAACCGAACGGTGAAAAAAAAAATCAGCTAAATTTTTGTCCCATCTATTTATCTACTTTTTTATATAACTTATCTTTATCGATCTTAAAAGTACATAGAGTACTGAATAAATATGAGCAGAAGACTGCGTTTCCAAACACTTACATTACAATCGATAGACATGAAGCAAATTCGTCATCTATCTTTTATTTTTAAAATGATTTTTTGTACCTTTTTTTGTGTGTGCTTCCTGACTTGAATGCCTCTAAATCTCAGAGAGGATTAGCACAAAAAAAAAAGTAAATTCATATTTAGAAAATCGCTTTCCATTGCAGATCATACTCTTTGGTTAAATTTACTTTAAAACCGATTTAACAGGTGGAATATCTTGTAGCGTTTAGAGTATCAAATAAATATTGGTAGTTTATGTACAATGCAAAGAAAAAGTTTTCTTCGCAGTAGGAAAACATCTGAGCTGAATAAAATTTCCTAAGAGTTATAGGTAAAAGTTTTGCAAATTTTTTGTTACAACTGGTTATATTTAAAAAACAATAACTAGTAGAAACGAGAAAAATTGTTGTTGTTGCTAATTCGGTTGGAGGTTCCATTCACCAGGTCCTAATAGGATATTGGGCTTTAAGGGAAGTTGCTTGTTCTGAATCAGCACCACAATGGTCGGAGTCCCACTTGGCTAAATAACCGGCCCCGTAATTTTGAACCGAGTCAAGTGACGAGACCGGAACACTTGACCCCGCACCTGCAGAGGTAAATTTGAGAACTTGGAGGACATTGTAGCCACGATCTATTTTACGTGCCCCGGCCACCATAATTAGGGAACACTGTGGTGGATTTGCAGCGAAGAGCATCGAAGCAGGAACCTTCAGATTTCTGGCCCGTTGCTCTTGAAAACTGGGCCACTGCGCGTTGAGAAAAGTAACAACACTTTTTAAAAACATGCTTTACTTCAGTTTCGTCTCGAACTAAAATAAAATTGTTACATTAGTGAAGAAAAAAACACACGGAAAATATTAGAAAAATCTTTTCAAAAATTTAATTTTGGAAAACCTTATTAACATACAAATTTATTTTTACATAATATCTGTAAATACACTGCTCAAAACAATTAGAGGAGCACATGGCTTTTATCGAAACTACGCAAATACTTACAGCGATAAGTAACATAAAATAAATCATCCCTAATTTAAAGCCTAGCAGGAAACAGAAGAAGAAACCTTCATATGCAAATCAAAGTTCATGACGTCAAAAACCAGTAAAAGAACATAAGGGCGGAAATCGGGATGTTGCAGAAACGTCTGTTTCACTGCCTTAACTGTGAAATTCGATTGCTCAGTTATTATTTTTGAGAAAAGGTGACTTGAAAATGTCTCAACAACGTGATTTACTGGAATCCATGGCATGGCGTATTATAGGCCGACTTGAATCCGGGCAAACACAACGTAGTGTCACGGACGCTGTTGGAGTCGCCAGAAGTGTCGTTGCAAGGCTGGGGAATCGATTCCAAGAAAAAGGGAACGTTAGACGTCAACCAGAGCAAGGTCGGCCACGAGCCACTACAGCAACTGATGACAGGCATATACTGTTAACAGCTAGTCGAAACAGAACAGACAATGCTACTCAGCTGCAAAGACAGTTGCTCTTGGCAACAGGACGAAGGGTGTCCAGCCAAACAGTACGTAATAGGCTTCATCAGGGAGGTCTCTATGCACGTAGGCCAATGGTCTGCATTCCGTTGACCTCACGCCACCGTGCTTCCCGAAGAAGATGGGCTGCTGAACATCGAGATTGGGAGCAACATGATTGGAACCAAGTGCTGTTTACAGTGAGGAGACCACACGCCATATTAAAAATCTTGCATCATTTCTAAACAATACTTTTTTTTATTGTTTACATGCAACCAAATTATTGCCCTAAATCATCTTTTCATGTTTTTTCCATATTTTCAAAGAATTAAAGCTTAATTACAAAATTTTTTTACGTCTTTTTTTATGTATTGCGCATTGATACGCGTGTACTATCCAATTTATACCAATACGTGGCTGTCTCGCACGGTTTTCTTAACTTCTTTGCTTGCTCCCCTAATTTTTTTGAGTAGTGTAGTATCGAACCTTTGTGTGTGTGGGAACTTTGTCTGACGGATTGAATACCTCTAAATCTCAAAGTCGATTAAAACCAAAAAAATAAAGTAAATAGAGATATAGAAACTCTGTTTTCATTGCAGATCATATTCTTTAGTTGAATTTACTTAAAAACCAGTTAAACAGGTGGAATCTCTTCTAGCATTTAGAGTACCAAATAAAAATTGGTAGTCTATGTACCATGTGATGAAAAAGTTTTCTTCGCAGTAGGAAAATATCATGGCTTCAAAGAATGTTTCAGGAATGATAGCTCAAAACTTTGTTACTTTCCTTGAAAATATTGGTTAATTTTTCACATAACCAGTAGTAACGAGAAAAGTAACAGGAAATTTCAAAACATGCTTTATTTAAATTTCGTAGCGAACTAAAGTAAAATCATTACAATGATTAAGAAAAAAAACACGGAAATATTACATACATCTTTTGAAAAATTTCATTCTTGAACACGTTATTGACATACATATATATTTGTATGAAATATTTATAAATAGTATTGACTTTTTCATTATGTATGTGTGCTCTGTTTCCTGACTTGAATGCCTCCAAATATCATAGAGGATTAGCACTAGACAAAATAAAAGTAAATTTAGCTTTAGAAAATCCCTTTATTTGCAAATCATATTCTTTGGTTAAATTTACTTTAACAGGGGAATCTCTCGTAGCATTTAGAGTATTAAATAAATATTGGTAGTCTATATACCATGTGTCGAAAAAGTTTTCTTCGCACTAGGAAAACATCTGAGACGAATAAAATGTTTCAAGAACGAAAGGAAAAAATTTTGTTACTTTAGTTATTATTATTGGAGAATTTTTTGAATGTGCATGATTTCCCTTTTCAACTTAAAATTAAATCGTTACAATGATTAAGAAAAGAACAGAAAAGTATTACATTAGCCCTTCCGAAAATTTTATGTTGACATTCAAATATTGACATAAAAATGTATTTCCATATTATATCTATAAATGATATTGAAATTCCTCTATATATTTTCAAACTTATGCACATAATAAAATTTGAATGAATATTTAGATTTTTTTATTTAATTTAAAAATTTACAGCATGTTTACTTACTGATACATCTACTGAACCCATTGCTGTATTTGCATTTGTAAAAATTTTGTTCAAAGGAAAGATTTATGTGAATTTTATTTGTGAAAGTTTTAGTCGCTGTAAATGGACAAAATGCTTTTTAGAGTAATTTTAGCTTTAAGGGGAAAATGTTTTCAGAATTTTAATCAAAATCTAATAAAGTAAAAAATAAAGATCAAAAGAAAATAGTTTAATTTTTAACTAAGATACCTTTTAAAGAATTTTATGTTTATCTTTTTAAGAATTTCGAATCATGGAAAGTTCCACTTCCAGACAAAGTAATTTGTCCAATAGATTGTGCAGAGAGAGTACAACTTAAAAATTTCGTATCTGGTAATGTAATCACCGTAGTAACTTTCTGTTTTTTGTTATTTTTTCTTATAAGTTCCGAAGTATGTAATAAGAAAGAGTGCTTTTGCAGAATATGTGTCCCCAGAGCCCTAAACGTGGGCCAGACATTGATATCAATCGACCGGCTGCAAATAAAGTTTACAAGGAGTAGTTAATTTCTGCACAATGTTGACCAGCGATTTATGCAAAAACTAACTCGAGAAATTCTGGATTAAAATAATCAAAAAGAAATTAAAAACTGTATTAAGTCACCTTGTAACTTGCGTATTGTGGGGTCTAAAAATTGTAAAATGTGACGAAATGTAGTAAATCACAGTGAATGTAATTTTCAAGTAATGAATCAGCCAATAATACTTTGGACACCAATGGTTCAAGTCATAAATTTAAACAGATTATATTGAAAAAAGCAACAAATCACTTTACATTTTCGTTTCCGAAAAGTAAACCCACATGTAATTTATTTTGCGATCATAAAAAGGATAAATTAGCCACTTTTATAACAGAATTAAGGAATTAATTAGGACAACTTATATTTTATATATATATATATATATATATATATATATATACACTGGTGTGCAAAACTTAAGCAACAATTTAAAAATTTAGCAGATAGCCATGAAACTGCAGAATAGGAGGTCTGGTGAACAGTACAATGAACACGTAAGTCACTAGAAACGTCATGCGTATGCAAATATCAGGAACGAAACGTCAGAGGCGACGTGAGCGTACGCAACACGCGTGATGTCGGCTGGCGCAGCTCAACAGTAGAATAAAAGGAAGTACGGAGACGCAATTCAACATATTCGCTGAAAGTGCCAGTGAGTCAGTTCGTGAAATATGGCTAGAAAAAATCACCTGGACGACTTCACACGTGGAAGAATGATCGGAAAGCTGGAGGAGGGGCGTACTGTCACCAGTGTAGCTGCAGAGTTCGGAATCAACAAAAGTGTCGTTTAGCGCGCTTGGAAAGCGTTCCAAACCACAGGTACAGCTGTTAGAAAGGTTGGTGGTGGCCACCCGAGGATGAAAACTGCAGGGGATGACCGATATATCGTCCTGCAGGCGAAAAGAGGCCGACAACAGTCAGCAAGCGCCATTGCTCAGCAACTCTGTACAGCAACGGGGCGACAAGTGTCGCGGTTTACTGTGGCCAGACGCCTTCACAAAGGGGGCCTATTCGTCCGTCGTCCTGAACGCTGCCTCCCATTGAAAGTTGGCCACCGACGCCACCGTTTACAGTGGTGCAGTGAGCACAAAAATTGGACAACTGATCAATGGAGTCGTGTCCTCTTTACGGATGAGAGTCGGTTTAGTACCAGAAGCGATTCTCAACGCGTTTTCATTTGGAGAGAGGTCGGGACCCGGTTTTATCCCAGTAACATCAAGGAAAGACACCGTAACGGTGGTCCTGGAGTTCTTGTCTGGGGAGGCATTATGCTGAACGGGCGAACTGAGCTCCACGTTTTAGACAGAGGGTCTGTAACCGGAGATCGCTATTGTGGGGAGGTACTCCTTCTCCATGTGCGTCAGTTCCGAGGTGCCATTGGCCCAGACTTCATTTTTATGGATGACAATGCACGGCCACATCGGACTCTTGCTATTGAGGAGCTACTGGAAAGGGAAGATATCACTCGAATGGATTGGCCAGCATACTCCCCAGATTTAAATCCCATCGAACATGTGTGGAATGGTTTGGGGAGACGCATTGAAGGACGCTTACATCCTCCGGAGAACATCCAACAACTCAAACAGATGCTGATTGAGGAATGGGCACTCCTACCGCAAGAAATGTTGCACCTGCTGTTTCTGAGTATGCTTAGACGGTGCGAAGCAACTATTGCAGTGAGGGGAGGGCATAACCCATATTAAGAAACATCTGCTTGTTGTTCTTCATCTTGGATAGACAATCATGAGTCACGATACCATGCGTTCAATAAAGCTTGTTTTTGTTTGATTCCATACCATATGCATTGTATTCCTTTTTAAGCGCCGATGCTTTCGTCATCCTTTACATACATAATACTCTCCCTCATTTCTCAATTTCATGTTTCTCAGATGATTTCTCGTGGAGTTATGGCAAAACCCCCACCTGTTGCTTAAGTTTTGCACACCAGTGTATATATATGTACCATAAAATCTCGAGTATAATACGCACTTTTAGTCCACAAAAATGAGGGTGCGTATTATACTTGCGCAGAAAAACACACACACGTAGTTTTAAACATTGGATAGACGAACGTACAGCAGCTGCAAGACATTAGGTATTCCTTTTAAACAAACGGAACTCACAGTTCGTATCACACACGCGTTCGTTTAATAACAGGTCCCTTGAAATAGTGATAGTTCCCGGTTGTTGCAAGTACAAAAAATATCATATTATTTTATTTATTTCCCTCAATTTTTCTTCAAGACGGTCCTATACGGCGGAAGAAAAATTATCAATTGTTAAACGTGAGATGGCGGCAAGAACGACGTATTATGGGAGTATGGGCAGCTGTCATCAAATGAGGATGATGATGGTGATATATATTACGACGGCACCAATACTTATGACTTGGACTGAACACCAACAGATGAGCTATATTCTGGTGAAAGTGATTAAGACTGAGAATTTGACAGTATTGATTATTTTGACTAAAAATTTAAGTTTTTCCTACTGAATTTAATGTTTTCGTTTATTTTTATTGCAAATTTTATTTCTGCTAATAAATATTTGTGCAATTTTTAAATGCAATATTGAAAAGTTATGGGTGAGTATTATAGTCGAATTTTAATTTTTTCCGAAAATTTCGCACAAAATCAAGCATGCGTATTATACGCATGTGCGTATTACAGTCGAGATTTTATAGTATATATTACCAATGCGCAGGCACTTGTCGTGAAGGCATTCGCCTATAATTCACCGCAGTTTTGCTGGTCATTTTATTATGGGGCCACCATATAACCGGACCAGCATTACCCCTTATTAAGGGACCACATTAACGAGGCATTTTAGTAGCGCTTCGCCGGAATTCGATCCGAGCACCCTCAGCACCGAAAGTCAGTGCGCTGTACCACAAGGCCACCACGACCTTTTTTAAAATATGCACTCTGTCACAACAAAATATATTCACCCAGAAGCCATCGAGCTACTATCACGAAACTTGGCAGGAATGTAGTCTGGTAAGAGATATGCAAAGGATTAAAATTTCGAGTCCAATGAGACAAGGGCAAGCGCACTATGCGCATATGAGATGTGCAGCTGGGAGAGTTTAAAAGCATGATTGCTCGTGCCATAGGGTTATTCAAACAAATCTGTCGACATGGATGGACGGTATTGTGACTAGAGATGCCTCTGAGACGTAGCCGGTGACAGTACGAACAATTGTCGGACTGCTACCTCGGTCGGAGCAATATGGTAGTTTCTCGGTGCTGGCAACAACGGATCACGGAAGGGATAATCTACCGTCGGGGAGGGTCAGGGCGTCCCAGGAACACAAATGCGCACGAGGATCGCGCAATCATAAGAGCGGCCACGTCCGCACCAACAACGTCGCTAGAATCGATTCGACGCCATTTACCACCTTCCAGACATCCGGTGGTATCAAGGGAAACCGTCGAAGACGAATGGTCGACGCAGGTATAAAGAGCCGACGTCCATTAAGACGCATACCACTGACCCCACATCATAAGCAATGTCCATTGGATTTTTGCCGACCTCGGGCAAGCTGGAGTGTGACCGACTGGGGGCGTGATCTTCAGCGATGAATCCCGATTCAGTCTTAATGCTGATGACCAGCGCATACGCGTGTGGAGGCGGTCAGGCCACCTGTCCGATCCGGCATTTGTTGTCGAGACGCATACGGCGATTACATAATGTGTGACAGTGTGAGGAGCGATTTGTTGGGACACACGATCACCTCTAGTCGTCCTTAAACGCACTTTGACGGCAAGCAGTTACGTGGACGAGATTTTAAAGCCAGTTGTACTGGATATGTTATCAAGTCACCTAGGTGCCCTTTATCAGCAAGACAACGCTCGTCCACATACTGCGCGACTCTCCCAACAACGTCTTCAAGGATATGACGTACTCCCATGTCCTACCAGGTCACCAGACCTCTCGCCAATAGAACACTTCTGGAACGTGCTTGGAAGGCAAATGCGGCCGTCCCGGTATACTGGGGAATTTACTGCCCAGTTGCAAAGATTATGGCATGATCTTCCGCAGGAGGTCATAGGTGACCTCATAGATTCGATGCCACACCGTGTTTTGGCTTGTATAGCTGCCAGAGGTGTATTTACTACTTACTGATTTGTAACCTTTTTCATGCCATATCTTCTTAATAAAACGGTCAGTTCTTCTGAATTTGGAATCATTTGCTTATCTCCTCATACACTACATACATATTAAGTTTCGTGATAGTAGCTCGTTTCCTTCTGGGTGCATATATTTTTTGTGACAGAGTGTATATTATTCAGTAGTTAGTTTGAATATCTTATCACATTATTTTCCCATTTCGTTAAATGACGTTGTTTTGATGAATTAAAATCTCGTTAACTTCAAGCTAATCTTCTAATAATATTTCAAAGGATTGTATAAAAAGATAGAAACTTTAAATTATTAATTTTTTAGACAATTATCTTATTATAAGATTCGATCTTTTCATTCCTCCAACATTTCACTATATGTAATCTGCTCTCTTTGTAATACGGTGAATGAAGCTCCTTAAAAAAATTATGTATTAAGATAATAAGTTCTTCATTCAAAACTTCAAACAGCTTGAAAAAGAGCGAAAAATACAATAATGTATGCAACATTTATATCATACTAAAACTAAAAGGTTCTCTTAATCTAAATCAGCGCAATAAAGCCAACTGGCAAGCTGAAATATTTTAAATACAGGGAGCAACTTATAAATGATGAGAAAAAAGAATAAATTATAGGTTTCAGGCTCGAGGTAACCTCGTGGTAGCTCGCTG
The DNA here is from genome assembly GCA_907164885.2 of Dolomedes plantarius. Lineage (NCBI taxonomy): Eukaryota > Metazoa > Arthropoda > Arachnida > Araneae > Dolomedidae > Dolomedes > Dolomedes plantarius. The sequence continues at coordinate 50,139,513 of OU015493.1, read as the reverse complement.
GCGTTCGTTTCTGAGGGTGCTCGGATCGAATCCCGACTAGTGTCATTAAATACCTTCATGTCTAGGTGGGATATGGGCACGTTAAATCCACAGAAAGATCCTCTATGAGGTTAGAGAGGGTGGAAGAGAGTACGATCCCCCCAGTTGTCACCCTTGGGGATGTTCGGTTAAAATTGAGGTGCCAATTAGCTAAGATGGACTACGATCCTTGTGGTGCAATGGAAACTGAAGCCGCATACTTCATCAACAACAGCAACAGAGGTTTCTATAAAACTAATTATCGATTTGACGAGTTTTAGGTAATTTTAATTACAGTGGTTTACTTATCACTAAATTTAGAATCTAATTGGAAATTTACTTCAAATTTCAATGCTCTGATATGTTCGCCGTGAAAAGGGTGTTTATTTTTTACGACAAAACTGCAAAAGCAACGTTAAATGGCTATTGTACCTCAATTTATTGTACATAAGCCAAGGAAAGTACTATAATTAATTCAGTGTTTTAAATCAGTCGAATAAACCGTAAATATTGCCTCCAAAATTATTCTTTATTACGACATTTCTCTATAGAAATACAGTAAATAATTAGACGGATAATTAGTTTTCATTTTTTAATTATGAATAACACGAACGAATTAATATATTTAAATACATAAACCCTAATTTCAGCGCAATGCCTTTGAAATAATTCATAGCGAGTAAATAGTAGTTAGAGACTTCTGTAATAAAGGCTCAAGTAATTACACTTAGCTTTGTAAATTATTAACTCTGAGTTTGTTTGTGCGTCATTTAATGCGCCGAAATTGATCCCAAAAGGAAAATTTTGAAGAAAAAAAAATATAGTATCCCAACAATATGTAGAGGTAAAATAAAACAAGTTTTCTGATAATAGAGGCATATATTATTGAGTTTTAGAAATGCTCATTTATTTTAAAGGTCTTTATTCTTCACTCAACTTAGACGAATGACGACTGGTTTATTTTAAAGTTCATACCTGCTACTTGGGAATTATAATCTTCAGATAAACATTGAAATTTTGATCAAAGATATTATTTCTCACTTATTTCTCTATTACCCTAAAAGTAAATATTGTGTTTGCTATCGTATTTCTCATTATATATATATATATATATATATATATATATATATACACAGGTGGTTATCAAAATAATGGAAACACCTATTATTAGCAGTGGTGTTTACGAATGTGCTTCGTATTCCTTACAAGACAAGTCTGTCCACCGATATTTTTTATATAATATAGTGTATGTATTATTTTACTGTCAGGTAGCAGTAATGAAGCTAATGGCATCGTCCTTTTGGGGGGAACAGCGTAAAATATCAAACCTTGCAGACCTTGCGAAAAGGGCAAATTGTTGTAGCGCGTTTACTTTGGAGTATCTGTTACTGTAACCCCTACGCTAATAGGTGTTTTTCGAGTTATGGTATCGAAAGTCATGATAGCATGCAGAGTGCACGGAAAAATATCATTTGCCAAACAGAATAGTGGATGAAAGGGAGAGCTGAGTGAAAGAGACGGACAAAATATTGAAGCGGATTGTGACATGAAGAAAGAAAACAACTGCAACTAAAATGACCGAAGAGCTCAATATGCATCTGCATGTTCCGATATCAACCATCAGAGGTAGAAGGGAACGTCACAAACAAAGCATTTAATAAAAAGTAGCTATTCCCAAACCACTCGTAATAGATTTCAATACAAAATATCGTCCACAATGTTGTCACGAGCTCAAATCCTGGTCGAGTAATATGTCGAAAAACGGAATTTGGTCAAACGAATCTTTGTTGACATCGTTCCTCGCCACAAGACGTGCTTATGTCTGGAGAACACCCACACAAGAGTAAGATTCTGGCTGTCTCATCTCAACTGTCAATCATGGAGATAGATGTATCAGGGTTTGGGATGTCATCTCATGGTTTTCTTCAGGCCCTATTATAATCCTAAAAGGGAGATTGAATGGGAAGGACTATGTCGAAATTTTAGCTCACTAGACCATCCTATTGTGCAAACATTGTTTCATGCAAGAGATGGCGTTCTCCAGGATGTTAATCCCCCTATACATACAGCTAAATCTATCAAATTTTGGTTTGAAGAGCATTAAAAAGAAGTCACATTTCGTTTCTTGCCCTGTAAAATCCTCCCCCGACTATATATCATCCAACCAATGTTATCTGTATAAGCGGATATAGCTAGGTATCGTTATCCACCATAGCATCTCTATAGGATGATGATTTCCCTTTCATGATTTTTCCCTGAAGAATGGTATAATATATTCTTAACCACTATTCATGACTTGAATAATCCAATTCCAAGGTGAATCAGGTGGTATTACATCACAAAGGTGATTCTGCGCCGTATTAATAAAAGTTTTCATGATATTTATTGGGGTTTCCATTATTTTGATAACCACCCGTATATATATATATATATATATATATATATATATATATATATATATATATATGTATGTATATGTGTGTGTGTGTGTAGATATATGAGTGTTTGTCTACATCATTCAGCATATTGTAAAGTACACGGTAAAATGTACTTATTCTTCTCCATGAAACTTAATAAAGACTGAATATTTACATTTTGAAAAATGGTCCCAAGATCACGGGGATTTAAAACAAGAAACCTTATGTAAAATAATTGCAAAGGTTTAATAAAGGCAAGCAGACAATTATCCACAACACAACTTGTAACTTGAGATATTTTGAAGGTGATTTCCCATAAGTAGGGATTATAAATAGCAGAATTGATTAAATTATGTATTCCATGCTCTTTGCCGAAAGTAAATGGTTTATTCGTATCAATATTCTGTCTTAAACAAATATACTCCGTTCAGATCTCCAGGGCTTTAAATAGGATTTTTTCTTGTGAATTAAGAAGAACACGAATGATAACAAAAAGAGAAGTTAAATATTTACCAAGGAAAGGATATTTTTTTCCTGAAAAAAATGTTATATTACTAATAATGGGGGTTACAAAAGTTATTAAACTTTGAATTCATGTTAGAAATAGCATGAACAGATTTAATTTAGCTAAAAGGGATGTTCGTATGTTTTGATACACAAAAAGTTTAAGGTACTAATTTTTCTTTTTGTTCAATCTCAATATTATTCAATTGAGGTTAAGTTTTTACTGATAACATTTTAAAATATAACGAGGATGTAGATCCCTTAAGCTGAATTTATGTTACTGCTTTTTTAGGGAGGGATTTTTCGTCAAATTTAACACAGTTTGAACTTTTTGTATTTTTAACGAAGACTAGCATGCGCCGCTGGGACATTACATACACGAGAATTTGAAGCAAATACATCAATGAATGGATTTTGACATCACATAAACTAATTCGTAGACATTTACCAATACATATTTAAGCCTAAAATCCTCCAGAACACATACACATGTTATATAATCAGAAATGAAGCCAAATCTGACATTCGAAAAGTAAAATATATGTAAATTATTTTAATATCCACACACCAACAAACACAATAATCTAAATATTAGAAACAATTTTTAATCCACTTACAAGATTTTGTGCGATAAAAATAATATATATATATACAGGGTGTCCAGCGAAGAAGTACCTGATTTCAAATTGAAAAATCTCGAGAACAAAGATCTGTAGAAGAATGCAACAAACGGTATTTTTATTGTGAAAGCTGTAAGAATTTTATACACTAATTTTCGAAATGGTTACAAAAGCTGCTAACAGAGGGCGCTGTTAGCAGCTTTTAGCAATAGAGCCGCAGGTATGGATTGAACTCGAAAATATTTTCCTTTAAAAACACCAATTAGCGTAGGGGTTGCACTAACAGATACTCCAATGTAAACGCTATCCAAAAATTTGCCCTTTTCGCAAGGTCTGCAAGGTTTGATATTTTACGATGTTTCCCCCAAAAGGACGATGCCCTTAGCTTCATTACTGCTACTTGACAGTATAATAATACATACACTATATTATATAAAAAATATCGTTGGAACCTGCAGTGCACGGGGGATGTACAGACTTGTCTTTTAAGGAATACGAAGCACATTCATAAACACCACTGCTAATGATAGGTGTTTCCATTATTTTGATAACCACCTGTATATATATATATATATATACATATATATATATATATATATATATATATATATATATATATGTGTGTGTGTGTGTGTGTGTGTGGTGCGCATGGCATGTTTATAATATGCAAAATTATAAACATGCCATGCGCACCACACTTTGCATTCGTTTTAAAAACGTGGGTTACCTGCCGTATTTCTTCTATTGTATCTGAGAAGCTCATCATGATTGGCTCAATGAAGGATCGCACACTGCTTTTGAAGCTGCTTTACAAGAACTGTGACTGTGCGGCTGTAGCTCCGAAGAAGTACCGGATAGTAAAGGGATTGGAAAAAGGTTATGGTCCGATGTCTGTAACCGATCTGGAGAAAATGGTTGAGAAATTCGAAGACACAGCTCACTTCAAGTGAGATCTGGCAGAGGGAGGAAACCAATTGCTTTGCGTCAGTAGAAAATGTGGCCGTGGCCACAGCATTGCAGGAAGAGACGAGCATGGTATGGGAACCTGCAGTGCACGGGGAATAGCCCGATCGTTAGATATGCCTGTGAGGCGGTGCATAGAATTTTACGAAACATCCTGCATTGCTATCCATTCAAAATTACCCATGTTCAGGAGTTGCTTCCTACAGACCTGCGTGTACGAAAACGCTTTGCTCTAAAGTGTCTTGCTCTCATGGAAGTGGACAATGAATGGCCATGGAACATTTTGGGGCAGAAGAAGCCCATTTCCTTCTCCAAAGGTATGTCAATACTCAGAATTGCAGAATATGGGTAACGGAATATCCATTCGGACATCAACCAGTACCTCTTCATTCTGCTATGGTAACTGTGTGGTACGGGTTTACAACATCGTTTATCGTAGGGCCATATCTGCATTATTTTCGAGGAGATAGGTCCTATGTTCCTGTTACCTGTATCGTCAATGGTGAACACCATGAGACTCTTTTGCACAACCACGTCAATCCAGCACTTCAACAGCGTGCATGTGTGGATAGCAAAATTAATATGCACGATGGCACTCCTCTACATATTGTCAATCCAGTGAAGCAGCTGCTCAACATGCATTTCGGAAATCATAGAGTTATCAGTGAGTTTTCCAATAGCCAGACAGTCAAGATCACCTGACCTTAATCCTTAGGATTTCTGGCTTAGGGGTTACCTGAAAAATATTGCATTCAGTGGTCCGATTGCCAACTTAGCTGAACTGAGGACAAGCATTGTGCAACACATCCACAACGTCACCACTGGTACAATCCGTTCTGTTGTGGAACATGCTGTTTCTCGGTTTTAACTTGTGGCAGAAAACGGTTGGCAGCATATTGAACATTTCTTGACCAAGTCTCACGACAATTAAAAGCCGATTTTTCCCATCCGATGTGGCAGCAACTTGTCGTGGTGGATGTGCTTTCCACTAAGTGTGCCACAACTGCTGAATGACTTGGAAATCATTTTTTCAGTAAAATAAAGCCGATACAGTCATGCACATTGAACATACAGTTGGTTTAACCTGCAACTCAAACAATAGCCGTCGCATTGGGATTCAAATGTCACTGGTAGCTGAACCTACACTGGTGTAAGAAATTTAGAGAATTTGCAGACTTGGTCGATTATCTCTAGAACTACTGTACCAAATTTAATAAAATTTGATATGTACACACATTGATACAATACAAAACAAATAACTATTCAATAATTGTAATACACACGCATGATCGTGCGTAACACTCGTTGGAGTCGGAAGGTATGAAACAGCGGTTGCAGAATATACAAAAAAATGGGTTAATAGATGGGTTAATAGGGGGTATGGTCCCCTATTACAGATATACAGGTCTCGCAACGTGATTTCATACTTTAAATAAGGCAGATTATCATTTCCTGTCGCAATTGGGTCCCACTCGTTCAGCAACGCTGTTTTCATTCCCTGGATGGTTCTCGGAGGGTGGTTGCGAGGTGCAATTGCCCTCCCCAGACCGTCCCAGACATGGTCTATAGGGTTAAGGTCTGGAGATCTAGCTGGCCAATCCATCCGGCGAATATCCTCACTCTCTAGAAATTGTTCGACCAGAATAGCTCTATGTGGCCTTGCGTTATCGTCCATGAAAATGAACTCAGGGCCAACTGCACCCCTGAAAAGGCGAACATAGGGCTCCAAGACCTCATCACTATACCTCACACCAGTCACAGTGCCTCTTTCAAAGACATGGAGAGGTGTGCGGCCATCCAACATGATGCCTTGCTCAGACCATTACACCTCCTCTGCCATAATGGTCGATTTCGCGGACATTGGAGAGTAGGTAGCAGATCCCTGATTCTCTCCATGTGAACGTACGGCGAGAATCGGTGTTTAGGTTGAACCGGGACTCATCAGTGAAGATAATGGTCGCCCATTTATCCATGATCTAATCTATATGCTCTCTGCACCATGATAAATGGATTCTCCTGTTCGTAGAAGTGAGCGGGAAGCAAACAGCAGGACTTCTTGCAAACAACCCTCTCTCATGAAGTCTTTTGGAAACAGTCACCCTTGATACACGCGTTCCTGTGGCTGCATACAAGTCACGAGAGAGCTGAGAAGCTGTAGCACTCCTGTTACGCCTCGCTATAATCGACAAATGGCGATCTTCTCTGGCCGTCGTGGCTCTTGGACGACCTTGCGCAGGCTTTCTCTTGATGGATCCGGTATCCTGGAACTGTTTCCATAAGTTACACACGACGCTGGGCTTTAAATTGAACTCTTTTGGACTTGAGATTGGCCTGCTTCTAGCCTCCCCAGAATTCGCTACCTCATTCCATCATCTAAACGTTGGTGGTTACTTATTTTTACGGTTACAATTTGAAATTAGCAAATTGCTGCAAAATAACACCAAGAAATTCGCCGAGGTGTGCTAGCGAACGAAATGAGTCTTAACTTACGCGCGCTTATAAATCCTGTTTCTCTACTGGCTCCACCTACACACACGTGTACGCTTTCGTATTTGACGTACAAGATTTGCATTTTTGTCTAGAAGCAGTGGTTTTACATTCAGTTCAGTTCTTTTCATGAAATTCGATAAAATATGGAAATTCTCTTAATTTATTTCACCGGTGTACTTACGTTATGACGTATAAAGCGCCATCTATTACTAAAATTTTGGACTATTTTTTTTCTTAAGCCATGCCCTTTCTCCGATCTTCGCATATATTCAGGTCAAAATTTGGGTAATTCTAACCAGTGGTTCTTTTTTACAGATTTTTGAAAGTTCAACTTTAATTATAATCACCCTATATATATATATATATAGGTAGTGAAATTGCTCTAGCTGACCACCTGTCTCGAAGGCCATTTTTTTCTTTAGAATCGATTCAAGACCCCTCCCCCCCCCTAAGAAGGGTCACTTCTTTTCAGAACCATTTCTTGCCGCCAAGGAGAAGTTACACTGTATATACATTTACAAATGTGTTTGCAAATATGCCAAATTTACATACTCAATTAATTTAAAATTTTTGTATGTTAGCTCGTTTGTAAAGTAATTTCAGTTTTAGATCATTCAGTATTCTTGAACATTATGTAAGCTTTATTGCGCACCTTTCTTAATGCGATTCACTCCTCTAGAAAAAAAATATGCATATAGTTTGCTTAATAATCCATGACATGAATATGAAATAAACTAAACAGATCTTGGTTCGTTACATCCGAATATTTCGATAAAATTACTTCGTAACGAGACAAACAATAGAAAATATCTACATGTTTCTCGATCAGAAAAATTTCTCGAAGTTTCATTTGCCACGCCAGCACACATCTCGTCTGGCAACATTTGCTTTTTCTTTAACTTCGGGCAGAAATGTTTCTTTTGCAAGGCTATCCTTCATTGCATTAACGTTAATTACTACAGAGGCTCACATCCGAACAAAGAATCGAAAAATGCTCTAAATTTTTACTTCTTATCAAAATTATCAGAGGTAGAAAACTTCTTTGATTAACAAAATGGAAAAGGGCTGAAAAAAATTATGGAAATTTCACATTTCTCTTGCAGATATTTCAAACTGTATTTGAGTCAGTATTAAAAAGACATTGGAGTTAATTAAAGATATGAAGAAATGGTTATGACGCAATTTTGCTATTCGGAAAATGAAATTTCAAAATAGTTCCCAACATTTTGTATTTCTGAACTTTGCTGTTGATGATAATTGTGGGAGAAGTTATTTTCTATCAATTAACTTCAGAAGAAGTCGAATTTTGCAGAAAATCAATTCAAATGTTATGCTGTCTTAAGAATAGCTTAAAGGAAACACATTAGGCGTTTAGATATTTTCAACTTGTACATAATTTTGTAACTTGAGTACAAGTTGAAAACAAAATATACCTATAGACTATAAAGGGTTTTAAAACTCAACTTAGAACCAGAGTCAGATTTTACTTACACTCAGATTGAACAGATACTCCCCTATTTACTATATAGTATTATTAATAACACTAATGAGGGTATAAAGCAAACATAATTTCCTCATCTTGTCTAATCTTTTAACTTAAACTTTGCTAGATTATATAAGTCCGCAAGATCATTACTGGAATGCTTTTGATTAAAACTCATATGGTTGATTTTCAATTTTCTAAATAAACTGTACCTAATCTTAGAGCCACACAAGGCAGCATTATATATACCGGGTGATCCAAACGTCAGGACGAACTTTAAAAATGAATAATTCGAAAACGAATGAAGAAAAAAAGATGCAGTTTGCACCAAACGGATGGAAATAAAGCCGGGTTTTGTGTGGCAACGAAAAAAAAATAGTTCTGTTGGCGACCAACAGATGGCGCTATAGTTTTTATTTCACCAAAAGATGATTTACAAATGAAAAATGTTTACAAGTTACAAGTCAGCTTAATTACAGTTAATTACAGTAAATGTGCTGTCCATCATTCAGAAGTACCGCTGTGAGACGAGTCACCACACCGTTCACAGCATTGAGTAGCATTTCTTGCGTTATGGCAGACATATTTTGGCGGATGGCATCTTTCAGTGCTGCTAGTGATGCCGGTTGGTCGCGGTACACTTTTGACTTCAAGAATCCCCACAGCCAAAAGTCACAGGGTGTCAGATCGAGAGATCTTGGAAGCCATGCGTGATTAAAGCATCGACTGATAATGCGATCCTCCCCAAATGTTGAGCGTAGCAGGCGTTGCACAGGCAGAGCAATATGAGGTGGTGCTCCATCCTGCATAAAGGTGACTGTTTGGAGTGCCTGTCGCGCTTTCAGTTAAGAAATAATGTTGTTCTGTAACAGTGCTGCATATCTCTGACCAGAGACAGAAACTGTTTTGAAACCCGTCTTTGAGACTTCCTCAAAAAAATGGACCAATTATGAAATCAGCAGTGAAGCCACACCAGACTGTCACTTTAGGCTGTTGCAAGGGTACCTCAACTAATGCATGTGGATTTTCTGTGGTCCACACTCGATAATTGTGGGTGTTAACAGTGCCAGATAGTGTGAATTGCGCTTCATCTGTCCAAAGCACAGTGTGAAGCCAGTCGTGCTGCTCTTCCATCTTATTGAATACTAAATTCAGAAAATCTTGGCGAGAGTCGAAATCAAGAGGTTTCAGTTCTTAATTATGTTGCAACTTGTAGGGATACCGTTTTAGGGTTATTCGCAGTGCTCTCCAGACACTTACGCACGACACTCCTGTCTGCCTCGAAAATTCTCGACCACTGTACTCCCCATGTGCAGAAACCGCCGACATGGATTGCACCATCTGATCCACTGTCGTGGCAACAGCAGCGCCTCCTGAGGGACGTCCACTTCTTGGACATGACGCCAAAGAACCTGTAGCTTCAAATTTCTTCATCATTTTGTTCAATGCAGAAGACACTATTGGTCCTTTGCTATCTCGCATACCCTTCATGTAGCGATATGCTCGCAAAGCCATAATGGCACTTTCCGAATTCTTATAATACAGTTTAACTAAGAGGGCTTTCTCAACTATGGACAGCATTTCGATGCATATAAGCTTCGACTACCATTACCTGCTGCAGTTACTCCTTTTTATATCGTTTGTTGCTTTGCATAATCTTATATCAGAAATCCGACAGCGCCATCTTTTGGTCGCCAACAGAACAATTTTTTTTCGTTGCCACACAAAACCCGGCTCCTTTTCCATCCGTTTGGTGCAAACCGCATCTCTTTTTCTTTATTCGTTTTCGAATTATTCATTTTTAAAGTTCGTCCTGACTTTTGAATCACCCGGTATATATATATATATATATATATATATATATATATATATATATATATATATATATATATATATATATACAGAGAGAGTTATGTATTAAAACAAGGGTATTCAATTAATCCAACTTTAATCTGCATTTAAAAAAATAGCAAATATTCAGTTTGAGATCGCTATTCCCATGTTGCTAGCAAAACTATTCGCTATGGATACATAGGTTGGCTTACTGCTTTGTTTGAAATAGAGGTTCACAGTTCACCAGGAACTTTTTTTTTGGCCTATTACATTGACGAAAGGAATAGGTTCTTCCGTATGTTTGCACTTCATTAGATCCTCACTTGCTGTATAAGGGGGCATATGCAATGACCTAGAAATTTCTGAGACTCGAAATCTGAATTTGGGCTTTCTTTGCTTAAATATAAATAAAATGTGAGTCCCTTACGCTACACTTATTAATATGAGATTCGCTTCCGCCTTTTGAAGTTTTTAAATATTCTTATTTATCAGAAAATGTTTTGCATAAAGGCACGGTAACGCAGTGATTCCCAACCGGTGTGCCGCGGCACTTTACGGTGCCGTAAGATCATCCAGGGGTGCTGTGTGATATTTTTGGGGATAAACAAAAAATTTTAGTACAACCCACTTAAAATAAATATGAAGTTATTGCTCACGCACTACAGATTGTGGCACACATCGATGCACTCATCCCTGAAGATGGATAAGCTATTATCCAGCACATACTGTTTGGCCTGATGTTAAACAATTATGTTCTAAACCTCCATCGCAAGTGTCACAGTCATAAAACTGAAGTGGGCTCAGCGATTTCCATTACAGTACTCTAGTGTAATATTGTACTGAATCCCATGGCTATTTTTGAAACTGTATTAATAGATTTTATTCTGATGTTTGCTATTAAAATCCTTCAATGAATGAATAAAGTCAGTAATGGTGTTAGAAATTATTTGAACTTAAACTTAACATGTTACTGATATATATTCCAATCTGATTTAATATTTATAATATGAAAAAATATTGAAAAAAACTAAAATTTTAACAAGGATGCCCAAGTTTCTAATCGCCTTCCAAAGGGTGCCGCAAACGTTAAAAGGTTGGGAATCCCTTCTGTAACGATTGAAGTTTTCTGTTGACATTTTCTTTGTTCTTTTTGTTTTATAACTTTTTCTTTGGGTGTGCAATATCGGTCATTCTGAGAAAGGAATTAAAATTATTCTTCTTAGGGTGTTCGTGTCTTTTTTGACCCATAACAAATTTATTTCGTATAGATTTATTACAATTTGGGGAATTTTTCAAAAATATATTGTGACTTTGTTTTTATAATCATAATAAATATTCAGCTATGTGAATTTTTTTTTTCATACGGTAGTTTCTTAACAGTAAAAATTGTAACACATAAGTCGTTCGGGTCATTTTTGACCCGTGTGGAATTTCAGAGCATAGCAGCAAGAGCACCGTGATTTTTAATATTAATATTCAATTATTTCTGTGACAAAGCTTTTAATGCTTTCATTCTTCTCCGTTATATATTTTTTTGTTTCCTTTTGGCACAAAAGAGGACACTAATAATACTGCACTGTCTTTAGCAGTTCCTAGTTTCTGTAACCGGTATTTGCTTCCTGCGCTTTTCTTTCCACTCTCGTAGAGTGTGTAAAAGGGGCGTTGTAAGGCGACGAATCTGACCAGTCGACGAGTCAGACGGCGACTCTGTTTAGCAATGATGGTAAAATCGAATGGAAATTTGAACCACAAGCTTCATGTGGTAGGCGTGAGGCAGAAAATGTTGTGAACATGACTCCAGGGCTCACGAGATACACCACGTCTAAAATTGAAGACGAATAATCTGCATTTGTTGTTTTTTCCTCCGGCAATTGTGAATATCATACTAAAAAATTGTAACGTCGAAGGACAAAAGGTGTTTGGTGACAGTTGGAAGAATTTGAATAACGTTGACTTGGAAGAATTTGAATAACGTTGACTTGGAAGAATTTATTGGCTTGTTGCTGCTGTCTGGGGTATATAAATCTCGTAATGCGTCTATAGAGAGTCTGTGAGATGCCACAATGGGCGGGATATCTTCAGGGCAACTAAGTCGTTAGAAAAATTCAAAATGAAATCAAAGATTCTTCGATTTGATGACAGGCAGACCCGATCAAGAAGACGGGTAACCGACAAATTTGCAGCCATAAGAGAACTTTGGGACAAGTGGGTGGAAATTTTGCCTATGTTGTATAACCCTGAAATGTACGTTACTGTGGATGAATAACTGGTAGCCTTCCGAGGAAAGTGCCCCTTCCACCAGTACATGCCCAGCAAATCAGCCAAGTACGGCATAAAATTTTGGGTACTTTGTGACAATTCTACAATTATGTCTGGAACATACAGCCGTAGAGCCAGTAAAGAGGCAAGTGCGTAGTACTCCAGAGTACTCTTCACCATCACAGAAAGATAGCAGATACAGACACAAAGAAATCTCAAATCATTCTAGATTATAGCAGAGCCAAAGGAGGAGTAGACTTAAGATAAACTAGCCTCCCACTATTCCTTTCGGAGAAAGAGCAACAGATGGCCCATCGTAGTTTTCTACAACATCATAGTCATTTTCGAGTTTAAAGCGTTCTTATTATTCATCAAGATCAACCCAGAAGGGAAGATGAACTCATTTCACAAAAGGAGAATCTTAATTGAGAAGCTTGGCATGACTTTGGTTACCCACCACATTGACGGAAGAAAACATCTGCCAAAAGCAAGGGCTGCCCGAGTATTGGCGATGAGCATTCGAAACTCAGAACAACCTGAATCCTAATCTGAAGAATCCAAAAATGTAGCAACGACTGGCAAAAGAGGAAGATGAAGCTTACGCACACAGACTGAAAACAAATGTCCTGTGAGGTGTTTCAAAGGTAGACAGTTTACTTGTAAGAAACATTACATTCAAGTGTGTAACAATTGTATATAAACGAAACAACTTAGAGGCTAACGAATTTACAAACTTTCTATGACTTTCCTTCATTGATTGTTCAAGCGTACAAAATTGTATTTTTGTATGTAAGCTAAATATTTCATAAATATTTCGTTAATGTGTAATTTTACTTCCGAAAATAAACCAATAATATACTCAGGTGAGAACTTTCTTGTTTTATGAAACGAGTGTAAAAAAATATATGTAATAAATGCGGGAAAATTCCGTGCTACATTGTATTGCATTTGAAAGTTTAGAGTGATTTTCAGGTGTGATAGATTGAATTACAGCATTTTCATTTTATAAATGCAGAATGGTTCATTAAATTTAAGTTTCCTTATGGTTTTGAAAACTTACCTGCAAAAATGTTAAATGATATACAAATACATAAAAATGTAGATAAAATGATAACTAAATAAATAATTAAATTACTAATATAAATAAAATGTGACTATAATACAACAACATTGAAAATTACGCTTTGGGTCATTTTTGACCCGAACACGTTAGGTGTATGCTGCATTACAACAGCGTAAGAAGGTCAAAAACTAAAGCTATTTTTTACCCTCACACAAACTCCTTAAATGTGCTCTTTAGAACGTCTTCTTCACTGTGTCGGTTCCAATTTTCTTCTTTAAGGGATTTTATTACGAGCTCGTAGTTTATTAGCGTACAATGCTTTCAGTGTGATCAGCCAAATTTCGGTGTGATCAGCTGGGCTTCTTGTGTATTCAAGGAAGATATCTTCTTGCATTGCTCGGAGTTTTAATTTTGTTCTTATTATACAAAGTTCATCTTTTTAAGTTTTGATTCCGATTATACTTCAGGGAATAATGTAATTCTGAACCTTATGATTGTTATAATAGTTCTTCAGGATGTGGTTTGTATAGCGATCAGAATTTCTTTTTTGGAAGCAAGCGCACATTAAATTCAGCGCGTTTGTGGGAATAGTGGTCCAACTCCACTTTTTAAAAAAAGTGGAGTAAGTCTCACTTTCATGTTCGTACAAGTCATTTCTATCTTATTTTTAAACTGTTACACCTCTAGCTTATTTCTGCTGCCAACAGAGGGCATTACAAATCAGACTTCCACAGTAATTTCTCAGCTCAAGGCCCTGTATCTCAAAATGAACAAGAATGGAGTTGGATCACTATTCAAATAAGGCCTTCATATCTAGTTGACTTTTAACTTGGCGAGTTTGGTGGCTAATTTTGGCACCAAAATGTAAAAGTAAGTGTTATCAAGAACTGATATCTTGAGAAGCGTGAAAAGACTTTGAAGTCATAAGTCTTCTTTCAAAAATAAATTTCCATAAAAGTCGTATTTGAGATAATACTACAAGTCTCACTTACCTATATAGCTTAATTATAAATTAAATTACATATTGTTATTTTTAAATTGATATACTAATATTAAACTAACTGCCTTTTTAGCTTAATTTTTTTAAAATTTCATTTGTACACATAAATTTTTAAATTTTTCGACAATTTAGTAAAAGCATATGCCTTTGTAAACAACTACGTGTTGTGTCTACATCTAGTATTCATAATTATCATTTAAAGAAAATTTGGTTGAAAGGAATTTTTAAAACCTAACTCGAAGTTCTTCATTCATTAATCTATTTATAATTGAAGTTTTAACTACAAGCCATTTTGCATAAAGAGAAAATCGTTTGGATATTTCGATCTCGAAATACATTAAACATGTAGGATTACATTCAAATCTTTCCAAGTTTTAATTATGATAGTTTGAATAGATGGAGATTTAAAATATTTTTAAGGAATACATGAGTGATGTTTAGTAACAGGCGAAAGAATCAAATTCTAACGTATAAGATATCAGATTTCAGCTAATGAATACAATATTTGATCAGACTTACACGCAAGAAGAGTATAAAATGGCAAAACTTGCATGTCTGCTTGAGCGTAGAAATTAATATAACTCTATCACTCAAACAAATTAATACTGGGGAACCGGATATACTTTTGCCTCAGACTTTGACAAGAGGTTATTAATTGAAGTGAGGGATTCTCGGCAATGATCAGCATTTCAAATACTAGCTTATTGAATGATTTTTTGATGAAAATCGCAAATGAATATTTTTGTTTTGGGAAAAAGTTATTAAACTACATATTGCTGTAGAATTGATACGGTTATTTTTATGAAACTCACTGGTAAGGGAGTGGGGGGGGGGGGGGAAGGGTCAAACATCAGAGCTATTGGGTCTGCATTGCCAAGTAAACCAAGTGTTAGTCGTCGGAACATTAGAACAACTTAGAATTCGGGATACGTAATTTTCGTATTTACGAAATTGATGCGAATAAATGCAAAATTTGCCGATATGAGCGAATAAATGCGAAAAATATTTCTTTACTACTTCTCGGGGAAAACTCGGTGATAAGCGTCTTTTTAAGGTCAATTAGGTAATAATAGTAATAATTTGTTAACATAATTGCTTATCTAATACCATCCATGGTGTTTAACTGAGAGATCTCACTCTCAAATTTGCCTATTACCTATTGCTAAAGACTTACGGAAGAGAATGTGGAGACTACTACAATGTTTGCTTTTAACTAAGAATTTTGACAATTACCTGACCAAGTAAAATTATGATTATTTTTAATATATATATACACTGGTGTAATAAATTAAGAGAATTTGCATATTTTATCGAATTTCATGAAAACAACTGAACTGAATGTAAAACCACTGCTTCTAGACAAAAATGCAAATTTTGTACGTCAAATACGTAAGCGTACACGTGTGTGTAGACGGAGCCAGTAGAGAAACAGGCTTTATAAGCGCGCGTAAGTTAAGACGCATTTCGTTCGCTAGCACATCTCGGCGAATTTCTTGGTGTTATTTTGCAGCAATCGGTTAATTTCAAATTGTAACAATAAAAATGAGTAACCACCAACGTTTAGATGATGGAATGAGATGACGAATTGTGGGGAGGCTAGAAGCAGACCAATGTCAAGTCCTAATTTTTAGAGAGTTTTTGAACTTTGCATGAATTTATGACTCACCCGGGATATATATATATATATATATATATATATATATATATATATATATATATATGTGTGTGTGTGTGTGTGTGTGTGTGCGCGCGCGTCCGTCCGTCCCTACACTATAAGAAGAATCACCATGCAAAATTTCAGCCCTTTAGTTCCAGTGGTTTGGTCTGTGCGTTGTATGTCAGTGAGTCAGTCAGTTACGGAACTGTTTTATATATATAGATAAAGTTTAAATAAAAAGATAAATTTGAGTTACATATTTCTTTCCAACCCTCCCCTATAAAATTTACTTCGCACTTTCGCTAAATAGAGTCACTGTGGATATGCACCGGTGGGTGGTAAAGAAACTTTGCCATCTACAAAGATTACAAAAGTGGGAAGTAGATATTAAAAGGTTGACGATCCCTGCTTTAGGAAATATAAAACTTTTTGCTTTAAATTGTTTCGTTCGCATTTTATTATCATTTTAAATTTGGGAGTCTATTCTGCGGCACCCTGTAGTTGCAGTCTAAATATTAATTTATATATATATATATATATATTTGAGTGCACAATATTTAAAATAAGTTTCAGTACCTAGAACAAATGATTTGATTTAAAAAACACTCTAGCTTCTGGTTTTGGGAATATTGCTTTAAAAATAGCAACGTAAGAAGTCATTCCGTGAAATATAACTTTTATTTTAAAAGGAATTCTATATTCTTATGCTGCCTTGAAACTATCTTATAAAATTCCTCCTTTGAATATTATAATGAAATTCCATTCTGTGTTTCAAACTTTATTTTATTTTAAGTAGGAAAAAAAATTCTCCGAGTCGAGAGCCTATCGAGAAAACTGATATTTCAATTACTGCAATCGTTGAGTAAACAAGACATCTCGGAATTTACAAGACATTAATATATTTTTTCCTTTCCCCCGACAGATGTGGGTCACATTTAAATAAATAAAATATTTTGACAACGAGGATTGATCGAAAGTTTTAAAATGTGGGTCATATTTCTTGTCATTTTTAACCATTGAGAGGTTTTGAACTCTGGAGCTGAACGTTTTAATATATTCTTGCAAGGATATGCATGCAAATGATCATCTGTGAAACTCTTACTTGAGAAGCAACGTTAATATTTTTCCCAGAAAAGTTGCTTCTTAATAATGCGAAAAAAAATCAATATCATTGCTTTATTTTCGTTAGTCGAAATATTATATGATGACATTTTATAAGCTGTTAGAATTTGGAACTTGGTTTTACAAATAAAAATAATAGTATAGAAAAAAAAAGATTATCTGTATCTTATTAATAATGTTATTTATTTTCGTTATCCGAAATATTTTAGTATGACTTATTATGAACTGATAGAATTTGGAGCTTTGTCTTACAGATCGAAAATAGTGTAGAAAAAGAAGATTCTCTATACCATATTAATGCTATTTATTTTCGTTTTCCGAAATATTTTATAATCACTTATTTAGTGCTGATAGGATTTGGGTCTTACAGATGGAAAATGGTGTAAAATAAGAAGATTCTCTATACCTTAATAATGTTATTTATTTTCGTTGTCCAAAATATTTTATAATGACTTATTATGTGCTGACAGAATTTGGGGCTTACAGATGGAAAATAGTGTAGAAAAAGAAGATTCTCTATACCTATTAATGTTATTTATTTTCGTTGTCCGAAATATTTTATAATGACTTATTATGAGCCGATAGAATTTGGGGCTTTGTCTTACAGATGGAAAATAGTGTAGAAAGAAGAAGATTCTCTATATCTTATTAATGTTATTTATTTTTGCTGTCCGAAATATTTTATAATGACTTATTATGAGCTGATAGAATTTGGGGTTTTACAGATGGAAAATAGTATAGAAAAGAGGATTCACTATACCTTATTAATGTTATTTATTTTCGTTATCCGAAATATTTTAGAATGACTTATTATGAGCTGACAGGATATGGGGCTTTGTCTTACAGATATTAATATTATTTATTTTTGTTATCCCAAATATTTTGTAATGACATATTATGAGCTGATAGAATTCGGGGCTTTGTCTTACAGAAGGAAAGTAGTATAGAAAAAGGAGGTTCTCTGTACCATATTAATTCTATTTATTTTCGTTATCCCAAATATTTTATGATGACTTATTATGAACTGATAAAATTTGGGGTTTGGACTTGGGGGTTTGGACTCAGATGAAAAATAATACAGAAAAGGATTCTCTGTACCTTATACAGAAAAATTATTTTTATTACAACCATTAACTCATTCAAGTGATAAAATACTCATTATCTGGTGTATCTGGTAAGAGCCATGCGTTTAAATAAACAATGATTTTTATAGTGCGTAAACCAGTGTTATACTTATGAGTCACTTTAAATTTAAATCAATTTTTATTCTTTATCTTAAGAAGTCTTGTGCATCGTTTGTGAGGAATTTAATGTTATTTGGAAAATACGTAGAGATTTCTCTCTAAATAGAAGTTTTCAATCTGATATGATACAGAGTGAGTTTTCAGAGAGCTTACAAAAAATTATAGTATCTAACGTTTAGAGTGACTTGAATGCTTAAACCACAGTCACAAATTTACAACTACCAAATGTTTACCCAGTACAATTTTGCTATGGTTTCAAACTCTTTTATTTGGCAAAGCGTAATAAAGGTCAATGTTAAAAAAAGCAAAGTTAGCTTTTAATAAATAAGTAATATTAAAAGTTTTACATGAAATCAAATCGTCTAATAATAGAGGGATTCTTTTTTTGAAAGTGTTAACGGTAATTTACTATTAGAATTTCATAAAAAGGGGGTTTCTGAGACATAATGCACTTTGAATTTTCTAAATTTCAAGACTAATCATGGTCAAAATTAAAGCAGAGTTAGAACGTGATTAATAAAAAAATTAGGATTTACATGAAATTATTGTACTTAATGGCTTTGTAATTTGAATTTTGTAACTTCTATATTTGTTTTAATTTTTAAAAAATGCTTTTTTGCAGAAGTAGAAAGTCTTACTTTGGAATTATCCTTAACGAATGAATGAAGCTCTTAAAAGCTAAAAATAGTACTGTTGGATCTTGATAAAGAGCGAGACAAGGAATTATATATAATATTTATCCATCTAATAGCTGTGTAACTCAAAACTATAACCGGTGATTCACTATTGCAATATTTAAGAGGATTAAAATAAGAGTTTTTACATAAAATTAAACAAGCGTATAGTTTTCAGACCACGTTTTGTCCATACCTGAACGGTAGGTATGACTTTGAAACTTTGAAATTTGTTTATAATAAACAATGTTCTAGTTGAAAACAGTACTGAAGTGCTTTGAGTATTTGTATGCACTTCTATTCGATTCACATCTCCATACAGAAATCACTCGTTGGCGTACAGAAATACTTCTGAAAACACCTTCAGATATATGCAAAAGTAAAACACATTAATTTAGGACATTTATCCAAGGCATCAAACACCCGAATATACATAATAGTGATCAATTTATACACAAGCAACGGTATGCTCTGCGGTGTACTGAAAACGTACTCATTCTATAAAAAAAAATAAAGATAGCGCTCATGCACGGAGTATCTTTCGCGTCGTACAACATACAGGGTGCGGCAGAATGAACTCCCAAAATTCTAAAGGTCACTAGTAAGGAAGGGATGGAGGTAGTGAGGCACGGCAAACAACGATTTTGTAAACACGATACAGAGGACATTTAGGACAAACTTCGAGCTCTATATGCTACTGATGCCATTCCTGATCGAAAAACAATCCAGCTGGCGCTCTTCTATAATTTTAAGAACGTATAAAATAAAGTTCGATGGACCACAGCTGTCTTTTCTGCTTTTTATTTAAAAGGACATTTCACATGTTATGTACATCACAAGACAGCTGAACATTTATTGAGTTGAAGCAATTGTGGGTGTCGAGATAAATATTAATTACCCACTTCTGGTTATTGCTGTTATCCTTACAGCGTCTAGTAGTCAACTGATGTTCTGCTCAGTCGGCTCAGGAATTGCGCATCGTGAATATTTTCACTTCTCTTCAGTAACGCACATGTGGCAACACGAGCAATGGGTTTCAAAAATGAGAGCAAATGGGTCTGCATTACCAAACAAACCAAGTAGTTGTCATCGGTCCGTTAAAATATCTGAAAATGTGCAACGAGTTCGTGAGTCCGCTATTCGCGTGGAAGTTGCCGCCATTCCCTCAGAGATGACCAACAAAGTGATAGAAATTTTTTGAAAATGGCTTCGGCAGTGCATCGGAAATATCGGGCGCAACCTGAGTGATGTTATTTTCAAAACCTAGTGGGGAAAAATTAGATAGTTAGTACTTTTCGAAAATATAAAGTTTTTTCATGTAAATTGTTTCGTTCGATTTTTATTACCCTTTAAAATGAGAGAGTCCATTCTGCCGCACCCTGTAGAATCGGCGTATCAAATGAGCCTGTTTGCTGTAGTATGATGCTTCCTCAGTATCTTTTTGGTGGATAGCTAGATGACACGAAAGTAAATATGCCTTTTTTTCACCATTATATCTATATTGGACTGCAGACATTCTTTGAGTTTGATGATAAGTCAACAGATAACAGTCGTATTTGCCTCAATAAGCTTTTATTAACCTTTAAAATGTGAGAGTCCATTCTGCCCCACCCTGTCGAAGCTGCGTATTAGATGAGCCTGTTTGCTCCAGTATGATTCTCCCTCAGTATCTTTTTGGTGGATAGCTAGATGACACGAAAGTAAATATGCCTTTATTTGCCACCATTATATCTATATTGGACTGCGGACATTCTTTGAGTTTGATGATTAGTTACAGATAACAGTCGTATGCACATCAATAGGCTTTTATTACCCTTTATAATGTGAGAGACCATTCTGCCCCACCCTATCGAAGCGACGTATTAGATGAGCCTGTTTACTGCAGTATGATTCTCCCTCAGTATCTTTTTGGTGGATAGCCAGATAACACTAAAGTAAATATGCCTTTCTTTTACACCATTATATTGTTGCGAATTTTACAATCTAGGGTAATCCCGCCAAATATGAGAGTTATTACCAAATTGGCGATGGATTTGGTGACTTATTTTGGTCGTCAAATGGTCGTCAACCTTCTAAAGACTTTCTGGAATGTTCCAGTTATTTCTATCTGGTGACCGATAGAGGGTGCTTTGGAAGTCTATAAATATACCTGAGATTGGAAGTCAGAATTCTTTTCTGCTGCGTATTGAATGTATTGAAAGTGTGTTAGGCGTGTATTGTACTGAAGACTCTGTTATCCCAACTTGTGTTTTTAGAGATTTCTGTTGTATAGAAGACAGTTTTTACGTGTTTTCTATTAGTATTTGTGTATGCGCCTGAAGAATTTACAGAATAATAAACTTTATTTTGTGTGCGCTTTCTGAAGAGATTTCTATTCATTCCTATCGAACCTAGAATACGAAACAATATTTATATTGGACTGTAGACATTATTTGAGTTTGATGATTAGTCAACAGATAGCAGTTGTTTGCACCTCAATAGGCTTATCTAATACTCAAAATAAAAAATAAAAATAAATTTAAAAAAGAAAAACCTCAACATAAGTGGAAGTACAAATATATTTCTAAGTACATGCAGTTTTATTCATTTATCTCTTTAATTCAAAAATTGGACAATTAGATAACGACTGAAAACACATGAATATGAAAAAGAGAAATTTTACACTATTCGAAACTGCCTTTATATTTACAAGTTGCGTTATTAATTTTTTCCTTTTGTTAAAGTAAAAAAAACATAGCTTAAGAAGTGTTTTATTAAACTTCTTATGTCATTTTAGAGACACCTTAAAAGTTGAATTGTATTTTATAGGGTCTAATATCCGCTGTGAGTTTATTCAAGTAGAATCTACGAAAAGTGTTAGGTTAAAATGAATTTTATGCGGAATGTGTAG
The DNA here is from genome assembly GCA_907164885.2 of Dolomedes plantarius. Lineage (NCBI taxonomy): Eukaryota > Metazoa > Arthropoda > Arachnida > Araneae > Dolomedidae > Dolomedes > Dolomedes plantarius. Next base: position 50,117,276 of record OU015493.1, on the reverse strand, counting down.
CAGTTCAACTAAAACGAAATTCACCATAATTATCTTTTATGTGTGATTCTGTGTGCATTACTTCTTTCCTCTTTCGGAAAAGCAAATAATTTTTTGTAATATTCGTAGAGATATTTTTGGAGGAGAATGTAAGGATACGTATTACTTATACAAAATTTTTCCATGACATTATTCCGATACCTTGAAAATAAAGATTTAAATATTCTCTTTATTCTAATTTCTGTAACTTTTGTAGAAAGGAGTAATAAATGTTTTTGTGAAATAGAAAAGAAGTTTTCTAATTTGTAGTTTTCTAAAATAGAAAACTATATTATGATATTTTTTTCGGAAATATAAATTTAACAGGTTAGAAAGACGGAACAGTATAATTTAATATTTTACTCACTCTTGTGAAATGTAACATGGAATTTTCTTTTGAGGGAAAAATGAAAAATTCTAAGCAATATCTTATCTTCTAAAATTAAAAATATAGATGTTTGTGCTGTTTATTTATTTAACTAAGATGTAACTAACAGACGTAAATTCCATTTATAGATATGTGGCGATGCTTATGCGGAAATGCAAATTTTAATGCACTATGCAAATTTGAAAACTAGATATGCCCATGGGACGTGTTCATTTCTAGCACATGAAAAGGAGCTGCCCGCACAGAAGAAGAGAGCTGCAGGGAATAGGACTTGCCTATGTTCCTGCCTTTTAACGTTGGGTGGTTTCGTTAACCTGTATTGTTAACGGATCCCAGTCATTTATTTATTGTGCAACGAAACTAGTGGGTTTAATGTTTGGCTATATTAAACTAATACTTATTCTATTGCCATTACTGCCCACCTGGATAAGTTAAACCGGCCACCTTTTAAAATACTTTAAATAGTACTTTAAACACTTTAATTTGCCTACAATTTTACTATTTTACTACTTCAATTTTACTACTTCGATTTTTCAGTTTTAACGCCCTAATTTGCCTTTAATGGCTCTTCAATTTGCCTTCGCAAGCCTTTCTCAATTATGAAAGACCCAGAGATCAGAACATTTTTATCTCGCGTTGTGTGTATCCACTTCAAAACTGCTTCATCCACATCTTCATAGACACATGTTTTTAAACGTTTTGAACAAGAATTTGATGAATCATAATCTTGTATCTTATCACGATTTTTTATAATGGTTGATAAGCTGTTTGGAGGAATACCAAATTGTAAAGCAATATCATTTATCTTAACGTCTTTATCCACCTCAAGAAGAATTAAATTTTTTTCTTTGATGCTCAAGCACTTTCGTTTTGACATTTTCCAGCTACAAGAACCGAAATAACTTGAGCAACACTGATCAACAATCTAGAAAACGGGAGAATAGTTCAAGGACATGGTAAAACCCTGTTAAGGTCATTGATAACCATAAAATGTGTAAAAAAATGAATATGTTTGAAATGTTCAGAAATATTTTGTGAAATATGGAGAAAAAATATCGGATCACAAGAAAAAGTTCGTTAAATAGAGAATGAACTTCGTTATTTGGAGGTTATTTTACGAAGAAATTTGCAAAATAGAGGTTCGACTGTATATACATATACATATACACACACACACACATATATATATATATATATACTAGCTGAAGTACCCGACGATGCCCGGGATTTTAAGAATGTTTGTTGTTAACCAAAATCAATTTAAAAATTAACACAGTATAAATAACATAAAAAATATATGTGAAATGTTATACACGTCTCAGAATTTCAGCCTTTCATCATTTTAATACTAAAATCTGAAAAGTAAAAATGTCAAATTCTCTAATGTTTGTTAATCAAAATTAATTTAAAACTAAGCACAGTATAAATAACATAGAAAAAAAACCTTGTGAAATCTATAAATATATAAATTTATAATAAACTCCTCAGAATTCAGCTAGAATTAGCCTTTCATCATTGGGGTAAAAAAAAGCTGCAATTACAGGTTCAGCAGAAATTTCCAATAGAACAATGATATGACTGCAGCGTTGCCTCTTAAAAAAATGAAGTGTTTGATTGAGGGCTGCAAACCATTCAACTCCTCTCCACATTTAACTCCTATAAACATCCTCTACATATTAAATTCCTTTTCTCTCCATAATAAACTCCTCAGAATTTTGGTATATTCAGCCTTTCATCATAGTACCACTAAAATCTGAAACATCCTCTCCAGAAATATGAATTTATTAATTTCAATAATTAAACACACACAAATATATAAATTACGCAAAAGTTTTTTAACCAACATTTGAATAATTCGTAAATGAAAAAGCATATGAAAATAAAGATAAGAACTTCCGGAATCGAAATTAATTACCCTTAATTTTTAATTAATAAAAAACCAACATAATATGAATAAAAACGATAGTTGCTTAAAACCATATGAAAATAAAGCTATCATAAAGATGATAATAATAAAAAAAGCATAAGAAAATAATGCTCGCGCATGAAGTTAACGTTACGATATAAAGATAGTAATTATAATATAAACCGCGTGCATAAAATATTTAGCTTTTCAAGCGAAATGAATTGATTTTTAGAAAAAAACTACTTTTAATTGAGAAATTAAAATACATTGCACAAAATTTTAATTTTACCAACTTTCCACCCTACAATTTACACCCTACTTCTTTTAAATAGGATGTAAATATAAAGTTTTAACAGCCAATTGAATGCCAGTTAAAAATAATGTGTGCGCATGAAGTTAACGTTACGATATAGAGATAGTAATAAAAATCTATATATATATAAAACAGTTCCGTAACTGACTAACTGACTGATTGACTGACTGACATACAAAGTACAGACCAAACCGTTGAACCTAAAGGACTGAAATTTTGCATGGCGATTCTTCTTATAATGTAGGGGTGCACTAAGAAAGATTTTTGAAAAATTCTTCTTAGATTTTTTTAAATTAAATTTTTAATCTGTTTTTGTAACTTTTTTTCAAGTTTGCATTTAAAATAATAATTTGAGGGTTGTAAAATTTATATCACAAAAAAGATCATAAAAATTCCTTTAAAATGAAATTCTTTTCGCATCTTTACCTCCATTTTCTAATTTTAGGTGAATTTTTAAAGATTAATTTTACAATTTAATTTATTAAACGCTGATCATGTGATTTCTTTATCTGGTACTTTAAATAAATTTATCGTCACATAACAACGAAATAGACACAAAAAAAATTAAAATAGTGGCGCCATCTACTGTATGCTTGTGAATCGAGAGTTGTTATTAATTAAAAATATTGGAAAGTTCTTGTGGATCTGTAAATATACATGTGGTCAGTGGCGCACCCAGGATTTTTTCTTGGGGGGGGCCGAGATGAATGGATAAAAATATTTATAATGCATGGGGGGGGCCGAGATGAACGAATAAAAATATTTATAATGCAAAATCAATATTTCTACTTCTTTGGGGGGGGGGCCAGGGCCCCCTGGGCCCCCCCTGGGTGCGCCACTGCATGTGGTAACAGTTTTAAAATTTATAAATTATCAACCTACACAGGTGATAATTTATCCGGCGTTGCCCAGGATTTTAAGAATGTTTGTTAACCAAAATCAATTTAAAAACTAAACACAGTATAAATATCATAGAATAAAAAGCATGTGAAATGTTATACACATGAATAAAAAGAAAACCCAACATAAAAAACCATAAATTTACAATAATTTCTTCAGAATTCAGCTAGATTTAGCGTTTCATCATTGGAGCAAAAAACCCTGAAAAGTAAAGCATAAAATATATACATTTATAATAAACCACTAAAAGCTGAAAAGGAAAAATGTCAAATTGTCTTTAGGAAAGGTAAAGCTGAAAAGTAAAAATGGCAAATTGTCGAATGTTTGTTAACCAAAATCAATTTAAAAACTAAATACAGTATAAATAACAGAAAAGATTTAGCCTTTATCATTGGAGCAAAAATTCCTGAAAAGTAAAACATAAAATACATAAATTTATAATAAACCTACCAAAATCCATTAAAAAAATAAACACAGTATATATAACATAGAAAAAAAAGTATACGAAATGTTATACACATTAATAATATGAAAAATAAAATAAAATAAAAATAATAATTTTTAAAAATAATAAAATAAAATAAAAATAATTTAAAAAAATAATAAATAAAAATAATAATAATAATAATTTAAAAAATAATAAAATAAAAGCTGAAAATACAGGTTTAGCAAAATCTGTACGATCCGTATTCGAACCCGCTTCGTGTAGTATAGTAAATGAACGCTCTTACCGAATGCGCCACAATAACATGCTAGTGTATTGTGTAAATAGGACAATATTTGTACTAAAATTACTGAAAAGTTGCTATGGGTTGGTGAATATACATGTATTTATGGAGTAAGAGGAGTTTTAAGTTAGAAATAAGTTAGCAGGATAGAAGCTTAGTCTTTAACTCTTCAATAGACACAAAGACATAAGCGAGGGGGGTTGCAGTAGCGATTAAAAATGATCTTGTGACACTTAGCGTGGTTGATTCGAATTTTCCATCGCGTGTGATAGTGTTAATATGCCGTTGGATCCGATTTATTTTAGAGTATAAAATCTGACTTGAAAGATTATTATTTTCATTTATTATTCTGGCTTAATATGTAACTTGAAACTTTTTGATTTTATTTATTTTTATCTTTTCGCTCGCTGTTCGCTTCAGCTAACCCTAACGTGGACGCCATATTCAGAGCGGTGATTCCACAAAGTGTAACAGCTTACAAATTGTTGGTTTCTTATTAATTAAAAATCAACGGTAATTAATTTCGATTTTTGAAGTTCTTCAGACCCTCGGCTGTTTTTAAAGACGCCTGTATGTAAAATTTCACGATCGTTGCTCCTAAACTGTGGATTTCTATACAATTACAGAGATACAAACATTCATTTTTATATATTAGATATATATATATATATATATATATATATATATATATATATATATACATACATATATATATATATATATATATATATATATATATATATATATATATATATATATATATATATACATATATATATATACAGAGGCTGTTCGCACATTTTTTAGACGATTTTGGTAAGCGGTAATAAAAAATCGCTTGCTGAAAAAGAAATAATTGCAATTGTACTATGTTTTTAAAAGTCAAAATTATCCTCTGTGGCTTGAAAGTTTTGTTTTTATTCAAAATGGCGTTTTTAACAAAGCAGTGGTTCGAAGGCTACATTTATGCTCTTTCCGAAGAGAAATATGCAGACTCCGTTATCCAAAAACGATGTGAGAGTCATGGTTTTGTGATATCTAAAGCGTCGACAGGTAATATCGTCAACAAGAAAGGAAAAAAAAAACGTCAAATTGGAGCCTCAAGTGGGACAAAAATTCCAAACATGTATCCAGGGAAAAAACGGACATCTTCGACTATTGCAAAGGTACGTTGTTTAATGTTAAAAGAAAATCCCCCTAGTCAAAGGACAGTTGCAGAATCATTAAAATGCTCGGTGTCCACTGTAAACAAAATGATAAACGTTGATTTAAATCTTAAGAAAGCGAAAAAACACAATGTGCATCGTCTTCTTCCAAATCATATCGCTGAACGCAGGACACGCTGCAGAATTCTATATGAGAAAAACTTATCAAAAGAAGAATGGAAAACAATTGTCACAATAGATGAATCATGGGTGTATTTAAATGATTGCAACAAAAAAAGAGCCATTTATTATCATAAAAGGGGAGAAAAAAATTTAAGTACATGGTTCAAAGAATCGAAAGAAAGTTTTTCTAAGGGATTCATGATTGTTGCTGGTGTTTCTTGTAATGGCAAGTTAAAAATAAAGAGAGTGCAAAAAAAATGTCAAGATTAACTCCAAATACTATCAGGAACATATTTTATTGCCAATTTTTCTGAATGAAATACCATCGCTTTACCCACAGTGCCATCAATCTGTGAGATTCCATCAGGACAAAGCTAGCAGCCACACATCAAAATCCACTGTAAATTTCCCAAAAGAAATGGAACAAAAAACAGGTATCAAGGCCATACCCTTCACTGATATCCCTACTGAATCTCCCGATGTATCACCTATGGATTTTTGTGCTTTCGGACTTTTAAAATATGCATTATCCAAACGTCGTCCCAAAACCCTTACAGGACTCTGGAAAGCTGTTCAGGAGGAATGGGATAGAATACCTCTTCTGACACTTCAAAAGGCATTATTATCCTGGAAATTGCGGTGTCGAAAGATAGTTCAGAATAAGGGATGTCAAATAGAACATTTAAAACACAAGAAATTTATGTAATTTAGTTTTGTGAATACAATATACATCGTCTAAAAAATGTGTGAACAGCCTCTGTATATATATATATATATATATATATATATATATATATATATATATATATATATATATATGTGTGTGTACAGTGGAATATCGATGTATTGTTTTTCAAGTGATCGACTGAAATGAATGATAATGCGGGAAAACGACAGATGCGGAAACATAACAAAGCAATATGATCGTTGGGACTGGATAAAATGAACGACACATACGGAAAAACGATGGATCCGAAAACGATCGATCGAGATTCCACTGTATATAGATATACATATATACATACACACACACACACACACACACACACACACACATATATATATATATATATAAATATAAAACCCAGATTAAATGCAAATGTTGAAACTAATTGATTTAAAATGTTCAAAAGAATTTTAAACCCTTAGACGCCATTTTAAAATATTCATTTTAATGCTGTTTATTTAAAGTACTCAAAAAAAGTTCAAAAACTTTGAAGGTGGTTTTTAAATGTGCCAAGAATGGAAAAGTTCTAAGGAGTATTGCGGTAATTTCTCTTCTGATTTATCATTCTTTCATGATATTAACATCACTGTTTGATGAATAGGCCTATTTTCTTAGAAATACTAGCTTTTCTTCCAATCCGTAGGAATTTTTATCAATATTGCAGAAGGGTATTGTTAAAGAGAGCGAGGCTCAGTTAACTGCATGTTTAGCTGTGAATAGTGTGAATATTTTGTTGGTTTTAAAAGTATTGTATGAAACAATTTTACAGCAGAGTTATAGTCTCTATATATAACTTTATGGTCTAAATATAACATTTACGGTCAAAATTTTTGTATTACTTATCCTTGCGTATGATTAGCCGACCGAAATGATGTTTTCTTTTACTATTTTGCTGTATTTTTAATCAACATATCAAACACTGAAATAAAGTTGAACGGTCGAGTTATAAAATACATTTTATAACTTCTGTGTGTCATTCGTAGCTTTTATGTTCTACAGTCACTGAATAAAAATATCGCTTCAGTGAAAGGGTAATATTTTATATATATTTTATATGGATGTATAATTCCAAATCAAACTAATGTACAGAGATGCAACTGAAAAACTGAATTAAAATGTACATATATTTTAATATGTACATATATAAAGCTTATAAAATATATCCCTATAGAAACTAATTAATTTATTTTTGGTTTTTAAAGTTTTTTAACCTCGTTTGTGTTATCGGACTAAAGGAAAAACAACCAGGATTAAAACTTGATTAGAATACATTCAATATACTTTTAGTTTTTTTAAATTTGTTTGATTTTACAAAAACGCTATTGATTTGCTTAAAAAATGTTGCAAGTACAACTTTTTTTGATGCAATGAAGGAATTTTTTTAATAAGATGCTTCCTACTCCCTAAAATCAAACTTTAAATTTATCGCAATAATGAGTACCTCTAGGATTAAAAAAAATTTGGAATAGAAAAAGGACAACTAAACTCGGCCATTGTCCAAGAAGATAGACATTAATCTGTATTTAACTCTCTGCGATATATATGCTGTGTTGTTCCATTCATTTGGGATCATCACTAATGAGCCATTTTTTTTCATGAAATTTGCTAGTTATTACGGTAAAAAAAAAATTTAATCGAGATAAAATTAAGCTAGTTTTCAGGAATATATTTTTCCTGTGAGGCAGAGATATCATTTCATTTAACATAAAATTACGTTCCTCCATAATTCAGACGCTTAAACCGTCTTTCCGTACCACGCAAGTTATAATTTTGGCAGCTTGCCAAACCCAGTCTGTATTGCTTGGACAAGCAGTAAACAGTTAAACAGAAAAGTACCAAAATGCGCCAAATTTTTGACATACATATATGTATATATATATATACACTGAAGTGCCACTGAATTAGGGATAGCAAAGCATATGCAAATTGTGTATCGCTGCGCATCATGTATGCGCAAGTGAGGGCGCTGTGGTAACTGCATATATAGCGCTTACTGTGGTTGTTTTGAATTAGTTGTTGGAATTGCCAGTATGGATAAACTGCCTGATTTAGACGCCTTCGATCGCGGACAAATCGTAGGTGCGCGACGCATGGGCCATTCAATTTCCGAAATCGTCAGACAGCTAGGAATTTCAAGGTCGACAGTGTCAAGAGTATACCAAGAATACATGGATGGTGGAAAAAACTAGCGATCGGGCAAACTGCAAAGGACAATTAGCATTGACAGTGCGTGGTGAGAGATGGCTCAGGCATATTGTACGTAGCCAGCGAAGCCAAACATTAGCTCAAATTACCACCCAGTTTAATGACGGTGCCAGTCGTACAGTCAGTAAACGGACTGTGCAACGCTCGCTTCACCGTATGGGTTTCGGGAGCCGTCGACCTACGAGAGTACCATTGCTCTATACTTTCCATCGGGCTGCACGTCTTGCCTGGGCAAGAAAGCACAGAGACTGGAGTGTAGAGGACTGGAAACGAGTAGCATGAAGTGATGAGTCTCGATTCCGACTACTTAACGCCAACGGGAGGCTGAGAATATGGCGTCAGGCTCATGAAGCCATGGATCCTGCATGTCTGGCTGGAACTGTACAAGGACATGGTGGCTCAATCATGGTCTGGGGTGCTTTTTCGTGGCACAGTTTGGGATCTTTGGTGCGTGTACCAACCTCCCTCAATGCAATTCGGTACGTAGAGTTGCTGGTTGATCACCTCCATCCGTTTATGCTATTCTGTTATCCGCACGGTAATGGAGTTTTCCAGCAAGACAACTGTACCTCTCACAAGTCCCGGTTGGCTACTGGCTGGTTGGATGAGCATTCCTCTGACTTCTCTGTCATGAATTGGCCACCTAGAAGCCCAGACTTAAATCCTATTGAGCACCTTTGGGATGTTTTGGAACAAGGCGTGAAAGGCCATCCCACAGCACGAAAGAACCTTACTGAATTATGGACAGCTTTAGCCAATATTTGGCAAGCCATTCCCGTGGATCGTTTCCAGAAACTTGTTGAATCTATGCCTCGTCGTGTGGCAGCCGTTATCAAGGCCAGAGGAGGCCCAACTCGTTACTAGGTAGGTATCCCTAATTCAGTGGCACTTCAGTGTATATATATATATATACGTAGTACATATATAGATACATATATACATAACACATACATACATATACACATACAAAAGAGGTAGGCAACGATACGTAATCCTATGTTAATAATCCGCGGTAGTTGCGTTAGAAGAGACTACCAGATTTTTTTTTTTTTTTGCTAATACCTCATTTGTTCTTGCTTTCGAATATGCCGCGTGCTGATTCAGATTGGTCTGTTAGTATCAGCACGTGATGTATTGCAGTTGGTCAATCAGAGCAAGCGTATGAAATTTTTTTACCAGATTGATTGATATATATAGATTGTGCATGCTTATTTGGAGTAGCACTACTTATTTTATTATATTGGCTCTCCGTTTTGTTTGAGACTGGTTATTTTTAGATGTTGCTGTGATACTGGTGGCCGCAGATGTTTGACGTAATTTATGTTAAGATGAAGTCTGCAAGGATCAGCTGTAACTGAAGTATTTTTTAATCCACAAAATATATCGAGGTCTGCCTGAATTATGATTTCCGATTAGTTTTAAATAAAAAAACCTATTTTTTTTAACTTCTTGCCTCAACTTTTCCTTCGATTAAACTCAGGTAACAGCCCTGTTATTTTTAAATATTTAATAATCCAAAGATTTAATATAGATAACAAGGTTATAGTTCAAGGCTATATCCAGCCAACAACATTCATAAAATTCCATTGGGATGCTACAATTTTAAAAATTCAACGTTGACTTCAGCTGGTCGAAGACTTGTTTGGTGTCAGATATTCAAAAACTGTAACTTAGCAAAAAAAAACCCGAAAGAGACTGGCAGTGAAAGAACTAAAAAGCATATTTTGGGGAACCGGAAAACTTTTTTTTTCGCTAGAAAGGATATCAAATCTCAACTGTCACAACAATTTGCACTACTTCCTCCTGTCATTTTTCACTACCTGATCCATCTCATCACCCTCTGATCTCCCTGTCTTAAAATTGTAAAGTTCACATTTAAATTGCTATTTAAAGGGAGTACCATTTTATTTTGGTGCATATTTTTGCATGGAATAAAACTTAATTAATTTCTTGTCAAATTCATATTACTCAGTTTATTATTTTATTGCCACAAGATATGAATTTCTTTCAAAAATATGATGTTTCTCTCAAAAATCAAGTATTTATACGTTTATTTAGGACTGAAATTATATACATGGGCAATTTCGCAATTGACGGTAATATATGTTTAGAATTCACAATTCTATTAATTTTAGAAATGAATAACATAACAACTCATTTAAGTTAAATTGACTTAAATTATTTTAGTTCTTGATCTTAGTCAAATGTTACATAACCAAATAAATACGTAGTCACGATATTTTAAAGGCTATAACAAATTTTAAGGTAACATATTTAATCTGCTTTAAAAAATAACATAGAGAATTTTCTTAGCATCTACAAGCCATTATATCATGAATCTTTAAAATTTTAACATAATCTGCAGCATTTAAAAATTTTATATATAAAGAATGAGAATGGGGAAAATATGTTTAACCATCATGTATAATATTGTCTGACATTTATTTCACTCTTTGAAATTAAATAGGATATGAATAATATACTCCTTTTGAAATGCTCACTTCATCTGAAAAGTTATTAAATATTTTGCTAAAATATCTCGGATCTTTCTTCAAAAATGTCATATTTATTTAAGCTAAGTTTGCTTAAAAATATCTTATGAGCCATGAAAAAATAAAAAATAAAAATTCTTAGGAGGAAGTCAGAAAATTTAATTGTGAGCTTTTGCTTTTGACCGTCAAAAAGGCGTGATTTAATATTTCAGATTTCAAAGTATGGGGGAAATATTTTCTTAAGATTTAAAGTTAAACGTTCCTTAACAAATTTTTTTTTCAAGTAAAGACTTTTAAAAAATAGAGCTAAAATGGCAGAAAAAAATTTCGTCTATTCAGAAAAGGGTAAATAATATTTCTGACGTCTTTGTAAAATATTTTTCATTTAGGGAGATTATCAAGAAAGTTTTACCTGGAAAACCATTTAGTCTTTGAAAATAGAATGGAACTTTGTGTTATGGAATGTTTCCAAGTGTCTTAAACTATTCAGAAAGCGACCGGTACCCAATACTCATAGACAAGGCAATTTGTTTTTCAGAATTCAGGGAAAAAAATTACAATGAAACTCAAATCCTCTTTAAATTAAGACGCATTTTTATAAAAATATATTCATTGATTATAAATTTAAACAACATATTTTAGTTTTCTCTTTTTGTAGATACCAACGTTTATATACAGTATGCCCACTAAACTCCCTTCCCACCCTCTTAACTTCGGAACGGCTACTGCTATATTCATAAAAGTGGTGTCTAGGTATAGTAAAGTAGCCATGCGCTACTGAATGAAACCACCTACCTCGCCGCCTGGTGGAAAACTGCGGAGTTAGCATTCCTATCTCGAAAACGGAACGAGATAGGGGAAAAAATGATTTACAAAGTTCCAGAAAATCATCAATTTAGTACGAAAAGATACCTTGTGGACATTAATGAGAAGACTACAACGGTTAAAACGCGCATTTGTTTTTTCGTGATTTCCTACACTGTGACGTGACAAAAGGAACTGAAAAAGAAAAAAAAACTAATTTTAACAATATACCTTTATTTGAGATGTTCAAACTTCTCACCGTCAGCTGCAATACACATTTGGATCCTCGTTTGAAACTCACGTTGCACACGTTGGAGCATAGAGCGTGACACGTTGGCACAAGCATCCGTAATGCGTCGTTTAAGGTCCTGCAATATTTGTGGAGGGGTCGCATACACCTGCTATTTCAGGTATCCTCACAGGAAGAAGTCCAGTAGAGTCAGATCAGGCGAACGTGGAGGCTACTCTTCGAAACCGCCATACCCAATTATTTGGTCCCCGAATTCTTTGACGAGGTACTGCTTCAATGGAGATCTCAGCTTTGGAATACTTAGCCATGACCACGAGCATCAACATACTACAACCCCAAGAAGATGTCTCTTTTATAGCTGTCTCAGGTGAACAGGCGTGACGTTTCTTATGTATTTGCATACTGCAAAAATTTCGAACACCAAGCGCAAGTTGCGTTGCGTTGATGCGACACTATTTTACAAGATCTACGTATTGTCTACTCTGTTTATAAAGACAATCAGTACAAGGATGAAACCCTCAAGGTTTGAACCGCGGTCTTTTTGATTGGGGATAAAAAGCGATATACCACTGTGGTCATAGCGGTGTCGTGTTTTGCCCGAAAGATAATCATTTCTCCTTTCGTTGAAGTCCCGTGACGTCACAGTGTAGGAAATCACGAAAAAACAAATGCGCGTTTTAACCATTCTATTCTTTGCATTAATGTCCACAAGGTATCTTTTCGTACTAAATCGATAATTTTCTACAACTTTATAAATCACTTTATTTGCCTATCTCGTTCCGTTTTCGAGATAGGAATGATAACTCCGCAGTTTTCCACCACGTGGCGCGGTAGGTGGTTTCCTTCAGTAGCGCATGGATACCTTACTATACCTAGATACCACTTTTATGAATATAGCAGCAGCCGTTCCGAAGTTAAGAGGGTGGGAAGGAACTTTAGTGGGCATACTGTATATGTGTGTGTAGAATCATTGTTTTTTCGATTTTGTGGCTATAACTTTTAATGCTTATGGGGTTTTGTCTTAAAATATGAGGGTTAATGGCTATTTATTAAGGATTTAAATATTTGGACAACGTCACCATTGGTAAATCTCATAATTTATTTCCCTACTTGAAATTTTCTTCAGGGTACAGAGATTGTCGTAACGTTTTGTATCGCCCTTTAAAGCTATTTTTTCTTATGGGATTTTTTTCCCTAACAGCTGCGCGTACCACATAAATGTGGATACTGCCCCTTGACTGTCCAGTTTTATTCAACGAAAACCTTCTTTATAGCTCTAAGAACGCACCCCGCTTTCTTATCAGTGAAATTCCTCGTGAGGGGGAGAAAGGGTTGAAATATTATGCTACAAGTTTTGCTACTTTTCGCCTCCCCGAGATACACATGCAAAATCGCTTCTCTTTGCTTCGCTTTGTCTTCGCAGTTTTTCTCGCCGCATGGCGAGCGGTCTTCGCCAGATTTGGTGGACTGCTGGACAGATGCAAAACTCATGAGCCACCTGCAAGAAGAGATCTCTCCCGACCCCGTTGGACGACAGACTCCAGAGAAGGGTTTACAGGATGCCTAAGATGAGGCGAGATAGTTGGACTTCGAAAGCGGTGCTGTTCGCCTGGGGACTCAAGACTAATCCACCGGTCTTCATAAGCGCAGATAATGCCAAACATCCTGCATTTTTGAGGCCTTAAGCCATTTTCTTAATATTCCCTCAAAATAAATATGTTCCATTGTTCATAATTTTTTGTCGTAGTTCCTCATTTATCGTTTATTGACATAATTTTTCTATTCCAGATGACGAATTCCCAATCACTATATAGTAATATGCCTGTTAACCCATTTTTAACGCCACAGAGATTATTCTCTGAATGCTATAAAATAGTATTTTCAGTTCTCTTTTTTGGAGCATATATTATAAGCACCAACATCGATGCTATTCCTGATTTCTAGGATTGGACTCCACAAACTAGACCTAGATGAAATGATCATGAACAGTTATGTAAAAAATACATCTTTTGGGCATGTACTGCAGTAGATTTAAACAGCATTAAAATATCTACTCCTGCTGCTCAGATAAATCCATGACGTCGTATATCCTTCGTCAGAGCAATACAATATCCCTTTTTCTACAATAAATGGTTAATGGTAGACGTTACTTGCACTCCCCAATTAAGTCTAATATTAAAATCTAATTTTTATGTGAATGAAGGGAAAGTAAGCAGTCACAATTTGCAGGGAGAATTAAATCCTAAACAAAATATTAGCTTTATCTAGAGTATGAGGATTTGGAAACAGACCGATACATAGTAATTCGGGTAAAATGCTTACAGAATATTGTCGGCTTATTCAGAGTAGCGATACTAAATATCCAGACATAAGTTAGTCTGGAACTTCCATCTTGTTTCCCAATCATATCGAAACACACTTCACGCAGTACCTTTTTTCTGAGTCAACATCAATTTACAAAATAATGATGTTGATACTAATTTTCCAATCTCGCTCGTATCCGATTATCATTCTCGGTTAGTTAATTCTTTTCATACACACATGCTAATATATAATTCGACGTTAAGGTCCTTCCAAACGAGCTATTTGTACGTAAGGTCTCCTGGAGGTATATTCGAATTTCAGTTTATGGAGAAGCATATTATTTCTAATTCCCCTCTCTTGTGAGCTTTAAAAACTGAATAAGCTATAACTTTGTTGTTAGTTCATTGCCAAAATTAACGCAAAAAATAGTCCTCATTGTTATGTTTTTGACTACTTTAAGAGTTTGAATTTTCGAATGCTCTAAGATGGAGCCCGACATAACATGTTTTTCCGGGTGATAGTTTCCTCGGCGCACCCCGTTTAAAACGGAACTGCTTAATATGCAATCCCATGCTCAACCCCTGAATTCTCTCTTTTTTTCTTTCTTATTTTTCCTTCTACACTATTTCTAGACACCACAACAACAACAACCTAAAAAGATTTAAAAATTTGTGTTTGTTTCCCCGCCTCCCCCCCCCCCCCCCTCGTAGATTAATTATGGCCGTGCAAAGTAAGATTTGGAATGCCGTTTCTTTTATGAATTGGAGAAAATAGTAAGCTGTTCTTAATTTTTTTGCGGAATATGGTTTAATAAAAAATCATTATGAATGTCCAAAGTGCGGATGCTATACGAAACTTACTGTATGTGATGACAAAAATTACGGTTATATGTGGATTTTTCGAAAGAAAGTGGTGAATAATCACCAAATTAAAATATTTATGCTCGAGGGTTCGTGGTTTCAGGAGACTAAAAACGGTACTTTTCCGTTAGACACTTGGCGCCAAATATAAATGTCCCCAAGTCGTCACCAATCAAATTTTAGAATGAGAAATGGTAAACGTGAAACATAATTATGGTCCCACATTCTCGCCAATACCTCGCTAAGCCATTTTTTACTTCAAAGGCTTCGCACGTTTCTGGGTTTGTTAGAATGGGAATTTTAAGCACTGCTCATTTTCCCTTCTTGGTTCTGCTTTCCGTGTTGCGGAAAAGACAACTATCTTAGGGGCGTATCGCAAGTTCAAATGAAAGCGTGGTACTACGGAATAGTAAAAAAAACTGGCTGCAGGCTCTATAAACCTCGTAGCCTGAGTTTGCCATGATTATTACCTCACGTGGATCGGTCTACTGCAATGAATCAACTGGTGAAATAATCAGTAAAACAAAACAGAGTATAGACTAGCTTTGGTTGCATAAATTTCATTGCCATATGTGAAAATAAACCACGTGGGAGAGCACAATTGACGGTTAACTGTCAAAAGGTTTTCAGAAAAAAATAAGCTACGAGGCAATAGGGCAGTGTCTCGCAGCAAGTCACATCTCTTGCAGATTTTACTTCTTGTTTGGTGAGGAGTGGCAAAACATTGCATAATTTAACATGGAGTTCAATGAGCATTATTACAGCTTGTAGAATAAAATGCTCTCAGATTAGGCAAAGTCTTTAGATACGGTATCTAAACAAAGGTATATCACTAAATTAAACATTCAGGTACAGCCCGGAAAGGTTTATCTATATCTATAAAGGAAGAAGTCCTGACTTATATATACACGTATCAACGCCCAGCAAAAACTATTGGAGATACAGATATCAAATTTTAGGAGCTTATTACTTTTGTGCTGAAGGCGTCATTTAAGAAGCGATTTTTCAAAATTCGCCCCCCAAGGGGGGGAGGGGGGCAAAACGTGTTTTTTACATATTCCTTCATATCTCATAGAAGAAAATTGATATCTATAAGATTCTTGCTTTAAAATGTAAGTAATATGAATACCTAAAAACCAATTTCAGGATTTTTCAAAATTTGGCCCCCAAGGGGGGGAGGGGGGGCTAAACGTGTTTTTACGTGTTTTATCACATTTTCCTTCATATCTCGAAGAAGAAAACAGATATCCATAAGATTCTTGCTTTAAAATGTAAGGAACATAAATACCTAAAAACCAATTTCAGGATTTTTCGAAATTCGGTCCCCATGGGGGGGGAGGGGGCAAAACGTATTTTCCCATATTCCCTCATATGTTAAAGAAGGAAATTGATATCCAAAAGATTCTTGCTTTAAAATGTAAGGAACTTGATTACCTAAAATCAGTTTCAGGATTTTTCAAAATTCGGCCCCCATGGGGGGGGGAGGGGGCAAAACGTGATTTTACGTGTTTTTCACATGAAACGGATATCCATAAGATTCTTACCTTAAAATAAAAGGAAGCCGAATACCTAAAAACCAATTTCAGGATTTTTCAAAATTCGGCCCCCAAGGGGGGGAGGGGGGCCAAACGTGTTTTTACGTGTTTTATCACATTTTCCTTCATATCTCGAAGAAGAAAACAGATATCCATAAGATTCTTGCTTTAAAATGTAAGGAACATAAATACCTAAAAACTAATTTTAGGATTTTTCGAAATTTGGCCCCCATGGGGGGGGGAGGGGGCAAAACGTATTTTCCCATACTCCCTCATATCTCAAAGAAGGAAATTGATATCCAAAAGATTCTTGCCTTAAAATGTAAGGAACTTGATTACCTAAAAACTAATTTCAGGATTTTTCAAAATTCGGCCCCCATGGGGGGGAGGGGGCAAAACGTATTTTTCCCATATTCCTTCATATCTGAAAGAAAAAAAACAGATATCCTTAAGATTCTTGATTTAAAATGTAAGGAACTTGATTACCTAAAATCAGTTTCAGGATTTTTCAAAATTCGGCCCCCATGGGGGGGGGGAGGGGGCAAAACGTGATTTTACGTGTTTTTCACATGAAACGGATATCCATAAGATTCTTACCTTAAAATAAAAGGAAGCCGAATACCTAAAAACCAATTTCAGGATTTTTCAAAATTCGGCCCCCAAGGGGGGGGAGGGGGGCCAAACGTGTTTTTACGTGTTTTATCACATTTTCCTTCATATCTCGAAGAAGAAAACAGATATCCATAAGATTCTTGCTTTAAAATGTAAGGAACATAAATACCTAAAAACTAATTTTAGGATTTTTCGAAATTTGGCCCCCATGGGGGGGGAGGGGGCAAAACGTATTTTCCCATACTCCCTCATATCTCAAAGAAGGAAATTGATATCCAAAAGATTCTTGCTTTAAAATGTAAGGAACTTGATTACCTAAAAACTAATTTCAGGATTTTTCAAAATTCGGCCCCCATGGGGGGGAGGGGGCAAAACGTATTTTTCCCATATTCCTTCATATCTGAAAGAAAAAAAACAGATATCCTTAAGATTCTTGATTTAAAATGTAAGGAACTTGATTACTTAAAAACCAATTTCAGGATTTTTCAAAATTCGGCCCCCCATGGGGGGGAGGGGGCAAAACGTATTTTTCCCATATTCCTTCATATCTGAAAGAAAAAAAACAGATATCCTTAAGATTCTTGATTTAAAATGTAAGGAACTTGATTACCTAAAAACCAATTTCTGGATTTTTCAAAATTCGGCCCCCCATGGGGGGGGGACGGGGCAAAACGTATTTTTCCCATATTCCCTCATATCTGAAAGAAAAAAAACAGATATCCTTAAGATTCTTGATTTAAAATGTAAGGAACTTGATTACCTAAAATCAGTTTCAGGATTTTTCAAAATACGCCCCCCAAGGGTGAAAGGGAGCAAAACGTGTTTTTTACATATTCCTTCATATGTAAAAAACCGGGTTAAATAATCCACCCATACCTAGCTTTACGGCCTAGATACATTCCGGAAAAGTTGGCCGTAAAGTGAAAAGCCGTATAACGAATCAATTATTTTGATACAAACTCATACAAATTTAATTGGATGTGTTCCAATTTTTTATAAATAATATAGTTTTTAGTTCAGAAAGCATTTTATTCTTTTTATTTCCTAGAAAAATGCTTACATAAAAATAAAAGTACAAAACAATGTAATAATTCAAAAAATAAAAAAAATCATATGCACATATGTATACATATAATGAAAACCATAAAATAAAATGTTTAAAAACTGTTTTAATGTGATGACGAACATTAACATGAAGAATCACTAAGCTATAATATGCTGCCAGTAAATAGTTGGTATTTGGCGCGATAGATGGTAGCACCTATTTCGAGCATTAATCCGAATAGTCATATCGATTACAAACTAATATATAATCGATTACAAACTAATATATAAGATCGAGTAATCATATCGAGTACAAAGTAATATAAAAGAAATTCTAAAGCAGTTTAATTTATTAATATGCGTATAAAAGAAATATATCCGTTTCCTACTTTGAGATATGAAGGTATATGGTAAAAACACGTTTCGCCTCCCCCCCTCCCCTCCCTCCCTTGGGTCCGAATTTTGAAAAATCCTGAAATTGATTTTAGGTAATCAAGTTCCTTACATTTTAAAGCAAGAATCTTATGGATATCAATTTCCTTCTTTGAGATATGAAGGAATATAGAAGATACAAAGTGTAAAATATTAACGGTATTACTATACGGTAACTGTGCTTACCATGTATAACTGTAACCTAGAGGTTAACTGCTAGACAGACATGTGATGTTGTCAGATTAAGTTAGTGTGGTTGATTTTCATGCGAGTTTTGTGATACTAGCAAAAGATAAGCTTTATTTGATTTTTAACTCTTTATCAGATTTACTTATATTTCTGAACCGTATTTAATTTTGATTTTTATA
The DNA here is from genome assembly GCA_907164885.2 of Dolomedes plantarius. Classification (NCBI taxonomy): domain Eukaryota; kingdom Metazoa; phylum Arthropoda; class Arachnida; order Araneae; family Dolomedidae; genus Dolomedes; species Dolomedes plantarius. The sequence goes on along the minus strand of OU015493.1, from coordinate 50,098,062 downwards.
TCTTCTAAAATGCAAGAATATTTATGCATAAATGGGGATTTTGTACTTCATAGTATTTTCCCAATCCCAGCAGATGGTGCATGTCTTTTTCGTTCTCTCTCTTTTGTCATGTATGGTACAGATATGATGTCTAGGGAAGTCCGGGAATTAATTGTGAGTCATGTGGTAGAGAATTGGGAGAGATTTGCTATAATGTCTAATGACATGAATGGGAATAATTATTCTAACTCTGCTGAATATTTTTCCGAAATGTCAATTCTCTCCACATATGGCAGTTCTTGCGAATTGTCAGCAGCAGGTGAACTGTTCAACTTTGTTTTTGAGGTGTACCTCAATGGTGAACTATGTCACAGTTTTGGTGCTGCTGGTAACCCAATAAGGAGGCTGCGTTTTACCTCTGCATGTGACCTCTCGAGTGGGCATTTCGATGCTTACTACCTGTCACAGGAAACACAAGCCATGCCATCTTTCCCTCAATCTACCTCACATGATGCATCACTTTCTAATACCAATCAAGCTACTAAAAGACGTCGCTCTAGATGTACTCATGTTCAAAGGAAGCAGCAACTTAAAGATGCAAGAAAGAAGTATGCAGAGAGGAATCCTGGGGTGAACAGGGCAGCTGTTGCACGGTACCATAAAGCTAAGCCTGAGGTGATCAAAGAAGCTGTTGCACGGTACCAGAAAGCTAAGCCTGAGGTTCACAGGGCAGCACAATGCCAATATGAAAAAAATAATCCTGGCAAACGAGTAGAAAGGCGAGTACTTCCATGGCAGGTAAAGGTTCTTTCAGGCTTGGCATATGAGCCTGTTATTGATTATGAAGCAGATAGCATGGTATCCCTTGGCACTATGAACCACAAGTGTCAGTACTGCAATGCCCTGAAGTGGGCAGACGAATCTCCAGGAATGTGTTGTAGTGCTGGCAAGGTAAACCTACCTGCATTTGATCCTCTTCCTGAGCCTCTCAATAGCCTGGTAATTGGCAACCATCCTGAGCACATCCACTTTATGGAGTGTGTTCGGCAGTATAATGGATGTTTCCAAATGACATCATTTGGAGCTAAACAGGTTGTAGAGGAAGGTTTCATGCCAACTTTCAAAATTCAGGGACAGGTGTATCACTTGATTGGAAGTCTACTTCCATCTTCTAAAGAAGCCCAATTTCTTCAAATCTATTTTGTGGGTGAGGATGAAAGGGAAGTACGCTTAAGGTGTAGTAACTTTCCTGGTGTAAAAGACGGATTGGTCAAGCAACTGCAAGAGATGCTAAATGACGTTAATAGCTACATAAAAGACCTTAAAACTACCCTGGATAAAGTGCCTCCAACCTGCAAGAAGTTTGCAGTTGTTATCCAGGCTGAAAAAAAGCCTGTCGATGCTCATGAAGGTCGCTTTAATGCACCAACAGCAAATGAGGTAGCTCTGGTGATGGTTGGCCAGCAGTTTCAGCAGCGAGATATCGTGCTCCAAAGCCACGATAACAAACTGCATCGCATCAGTGAGATCCACCGGTCATACGATGCTCTTCAATACCCACTTTTGTTCTGTCGTGGCGAGGATGGATACTCCATCAATCTGGCTCAGCACAATCCTAAGACCAAGTTGCCTATCAAGAAGACAATCTCTGCATTGAGTTTCTACTGCTATCGCATTATGGTCAGAAAAGGAGAGGACAACCACCTATTGTACTTCTGTTCCCTCTTCAGTCAATTTTTAGTAGATATGTATGCTAAAATAGAGACTGAAAGGTTAAACTATATCAGGTTTAACCAGGCAGAGCTGAGGGCAGACAACTACATTCACCTAAAAGATGCTGTAGGGGAGAAGGATGCTGATGCTGCTCAACTGGGTCGGAAGGTAGTGCTCCCATCATCTTTTACTGGAGGACCTCGCTACATGCATGAACGGACTCAAGATGCTATGACATATGTCCGTCACTATGGGCGTCCTGATCTGTTTATCACTTTCACCTGTAACCCCAAGTGGAAGGATATTACAGATGCATTGTTCCTCGGACAAAAGTCTCATGATCGGCATGACATCATAGCAAGGGTGTTCCACCTAAAAGTAAAAAAAAATGATGAATGTCTTGACCAAGGGCAGTCTGTTTGGAGCTGTACGTTGCTTCATGTTTTCTGTGGAGTGGCAAAAGCGGGGTTTGCCTCATGTTCACATCTTGCTGTGGCTAGAGCAACGCATATCCCCTGACATGACTGATAATGTCATCTGTGCCGAAATACCTAATCCTCAGCAAGACCCCCTTCTCTATGACATTGTCAAGGCCAACATGATTCATGGGCCTTGTGGCAGCCTGAAGTGCAATTCTCCTTGCATGAAAGGTGGCAGCTGCAGTAAAAGGTACCCCCGTCCACTTCTAAGTGACACCCAGACTGGTAATGATGGGTATCCACTATACCGAAGGCGATCTCCAAAAGATGGTGGGTTCACTGTAAAATGCAAGGGAATGCAGTTGGACAACAGCTGGGTTGTACCTTATAATCCTGTACTGTCACGTACTTTCAATGCTCACATCAATGTAGAGTATTGTAACTCTGTGAAATCAATAAAATACATTTGCAAGTACATTAACAAGGGCAGTGACCAGGCAGCTTTTGGTCTAGAGAATGAGGAGGATGAGGTGAAGGTCTACGAGAGTGGCCGGTACCTCAGCAGCTCTGAGGCAGTTTGGAGGATCTTGGCATTCCCAATTCATGAAAGGTACCCCGCAGTTCTTCACCTGGCTGTTCATCTCGAGAATGGTCAGCGTATGTACTTTACTTCTAAGAATCTGACTGAGAAGCTCAAAAACCCTCCTCAGACAACACTCTTAGCTTTCTTCGAACTATGCAAAATTGATGACTTTGCAAAATCCCTTCTTTATTGTGAGGTTCCTTCTTATTTTCTGTTTAGAAATAATAAGTTCACAAGAAGGAAGCGAGGTAAAGATGTTGATGGTTGGCCAGGAGTGAAGAAAGACTCTGCATTGGGAAGGGTTTATGCCATTCATCCTAAAAATGTTGAGTGCTATCATCTTCGCCTGTTGTTACATGAGGTTCGTGGCCCGACATGCTTCTCAGATTTGAAGACTGTCAATGGTGTCCTCCATCCTACATTCCAGTCTGCATGCATAGGACGCGGTTTGTTAGATGATGACAAGCAGTGGGACTCTACCTTGGAAGAAGCTGCCCTGTGTGATTCTTCTTTCAAGATGCGGGAGCTTTTCACGGTGATGCTGCTCCATTGTGAGCTCTCAGATCCCCTGAGTCTTTGGGAGAAGTACAAGGACAGTCTTTCAGAGGACATAACACGCCAAGTAGAAAGACAGTTACAAGGAAATGTACAGCATGTTATGGATGAAGTATACAACAGATACTTGGTGCTGATTGAAGATGCAGTATTGTCTCTGGGAGGACAAGATTTGACACAGTACTCTCTTCCTAGACCAAAAAGATCTGGTGATATCTTGGGGAACAGGGACTATATGAGGGAGACCAGCTATGACAAGAATGCTTTGGTACAAGTGGTTTCGAATAAAGAGAGTTTACTAACAATTGATCAGCTCTCTGTCTATCGTCAAGTTCTTGCCAGCATTCAGTCAAGTGTTGGCCATGTCTTTTTCCTAGATGCTCCAGGTGGTACTGGAAAGACTTTCCTCCTCAACTTGCTTCTTGCAAAGGTAAGGAGTGATTGTGGCATTGCCTTAGCTGTTGCATCCTCTGGCATTGCTGCTACATTGTTGGAAGGGGGTAAGACAGCCCACGCTACCTTCAAACTGCCCTTCAATCTCATCCATAGCGAAATTCCCATGTGTAACATTTCTAAGCAAAGTGATATGGCACAAGTGTTGCGGGACTGCAAGCTCATTGTCTGGGATGAGAGCACCATGGCACACAAGGGGGCTTTTGAGGCACTTAGCAGAACTCTTAAGGATATCCGAGACAATGATGGATTGATGGGGGGAGTCACTTTGTTGTTGGCTGGGGATTTCCGCCAGACTCTGCCAGTAGTGCCAAGGGGAACTAGGGCAGACCAGGTTAAAGCATGCATCAAAGCTTCATTTCTGTGGCCCTTCATCACAAAGTTATCTCTCAGGAAGAACATGAGAGTGCACTTGATGGGTGATGTCTCTGCTGGCCAATTCTCTGAACTATTACTGAAAATAGGAGATGGAGAATATCCAGAGTCTGAAGGGAAAATTACCATCCCTGCAGGTCTTGGCTCAGTTGTGACAACCCTAGCAGCCCTAACAGCCAGGATATATCCTGATATTGCCAATATCAAGGAGAAGTCCATGGACTGGTTAAGCGAACGTGCTATTTTGACTCCAAAGAATGATAGTGCTGATAACATTAATGAGAGTCTACTGAAGAGTTTTGAAGGTGCAGAAATGACATACAAGTCTGTTGACTCAGTCTTGCACATGGAGGATGCAGTCCATTATCCTGTGGAGTTTCTCAATACGCTTAACCCTCCTGGCCTCACAACCCATATGTTTCATCTCAAAGTGGGGGCTCCAGTTATGTTACTGCGCAACCTCAACCCTCCAAAACTCTGCAATGGTACCAGGCTGCAAATAACAGCCCTTCAAAGGAACGTCATTGAGGCTACAGTGTTCACCGGCTGTGCTCAGGGAGAATCAGTTTTAATACCCCGAATACCACTTATTCCATCAGATTATCCCTTTGAGTTTAAGAGACTGCAGTTCCCCATCAAGGTTTGCTTTGGTATGACTATCAACAAGTCCCAAGGACAATCGCTGAAGATGGCAGGGATTTACTTGAGGGAGGAATGCTTTTCACATGGCCAGTTTTATGTGGCCTGTTCCAGAGTCAGTTCACCAAGCAGCCTGGAAATATTAACACCTGAAGGTAAAACTACCAATGTTGTATACAAGGAAGTTCTAAAATGAAAACTAAAAAAAAAAGGGATAATGCGTATAATATTTTTTAAATTTACCTTTTTTTTTCTTTAAATGTAATCAGCTATGCTTTATAAATTGTTTAGAAATATGTTTTAATTTATTGTATTGTACTCAAAAGCAGCTTGAAAAAAAATTTTTATTTAATGGTAAAAAATACAAAAACTCAGTTGTTACGATAGATGAATTGTAGGAGACAATGTAATGTGAAATAGCATATTATAATTGTTTCTTAGTTAGCAAAGTGTAAAACTAATTTATTAGTAAGGTGTAGTGTACGAAATAATTCATTAGTAAAATGCACTGTACTGAATAACTGTATTGCATTGAATAACAATGGTTAATTGTATATTGCACAATGTAAAGTGAAAATAGTATGTTAGAACTGTATTTTAGTTAGCAAAGTGTAAATTTAAGCTATTAGTAGGGTGTACCGTACAAAACCGCATACTATTGAAATGTTGTACCGTATGAATTAATTTATTAGTAAAGTGTACTGTATTGAATAACTGTATTGTATTGAATAATAATTTTAGTTAGCAAAGTGTAAAATTAATTTATTAGTAAAGTGTACTGTATGAAATTGCGTACTATTGAAGTGTTGTACTGTATGAATTAATTTATTAGTAAGGTGTGCTGTATTGAACTGTAATGTATCGAATAATAAGAGTAAATTGTATACTGCAAAATGTATTGTGAAAATAGCATATTAAAATTGTATCTTATTTTGCTAAGTGTAAAAATAATTTATTAGTAAAGTGTAAATATATACATAAAACGTACTGAATCTGGTACAACAAACTGTACTGCAGGCATTAGTTAACTTATGAAATGCATTGCAATTATAAAATACTTGGTAAATGGCTAAATGTAAAAATATAAAGATAAAATATACATGTTATGTTGTTAGCGAAAGGAGTATAACTAATGTATTTAGTGGTTTGCATTCATGTAATGATGGTAATTTTGAATTTTTTGAATTTTTAAGTATACTGTATGAAATTGCATGCTATTGAAGTGTTGTACTGTATGAATTAATTTATTAGTAAGGTGTGCTGTATTGAACTGTAATGTATCGAATAATAAGGGTAAATTGTATACTGCAAAATGTATTGTGAAAATAGCATATTAAAATTGTATCTTATTTAGCTAAGTGTAAAAATAATTTATTAGTAAAGTGTAAATATATACATAAAACGTACTGAATCTGGTACAACAAACTGTACTGCAGGCATTAGTTAACTTATGAAATGCATTGCAATTATAAAATACTTGGTAAATGGCTAAATGTAAAAATATAAAGATAAAATATACATGTTATGTTGTTAGCGAAAGGAGTATAACTAATGTATTTAGTGGTTTGCATTCATGTAATGATGGTAATTTTGAATTTTTTGAATTTTTAAGTATACTGTATGAAATTGTATGCTATTGAAGTGTTGTACTGTATGAATTAATTTATTAGTAAGGTGTGCTGTATTGAACTGTAATGTATCGAATAATAAGGGTAAATTGTATACTGCAAAATGTATTGTGAAAATAGCATATTAAAATTGTATCTTATTTAGCTAAGTGTAAAAATAATTTATTAGTAAAGTGTAAATATATACATAAAACGTACTGAATCTGGTACAACAAACTGTACTGCAGGCATTAGTTAACTTATGAAATGCATTGCAATTATAAAATACTTGGTAAATGGCTAAATGTAAAAATATAAAGAAAAAATATACATGTTATGTTGTTAGCGAAAGGAGTATAACTAATGTATTTAGTGGTTTGCATTCATGTAATGATGGTAATTTTGAATTTTTTGAATTTTTAAGTATACTGTATGAAATTGCATGCTATTGAAGTGTTGTACTGTATGAATTAATTTATTAGTAAGGTGTGCTGTATTGAACTGTAATGTATCGAATAATAAGGGTAAATTGTATACTGCAAAATGTATTGTGAAAATAGCATATTAAAATTGTATCTTATTTAGCTAAGTGTAAAAATAATTTATTAGTAAAGTGTAAATATATACATAAAACGTATTGAATCTGGTACAACAAACTGTACTGCAACTGCAGGCATTAGTTAACTTATGAAATGCATTGAAATCATAAAATACTTGGTAAATGGCTAAATGTAAAAATATAAAGATAAAATATACATGTTATGTTGTTAGCGAAAAGAGTATAACTAATGTATTTAGTGGTTTGCATTCATGTAATGATGGTAATTTTTTAATTTTTAAGTATACTGTATGAAATTGCATGCTATTGAAGTGTTGTACTGTATGAATTAATTTATTAGTAAGGTGTGCTGTATTGAACTGTAATGTATCGAATAATAAGGGTAAATTGTATACTGCAAAATGTATTGTGATAATAGCATATTAAAATTGTATCTTATTTAGCTAAGTGTAAAAATAATTTATTAGTAAAGTGTAAATATATACATAAAACGTATTTAATCTGGTACAACAAACTGTACTGCAGACCTTAGTTAACTTATGAAATACATTGAAATTATAAAATACTTAGTAAATGGCTAAATGTAAATATATAAAGATAAAATATACATGTTATGTTGTTAGCGAAAGGAGTATAACTAATGTATTTAGTGGTTTGCATTCATGTAATGATGGTAATTTTGAAATTTTTTTATTTTTAAGTATACTGTATGAAATTGCATGCTATTGAAGTGTTGTACTGTATGAATTAATTTATTAGTAAGGTATGCTGTAACAAAATTGAGATTATTTTGACAAAATTGAGATTAACAAAATTGACAATATTTTGACATTTTTACTTTTCAGCTTTTAGTCGAACAATGATGAAATGCTGAATCTACCAAAATTCTGAGATGAGTGTAACATTTCATGTGCTTTTTTTTCTATGTTATTTATACTGTGTTTAGTTTTTAAATTGATTTTGATAACATACATACTTAAAATCCTGGGCAACGCCGGGTACTTCAGCTAGTTCAGTATATGACCCGTTTTTATTGACAGAGGAAGACTGGAGTTACGATACAAGACGCTGGCCTGAAGTAACTTATCCTGATATCTATACATATCTCAACATAATAATAATCATTCTCAATGAAAGAATGATTATATTCTCTTAAACCTTGCGAAATATGGAGAAAAATGTGTTAATATACCTGTTACATACAACTAATATGAGGAATTTTATAAATAAACTTAAATTATTTAACTCAAAATGAAGGTATCGTCGAAAAACACATGCAAACGCATAGAAATAGCTTCTGTTTTCTGCCACCCGATAATCACGTGATCTATAAGTAGACGAAAACTGACTTAGCCAGTGACGTTGCGACGTTTCGCCTTGTAAAAATAAAAGCGGAAATGACGAGTCACGATGTTTGGCGCAGTCCGCGGTAAAAGTTGCAATCCTTGGCGGACGAGCGCATATTTTGCGTGTTTGCGTGGCGCTCGGCTAACAGATAAGTATCCTTAAAACTAACGTACATGTGAATAAATCGAATGATGAGCGAAAGTATTAGGAATGATCTGGTTGTTTCAAATCAGATGATGTTCAACTGGAATATATTCTGAATGGGGGTTATCTTTTATGTAAAAAAGTTTGTTTAGAATGGATATTCGAATTTTAGTGGAAAGATTGAGAGAGTGGACAAACTAGCAGAAATTAATGAAGTTCGGGTAATGAAAATAAAATATAGGTAAGCTTGTGGGTGGCAAATTGATATTTGGTGGTAGAAAAAAATGTGTTAGTGAACAGGAGATGTAGTGGGGAATGTTATCCGAAAAAGGATTTATCCAGGTACCACGACTGAGTCAGACTGTTGGTCATCCTGAAATTATCTCTCGCACGAGGGCATAGTACATTTTACGTTCAATCACAGTATGACATTTAAGGACCTGGTAACAGGAGCCTATACATAATCCATTAAGGGGACATGGAGTTCCGTCAAAAGAATGTATTTAAATGGTGATCTCCAGGGCACCAATCACATATTCGGAGAATTCGACGGACACATCATTCGACCATATAAAGTGGTGCCAATACAAATTAGGTACCACCGCAAAATTGAGGTGTTTCTTTGAGGTCATTTGCCCTTTTTTCATACTCAAATTCAGAATAACAAGGAAATAGCGTAACTTTATATTTTTTTTATTCATGGGATGATAGGTAATTATGCAAATAAAGATCGCCTAGTTTTTATGATTTTGAATTTTTCCTTATTTTATTGTTACAGGGAATTAATCAGTTCCAACCTCTGTCACTCAATTTCGCCATCTTGCTTCCTCTTTCGGCCCGCTATCAATGTACGGGTAGCTTGATAGCTCATTCCCATTCTGGGTTTGATCTCAGCGTTTTTAATTTTCACTGCCCGTGAACCTAAGTGGCTCGTATTTGATTTTTGAGAATTTTAATTTTATTTACATTGACTATACTTATCTAATTTTAACAATTCTATTTTATTATTTTAACTTCTTTAATTAATTACTTAATTAATAGATTTATTAACTTAACTTTATTTTTCCCCACAAATAAAATCATATCTTTGGACCATGCGTGAAAAGCAACAGTTATTTCCTATACTCATACCGAGGGTAAAGTGCATTTCAGACCCTCTTTGGAACCTCACGAAAAGTTACTGTCTATGTTGATAGGTATTAAATTGAAAGGCAAATGTAACAACTCAACACGTGAAAAACCAAGAGCATATTGTTAAACGTATATATTAGTGTTTGCTGTTAAATGCATAGATTAGAAAAATCATATAAATAGAATTGCATACTAGAATTTCACTAAAAATCGCATACGAGTAGAATCCATTTTCTGTCCTTGGTTTTCCACGTGGTTGAAGCATTGCCGTTGTATGAAACCACCTTATTAAATTGTAGATGTCTATAGCTACAAAACCAAAATTATTTTCTAAAAAAATATATGGAAAAAGATTTTTGAAAACATTCGCATTGTTTTCAAAGATGCCCGAAATAGAATAAAAACTATTCATTCGCTTACATGTGAATTGAAAATTATTCGAGAGAAAATTTCTTTTTTTATAGCCCTGAGATTTAATATCTTCGACGTTAACTGTAGGGATGCGACATCGACAACAAAACATCGATGTTTTGAAACATCGAAAATCAATATTAAAACATCGATGCTAATAAAACATCACCGAAAAACTATCGATATTTTTAAACATTGATGATTTTGAACATCCATTTTTTTAAAACCGGTTTAGTAATCTCTAACATTAACGTTACTTCAGTTGGTCGTGTGGGGGGGGGGGGTGATTTAATTTTACTCTTTGATTGGGTTGACACAAATGACCAAAACTTGGTTGCTCGAGACAGCACATGTCACATAATTTCCATCATACATTTTATTACTTTTACCAGAAAATTGAGGAAGAAATTATTACTATAAAAACAATTAATAGGACCAAAGCCTTAAGAAAAAATCCGCAATGTTTTCTAATTTAAATTTGTTTAATGTGAAAAATTAATGTAAATATCAAGTCATTAATTTACAAGTTGCGGAATAATTTACTTCCAGGAGGCTTAAATAATTTTGTAAAATAAAATAAAATAAAATAATATAAAATTTTGAATTTCATGACTGTAACACAAGACAAAATAATTGGTTTCATATCAATAGAGAATACGGCAAAATCATTTAAAAGAATTTTTGAGTTGACATTTACTGAGTGTGAAAATTATGCTAGGTGGTTAATTTTTTTATAATGGTGCTTTTTCATTAAAAAACAATCATCGAACAACGTAAAACATTGAGCACAAAACATCTATGTTAAAAAAATAATCGGCTTCAATAAATCGATGTTTAGAACATCGATGTTTTTTATCGAAACATCGATGTTTTGAAAACATCGACATCTATGTCGCATCCCTAGTTAACTGATGTTCCAACCTAAACTCTTTGAACTGCATGTGTTGCTTCCACAAAGTGTAAATATTGCTCCATTACCCGGAACTCCCACACCTTCCGTACAAATTCATCTTTGGCAGCCAAAACTATGTTTCTCCTTTTATTTTCCGCTTTCTGTTGCGATAGATTTTTTCCCCCAATTTACAGCGTGTCCTAACACTCCAAAATCTCATTTTTATCCAAATTTGCTCGCTACACAACTAATGACAACAAAATACCGGAATTTTCTAACTGCATCCGCTTTGAAAGCTGCAGATTTCTTTCGCCCCTGACAGCTTAAAAGGTTCCCTCACTACAGATCCCTACCGCAGCAGAAGGAAGTCAATTGTTTTTGAGATAAAGAGCTCGTTAAAATCAAATCTATTATATTCTGGAAGAGAGAGAATAACTACCCTTTTATCTGGGCCTTTTGTTTGCAAACTTGTAAAAGAGGAGCTGCGTAAACAGATGGGTTTTGTCGCATCAGGATTTTTTCGGCGCCGAACAAGAGAGCTAACATGCGTTATAAAAGATTTTTAAAAGTTATCCAGTTTTATTTATATTGAAAGCAGTGAAGTTTTTAATCTGTTTAAACAGTTGTTGGGATGAATTTTTATCACCACGTTACGAGGATGATTAATCAGATTACAGGGGGCTTTAACGCGTTAACTCTCGCATTCGTCAAGTTACAGAATTGTAACTCTGGAGAAATTAGGTAGTTCTTTTTTTTCGACGAAAAGGGATAAAATTAGGTCGCTTAGTGAATCTAATGTCGATTAAATAAAAGCAGGTGAATTAGTTAAATTTTATTTTGCTTCAAAATGCTTTCCGGTGATTTGCATACTTTAACATAAATGATACATAAAAAATATTGTAAAAGATAAACGCCAGTTGTGTGTAAAGTGTGTCCCAATTAGAGTGCCGGAATTAGCTTTTGAATTAGTTTTGGAATAAGTTTTTGAACATATTATTGATTTGAAAAGTGATGACATTTTTATTTCATTGAATAGTACAAATGTTCCTATTATGTATGAAATAAAATGTCAGACAAATGACTCATTTTGACCATTATTTCGACCAAAAATTCCACGAAGTTTACGAACTGTGTCAGCAAATCTTTCTCCATTTTGAAAATGAGTTTTAACAATAATAATGCTTTGTTCTTTCGTGTGGCGTTCCATTATTTACTAATCGCAAGGATGACAGGTGAAACATAGGAAATTTTCAGAATAATGGTCAACTTGATAGAAAAAAAAATGGCGCAAAATTTAAATCCGGCGCTATGCAACGACGTTATGTTAAATTTTATCAAAAGATTGAAAGTTTGCAATGAGAGCCGTGGTGCGCATTATTCTGACAGTTTATTCCATACATAATCGGAACATTTGTACTTTGCAATGAAATAAAAATTTTAGCACTTTTCAAACGCTGTAAGATGGGGTTACTTTGTTACGGATTTTAAGTTTTTTCCTGTGCCAACCGATCAGTTTTGAAAGCAGCCCAAAACGAGCAATTGCAAAACATTGGTACCCCTTTCCTTATGTATTGCGATAACCCGGATCTTTAATGGCCATTGAGAAATTAAAGTTAAAATGTGTCACAAAGTTGCCCCGCCGAGTGCGGCTACTTTGTGACATCTGTGTTTTCGCCTAGAAATCCAAGAGGAAAAATTTCTTGACACAAAGTTAAACAGTAAAACGCTTATCAAAAGCTTGATACTCAATTATATATACATATTACAAATATTGGATAGCTTTATGTATACCTTTGACATCAAAGAGACCTCGGGTGCCCAGGGCAGCCATCAGTTCTTTGAGAGGATGAGGGAATTCGTGTTTCGGGACATTCTGCTCCGTCGGGTAGTTTTTTTAGATAGGCAATACTTCTTTCTCTCCAGTGCAGTGGTATTTTAGAGGACGGAAAAATGCAACATCGTGCGGCTGGAGGAGGTGGGTCGACTTTGTGGGTTATTTTAAGACAGTGTCAATGTGTCACAAAGTAACACCGTCACCTTTCGATATTAAAGTTATGTTCTCATATGTCTCGGAGATATCACTACACAAAAGTTATATTGCTCCACAGTCTAACCAACATATTGAGAATAAAAAAAAATTACTAATTGAATATAAAAAAGAGAATATAAAAAATTTATATTAATTATTTGAGAATATAAAAAATAATAATTCCTACCTGTGGTAGTTGGTTGTATAAGGCCTGTATAAGGTTGTATAAGGTTGTATAAGGTTGTATATTGCCTTCAGCACACAAAGTTTCCGAAGTTTGAGTCAATAGCTTGACAACAGGTTTGAACAATACACTGGCCAGCGAAGACAAACGTCACGCAGAAGTCGGACACTGACCACTGGGTGTCTCTGTACGTTGGACAAGATGTTGGCGCTGTTCTTTGCCTTCTCGGTATCACGGGCGCGGCCCAAGATTCGAATTACGAAAAAATTACTATGTGTCACAAACTTACCCCTGCAGTCAGTCACAAAGTATCTTATGGTAAATAATGGGTTTAATTCAAAAACTAAATCCAGTGTTCTTTTTGGGACACCCTATAGTTTTACATCACTTCAATGAGAATAAAAGTTATACAAAATAAAACAAAAATTAAAATAAATATTCCTTTCTTACTAATTCAATAATTTAATGATTCTTCTTGAATTACGTTATTATCCAACGCAATCAAATGTCTTTCAAACACCCTGAACGTGACATCCATAGGTGACAATTTCGTCATTAATGCTTGGACACGCACCCATTATACACATAAATATAATCGATAAAAATTTTCGACAGGGCTATTTTACAAAAATATAATTTGTCAATGTATTCAACATGTATGTATTCCTGCTCACTTACACGTGCGCACGAATACATATGCACATATACATTTGCGCACAGAAACATGCATAAACCAACATACACACACACACACGTATTAGTGAATGAATGAATTTGAAAAGAGGGGGAGAAGGGGGGGGGTTCCCAAGCTAACAGGTTTTAATGAAAGGTTGTTGGATATCCTTTTCTACTGTTTTAATTATTACCTTACCGTAAAGATGCTCACCATTAAGTTCTGGTCAACTGCTGCTAAATAATATTTGTTGTTAAAAAATTAAATACGACATCGTTTGAAATCACCTTTTTGAATAGTGACGAACTTAGCGTGCAATCTGCACTTCAACTCATCAGAAAGAGGGTCGCTAGGTTTAAGAATGCGGCTCTGGTCAGACCAGATTAGCTCTAGTTTTGATCGTGATCTGCTTTTTCGTTTGAAATTTCAAAGACTAGCATTAGAAAATGCCCCATGACTGGTTTCCGACTAAACGGCATAATCTTTATTTTTCAAGCAGAATCGTCTTAGATACCACTATCTTGTGCTGACGAATCAGATAACAATCTTCAATTAGCACACCATTTGCGATTCAACGTTGGAAGCAATCGCAGCGATTCTTCATTGGCCTGAAGAAGATCTGCAGCTAGTGGTTATTAACATTATATTAAAATTTTTAAAATGTGGTCACATACAAAATTGCTTAGAGAGTCCAGAAACTCCTTTTTTTATCGAGAAATATAGTTTAAGCATTATTTCCATAGCATAATTGCACTTAACGAACACCACATTTGCCAGCATCGCAATGACTTAAAATCTTTCCTATAATCCGCCAACATATTAACCCGAAACCATTGAGCGATAATAATTGAAGAACCATTGCTTCACATGTCTCCAAATTTGTCACGTAAGATTAGATAACATTTGTTTCATGAACCACTCAATATGCCGTTTCGAAACTCTTCATCTGTTCTTTATTGACACAGAAATCAATATCGCAGTTGCATGGTATTAAAAAAGAGCAATGTTCGACTAAACAATTTAATTTTCTTTGCATGTGTGTGTATGTGTGTGTGTGGGGGGGGTTCTTTTGATAAGTGCGTGCAAAAATAATGAAAATGCCTTTTTAATTTTTTTCCTAGATAATCACCCATACATAGATTGATAAATTTTGTCCAAGAATTTTCAAGCTTTTTAACCCCCCCCCCCCTCCGTAAAGTAAGACTTGTCCAACTCTGCAATTTAAGAGTTTTATTTTTCTGATCAGTTTGGAATTTGAAGCAAATTTCTAGTCCAAATAGCTTTTTTTTCTCATTTGGGACCAATCTGCAGTCAGAGGGAGCCAAATCTTTAGAATATTGTGGGTGGGGAACAATTAAGTAGCGTCGTTCTAAAGGTGGCTACTTACTTGTAACAAAACGTTGTAATGCAATGTAATGTAATAAAACACGAACATTTGGCAGTCAGTTCCTGAAGGCGAGCGGCAAGCCAAGCAATTGTGCTACACCCAACTGTCTTTTTTTTTAGCGAATCTCTTTGATAGTTGCATTTCGACTCAGTGCATGTTATGCTGAAATGACTGAAGTGGAACACCTTTTGAGCCGAGCTTTCGCGAAGAAACCTGGGTACACTTGTAATGTAATGTTCGCACGAACATTAGATTACAACATTATGTTACAAGCCTGTCGACGTTTTAACAGTTTTGCCTCAGCAACCGGACATGAACGAGCCTAAACATTGTCAGTAGGGAAGTGAATTTTAAAGTGATTTTTTTGGTTTATTTCACTATTTAAGTGATCCAGAATACATGTAGAGTAATTTCTGGTGCTTCTTTAGCCCTTTTCCTTGTAGTCAATAAACATACCAAAGATGTCCAAAAACTATTAGCCATAACCTTTCCATCTGGTGGAACCGTTTTCGCTCTCCTTCATGGAGGTTCACCTGCTTCAAACCAATTTTCTGACTGGTTGTTTCTCGCTGGTAAAGATGTATCCATGTTTCATAACTGTTACGAAAATGCGCAAAAACTATACGGAAACCCCGAATTGTGCTTCGAAGTTTTCACTCACTTCCGTTTTTCATCGACATATATATTATATACATATATGTGTGTATGTATGCATATAATTTTTTTTTCAAATATGGCACCAGGGCGAAACCGCTTGTGTTGATTATTTTAGCTTTGTCATCGCTTTACCTACGGCTGACGAGCCCAGTGGAGGTAGGAGAATTTTTTTGTTTCAGTATCTACTTATGTTTGTTTGGAGGATGTTAATTCACCTATGTTTTTGAGGGGTGTTGATTCACTGTGAACTTCTTTTTGGGCTTTAACTCACCTAATACTGAAATGCTAGACAACAAACATACTGTTATAAGGAGCGTAAATATTATCAAATATTGTATCTCTCTCTCTCTCTCTCTCTCTCTCTCTCTCTCTCTATATATATATATATATATATATATATATATATATATATATATATATATATATATATATATATATATGCAGAGAATTCAACTTACTTATTCATGGTTTGTCGTCTAGATTTTCTCGGAACGTTAGTTTCCTCTGCACTTTAGAAATCAGACAACGAATAAAACCAAACAAATAAAATCCGTCTCTGAAGAAATAATAAAAAAATTAGATAAAAGGCCCACTAATGAGATTTTAGAAATAAAAATCTGAAACACTTATACATGTTGTTTCAGACGAAAAACTGCCTTAAAAATACGAAGCAAAAATATTTACATTTTAAAGGAAAAAAATTTAATTTTTAAAAAAGTTTAAAATGTTTTTATAAGATTCTAAAATAATTTCCTCGCTAGTATCTTCTAAAAATAAATAAATTTCTCTTATGAAAGAATTTGAATTTTTTTTAATTTCTTCTTGAATATTTTCGAGAGCACTCAACCTCCCCCCGTCTGTACGTGAGTAGAATATTGGAGAGTTTCAAAAGTTAAGGTCATAAATGAGCTACAAACAGCCTTATAGAAAGGGTACTATGGTCGCAAAT
Organism: Dolomedes plantarius; assembly: GCA_907164885.2. Lineage (NCBI taxonomy): Eukaryota > Metazoa > Arthropoda > Arachnida > Araneae > Dolomedidae > Dolomedes > Dolomedes plantarius. The sequence continues at coordinate 50,081,376 of OU015493.1, read as the reverse complement.
AAAATAATAAAACAAAAACGACAAAAGGAAAACTGTAAATAAAGCCATGCTTTATTTCTATTTTAGAAAAATCTTTCCAATAATTATAGATGACACGTTTTAAACATGAAATTGAATACCTTATATATTATAATTTAAACTTATAGTATTTTTTCCCAAATATTTTATATTTGGAGCTATCTAAGGTCATATCTCCGTTGCCCGTATTTTCTAGATTTTATACTATCCCATTCAATGCAATAATTTCAGCTCAGCCCAGCTCAATAAATAAATAAATAAATAAATAAATATAGATATACACACTCATGGACAAAAAAATTAGCGTACCAAGAAGGAGTCATCAAAATGAAACGAAATTTTACATACGTAATGACTACTTTGATATAAGTAAATGATAAGAAAATCAAAGACAAAGGATAATTTATTTCAGAGAAAAAGGCAAAAGAACGGAGGAGTGAATACTCCGTTGGACCCACTCTAGCGCGAATGCACGATGAGATACGATCGGGCATTGAGTCATACAAGTTCTGTATGATGTCTTGAGACATTTCGTTCCATATTTGCTGTAACCTTGCCTCTAGTTCTTTCAAACTCGTGGGATGCCCAACTCGTCGTCCCAAATGATCCAAGATATGCTCGATTGGAGACAAATCTGGGGATCGGGCAGGCCAAGGAAGGGTTGTAACAGTGCGGAGGCAGTCTTGTGACACCCTTGCCGTATGAGGCCGAGCATTGTCTTGTTGAAAAATGGCTCCTGGGATCCGTTGCATGAGTGTCAACACATGTGGTTGCAGGATTTCATGAACATACCGCTGGGCTGTCATGGTGCCACGGAACAATACTAGGGGTGACCGTGTATTGTAGGCAATGGCACCCCATACCATCACACCAGCTGTGGGAGCGATGTGTCGCTGTACAGCAAAGGCAGGATTGAAGCGTTCACCACGGGCTCTCCACACACGAACACGATTGACATCACTGCCGAGATTGAATCTGGATTCGTCGCTAAAGACGACCTGGTTCCATTCCGCTGCAGTCCAGTTTCCTCGTGCGCGCCAAAACTCCAAACGGAGGCGTCGATGGGTGGGCGTCAAGGGCAGCAAACGTAATGGGCGCCGCGATACCAACTGTCATTCAACCAGGCGCCTTCGTATGGTTCAAGAAGACACAGAGGCCCCTAGTGAAGGTGCTACTTGTGCCTGGATGGCGGCCGATGAAGCAGTTGGCTGTACGCGTGCATTTCTTACGATGTGGCGGTCTTCTCGACGACTGGTCTGTCGAGGGCGTCCTGAGCCTGGTCTTCGTGTACAGGACATCTCTCGGGTCCACTGGTCCCAACACCTCACAACACAATCAGAGCGGCCTAATTGACGAGTAACTCGACTAGCTGGCCACCCAGCTTCCATCATCCCGACGATTCTCCCCCTCTCAAACTGCGACAACTGCTTATATTGTCTTCGAACACGGCGTAATGGCATGTCTATCTCAGCTCTTCCTTTCTAAATGATTCAGTACATTCAAACGAGCTTTGGTTACCTGTTTCATACTCCACAGAGTATGTTGTTCAACGCCCTCTACCGGCTATACGTAATGCGCAATCACGCTGCATTTCTAATCATTTGCATATCTCCCCGACATGTACCTTCATTGCAAGTTTCGTTACGATCCCGCAATTATTTCTTGGTGCGCTAATATTTTTGTCCATGAGTGTATATATATATATATATATATATATATATATATATATATATATATATATATATATATATATATATATATATATCACCTTTACCATGTAATCCCACCTGATTCACCTTGAAATTGTATTATACAAGTCATAAATAGTGGTTAAGAATATATTATACCATTCTTAAGAGAAAAATCATGAAAGTTCCTGTAGAGATGTTGTGGTGAATATAGATACCTTTATCTATCCGCTTATCCAGATCACAGTGGTTGGATGATTTATTGTCGATGGGAATGTAAAGGGCAAGATAAGATATTTGACTTCTTTTTCATGCACTTCAAAACAATACTTGATAGATTTAGCTGTATGTATACGGGGATTCTCATACCGGAGAACGCCATCTCCTGCAAGAAACAATGTTTGTACCATAGTATGGACCACTGGGCTAAAATTTCGACATAGTCCTTCTCATTCAATCTCCCTTTTAGGGTTACCATAGGGTCTGAAGAAAATCATGAAATGCCATATCAAACCCTGAGAGATCTATCTCCATGATTGACAGTTGAGATGAGACAGCCAGAATCTTACGCTTTTGTAGGTGTTCTACAGACATACGCACATCCTGTTGCGAGGAACAATGTGAATAATGATTCGTCGAACCAAATGCCGTTTTTTGACATATTTCCCGACCAGGATTTGCGCACGTGGCACCATTTAGGACAATATTTTGTATTGGCATCTATTACAAGTGTCTTGGAAATAACTTCTCTTCTGTAAATGCTTTGTTTGTGAAGTTCCCTTCTACCGCTAATAGTTAATACAAGAACATGCAGATGCAGATTGAGCTCTTCGATATAGATACCTTTATCTATCCGCTTATACAGATCACAGATGTTGGATGATTTATTGTCGGGGGGAATGTAAAGGGCAAGATAAGATATTTGACTTATTTTTCATGCACTTGAGTTTGGTTGCAGTTGTTTTCTTTCTTCATGTCACAATCCGCTTCAATACCTCATCCGTCTCTTTCACTCAGATCTCCCTTTCGTTCCCTATTTTGTTTGGCAAAGCATGTTTTTCCGTGCACTCCGTATGCTATCCTGTTTTTCGATGCCGTAGATCGAAAAACACCGATTAGCCTGAGAGTTGCAGTAACAGATATCCAATTTAAACGCGATCCAACAATTTGCCCTTTTCACAAGGTCTGCAAGGTTTGACATTTTACGCTGTTCCCCACAAAAGCACGATGTCCTTAGCTTCATTAGTGCTACCTGACGGTAGAATAATATATACACTGTATTATATAAAAAAATACCGGTGGCCAGACTTGTTTTTTAAGGAATACGAAGCACATTCATAAAGACCACTAACATTGATAGGTGTTTCCATTATTTTGATAACCACCTCTATATGACAATGTACTTCCACCGCGTAACCATTATCTAATTAATTAATCTAAAAGTTGTCATTAAAGACCTGTGGCAATTAACTACGACTTAAACAGCAATTAAAGACTTTATTACACTAGTTAAAGGTCAATTTAATCCGTGCCAAGTTCCCATCATCTCTCAGCTCACAACACGCGACTTCGTTCACCGGCGAACAACTCTAATCTATCCTTTTTCTCTTTCGCGCTCTGCAATTACGGGGGCGAAGCATCATGTGACATTCATGAGTCAGTCTTCACGAGGTTTTGAACATTCGATGATATGACGCAATTCTTTGTGATTCGCTCAAGGTCTCTCTGAAACCGAGAGATTGAAAGTGTACTCCAGTGTTAATAAATAGAGAATTTCTCATAGTAAATTGCCGTTTAACGCTAATTTGTCTAATTTTAACCCAATTAAATCTAGTTAGTTATAGTTTACGGTCCTAGAATTATATATATATATATATATATATATATATATATATATATATATATATATAAATGCTATTTTATTGTTCAAAAATTTCTCCGGTCAAAAGATTGATTGAATTCTGAAAAAGGAATGATACACTTCACTATTAATTTGAGGAATGCAAGCTTGATCAATGAAGTAGCACGGTTGCAAAACTTGGTAAAAACTGCAGTTTTAGCTTTCATATTTCATTAACAAATCGACAACGCCAAAAGTGAAGTTTATTAAATATTTTCAATTCCCTGAGACATCCGTAAAGGAGAGTACCGTAATATTAAGGAAACAAATCTAGTAATATTCAATTAACTTTACTTATGTACCCGGCGGTGTTGTGTGCGTGTCAAATTAAATAATTACCGCTGTTAAACTTTTAAATTTCCCTCTGACTGACTAAAGATATACGAGTGTATAATTTGCCCTCTGGCAGACTAGGCGAACGTTTAAACTTTAAAGGATTTCCAGAAACAAATATCTTTATAAAACCCATTTTGATCATTTGTTTTAAAATATACTGACAACAATACTGTATGACAAAAACCATATTTTTTATAAAATTATTATATCAATGGGGGCAAAACTTTCATGCTTCAAAGGCTCTACGTACTTTATTGTACACTTCTATTTTGAACTTATATACCTGATGATAGAAATTTTCAATATTTGTTAACTTGAAAATTCAAAAATAAAGTATTTTACTTAATAAATTAAAGTCTAAAGTAATATTTAAACATCTGGCTAACCATCAGTAAAATAGTTTTTAGGCACTTATTCTTAGGCACTTTGCATAACAACACAAAAAAGCTTGAAATGTTATTGTGATCGTTTTGGTAAAAAATTACAAAAGTATATTCTCCTGGAATAGTTGACATGCTCGTTTTAATAAATCCTTTTAAAAACTTTTGTTCCTTTTAAATTATAGTTTGACTCAATTTACGGAAGTAAATGTCTTTTATAAGGAAGTTATTTGACTTATAAAACTCCAAATTTTTCTTTTGTGGATTATCCGATCATCTCAAAGCAACAGCTGAAAAAAAGTTTAGGCATAAATTACAAATTGGGCGAAATAATTTCTGCATGCCTCAGAGGAAATTGCATATAGCAAATATTTCTCCTGGAGAAAGACTAATCTACATATTGTTATTATTTTTAAAAAACATGATTAAAATAACTTACACAGCTCATTTAAAACATCTAATATTTTTTGAGGACTACAGGACTTATTTTGCATTTGTTTTTCTTGTCTTCACTGTTCATTCAAATAGCCAGGAGTTCAGAGTAATGTTTTTGGACCAATTTCTAGGAATTCATGGAGTTACCTTACATTTTATTTTCCAATATTGTTATATTTATCTATAACATTTCCATTTAAATAACAACCTCTAACAATACACATGCACAGTTAAAAAAGTTAAATGCATATTTTTCTTTATCAATTGAATCTTCTTTAGGTGATTCTCTCATATGGACCCTGTTGCTGCAGTATGGATTTCTGACAATGCCCCTTGTCTAATTAATCAATAGAAAAATTTAAATCTCACCATACACTTTTAAAAATTAATCAAATAGTTTAGCAGTAGGTCAAGATGTTTCCCAATTTTTGATTACGTTGCAACGTCCTGTGTGTGTGTGTGTGTGGGGGGGGTCTCATGAATTCTCTAACGTTATGCAGAGAAGGAAAATAGGAGTTTTCATTCATCCTATCCTCTTTTCGTTGAAAATCGAATCATCTAATAAAATAATTGTTAAATTAATTACTTTTTTCATGTCTAAACTCTTTCATTAATAATTTTATTTTTTAATCTCTTACATTTTTTTTTAGTTTCAATAGAAAAATGATCAGTATTTACCGTAAAATCTTGAGTAAATACGCACTTTTTTCATATTTTAGTCCGCAAAAATGAGGATGCGTATTGTACTTGTGTGCAAAAAATGTAGTTTTACACATTTAATAATTATTGGCCTGCAACCAAAACAGTGTTTAGAAACCAATAGCAGATACTGATAGTTTTTTGGACGCTAATTTCAGGAAAAATAGTAAAAAAATTCCATGACGTACCATTTTTTCAAAAAATTGAAAATTGAAAAAATTGAAAATTTTGATTTTCGTAGCCACCAATAGATTGTGTTAATTAAGGAAGGGGATGAGCATATAGTGTCATAAGTCATTATTACTGGAGAAAACTGGAGATTTTTCTGTCTCTGGTGAGAAAAAATGAAACTGAAAAAAAGAAACAATCTAAAGAATCTGCCGAACTCTTAGGCTCTAGGTTAAAGCAAAATAATGTATTGGCTCCTGGTACCTCTTTCTCATGGTTCAGAAAAAGAGAAACAGATTTCGTTCCATACTTTCCTCAAGATAGTGGCTTGGTTTACTGTAGCAATATCCCTGGTTTGATGGAGGATTTTAATATACAGTATGACGTGAACGGGTGGAGGCTGTTTATTGACTCCTCAAAAAGAAGCCTCAAAGCAGGGCTACTGCCTAATGGCAGCAAGTATGCTTCAGTGCCATTAGGACATTCTGTGTACCTGAAAGAATCTTACGTGACTTTAGCTTTGATTCTCACCCATTTGAAATATAAAGAACATGGATGGATGATATGCGGCGATCTAAAAGGGCTTCCCATGCTTCTTGGACAACAAGCAGGAAACACCATGTACCCTTGCTTCTTGTGTGAATCGGACAGTCGAGATAAAAAGAATCACGTGATTGAGAAAAATGGATGTCATATTTGAAATCAACACACCAAATCATATAAAATTCAGTCATTATATTTCAAACACTTTTCTATGGCTTAAATTTTGCAGACCTGTGAATCGACAAACAACAGATCAGCTGTATTCTAGTGAAAGTGACTAAGACTGATAATATGACAGTATTATTTGTTTTAAATTAAAAATTTAATTTTATTCTACAAAATTTGACATTCTCGTTTATTTTTATTACAAATTTTATTTTTATTACAAAATTAAATTCATAACATTTCCTTCATTTGTAAAAAGTTTATTCCACAAAACAATTTTAGTAAGTAATTACAAACAATTCCTTCAAAATTAATGAAAAGTAGTGTAAAATATAGCCAAGAACTTTCAAATTTTACTTATAATATATAATACAAGCAGGTTAAATATGTAATAAGACATCAAGGTCCCATTACTACACGTTTTTGAGATAGTAAATAGTGAATTTTTCTATCATATTCTTTCAAAATATCATCAAAGTTTTATCATAATTTGTCAAAAACCCGGTCTTCTAATCAGAAAATCCTCTTCTTAAAAATTTCTATCGTATTTAATCTCTAATCTTCATTTTTATTCTAACATTTAAATTTAGATATAAATATACTTATCATAAGAAAAGTAGAACAAAATAAATCTCTGTCTGAAATGTCCTGTTTTGGAAGAAAAGTTAAATAAGGGAAAATAAAGTTCAAAGTTTTCCGTTAACATGCGAAAATTTTATTCCTCAAATCGTTTTTTTTCTTTAAAAGTTCTGTCAAAATATTGACATATAGCATAAAACTCTTAGGAGCAAACTATCTTCTTTTGCAAAATTTATACTGGAAAATCATAGCACGGGCCGATTGAGTATACAGTACGGGTTCAACGTTCTGGATTTTCCGTTACTTTCTGGGAGTAAATAGTGAATTTTCTTTCATCAAATCCTCAATTAGAAGTAGTATATCCAGCTCCCAAAGTAAAAAATCCTTTGAAAATCCTTTTTTTAAAACCCTTTCCGTGTTTAACCTCCTATCTTCTCTTAATTAAAATTCACTTCTCAAGGGGTGTACTTAACCCTTGCTTTCTCGAAATATTTAATGGATTCTGGCATAACGCTCATCTTATATGCACCGCCTTAAGCCTTTAACGTTCTTTTGCGGTTCCCTCGGGTTGTGGCCTATGTCTGTTTTCTGTTTTTTTTCGGCGTGATAATGGCTGTCTTTTGCGCTACGTTTTTACGAGGGGCTTATTCTATATTACAACTTTACGGTCCTTTTGCACAAAGCACTGAGAGCATTCCCCTGGGAACACTTTTTATCGTACAGGTTCTAGAGAGGGAGGGAGACATGTGAAAGTTGATTTTCTTTTTTTAGTCTCATTATGCGACTTTTTACAAAACTCAAAACTGTATGTGGTGGAACAGTTTATCTTTTTTAAACGAAGTGAAATGCTTAAATGGAATTAAATTTTTAGAATCAGACCTTTGACAGAAGTCCCAATTTGAGCCCTTTTCCAAAGCTTTGTTGGCAAACCTATAAACAAACAACTTGTCTCATTTACCAAAGGATACTTGATGGGGGGAATTGAAATCATTTGTTAGAGTTTGACTTTCGCGTAAAACATGGATTCACCAATGTTAAGATGTGCATAAAATGTGTTTAAAACACAGGTTAACGAAATAAAAAACAATGTTTGAAATATTCATTGTTTTATTGCTGAAAGGTGTGTCCAACTTTCAAACGGTGTGGGCGAACAGACAGTCATAAGTGATAGCTGAAAAAAAATAATACAGTATCAATGCAATGTAACAGTTAAAATTGAATGGATTTGAACTTTTATCACTTTAATTTAGAGAGAAACCTTTCTACTTCACACAGCATCATCCATAACACGCAACCATCCTGTTGATATTGGAGGATAAACAGAACTACCTGTTTCCCCCAACAGTTTTTACTAGAACGTCTTTAGAAACTATTTCCAATGTTGGAATAGAACTCACCTTCTATTGCATTTAATGATATATACTGACCATTGAACTACCGTGTGATACTATTGATCATTCTTTCCTATTTCAAACTGAATCATCTAATAAACTTGATTTCCTTTTGCAATAACAGTATTTATTGAAAATATTTTAGCATTAATATATATTATATATATTTATATGTGTGTGATTGTAAAGTTTAAATTACAGTTAGATACGTATAAAAAACGAATTTAACTTAAATTACAACAATTTTTTAATAATTTTTCTTATGCAAAAAGGATATTTTACTAGAAATTTAAGTGGTCCACTATCCCTCAAAATAATTTTCTTCGGTCTCACTGAACCGGATTTCAAATCGATAAATTAAATATAGCATCGAGGTCTAAATAAAAACCACCTAAGCCCTTATTTCTTACAAATCTTCTTTGGAAAGTACCCTCACTTAAAAAATTCATGGTTTGAAGATGGCAAAAAATTCTTCCAAGTCTTTCATCAAAAGAAAAATGTATGTATTGAAAGTGGTTAAACTCATTTATATTTTATCTCCAACTTTTTCCGGGGACGGTAAATACCGGATTTCATTACGTCTCAGAAATCACATTAAATATCGAGGAAAGGAGATACGCTCTTTTTCAGAGAGAAATATAAAAATCTGCAAAATGCCTGGCTAATAAAATTACAAGTTTCAAACTTCACACTGCAGTCTTCGCTTTGAGAGGAGAAGAATTTGAAATTACTTAGGAGAAATATATGATTTCCTCTACATAGCAATAGAAGAAAAATGTTCCTTCTTCTAGTTACAAATTAATTGGAATGTTTTTATCGAAAAAGAAAAAAAGAAAGAACCAATATTTCTTTTCCTTCTCCGTGTAAACTGGAATAGCTTAAGTGACAAACATAAAAGGGAGCTAGAGAAAAACATGTTTGATTTCAAACTTTATTATATGTAGCTTCCACTTCAAGTATCATAGAATGTTTTGTGTATAGGTTTTACCTTTTTTTGGGGTAGGCTGTAACAGCTCAAGTTTACTTTAATTTAATATTTTTACATTTAGAAACACAATATTTATTACTTATCACCAACAACACAGTAGAATTCCCTTTCAATAATAAGTAACAAAAAGCCCTAAAAAAAACTATAAAAAATCCCTTTCGGCGCTTCTAAATTCTCACCATGGTGTAAATGGTATAATTAATTTTTTCTTTCTTCCTCTGCTAAACGTTTCCCAGGTGTAATATCAGGTGGTTTCAGCCAGTGGTGTGAAGCACTATGGTGAAGAAATGGATGAACAACAAGAAAGAAGAGCGACAAAGCGTCGCTACAGAGGATAAAAGCAAGAAAGCGTCCTGATCGAAGAAGCTGGACGGCTCACTGTTGTCCTCTGTGATTCTTAGAAAATGGAGGAATTGCCCCCGGCAAAGGAGATAGAGGTCTCGTGGTATGTTGTCTGTGCCGAAAGTCTGGGAGAGACAGGAAGTACCTCCAAGCAGGAGTTGTTGGAGATCTCACGTTGGTTCGTCAGTTGAGAATTGGACGGGTCAGAGGTGGCGTACCCAGCGTGAAGGTTTTGGGGATTCGTAGTGGGCCCTCTATATATAGATTGTTTAATGCTTATGTGTTATGTTTGTGAAGTAAATAAATGTTTCGTCTGTCAAATGTACATCATCACTGAGTTGAGCAAGAAAACCACCTAGTGATTAGACCACTCGATGACGCATACTACACCAGGCATTGCTACATTACATGTTTTATCGGATATTTTACCGAACTTGAAAAAGACAGAAGCAGTAATCTTCCAGCATGATAAAAATATCCCTGAGAGCTAAAAACTTCTCATTTTGAATCCCTAGACAACCTTATATTTCAGATTATTTGCATTCGTTTAGCTATTAAAAACGATACAAATTCAAGCAAATGGCATTCCCATTGTGGCATTTGAATATCACGTAATTATTTATTAGCAATTTGTTTTCGTGGTAAGAAATAGAAATCCTGATAATAATACCAAAAAATGTACTTAACTATATTATCCCAACAAGATCTAATGAATGTTTTAAAACCCCGATGAAAAAGGGAAAAAAAACTTTCTGACACAGAAACATAAAAAAGACATCATAATTCCTCTTAATAGAAAGAAAAATTGTTATATCAAATTTATTTTTCATAATGTGGTTTTTCACAAGTAAATGACATGTTAAAACTCTGAAAAAATTCCCTTGTGTGGATGATCTTTTGTTATGGGAAAGTTCATTGCATAAGACTATCATAAGTCTAGTTTAAGCAAGAAATTTTCAACCAGTTTTGTTTTTATAAAGTACAGTTCTACAAGGAAACTAATATTATATAATGCAAGCTAGTATTATACAATGCTCGTTCCACCGTAAAAGTCCATATTTTGTCGAATAACCTGAAAACTTTAATATTTACTTGCAACATTCGAGAATTTTCTTTCCCGACAAAATCCCAGAAAATTAATTTTAACTTCCCGGAAGTCTCACAACAAAGACACGGTATTGTGATTTATCAAAAACAGAAAGTACTTTTAATTACATTCAACAGTCTCATTACTTACTATCATCGATAATACTTCCACTGCTACCAATTTCAATGCATTTGAATCATAACTATGGTGACATAAAAACAACACAGCTATCGAAATCATTCATTTCAACGCCACCATAAATAATTTACCTTCGCCTTTTTTTAAAAGCTCACATCACGGCTTTGTTTTTATCACTAGATAGGCAACCCAACAAGGAAATAAAGTATTAACATAAAATATAATGAAAGAAAAGCAGATGGGTAAATAAAAATAAAATTTTATTAAATACCGCAACATGAATAAAAGGACTTATTCTCAAAGAAGAAAGTTTATAATCAAAGGAAAACGGAGCACACAAAAGCTAAAAACATTTCTTCCGTAATGAAAGATTTGAAACAAGTAAGGTATAACTGTCAGTAAAGCATTCTGGTTACAAATCCTAAATTTCTATCTCAAAAGTTTCGTTTCCGGCCATTTCTCTTTATTTAATGAAAGTAAATATACGTAAAAAAAAATTAAGAGGAAATTCTTTCAAGTCTTCCATAAGAAGAAAAATACATATCAAGTACAGTTTAGCTCGTTTATTATTTATCTTCATCCTTCCCTTGAAAACGAAGACACCCAATTTCCATAACGCTTCAAAAGTCATGTTAAAACTCCCAGGAAGAGAGAGAAATAGCCTCTCAAGTAAAAATAAAACTCTGCAAATTTTTAGAGCTAATGTGATTAAGACTTTAAAATTTGAGTTACGCAATCCGGAAAATATATCACGGTATTTATTTTCCAAAATATTATAATTCGCTTTTAAAGGTATCTTTATTTGTTTTCGGGCATAAACTGTCATGATAGCAAGTTTAAAGAGTCAGATGAGGTTTGTTTTTGTAATAATTATATGTCAAGAGTTAGCTTACGAACAAGGGTATAGACACATGTACATTATATATATATATATGTGTGTGAATATATATATATATATATATATATATATATATGTGTGTGTGTGTGTGTGTGTGTGTGTGTGTGTATATATATGTGTGTGAATATATATATATATATATATATATATATATATATATATATATATATATATATATATATTTATTTATTTATTTATACAGGTGTCCGGGCTAAAAGTATCCAAAAGTTATGGCTTATTTTTACGAAACTACTCATTGGAATTGAAAAAAAAATTATTTAAATAGAAATAACATCTCACCAAGTTTTAATATCAGTCATAGATTTCGATGTGTGCATCCTTTGTAGCACGAGGAATGTCTAAATGGTAATCCAGTTCTCTCCAAGTGTTTCGTAGCATGTCAGCAGTTCTTTCACGAATTTCTTGAATGATATGCTTCTTCAAATCATCCACAGTTTCGAATCTTTGTTTGTACACAACGGATTTAATGAATCCCCAAGCTAAAAAGTCTAATAACTCCTGATATGCTACGAAACACTTGAAGAGAACTGGATTACCATTTAGTCATTAGTTGTGCGTTAAAGGGTGACCACATCGAAACCTATGATAATATGATCGAAATCTATGATTGAAAATAAAATTTGATGAGTTGTTCTTTCTATTTAAATAAAAAATTTTAATTCCTAATGGGTAGTTCCGTAAAAATAAGTCATAATTTGTGGATACCTTTAGCTCGGACACCCTGTATATGTATAAGAACAAATAGGTTCGATACTTTAGTTAAAGTTTGAATACCCTACAAAAAAAAAACAATTCCTCCCTAAAATGACCTATGGCAGGATTGAATCTTAAAATGAACTCGTGGTCTTGCCCGTCTAAATTTAAGGTTAAATTTATTACGAAATAAAACCAAAAACACTTATAACTAAGTCACCCATTTTCTTCATTTTAACGAAACCTGTTTCTTTTTTAGTTTCTATTCATTCTACGTATTCACACGAATATGACTTTACATTTAAGTACATAAAACCAATCTCAATTTAAGAGCCGTTTAGATATGCAAGAGCTTTAAACAGTGTTTCACATGACTAAATATATAGCACCTTATAACTTTGTAATTTACAGAAAATTGATTTAAATATACTCAGTTTTGTTCTTTTTAGATATTTATTCTCTACTGGATTATGTATGAGAGAGAAAATTTAAAATTTTTTTTATTTGACTCAGGCAAACGGATATGAGCTTTACAGAGGAATTTTTAAGCATTTTCTATTGTATTACACGTAAAAGAATACAATTTCTAGCAAAAAATATTCTTAAGCCTTTTATAATGCGGTTTAACCCATTTATACACAATCTTCAACCTATTCTTAGGAGAGTAAATACCAGATTTTATAACGCTTGAGATAAGGCATTAAAATACAGCGGAATAAATACAATCGCTTTAGTAGCGACATAAAAATTCACAAAAAAAGGTAATAAGATTACGGTATTAACCTTTACTCTTACATTACCTTTTTTGAAAAAAAAAGAGTATTGTGGAGTTTTTCTATGAGAACTACGTAATTTACTCAAAAATGAATAGCTTTAAAAAATATATTTCTTGCCAAAAAATAAAACTTTTTGATAAATATGTAATCGGCAACAAATCTGAGTTTTCATAGCAGGATAAATAAATATGCTATTAATAAGAAAAGCGACAAAACTGAATTCAAAGATAACCAAGCTGCTTAAGGGATCGCTTTATGGGATCAAACAACATTTTTATAAACCGAAAGTAAAGGATGTCTAGATCAGGTTATTTTGTAGTGGTCATTTTTTTCCCAATCCTGATAAACGCAACTTGAGTCCAAGCAGATCTATGCATGTACCACAACCGTTAGTACAGCAATTGAAATTTCATTACAAATGGGGATTCCTAAAACACCAATAACTGATTCTTTTTTTACAAAAAGAAACATATAACCACATTTTGAAGCCATTTTAAATTAGAAGCCCTAATTGGCCGGTTTTTAAAAGGTTCGATTGAGGAATTTGACGGCTAAATGCATATTCTACTAATTCTCAACAATCATTGCTACGACTTACGTTGAATAACCGAAAAATCCCGTTTTCATCTCAAAGTTTTTTTAAACCAGTTGATTGACCTCAATTTCTCTTGATGAAATTGTTGATACTTCGATTCCGTAAGAATGGTATTTTATCAACATACCTTGTGCAAACTGTTGGGAATTTTACTGAAAAGTAACTTACCTATAGTTTTCCCATTGTATTGAACTCACGCTATTGTTTTGATTTTGGCAGTTGCCAAATACGTTTTCTTAATATCCAATTAATTGGGTAATCAACCGTGTTAACTTAGTATATTCGTTTGTAGATGACGGCATTTCATCAGATTCTGCTATATGACGTCATTTGCATTCATCAACTGTTAGTGGGGTTTTATTTGTTTTTCACCATGATTTATTGATTACGAGTTAGGATCAACTCGTTGTGTGCTGTCAAAAATTTATGCAACTATTCTGTGTATATATATCGACTGTGTAGCGAGTTTTGTTCCCCTTGCTTTTGCTCTCGCCCTCTTTTCTCTGTTTTGCCGGCTGAGGTAGAACCCATTATAAGTGAGATGTCTCGTGGACTGCATGCCTGAGACAGTCTTATTTTATTATGTTTGGATGTAAATTAATAGTTTAGTTTATTTATAACTTCGAATAAAGAAGTTTTATTTTATCTCTGATTCTGTCTCTATATACTGCCAGATACACTCTGCTTACTATCCCTGTGTATGACAATACAAACTATGAATTATAAAGATGAAACCTAATTTGTTCTTGACGCTCGCTTCAAAGACCTTACAATTTATGTTACGAATCAAGAAACCACTGAGTCAATGATCACTTAAATCTATTGGGAATTCCTCAAATCAATTTCCCTGCCAATTCCGTTTCAGAATTAGATTTTTTTTAATTTTATCATTTTCTAATGCTTCGGACTTTGTCAGGGATAGATCAGTCATACATTTTTTTCTATATGTTTTGAAAAACCTTTGCACTCAAATAAATTTCTTGTTTCCTTACTATGTCTTTGCTTTTATATTATTCAATTCAGTTTGGCCATACATTTTGTCTCCTCTGCCCTTACAGGTTTAAAATTGTCTTTGTGGCACGCCGTGGTTTCTTGTTTTCTTGGGGTACCTCCAGGACCTTCCGATTATTGCCATTTGTAATAAAAAAGAGGATTATTTTTCATGCTTGAATTTATCCGGCTGGAAAATCGTCCCTGATGACCGGACCTCCAGATGTATATGGTCACATCTTTAGGTCAAAATCAGGTCTTCCCTTAACAATCTGAAAGTCTGATACTCATGATTAAAGCTGCCATATACTAACCCCATTAGATTCGCTCACCTCAATGTTAACCTACGGAGAAAATTTGTCCACGGATTGCCGACTTGGATTCAAAGATTTTAAAAAAAAATTTTTACTCCGTCATCGAGAAAAAAATTTTACATTTGTGTACATTTTTCGTTTTTTTTTAAAATGCATTAATACACTGCTGGCCACCCAAATTGCAACACCAAGAAAGACAAGAGATATCACAACAAAATTTATTTTGTAGATAACATGTTGACCAAGTATCAAATAATTAAATTTGTAGACTTCTGCGAAGTGTGGTTCCTGCCAAAATCAGTAGCCAGAGTAGCCGCCATTGTTGGAGATCACCGCTGCCACACGCCTCGGCATTGATTCAAAGAGACTTTGGATGAGTTCTTGGGGTACAGCAGACCAAGCAGCTTCCACACGTTGCCAAAGTTGATCTGCTGTGGCAGCTGGGGATGGAATCTGGGTCAATCGTAGAGCAACCATGGACATGTTTTCTATTGGCGAAAGATCCGGAGAGCGAGGCGGCCAGGGAAGCAATTCAATCTGACGATTGACGAAGAACCGTTGGACAATGCGTGCCACGTGTGGTCGCGCATTATCCTGTTGAAATATGGCTGTGAGCAAGCCCTGAATGTAAGGAAGGACAACTGGCTCCAACACTTCGGAGATGTAGCGCTGGCTGTTTAAAGTACCGGCAATGCGTACTAGAGGTGTGCGAGAGTGATATCTAATACCGCCCTATACCATAATACCCGGTGCAGGACCAGTGTGGCGGTGCATAACGCAGCTGTTCAGAATCCTCTCTTCACGGTGTCTCCAGACTCGAATGCGACCATCGTGGTGTTGCAGACAGAAGCGTGACTCGTCAGTAAAGACAATTTCATTCCATTCTGCCGTCCACATCCTTCTGCCAGACCACTCTGCTGTAAACGGCGTCGAATGGTACGCGCAGACACTGGATGATGCGTTACAGACTGCATGTGCTGTGCTATGGTTCGTGATGTGACTGAGCGATCCGTCACTGCCATGCGCACAATTTGCCTGTCATCACGTGAAGTGGTGCGCTGAGGTGGATGCGATCGAACACGCCGGTCCGTCGTACCCTCCTGCATCCAACGATCACATATCCGCATTACAGTTGTTTGGTTTCGTCCAACACGACTACCGATTTCCCTGAAAGATAATCCACAATCTCGGTAGGCCACTATCCTTCCTCTGTCGAACTCGGATACTTGAATAAAAGATGATCGCTGTTTTCGACGAGGCATAATTGATCGTTTTTTTGAAAAAACCACAAGAAAAACACAATTGCCGAACTTGAAATCGTCGAAATCTCCAAGCCTTAAATAGCGCTTTGAAGTGGCGCCACAGGCGAGCGTGATTTGCGTCTGCGCTGAAATTCTAATCATTTGCATATCTCACCTCCGCTAATGCATGTTGTAAATTTCATGTTATTTGCATGTTTCCTTCAAGGTGCTGCATTTACAGTGGCCAGCAGTGTATTTTTAAATTTAAATTATTCGGGAAAAAATCTGGTATTGTGTGTTTTAAACGCTCCTAAGTTCCTTCGGTGGACGAAATTTATAAAATGAATTCTGTAGCGCTTTGCAGAAAATTCAAGCTATCTGGCAATACCAATTTTATTGGATTATCAGCATTTACGTATCTGTAAATAGTTGACAAAAATATATTTTAAATAAAAAATATGGGGGCAGCGCTTAACTCCCCTATATAGAGAGAATCATTACATTCCTTCAAAATGTCAATCCTAAGGGGGGTATAATTCTCGAACTGTCAACTGGACTCCTCCCACCACAAGAGTCTGCAAGACGCGGAAAAGGGAAATACGATTTTTTTCTTAGTGCATAGCAACCTTAACGATCTGAAAGTCTTTAGCTGACTGAGAATATAGAATGGTATGTTAAATACAACTGCTCTCGCTAGCCGTGTAGTGTCAGACAATTTTAATTCCTGTTAAATGAAAAGGTCTCATATATCCACCTCTCTACACAAAGCTATCCCAAGGTAAGTGGATGCATAAAAAACAGAAATAGTTTTAGCTTGGACATAATATATTTAAGTGCGACGCAACAACCTTCTGAAGAAAATCTGATGACCAGAAATAACTGACGTAAGGGATGTAAACCGCCCTCAGAGTTTTGTAATTAATGAGTGCCTAGAATTCTAAGTAATTATGACAATGCTTACAGCATTGTCTTACGTTTGTCATCGAAAACTTTCACATCTTTCTCTAATTCTCTTAAATAAGAGAGATATTTTTCTCTTCCAAATGGGAACAGAATACCGCTAATTACTGTGCCAGCTTCTTTTTAGTATTTCGTTCAAAGACAAATCTTTCAAGCTCAAAACGTTAAATTCTAAATACAAAAAAAAAATTGAATGGCTCTAAAAGACACTATACCTTTTTACAAATAAAACAAAATTTAAAAATGCTTTCATTTTCCTTAACGGTTTATTTAGAAGTTAAAAAGATTGACGGATAACATTGATTTTTTTCGACGCTTAATTAAAGTTTGAATGTATCACTTATTAGAGGAAAAACGTGCAATTCCAGACTGTAGGTAACTACCTTTTTTACGAACCGTTATTCAGGAGGGCCAAATTTAGTACAACACTTCCTTTATCTGTCGCGACTGTGAAGGAACTTGCAACTTTATACATAAAAACTTGCGACATCTTATTTCTAAGTCAGGAGTAAGACTTTATAAATTGGGCGAGTTCGATCTCACAGCTTGTGGTGTTTTCAAACATCGTTAGTAGGAAAACAGACTGCATTTTTGCATTATTTGTGTACTGGTAAAATGGAATTCGTTATCAAAAAGGCCTCAAAGCTTTTTTGTAAAAAAGATTCAAAAAATCGAAGTATCAAAAATTGTTGATTCTTCGATTTCGTAAGAAGGATATGTTATTAACATACCTTGTTTAAACTATGAATTATAAAGATCAAACTTTAAATTTGTTCTTGAAGCCTTCTTAAAAGACCTTACAATGTACAGGGTATTTCAAAAAGAATCACCCGATTTTAAATGAGTATATTATGAAAAATATTTAACATAGAAACTAAAAATTAATTTTATATTACATGGCTAATCATAAAGTTTGTTTTACAAACCAAATGAATGGTTCGCAATATGCCCACCTTTGGATGCACGACATATGTCTATACGGTAGGCAAATTCGTCACAAACTTTTGCGAGCATGTCTGCATACACTGCTTCCACGGCTGTTATGCGTACTCAGACAATTCGTGTCTTGGAATTGTTTATACCACAGCCTAACGCCTGAGAGGTCGGAACTTCAATCTACCAGAGATTTGTTGAGGGAAAATCACTCTGAATAGTTGTAACGAACTCGCACTTCGCAAAGCGTAGAACACAAAATGATTTCTGTTGTGCAGTTTACAAAGACTTAAGTGGCGGGTGAAAGAAGAGCGTTAGTGCTACTTGTCGACAACAGCGTAAAACTCGAGATTTTCCTCATTCTTCCTATACATTATTCGATCAAAGTGGATTTAAAGATGAATAGTTATGATTCTTTTTGAAACACCCTGTATGCTACGCATCAAGAAACCACTGAGTAAATGATCACTTAGCACCACTGGGAGTTCCTCAAACCATTATCCATGCCAATTTCATTTCAGAATTAGACTTTTTACAAAAGAAAATAGTCACTAAAAGAAGATATAGAAAAATTGAGTTAACCTTTTCCTTACGGGGTGGGACAGCATTTATCCCAAGAATACGGGCCCAAGAAGGAATATATTTATCTATCTATCTATCTATCTATCTCTCTCTCTCTCTCTCTCTATATATATATATATATATATATATATATATATATATATATATATATATGTGTGTGTGTATATATATATATATGCACAGATATATGTACATATATATATATATTATATATATATATATAATTATATACATATATATATATATACACAGATATATGTATATATATATATATTATATATATATATATATGTATATATATATATATATATATATATATATATATATATATATATATATATATATATATATATATATATATATATATATATATATATATATATATATATATATATATATATATATATGTCACAACTCTTTCACCGTGCACCCATCTAAAACACACTACTTACTCTAAATACAGTCATCAAACAGTAGGCCGGTGGAAGAACTAATACTGAATTAACTTTTAAACACCTCTTTATTAATTAACATTAATCAAATACCCAATTACTCCAGCTAAATCGCATTTTCCATCATCTCACAGCCCACACGACAGACGCGCGTCTTGACTCTATCAAAGATTTCCCCGAACTGCGGAATTTCTTTCTCTTTCGTTATATAAGTCACATAGGCGTAGGCTCTCTTCCAGAGCCCCCTCCAACATCCGATGATTATGTAAGATAACGGGCGCGAGCGAATGACCCTGAACTTTTGACCCTGAGCGAAACACACTCACTTCCTGAATTTGAGACCACACTAGGACTTTACTAGAAAAATTACTGTTTAACGCTCATTAATATAATTAACTATACCTTATGCTTTAATCATATATATATATATATATATAACCCCCTTAATGGACGTTGTTACAAAGGGTGTCTGAAATTTCCCGTTCTATAGGGGAATCGGAAAAATGGGCCCCGTAAGCTAAAGGTTAACTTAGGATAGTTTAGAATACTTAATTCGTTTTATTTCTATGCCATTCTGTTTAAAATAACTGATGAATAGAAAACTAAATGAACAAACATTGAAATCCACAACATTTCTCCCCTTTGCTCTCTGAACTGTATAAAATGACAGCCGTTCGAATTTTAAATATCAATTTGCAAGAGAGCGTTTTGTCTACGATAAACTTAATTTATCTCTGCTGTCACAATCGGAAGCTAAAACGTATTTAACGGCGTCTCCACCCGCGAAATCAAATTTTGAACATTTCACTCTTCTTCAAAATCCATTCGGAGCGTACCTCGAATAAATTTAGTCTCCACACGTCTGCGAAGACTGTCTAAACTATAAAAGGTTTTTCCCTCTTTGTTTCATATGTAGTGGTGAAACGACAAGAAGCACAAGTTGGAGAATACACAGGATGCGCTTCACTTTTATTTTTCTTTTGTATTGGGAATCTCCCCATAGCGCCTTGATCATCTAATTTAGACGCGCAGCAGGGTACGACGTAAATTCTGTTGAAACTCTTTGCCGGCAGTGCGGAGAAAGGTGTGATTGACGTAGACAGAATTTTTCTCGCACTTACGTGCCGTGTTTTATTCTTTCGATATCCCGGGGATGAGATTTTAGTGTTTTATATTTCTGATCGTAGGGGGAAAAGGAGGGGTTGTTTGAGTGCCGATCGTCTAATTTTCTTGCTTTGTTCGGATTGCGATTTAATTCATAACTATTTACAGCAGCGGTACCCAATCGGTGGGTCGCGAAAGGGTTACAGGTGGGTCGCGACTCGATAATAAAACTATTAAAATGGTCTTTGTGTACTTTAATAATTGTAGTTTTTATCTTCACCTAGGAACACTTGTTAGTGAGTATGAAACCACTTGTTGCATATATTGCAAACATATATCTATTGTTAAATAAATAACTGTTTTGCTTCAAAGTGCTTATATTTTGTCAACCATTTTCAAATCAGAACACAAATTGTTTATCAACAATCAATCTGTATCTTCAAGAAAGCATATATATATATATATATATATATATATATATATATATTTGCAATATTTGATGGTAAATTATATATACATAAGGAAGGGATACGATACAAATAAGGTTTTTACTCCACCATGGACCGATGGACCGTGTAGGTATTCCGATAAGGAAAGGTGGGTCGCTAGCTGAAAAAGGTTGGGAACCACTGATTTACAGCAACTGTGATGTTCTCGCTTACGCATTTTTGCATCTAACAGATTTAGATACCTGTCACCTCTTCAATGTTAATCTTAACGAAATTTTGTTTCCAAGGAACAACATTTTTTCAGCAGGAATTTCAGTGACATTAATCTTCATGAAGAACTCTAAGATAAAAGGTACTTAGCGTCATATAGTTTGTCCTGATTTTCAACGGTAGATAAATACTATAATAAAGCCCAAAATTTTGGCTGTAGGGATGCAATAGGGTATCATAGTTATTTCAAACTTTTATGGTTGCGTAATCTTCATATGCATATGTTACACTGCAGAAAAAATTAATCTTTTCTACTTTTTTTTTGCCATAAAGTCTTAAGGTAAACTTTGTTAAAAAATACATACAAGTTAGCAGAGACTTGCATATATTTTTTTAAAAGCTTAACCTTCAGAATTTACGGTCAAAATTCGCAGCAAAAAAAAAAAGGATTTTTTTAAATTGTAGTATATGCATATGAAAATTACGTAATCATTCAGTTTAGAAATAACTATGAAACTTCGTTGCGTCCCTATAGCTGAAATTTAAGGCTTTAAAATAATTTATTGCTAAAAATTAGGACAAATAATATGACACTTAGTCCCTTTTAAGGATTTAACTTTAAAGGAAATGTACAATCTTCAATGGAAATTTTGGAATTACAAGATGTCCTGAAGATTTGAAAAGTTAATAAAACTATTAATGGGAATTTTATGCTTCATTACATTAATTGTGTTTTAAAATTACAATAATAATATGTTTATATAATTACAATTAATATAACTATAATTACTTTTATGTAATTACGTTTTATAATTAAATTTTAAAAATGTTTTATAACTAAAACTTAACTTTTACGTTTCATATTGCCGATTTTATATTACTATAAATGTGGTGGTTATTAGGAGATGCAACAGGCATATTTTGCTACCTGAGAAATAACGAATCCCGGACCTACAGGTAAAAACTTAATACCACGTGGTAACAGACACGGCCAATCGCAGAACTAGCTAGACATCTGTTGATTCCTAGCCCACCCAGCAAATGGACCACAGATTCTGGAATCGGAGAACCAGTGCCCACCGCATCTCCCCACATACCCACACTCACCAAGAGGGACTAATTAACGAACTTATTTTCTTCTCCTCATTACACCTCTGTATTTAACCAGAACTTTGCAATAGTTTCCTCAAATTACCAGGTAACATGCGCTAAGGCCATCTCCAGACTAAGAAAAGAAACAAAATCACAAATCGTAATTCCTTGCAGGAATTTGACTTGTTTAAAAGTTACCAGCTCCAGCAATTTGATTATTTTTAATATACATTTAAAGGAAAAGAATCACCATGCAGATTATCAGATTTGAAATATTACAGGTTTTTTTTCATCACTACAAAAGATTTTTTGTCCCCTTTGTAGTGTAAGAACATGAGTTAGTTTAGTGCAATCAGCATACTAAGTCTTATTTTATCCCTTATATATATATATATATATATATATATATATATATATATATATATATATATATATATATCTATATATATATATATATCTATATATATATATATATATATATATATATATATATATATAATATATATATTTATATATATACACTGCAGGCCACCCAAATTGCAACTACAAGAAAGACAAGAGATGTCACAACAAAATTCATTTTGTAGATAACATATTGACCAAGTATCAAATGATTAAATTTATAGGCTTCTGTGAAGTGTGGTTCCTGCCAAAATCAGTAGCCAGAGTAGCCGCCATTGTTGGAGATCACCGCTGCCAAACGCCTCGGCATTCATTCAAAGAGACTTTGAGTTCTTGGGGTACAGCAGACCAAGCAGCTTCCACACGTTGCCAAAGTTGAACTGCTGTGGCAGCTGGGGATGGAATCTGGGTCAATCGTAGAGCAACCATGGACATGTTTTCTATCGGTGAAAGATCCGGTTGAGCGAGGCGGCCAGGGAAGCAATTCAATCTGGCGATTGACGAAGAACCGTTGGACAATGCGTGCCACGTGTGGTCGCGCATTATCCTGTTGAAATATGGCTGTGGGCAAGCCCTGAAGGTAAGGAAGGACAACTGGCTCCAACACCTCGGAGATGTAGCGTTGGCTGTTTAAAGTACCGGCAATGCGTACTAGAGGTGTGTGAGAGGAATGCGACCATCGTGGTGTTGCAGACAGAAGCGTGACTCGTCAGTAAAGATAATTTCATTCCATTCTGCCGTCCACATCCTTCTGTCATTGCACCATTGGCGGCGGAGACGTCTGTGGTTCTTCGTCAAGGGTAGACAAAGCAATGGACGTATTGCGGACAGACCACTCTGCTGTAAACGGCGTCGAATGGTACGCGCAGACACTGGATGATGCGTTACAGACTGCATGTGCTGTGATATGGTTCGTGATGTGACTGAGCGATCCGTCACTGCCATGCGCACATTTTTCCTGTCATCACGTGAAGTGGTGAGCTGAGGTGGATGCGATCGATCTCGCCGGTCCGTCGTACCCTCCTGCATCCAACGAGCACATATCCGCATTAAAGTTGTTTGGTTTCGTCCAACACGACTACCGATTTCCTTGAAAGATAATCCACAATCTCGGTAGGCCACTATCCTTCCTCTGTCGAACTCGAATACTTGATCAAAAGATGATCGCTGTTTTCGACGAGGCGTAATTGATCGTTTTTTTGAAAAAACCACAAGAAAAACAAAATTGCCGAACTTCAAATAGTCGAAATCTCCAAGCCTTAAATAGCGCTTTGAAGTGGGGCCACAGGTGCGTGTGATGTGCTTCTGCGCTGAAATTCTAATCATTTGCATATCTCACCTCCGCTAATGAATGTTGTAAATTTCATGTTATTTGCATGTTTCCTTCAGGGTGTTGCATTTAAAGTGGCCAGCAGTGGATATATATATATATATATATATATATATATATATATATATACATACAAGATGCGCCCATAAAGTAACCGGACAATTTTTTATAAATAAGAAAAATATTACTCACCTTCAAATAAATTTATCTCCTTCAAAATAATCACTAAAGGAGTATACACAATTTTTCCAACGTTTCTTCAAGTCATCGAAACACTGTTTATAGGCGTTGGAACTAACCGTTCGAAAAATACGCATAACATCTGATTTAATATCCGTGACGTTTTCAAATCCCTATCCTTTCATGGATTTTGCATTTTTTGATTTCAAAGGATTTATTACCCCGAATTTATTCCTGAAAATTGATCAGTATTTTTACAAGGAGTCGTTTTTTTTTATTAAGAAAGGGGATAAGGCGAGTTAGGAAGAAACTGTTTTATTCTGGCCATTGGTTTCTTTTACACGATAATGCTAGGCCCTATACAGCAATTTCTGAACAGAAATACACTGAAGTGCCACTGAATTAGGGATACCTACCTAGTAACGAGTTGGGGTTCCTCTGGCCTTGATAACGGCTGCCACACGACGAGGTATAGATTCAACAAGTTCCTGGAAACGTTCCACGGGAATGGCTTGCCAAATATTGGCTAAAGCTGTCCATAATTCAGTAAGGTCCTTTGGTGCTGTGTGATGGCCTTTCACGCCTTGTTTCAAGAAATCCCAAAGATGCTCATTAGGATTTAAGTCTGGGCTTCTAGGTGGCCAATTCATGACAGAGAAGTCATAGGAATGCTAATCCAACCAGCCAGTAGCCAACCGGGACTTGTGAGAGGTACAGCTGTCTTGCTGGAGAACTCCATTACCGTGCGGATAACAGAACAGCATAAACGGATGGAGGTGATCACCCAGCAACTCTACGTACCGAATTGCATTGAGGGAGATTGGTTCACGCACCAAATATTCCAAACTGTGCCATGAAAAAACACCCCAGACCATGATTGAGCCACCATGCTCTCGTACAGTTCCAGACAGGCATGCAGGATCCATGGCTTCATGAGCCTGACGCCATATTCTTAGCCTCCCGTCGGCGTTAAATAGTCTGAATCGAGACTCATCACTCCATGCTACTCGTTTCCAGTCCTCTACACTCCAGTCTCTGTGCTCTCTTGCCCATGCAAGATGTGCAGCCTGATGGCGAGTATAGAGCAATGGTACTTTCGTAGGTCGACGGCTCCCGAAACCCATACGGTGAAGCGAGCGTTGCACAGTCCGTTTACTGACTGTACGACTGGCACAGTCATTAAACTGGGTGGTAATTTGAGCTAATGTTTGGCTTCGCTGGCTACGTACAATACGCCTGAGCCGTCTCTCACCACGCACTGTCAGGCTAATTGTCCTTTGCAGTTTGCCCGATCGCTAGTTTTTTTTTCCACCATCCATGTATTCTTGGTATACTCTTGACACTGTCGACCTTGAAAATTCTAGCTGTCTGACGATTTCGGAATTTGAATGGCGCATGCGTCGCGCACCTACGATTTGTCCGCGATCGAAGGCGTCTAAATCAGGCAGTTTACCCATACTGGCAATTCTAACAACTAATTCAGAACAAATACAGTACGCGCTATATATGCAGTTACCACAGCGCCCTCATTTGCGCATACAAGATGCGCAGCGCTACACAATTTGCATAGGCTTTGCTATCCCTAATTCAGTTGCACTTCAGTGTATATTGCTAAGCATTTAATTACAGTTATAAATCACCCAACATATTCTCCCGACTTATCGCCAGCTGATTTCTTCCTTTTTCCGAAGCTTAAGGGGACTCACGACCCTTCAGTCGAGGAAATAAGGCATATTTTCATACTATTTGACTCTTTGTAACTATTTCAATTTACTCCCAATTTTTCCAAATTTTATGTATATGATAAATTGATATATTTATTTTAATAAACAAATTTTCAACTCTAAAAATAATTTTAAATATTTTTTTTAAAAATCCTTTAGATATACCTTGTTTTTTAAGTATTTATATTGTATACTGGCTTGCGCGCAGAACTATGAAATTAATTTTACACTTAAATGTATAATTCCTGTTTTATATTTAAAATAAATAATTCAAAATACAATTGAACATAAAACATTCAACATTATAATATTTTTCAATTTTTTTTAAACTGCTCAAAATATACTTAAAATTTCCTTAAATTTTTGCATTAATTTACCTCTGAAAAAATAACAAAATGTGCAGTGACTGCAATAATTCTAGTTCAGGCGCAATAAAATAACATGATTATGCAGTGATAAAAATTTCATGGAATTAAGTTTCAAAGTTTTTGAGATATCAGTTGCGGAATGATGCAAAATTACATTTAGTAGGGGAGCATATGTCGAAAAAATGAGCTCCGTGGCGGTATTAATGATGGGAACATGGGTGGATATTTTTTTCATCAGAAACTACCTGTAGATGAATAATTTCCATGCTGTCACTCTTTGGTGTGTGGCGTATAGCAGTAATGACGTCATCAAGATGGCCGCCATGGAATTAAAAATTCCACTTTATTTCGGTTATTTATCGGCCGATTTTCGTTTTTAATACCATATATTGAAGATAAATAAAATGTCTAGATGGCAGATACAGAATCAGGGGAGACGGAGTCATCACAGAGCACAAAAGGGAGAGAGCGCGTCCTGTGAAGAAGATGGTTGGCTCGCGGTTGGGACCTGTGTGTGATTCTTAGAAAAGAGAGGAAGAGCCCCCCAAAATGTGCGAATAAAAATGTGCCTCAATAAATGTGCCAATAGCACGTAATAAGGCCATACATATGTGTAACTCTCCAGGTCGTAGCACAAAGCGATCTCGAAGATTCTGTTGAGCCCTGTTAAGTTGCTGCACAGGACGGTAAAGACCCAAATCTAATGGAACAACACATTTTAAATCTACTACACACACATATATAGTCAATTTTTCAAAGTACGTCTAGAAAGTCAATTGTATGGAACGATCTGTTGGAGTAGCTGGTATGAATGGTAGAGCACATACACTCAAGAGCCAAAACATTATGACCACCCCTACATTTTGCAATGAATTCGCCTGGATGACGTGGAAAGCACGTGATCAGGTGGAAGTGGTATTTAACTGCAGCTGGAGAGTCTGAAGAATCATTCTTTCACTTACTTCTGTGTGTGATGGGAAAGGCTGCGGATCTAAGCGACTTTGATAGAGGGCAGATTGTAATGGCTCGAAGGCTCGGAACAAGTATTTCCGAAACTGCACGACTCGTGGGTTGTTCGCGACCTACAGTTGTTAGTACTTATGCAAAGTGGATGAATGACGGTGAAACCAGCAGTAGACGACATGGTGTTGGACGTCCACGCGCTATCAAAAAAAAGGTCGTCGGAGACTCTCGCATGGTGAAGCAAAACCGGAGCCAGACAGTGGCTCAGCTGACAGCCCAATACAATGTAGGGCCAAGTAGAATACTGTAGAATCGCAGCACACTGTTCAGCGGACACTGTTGGATATGGGGCTACGCAGCAAACGTCCGACTCGTGTGCCTTTGCTGACCAAGCGTCATCGCCAACTGCGCTTGCGCTGGGCCCGGGAACATCGCGACTGGTCCAAGAATCAGTGGGAGAGAGTTGCCTGGTCAGATGAATCACGGTTTGTCATTCATCACGCCGATGACCGTGTCAGGATACGCCGTCTTCCAGGCGAACTGTTGCTCCCTCAATGTACAGTAGGTCATACACAGGACGGTGGTGGCGGTATTATGCTTTGGGGGACGTTCTCTTGGGCGTCTCTGGGACCCGTGTTTGTGGTAGAGCAGACTATGAATGCTACAGGATATCTGAACATCATTGCGGACCAGTTGCACCCTTACATGGCCTCTGTTTTTCCAGATGGAAATGGAATGTTCCAACAGGACAACGCCCCGTGTCACAAGGCTAAAATTGTGTTGGAGTGGTTCCAGGAACATGATGCTGAATTCCAGTTAATGTCCTGGCCGCCTAACTCACCGGATCTCAATCCGATAGAACACATTTGGGATGTCATGGGACGGCAGCTCAGAGTTCAAAGACCACCAATTCGCAATATCTCGGATTTGCGTGACCGTTACTTAAACATCTGGTACAATCTGTCTCCGGCCATCTACCAAGGACTTGTGGCATCCATGCCAAGGCGGGTTGAAGCTGTGTTGCGCGCCAAAGGTGGGCAACTCGTTATTGACAGGTGGTCATAATGTTTTGGCTCTTGAGTGTATGTGAGTGATTGGTTTTTGGTCTTTTAACAGCTTTGCATTAAAGACAGTCCAAGTTGGATCAGATGCTGGAGTAAAACTACTTTCATGATTAGAACTTGAAGGTCTATTTCCAGAACTATCGGATATTTCTTCTGTATCACGTATTACTTTGTTTTTGCACAGACACCACGCTAAATCTTCCACATTATGTAGTTTTAAACGCTGAATTTATATATATATATACATATATATATATATATCAGATTTCTTAAAAACAAAACTGTTATTCTTTAGGAGTTTTGCCCCATTGTAGTGAATAAAGTCTGTCATGTATCTGGATCGTTTCTGTAGCGAACGATTGGGTACCTGTGTTTCAGCATCAGACAGGGTTATAGATTGCAATTCACCTTCGTTATATTCTTGATAAGAAGTCATCACAGTTGCGTGAAGGGTTCCTCGTCCATCAGGCGTGTCTCCAAGGAAGGCTAAATTATCTGCTGTACAAAAGATAAATCTCCCTTTCACAATATCGGGTGGGACATACTATCCGTAATTGTCTTCCATATGGTTCAGAACTTCATTGGCTATAGCAGTCTTAAGGCAGAAAACTTTATTATAATCAATCGAGTAACCCGAACCATGCATGAGCTGAACCAAGAATTTTCTGCGAGTTTTACTATGTATCGTTAGGCCAACAGCAACTTGTAGAGGAAGGTCCCGTGAGTGTCTGTGTTTAACTAACGCCGTGCTACTATATACGGTTTGTCTTTCAGTTTGGCACTCATACATAAGAGTTTGTGATAATGCAGCACCCCTTTGGTTCAAATGTTTGTTATCAATCTGCAAACTTTCCTTAATTTTGTTTCCTCCAATATACCATTTGAAAAAGTATAGAACTTCTTTTGGTATGATATTTATGATTTTTTTTCTTCGTTATAGAACTTGTAAACTTCCATTTCTCCTCTGTCAGTATGGTTTTACGTAATAATTTAGCTGCTTGATACAGAACTTCCATACTCGCATTCATATCAGAATTGGATTCCACCCGCGACAACAAAACATCATTGACAAATTTCAAAGAAATACGCTGTGATTGATTTTTGGAGATAGTGTCGTTAAATACTACATTCATGTAAAATAATTCATGCTCAATAAGTATTTTAAGAGATTTTCTTGACAACATGTTTTGCCGTTTAACACTATTCCAGTGACAGATATCTCTATAGTGTCTCTCAGGATCTGCCATCGTGACAACATTACCTTCCAAAAAAGAATCTAACAAACGATCTATGGATTCTACTTGACTAATACATTCTGGCAAGTTAGGCGTTGTTTCAACTTTATCAGTACTTCGCAATGACGTTTTTTGTTCAACATTCTTTGTGGTATGCTACATCATATGCATGTACATCTTCTGGATTAATGAATCCACTCAGTTTTAACTTCTAATTGCTATTTTCACTTCGCTAGACAGCATCAGATCCTCTGACCTACCTTTTTGATGGAAGCGGTATATAATGGATGTCTCCTAGCTTCAAGCAGACATTTTTATGTAGTTTCGTGCCAAGATTTTGGCCTCTTGTACACGGGTGGACCTTATTGCACACCGAGCCTGGGGAAGCTATTTCAATTTCCGCTTGTTGATTTTTATACCTGGTCTGTAGTCTATCAATGTTACCTTTGTGCGTGCATTTCTTGTGACAAGTTAAATGCCACCGGGCATTTAGCTGGGTTATTCCTTCCACTGTAAATTTTCGAGCGTATTCTTCGAGGTGCTGATAATCACTGTCTTTACACTTGTTTCGAACTCTCACTGCATCAAACAGTTTGTGCTGAGTACTTGAGGTTTTAACCAAATCCTCATTCAATAGATGTTGGCACAATATACACAATTCAAAGTCTATGTCCTTCACTCGCTTTCGCTTAGACAGTCGGTCGAATTTAATTACACCATCCATATTTTAAATTAAAATTTACCACTTGAAACCCCAAAAAAATATAGGCAATCTTGGACCGAACACAAGTTGTACTGTCTTTCGTTCAACAACAACTGTTGTAAATGCACTCATGTATTATGAGTAGATCACAATTCATGCATTTATAACTCATGCCTTTATAACTGTATATTGGTGAAATTTTTATATTTTACTTATTTTTGTATATCTCACCTGCCATTTTGTGAAGTGTATAAATCATTAACTTGTCCTTTTTGCAAACAAAATCATCATGTAATTTTGCTATACTGTGTAACATTTTTGAATAACATGCTGTTGCATTTTTCTATGATTCGTTAAGTTTTTTTTAATGCTCTAGGGCAGGGATGGGCAGACTTTTCCAAGGTACGGGCTACTTCTAATTTTGTCAAGGTGTTGCGGTCCACCCAGTGGCGTAGGTGTGGTGAGCTAAAAAAAAAGGTCTACAATATTTATTATAACTTAATAATAAATGCGGAATATGTACTTACCTACATAACTACAAGAAAAAAAAACTTACTCTTTTAAAACCGCGTTTAAAGCAAATCGCGTCGGCGTCCCAAAAATATGTTTCTTTTAGTATGCGCATCTTAGGTCTTAGTAAAGGCGGTCACCCCAAAATGTCTTGGTGGTCCACCGGTCGGTCGCGATCGACTAAATGCCCACCCCTGTTCTAGCGTATGTACTCATCTTAACATGTGTATCCAAATGTAATTTTTGCACTTCTTTTTTTAAGTTTGTAATCACATTTCCTTTTTACTTTTTGTGCTAGGCATGGTACAGTGTTATACACTGCTTTGAGGGTTATGTTTTTCATGCAGACGTGTCTTGTAACCTTCCTTATATAGTAATGACACTTATTTTACTATGCAACCATGCTCTTTGTCACAAGGTTGACTCTTATAGTGCATTCATTTATGTATGACACCAATTTAAGTTGTTTTGTAATTATTTTGTTACCATTTTTCCATGTGTTTTGAATGCACTTTCTATGTATAATTTACAGGGGTGTTTTTTTCCTTGTTTTTTCAATGGCTGGCCAGCCGACATGAAATGTTTTGTCTTTATGTAAAATCTTAATTTAATTACAAGCACAAAAGTTTTTTATCCTTCATGGAGGGTCTCCAATGTAACTTTGACCTAGCATAACACAGGTTCCAACCGCGAGCCAACCATCTTCTTCAGAGGACGCGCTTTCTCCCTTTTGTGCTCTATGACGACTCCGTCTCCCCTGATTCTGCATCTGTCATCTAGACATTTTATTTATCTTCAATATGAGGTATTACAAAAGAAAATCGGCCGATAAATAACCGAAATAAAGTGTATTTTTTTAATTCCATGGCGGCCATCTTGATACACCAAAGAGTGACACCATGGAAATTATTCATCTACAGGTAGTTTCTGAAGAAAAAAATATCCATCCATGTTCCCATCATTAATACCGCCACGGGACTACATATGCTCCCCTACTAATTTGGAAAAAAATGAGTTTAAAATTTTTCTTACTATAAACTTGATCAGTAATTAAATATTTAGGATATCAATATCTCCGGAACTAAGTGGAGTATTTTTATGCGGTTTGCTTTATTTTGTTCGGAAATGATTAGGCTTTAACATATATTTTTTTCAAAAAATCGAATGCTTTAAAGATTTAAGAGTAGTGAGTCCCCTTAAGATGGCCATGAAAGGACAGAGGTTTGAAAACTTCTCGGATATTAAATCAAATGTTACGCGTATTTTGCGAACGGTTATTTCCAACGCCTATAAACAGTGTTTCGATGACTTGAAGAAACGTTGGAAAAATTGTATAGACTCCTTTGGTGAATATTTTGAAGGAGATAAATTTATTTGAAGGTCAGTAATATTTTTCTTATTTATAAAAAAATGTCCGGTTACTTTACGGGCGCACCTTATATATATATATATATATATATATATATATATATAGTGCTAAAACGTAATTATTTCCCCGATAGTCTTTCCAAGCACATAATTGGTTGTTTTAGATTTAATGAATAGCGTGTTCTGTTGCAAGTAATCAGTAATACAAACTAAAAAGATAAATTAGTGAAAATAACTGCTAAAAATGAAAATTAATTAATAATAATTAAATTCTTAAGTAAAAATAATATTAAATAACAAATAATAATATATTACTCTTAGTAATAATAACAAACTAATTTAATTTAGGTTAATTTGTCCTATAACACATTCTCCATATAAGTCTGCTTCTGTGTTTCCATTTGCTCCATGGTTGCAAGTTTTTTGACGTCAGTCTTCTTGCGGTTTCGTATTCTTAATTTCCACTTTGTCTAGCGCCAGGCTTGGAGTTCTATGATTAAGTAACCATAAATTAAATTCTTCTGTTTCTAATGGATTGTACAGTGTCAAAGTATGTTTATTGTTTAGATCATACTTATCAGAAACAATCCATTGTTTTTAGACAGTATCGGCACCGCTGATGAAGATATTCTGTCTAAAACCTATTTAATACTTATCTTTTCATGTCTTTAGTTCCTGGCTGCAAGTAGTTTTAGAGCTCTTACATTTTTTTTCACTTTCAACTTTGTCTTATATATATATATATATATATATATATATATATATATATATATATATATATATATATATATATATACATAGAGAGAGAGAGCAACTTTTCACATATAAACACGCTTTATTTGCTCATCCTTTTCGTTGTACTTTAGTATTTTCAGTGACTTTTCATGCTTTTAGTAAAAGAAAAACACCACCAATTTTGGATACTGCTGGCTTATTTACTCTCAGGCTAGACTGGAGTGCTCTACCATTTCAAGATTCATCAAAATTTTTCAGAATCAAATTTACGTCAGGTATTAATTCTTGAGCAACAATCTCTGCAGAAATCTTTTTAAAAGATAAATATTAGTCCAGATGAAAGATGACATAAAAGAGAAACTTTAAAATAAATTCTAGAGGTTGGAGAAAACACAACAAAGCGTTATGGATCAATCTTTTGATTGTTTACTTTCCAGCCTGGAAAGGAAAGAAGATACTTGATTTGACCAGTTCGAAACAGTCGCCAAAATGTATCCTTTTTAGAGGTTTGTAAATAGATAAATATGAGATAGGGAAAAGCCTTTAGCTTACATAGGGATGTTATAACAGTAACTATTTAAGTTACCCACATTTCAACAGTAGACAGTAAATAAATACCTTTATACAGCAGTGTTCAGCAGATGTAAGCCACGAAAATAAATTTTCTTTAAAAAGGAATTCTGGGGTTTAATATCTCCATTATACATTGGTCATAGACAAGGGGAATTTCAAATGATGGCATAATTTACTTAAATACTTAAAATATCACAGTTATTTTATTTTCATTGAAGTGTTGTTTATAAATGGCTCTAAAATACACTAAGTTTTGCATAGTGTTTACGATTTTTACAACCAGCAAGTCATTAATTTTTCTCAAACTGTCATATAAATTCAGTTCACAACACATGTGTTTGATGTTGTAAAAATATTGTTGTTAAGAAACCTACATTGAATAAACATATCAGTATTTCAAATAGTATTGTTATACATTTTTGCTATTACAATACATACACACTTAACACCAATTATTACATAGATTATAGTTAAAAAACCTACATTCAATAAAGACATCAGTATTTTATATTTTGTTTATACACACACACACACACACACACATATATATATATATATACATATATATATATATATATATATATATATATATATATATACATATATACATACTAGCTGAAGTACCCGGCGTTGCCCAGGATTTTAAGTATGTATGTTATCAAAATCAATTTAAAAACTAAACACAGTATAAATAACATAGAAAAAAAAGCACATGAAATGTTACACTCATCTCAGAATTTTGGTAGATTCAGCATTTCATCATTGTTCGACTAAAAGCTGAAAAGTAAAAATGTCAAAATATTGTCAATTTTGTTAATCTCAATTTTGTCAAAATAATCTCAATTTTGTTACAGCATACCTTACTAATAAATTAATTCATACAGTACAACACTTCAATAGCATGCAATTTCATACAGTATACTTAAAAATAAAAAAATTTCAAAATTACCATCATTACATGAATGCAAACCACTAAATACATTAGTTATACTCCTTTCGCTAACAACATAACATGTATATTTTATCTTTATATATTTACATTTAGCCATTTACTAAGTATTTTATAATTTCAATGTATTTCATAAGTTAACTAAGGTCTGCAGTACAGTTTGTTGTACCAGATTCAATACGTTTTATGTATATATTTACACTTTACTAATAAATTATTTTTACACTTAGCTAAATAAGATACAATTTTAATATGCTATTATCACAATACATTTTGCAGTATACAATTTACCCTTATTATTCGATACATTACAGTTCAATACAGCACACCTTACTAATAAATTAATTCATACAGTACAACACTTCAATAGCATGCAATTTCATACAGTATACTTAAAAATTAAAAAATTACCATCATTACATGAATGCAAACCACTAAATACATTAGTTATACTCTTTTCGCTAACAACATAACATGTATATTTTATCTTTATATTTTTACATTTAGCCATTTACCAAGTATTTTATGATTTCAATGCATTTCATAAGTTAACTAATGCCTGCAGTTGCAGTACAGTTTGTTGTACCAGATTCAATACGTTTTATGTATATATTTACACTTTACTAATAAATTATTTTTACACTTAGCTAAATAAGATACAATTTTAATATGCTATTTTCACAATACATTTTGCAGTATACAATTTACCCTTATTATTCGATACATTACAGTTCAATACAGCACACCTTACTAATAAATTAATTCATACAGTACAACACTTCAATAGCATGCAATTTCATACAGTATACTTAAAAATTCAAAAAATTCAAAATTACCATCATTACATGAATGCAAACCACTAAATACATTAGTTATACTCCTTTCGCTAACAACATAACATGTATATTTTTTCTTTATATTTTTACATTTAGCCATTTACCAAGTATTTTATAATTGCAATGCATTTCATAAGTTAACTAATGCCTGCAGTACAGTTTGTTGTACCAGATTCAGTACGTTTTATGTATATATTTACACTTTACTAATAAATTATTTTTACACTTAGCTAAATAAGATACAATTTTAATATGCTATTTTCACAATACATTTTGCAGTATACAATTTACCCTTATTATTCGATACATTACAGTTCAATACAGCACACCTTACTAATAAATTAATTCATACAGTACAACACTTCAATAGCATACAATTTCATACAGTATACTTAAAAATTCAAAAAATTCAAAATTACCATCATTACATGAATGCAAACCACTAAATACATTAGTTATACTCCTTTCGCTAACAACATAACATGTATATTTTATCTTTATATTTTTACATTTAGCCATTTACCAAGTATTTTATAATTGCAATGCATTTCATAAGTTAACTAATGCCTGCAGTACAGTTTGTTGTACCAGATTCAGTACGTTTTATGTATATATTTACACTTTACTAATAAATTATTTTTACACTTAGCTAAATAAGATACAATTTTAATATGCTATTTTCACAATACATTTTGCAGTATACAATTTACCCTTATTATTCGATACATTACAGTTCAATACAGCACACCTTACTAATAAATTAATTCATACAGTACAACACTTCAATAGCATGCAATTTCATACAGTATACTTAAAAATTCAAAAAATTCAAAATTACCATCATTACATGAATGCAAACCACTAAATACATTAGTTATACTCCTTTCGCTAACAACATAACATGTATATTTTATCTTTATATTTTTACATTTAGCCATTTACCAAGTATTTTATAATTGCAATGCATTTCATAAGTTAACTAATGCCTGCAGTACAGTTTGTTGTACCAGATTCAGTACGTTTTATGTATATATTTACACTTTACTAATAAATTATTTTTACACTTAGCAAAATAAGATACAATTTTAATATGCTATTTTCACAATACATTTTGCAGTATACAATTTACTCTTATTATTCGATATATTACAGTTCAATACAGCACACCTTACTAATAAATTAATTCATACAGTACAACACTTCAATAGTACGCAATTTCATACAGTACACTTTACTAATAAATTAATTTTACACTTTGCTAACTAAAATTATTATTCAATACAATACAGTTATTCAATACAGTACACTTTACTAATAAATTAATTCATACGGTACAACATTTCAATAGTATGCGGTTTTGTACGGTACACCCTACTAATAGCTTAAATTTACACTTTGCTAACTAAAATACAGTTCTAACATACTATTTTCACTTTACATTGTGCAATATACAATTAACCATTGTTATTCAATGCAATACAGTTATTCAGTACAGTGCATTTTACTAATGAATTATTTCGTACACTACACCTTACTAATAAATTAGTTTTACACTTTGCTAACTAAGAAACAATTATAATATGCTATTTCACATTACATTGTCTCCTACAATTCATCTATCGTAACAACTGAGTTTTTGTATTTTTTACCATTAAATAAAAATTTTTTTTCAAGCTGCTTTTGAGTACAATACAATAAATTAAAACATATTTCTAAACAATTTATAAAGCATAGCTGATTACATTTAAAGAAAAAAAAAGGTAAATTTAAAAAATATTATACGCATTATCCCTTTTTTTTTTAGTTTTCATTTTAGAACTTCCTTGTATACAACATTGGTAGTTTTACCTTCAGGTGTTAATATTTCCAGGCTGCTTGGTGAACTGACTCTGGAACAGGCCACATAAAACTGGCCATGTGAAAAGCATTCCTCCCTCAAGTAAATCCCTGCCATCTTCAGCGATTGTCCTTGGGACTTGTTGATAGTCATACCAAAGCAAACCTTGATGGGGAACTGCAGTCTCTTAAACTCAAAGGGATAATCTGATGGAATAAGTGGTATTCGGGGTATTAAAACTGATTCTCCCTGAGCACAGCCGGTGAACACTGTAGCCTCAATGACGTTCCTTTGAAGGGCTGTTATTTGCAGCCTGGTACCATTGCAGAGTTTTGGAGGGTTGAGGTTGCGCAGTAACATAACTGGAGCCCCCACTTTGAGATGAAACATATGGGTTGTGAGGCCAGGAGGGTTAAGCGTATTGAGAAACTCCACAGGATAATGGACTGCATCCTCCATGTGCAAGACTGAGTCAACAGACTTGTATGTCATTTCTGCACCTTCAAAACTCTTCAGTAGACTCTCATTAATGTTATCAGCACTATCATTCTTTGGAGTCAAAATAGCACGTTCGCTTAACCAGTCCATGGACTTCTCCTTGATATTGGCAATATCAGGATATATCCTGGCTGTTAGGGCTGCTAGGGTTGTCACAACTGAGCCAAGACCTGCAGGGATGGTAATTTTCCCTTCAGACTCTGGATATTCTCCATCTCCTATTTTCAGTAATAGTTCAGAGAATTGGCCAGCAGAGACATCACCCATCAAGTGCACTCTCATGTTCTTCCTGAGAGATAACTTTGTGATGAAGGGCCACAGAAATGAAGCTTTGATGCATGCTTTAACCTGGTCTGCCCTAGTTCCCCTTGGCACTACTGGCAGAGTCTGGCGGAAATCCCCAGCCAACAACAAAGTGACTCCCCCCATCAATCCATCATTGTCTCGGATATCCTTAAGAGTTCTGCTAAGTGCCTCAAAAGCCCCCTTGTGTGCCATGGTGCTCTCATCCCAGACAATAAGCTTGCAGTCCCGCAACACTTGTGCCATATCACTTTGCTTAGAAATGTTACACATGGGAATTTCGCTATGGATGAGATTGAAGGGCAGTTTGAAGGTAGCGTGGGCTGTCTTACCCCCTTCCAACAATGTAGCAGCAATGCCAGAGGATGCAACAGCTAAGGCAATGCCACAATCACTCCTTACCTTTGCAAGAAGCAAGTTGAGGAGGAAAGTCTTTCCAGTACCACCTGGAGCATCTAGGAAAAAGACATGGCCAACACTTGACTGAATGCTGGCAAG
The DNA here is from genome assembly GCA_907164885.2 of Dolomedes plantarius. Taxonomy (NCBI): domain Eukaryota; kingdom Metazoa; phylum Arthropoda; class Arachnida; order Araneae; family Dolomedidae; genus Dolomedes; species Dolomedes plantarius. The sequence continues at coordinate 50,043,133 of OU015493.1, read as the reverse complement.
AACTTGACGATAGACAGAGAGCTGATCAATTGTTAGTAAACTCTCTTTATTCGAAACCACTTGTACCAAAGCATTCTTGTCATAGCTGGTCTCCCTCATATAGTCCCTGTTCCCCAAGATATCACCAGATCTTTTTGGTCTAGGAAGAGAGTACTGTGTCAAATCTTGTCCTCCCAGAGACAATACTGCATCTTCAATCAGCACCAAGTATCTGTTGTATACTTCATCCATAACATGCTGTACATTTCCTTGTAACTGTCTTTCTACTTGGCGTGTTATGTCCTCTGAAAGACTGTCCTTGTACTTCTCCCAAAGACTCAGGGGATCTGAGAGCTCACAATGGAGCAGCATCACCGTGAAAAGCTCCCGCATCTTGAAAGAAGAATCACACAGGGCAGCTTCTTCCAAGGTAGAGTCCCACTGCTTGTCATCATCTAACAAACCGCGTCCTATGCATGCAGACTGGAATGTAGGATGGAGGACACCATTGACAGTCTTCAAATCTGAGAAGCATGTCGGGCCACGAACCTCATGTAACAACAGGCGAAGATGATAGCACTCAACATTTTTAGGATGAATCGCATAAACCCTTCCCAATGCAGAGTCTTTCTTCACTCCTGGCCAACCATCAACATCTTTACCTCGCTTCCTTCTTGTGAACTTATTATTTCTAAACAGAAAATAAGAAGGAACCTCACAATAAAGAAGGGATTTTGCAAAGTCATCAATTTTGCATAGTTCGAAGAAAGCTAAGAGTGTTGTCTGAGGAGGGTTTTTGAGCTTCTCAGTCAGATTCTTAGAAGTAAAGTACATACGCTGACCATTCTCGAGATGAACAGCCAGGTGAAGAACTGCGGGGTACCTTTCATGAATTGGGAATGCCAAGATCCTCCAAACTGCCTCAGAGCTGCTGAGGTACCGGCCACTCTCGTAGACCTTCACCTCATCCTCCTCATTCTCTAGACCAAAAGCTGCCTGGTCACTGCCCTTGTTAATGTACTTGCAAATGTATTTTATTGATTTCACAGAGTTACAATACTCTACATTGATGTGAGCATTGAAAGTACGTGACAGTACAGGATTATAAGGTACAACCCAGCTGTTGTCCAACTGCATTCCCTTGCATTTTACAGTGAACCCACCATCTTTTGGAGATCGCCTTCGGTATAGTGGATACCCATCATTACCAGTCTGGGTGTCACTTAGAAGTGGACGGGGGTACCTTTTACTGCAGCTGCCACCTTTCATGCAAGGAGAATTGCACTTCAGGCTGCCACAAGGCCCATGAATCATGTTGGCCTTGACAATGTCATAGAGAAGGGGGTCTTGCTGAGGATTAGGTATTTCGGCACAGATGACATTATCAGTCATGTCAGGGGATATGCGTTGCTCTAGCCACAGCAAGATGTGAACATGAGGCAAACCCCGCTTTTGCCACTCCACAGAAAACATGAAGCAACGTACAGCTCCAAACAGACTGCCCTTGGTCAAGACATTCATCATTTTTTTTACTTTTAGGTGGAACACCCTTGCTATGATGTCATGCCGATCATGAGACTTTTGTCCGAGGAACAATGCATCTGTAATATCCTTCCACTTGGGGTTACAGGTGAAAGTGATAAACAGATCAGGACGCCCATAGTGACGGACATATGTCATAGCATCTTGAGTCCGTTCATGCATGTAGCGAGGTCCTCCAGTAAAAGATGATGGGAGCACTACCTTCCGACCCAGTTGAGCAGCATCAGCATCCTTCTCCCCTACAGCATCTTTTAGGTGAATGTAGTTGTCTGCCCTCAGCTCTGCCTGGTTAAACCTGATATAGTTTAACCTTTCAGTCTCTATTTTAGCATACATATCTACTAAAAATTGACTGAAGAGGGAACAGAAGTACAATAGGTGGTTGTCCTCTCCTTTTCTGACCATAATGCGATAGCAGTAGAAACTCAATGCAGAGATTGTCTTCTTGATAGGCAACTTGGTCTTAGGATTGTGCTGAGCCAGATTGATGGAGTATCCATCCTCGCCACGACAGAACAAAAGTGGGTATTGAAGAGCATCGTATGACCGGTGGATCTCACTGATGCGATGCAGTTTGTTATCGTGGCTTTGGAGCACGATATCTCGCTGCTGAAACTGCTGGCCAACCATCACCAGAGCTACCTCATTTGCTGTTGGTGCATTAAAGCGACCTTCATGAGCATCGACAGGCTTTTTTTCAGCCTGGATAACAACTGCAAACTTCTTGCAGGTTGGAGGCACTTTATCCAGGGTAGTTTTAAGGTCTTTTATGTAGCTATTAACGTCATTTAGCATCTCTTGCAGTTGCTTGACCAATCCGTCTTTTACACCAGGAAAGTTACTACACCTTAAGCGTACTTCCCTTTCATCCTCACCCACAAAATAGATTTGAAGAAATTGGGCTTCTTTAGAAGATGGAAGTAGACTTCCAATCAAGTGATACACCTGTCCCTGAATTTTGAAAGTTGGCATGAAACCTTCCTCTACAACCTGTTTAGCTCCAAATGATGTCATTTGGAAACATCCATTATACTGCCGAACACACTCCATAAAGTGGATGTGCTCAGGATGGTTGCCAATTACCAGGCTATTGAGAGGCTCAGGAAGAGGATCAAATGCAGGTAGGTTTACCTTGCCAGCACTACAACACATTCCTGGAGATTCGTCTGCCCACTTCAGGGCATTGCAGTACTGACACTTGTGGTTCATAGTGCCAAGGGATACCATGCTATCTGCTTCATAATCAATAACAGGCTCATATGCCAAGCCTGAAAGAACCTTTACCTGCCATGGAAGTACTCGCCTTTCTACTCGTTTGCCAGGATTATTTTTTTCATATTGGCATTGTGCTGCCCTGTGAACCTCAGGCTTAGCTTTCTGGTACCGTGCAACAGCTTCTTTGATCACCTCAGGCTTAGCTTTATGGTACCGTGCAACAGCTGCCCTGTTCACCCCAGGATTCCTCTCTGCATACTTCTTTCTTGCATCTTTAAGTTGCTGCTTCCTTTGAACATGAGTACATCTAGAGCGACGTCTTTTAGTAGCTTGATTGGTATTAGAAAGTGATGCATCATGTGAGGTAGATTGAGGGAAAGATGGCATGGCTTGTGTTTCCTGTGACAGGTAGTAAGCATCGAAATGCCCACTCGAGAGGTCACATGCAGAGGTAAAACGCAGCCTCCTTATTGGGTTACCAGCAGCACCAAAACTGTGACATAGTTCACCATTGAGGTACACCTCAAAAACAAAGTTGAACAGTTCACCTGCTGCTGACAATTCGCAAGAACTGCCATATGTGGAGAGAATTGACATTTCGGAAAAATATTCAGCAGAGTTAGAATAATTATTCCCATTCATGTCATTAGACATTATAGCAAATCTCTCCCAATTCTCTACCACATGACTCACAATTAATTCCCGGACTTCCCTAGACATCATATCTGTACCATACATGACAAAAGAGAGAGAACGAAAAAGACATGCACCATCTGCTGGGATTGGGAAAATACTATGAAGTACAAAATCCCCATTTATGCATAAATATTCTTGCATTTTAGAAGATATAAAAATCAAAATTAAATACGGTTCAGAAATATAAGTAAATCTGATAAAGAGTTAAAAATCAAATAAAGCTTATCTTTTGCTAGTATCACAAAACTCGCATGAAAATCAACCACACTAACTTAATCTGACAACATCACATGTCTGTCTAGCAGTTAACCTCTAGGTTACAGTTATACATGGTAAGCACAGTTACCGTATAGTAATACCGTTAATATTTTACACTTTGTATCTTCTATATTCCTTCATATCTCAAAGAAGGAAATTGATATCCATAAGATTCTTGCTTTAAAATGTAAGGAACTTGATTACCTAAAATCAATTTCAGGATTTTTCAAAATTCGGACCCAAGGGAGGGAGGGGAGGGGGGGAGGCGAAACGTGTTTTTACCATATACCTTCATATCTCAAAGTAGGAAACGGATATATTTCTTTTATACGCATATTAATAAATTAAACTGCTTTAGAATTTCTTTTATATTACTTTGTACTCGATATGATTACTCGATCTTATATATTAGTTTGTAATCGATATGACTATTCGGATTAATGCTCGAAATAGGTGCTACCATCTATCGCGCCAAATACCAACTATTTACTGGCAGCATATTATAGCTTAGTGATTCTTCATGTTAATGTTCGTCATCACATTAAAACAGTTTTTAAACATTTTATTTTATGGTTTTCATTATATGTATACATATGTGCATATGATTTTTTTTATTTTTTGAATTATTACATTGTTTTGTACTTTTATTTTTATGTAAGCATTTTTCTAGGAAATAAAAAGAATAAAATGCTTTCTGAACTAAAAACTATATTATTTATAAAAAATTGGAACACATCCAATTAAATTTGTATGAGTTTGTATCAAAATAATTGATTCGTTATACGGCTTTTCACTTTACGGCCAACTTTTCCGGAATGTATCTAGGCCGTAAAGCTAGGTATGGGTGGATTATTTAACCCGGTTTTTTACATATGAAGGAATATGTAAAAAACACGTTTTGCTCCCTTTCACCCTTGGGGGGCGTATTTTGAAAAATCCTGAAACTGATTTTAGGTAATCAAGTTCCTTACATTTTAAATCAAGAATCTTAAGGATATCTGTTTTTTTTCTTTCAGATATGAGGGAATATGGGAAAAATACGTTTTGCCCCCCCCCCCATGGGGGGCCGAATTTTGAAAAATCCAGAAATTGGTTTTTAGGTAATCAAGTTCCTTACATTTTAAATCAAGAATCTTAAGGATATCTGTTTTTTTTCTTTCAGATATGAAGGAATATGGGAAAAATACGTTTTGCCCCCTCCCCCCCATGGGGGGCCGAATTTTGAAAAATCCTGAAATTGGTTTTTAAGTAATCAAGTTCCTTACATTTTAAATCAAGAATCTTAAGGATATCTGTTTTTTTTCTTTCAGATATGAAGGAATATGGGAAAAATACGTTTTGCCCCCTCCCCCCCATGGGGGCCGAATTTTGAAAAATCCTGAAATTAGTTTTTAGGTAATCAAGTTCCTTACATTTTAAAGCAAGAATCTTTTGGATATCAATTTCCTTCTTTGAGATATGAGGGAGTATGGGAAAATACGTTTTGCCCCCTCCCCCCCCATGGGGGCCAAATTTCGAAAAATCCTAAAATTAGTTTTTAGGTATTTATGTTCCTTACATTTTAAAGCAAGAATCTTATGGATATCTGTTTTCTTCTTCGAGATATGAAGGAAAATGTGATAAAACACGTAAAAACACGTTTGGCCCCCCTCCCCCCCCTTGGGGGCCGAATTTTGAAAAATCCTGAAATTGGTTTTTAGGTATTCGGCTTCCTTTTATTTTAAGGTAAGAATCTTATGGATATCCGTTTCATGTGAAAAACACGTAAAATCACGTTTTGCCCCCTCCCCCCCCCCCTGGGGGCCGAATTTTGAAAAATCCTGAAACTGATTTTAGGTAATCAAGTTCCTTACATTTTAAATCAAGAATCTTAAGGATATCTGTTTTTTTTCTTTCAGATATGAAGGAATATGGGAAAAATACGTTTTGCCCCCTCCCCCCCATGGGGGCCGAATTTTGAAAAATCCTGAAATTAGTTTTTAGGTAATCAAGTTCCTTACATTTTAAGGCAAGAATCTTTTGGATATCAATTTCCTTCTTTGAGATATGAGGGAGTATGGGAAAATACGTTTTGCCCCCTCCCCCCCCCATGGGGGCCAAATTTCGAAAAATCCTAAAATTAGTTTTTAGGTATTTATGTTCCTTACATTTTAAAGCAAGAATCTTATGGATATCTGTTTTCTTCTTCGAGATATGAAGGAAAATGTGATAAAACACGTAAAAACACGTTTGGCCCCCCTCCCCCCCTTGGGGGCCGAATTTTGAAAAATCCTGAAATTGGTTTTTAGGTATTCGGCTTCCTTTTATTTTAAGGTAAGAATCTTATGGATATCCGTTTCATGTGAAAAACACGTAAAATCACGTTTTGCCCCCTCCCCCCCCATGGGGGCCGAATTTTGAAAAATCCTGAAACTGATTTTAGGTAATCAAGTTCCTTACATTTTAAAGCAAGAATCTTTTGGATATCAATTTCCTTCTTTAACATATGAGGGAATATGGGAAAATACGTTTTGCCCCCTCCCCCCCCATGGGGACCGAATTTCGAAAAATCCTGAAATTGGTTTTTAGGTATTTATGTTCCTTACATTTTAAAGCAAGAATCTTATGGATATCTGTTTTCTTCTTCGAGATATGAAGGAAAATGTGATAAAACACGTAAAAACACGTTTAGCCCCCCCTCCCCCCCTTGGGGGCCAAATTTTGAAAAATCCTGAAATTGGTTTTTAGGTATTCATGTTACTTACATTTTAAAGCAAGAATCTTATGGATATCAATTTTCTTCTATGAGATATGAAGGAATATGTAAAAAACACGTTTTGCCCCCCTCCCCCCCTTGGGGGGCGAATTTTGAAAAATCGCTTCTTAAATGACGCCTTCAGCACAAAAGTAATAAGCTCCTAAAATTTGATATCTGTATCTCCAATAGTTTTTGCTGGGCGTTGATACGTGTATATATAAGTCAGGACTTCTTCCTTTATAGATATAGATATATATATATATATATATATATATATATATATATATATATATATATATATATATATATATATATACACTCAAGAGCATTATGACCACCTGTCAATAACGAGTTGCCCACCTTTGGCGCGCAACACAGCTTCAACCCGCCTTGGCATGGATGCCACAAGTCCTTGGTAGATGACCGGAGACAGATTGTACCAGATGTTTAAGCAACGGTCACGCAAATCCGAGATATTGCGAATTGGTGGTCTTTGAACTCTGAGCTGCCGTCCCATGACATCCCAAATGTGTTCTATCGGATTGAGATCCGGTGAGTTAGGCGGCCAGGACATTAACTGGAATTCAGCATCATGTTCCTGGAACCACTCCAACACAATTTTAGCCTTGTGACACGGGGCGCTGTCCTGTTGGCGCATTCCATTTCCAGCTGGAAAAACAGAGGCCATGTAAGGGTGCAACTGGTCCGCAATGATGTTCAGATATCCTGTAGCATTCATAGTCTGCTCTACCACAAACACGGGTCCCAGAGACGCCCAAGAGAACGTCCCCCAAAGCATAATACCGCCACCACCGTCCTGTGTATGACCTACTGTACATTGAGGGAGCAACAGTTCGCCTGGAAGACGGCGTATCCTGACACGGTCATCGGCGTGATGAATGACAAACCGTGATTCATCTGACCAGGCAACTCTCTCCCACTGATTCTTGGACCAGTCGCGATGTTCCCGGGCCCAGCGCAAGCGCAGTTGGCGATGACGCTTGGTCAGCAAAGGCACACGAGTCGGACGTTTGCTGCGTAGCCCCATATCCAACAGTGTCCGCTGAACAGTGTGCTGCGATTCTACAGTATTCTACTTGGCCCTACATTGTATTGGGCTGTCAGCTGAGCCACTGTCTGGCTCCGGTTTTGCTTCACCATGCGAGAGTCTCCGACGACCTTTTTTTTGATAGCGTGTGGACGTCCAACACCATGTCGTCTATTGCTGGTTTCACCGTAATTCATCCACTTTGCATAAGTACTAACAACTGTAGGTCGCGAACAACCCACGAGTCGTGCAGGTTCGGTAATACTTGTTCCGAGCCTTCGAGCCATTACAATCTGCCCTCTATCAAAGTCGCTTAGATCCGCAGCCTTTCCCATCACACACAGAAGTAAGTGAAAGAATGATTCTTCAGACTCTCCAGCAGCAGTTAAATACCTCTTCCACCTGATCACGTGCCTTCCACGTCATTCAGGCGAATTCATTGCAAAATGTAGGGGTGGTCATAATGTTTTGGCTCTTGAGTGTGTATATATATATATTTGTTATAACAATGCATAAGTATTTAACAACAGTTATTACATATATTATTGCTAAGAAACTAACATTCAATAGACATATGATTATTTTGTATATTGCTGCGATATTTATTTTTGTTACAGCAATGCATAAATACTTAACAATTATTACATATATTGTTAAGAACCCTACATTCAAGAAACATACCAATATTTTATATATTGTTGCTATATTTTTGTTATAACAATGCATAAATACTGAACAATTATTACACGTAATGTTGTTAAGAAACCTATATTCAATAAACATATCAATATTTTTGTACCATGGAAACAGATATGATGTTAGCTGAATTCGTATGGGAGTCGAAAAAAATAGTGACTCGGTGGTTGTAACCATCGCCAACACCGTGTAATCCTTCGGCGCATTTTAGAGCCATATATATACAATATTTTCTTGAAAATTAAAATATTTCACAGTATTAATATTTAAATAAAGTATTCCATGATTTGAATTTCTCCTCACCTACGATCATTTATACTTTTCCAGATCACAATATTAAGCCCGAAATATAAATATGTTATTAGCAATTGATAGCATTCAGAAATGGCATTCAGAAATGGTATTCAGAAATATTTGGGAACTTTAATTTAACCTGATTAAAATTTCAAGACTGAGTGTTAAAATGAAAAAGATAAGTGAAATGTTAAGGACTGGTATATGACAAAGAAAAGATATCAGATATAGAAAGTATTTTCTTATAAACAACTTTAAAGAGAACTTTTGATAATTAACTCTATTTCATAACTGATTATTTCATTCTCTATTAATCAAGGCATTCACCATGCAACAACCAGAGCCTCGAACCAGTCATGCCTTATGCCTCAATTTTAATTTTGTCAAAATTATCGCTTCTGGTTTTTGAACACATTGTCGCATTTTTCTGAAAAGTTTGCTTTAATGATAAACATTATAGAAATGAATGGAGATCACAGTTTCTGAAAAGTTCAACCCATTTTTATTCTAAACTATTTTCAGGATCAGAATCAGCCCAAGTGCAGAGAATATCAATGAGCTGATTTTTCTATCCCAATATTTAGAGTGCGTGATAATACAATTTTGAAGTTCCTGCTACTTGCTTCGTAACTGGGAAAACTTTTAAATTATTCCGCAAAGCATGATGTATTAAACATGAAAAAGTCTTTTCAACGAGACATTTTGACTTGATTATTATTATTATTTCACAGCTTATTGTAGTGCTACAATGTTTAGTGCGTATAAGGTAGTCAATGAATTTTATTATTAGAATGAAACGTCAACGAAGGTAGTTTATGACGCAGTTAGATATCATAACGAACAATTCAGGCGCTTGCAATTTAGGTGCTTGACAAGAAGCGCATATTGAACGCAATCACCTCTACATCAATATACTCTAAATCACCTCTACATCAATATATACTATATATAAATAAAGATATGTGTTTCAATCTATGAAATTTTTGATTCTATAATGCTTCATACTGAGTCATTATTAACCTTTTCCTTACGGGGTGGGATACCATGTACCCCAAGAATACGGGCCCAAGAATGAACATATATATATATATATATATTCATTCAACTCCTTTAATTGCCGCACTTACAAAAGGGGTATGAAATTTCTAAAGAGGGAATCGGAAGAATAGGCCCCGTAAGCTAAAGAATAACAGTTAAAACTTTAACCATGACCAAGCACAAATGCATAATTATAGTATGTTATTTTATCTGTACCAAATTAAAAATATGGGGGACAAATCCTAGAAAGGGAGCAACAATATTCTCTTCTGAAACATGTGACAATAACCCTTTTTTATTTACAGAATATTGTTTTAAAAAGTTTTCTTTCAAACAACTTTTACAATAAATAATATAATTATATTTCGGGAAGATTCATAGTTTTTCTTACGCTGTAGGAAATAAGGGTAAAATATAAGAAATTAGATATATATTTTAACAGTGCCCATACTAATTGCAGATCTTTAAGGGAAAAATAATTGTTCATATTAATTAATAAAAAGTGAGATGTGAACATTAATATACCCAAGGGAAATTTGTGAAAGGAAGCATTTTTCAATGATAAGGAATTTTTTAAAACTGAATTATATTTAAAAAATATGAATAACATAAATTAATATACTTATCTATACTCATAAGCACACTTTATAGATAAACATTTTCATAATTAAAGGCTAAATTAAATGAAAGACAACAATATCTTAATACGAAGGGTGAGATTCAAAACCAGTTAAAAAATTAGTTTTAAATAATAATTCTTTAAAATATTGTCTCCCATCTATAAATATAATATATAAACTTAGAAAGAAATATATTTCAATTCTTTAAAGAGCCTAAAATACAGAGTTTCAGATCGATGATTTTGCAAACTTTCGTTATTTCAGCAAGTGTTAGAGCATTGCTGGACATAGAGGTAACAAATTCGATGCTAATGAGACAGCCGCTTATTTAGTAGCTTTTTCTTCCACAATAAAGTCATTTGTGAAAACTTCCAATTGTAGAGAGCCCCCCCCCATTACATAGCTCCTAAGGTTTTTTTTAAAGGAATTTTTTTAATAACTCAGTCTGTCACGAATGCTGTCGTAGTTGACTTTAAAGTTATCTTTATCAAACCTTTTGAAACCCTCCTTGCATTCTAATCTGTACTTTGGTATAGTTCGTAGAAGAAAAGATATTTTTTGAAAAACAATCAGATTCAGACTTACAGAAAACTTTTGGATTACAAATACGAAATGAACACATCTTCAGTTGCCCAATAAATAAAAAAGAATGGCTACATGTTTCGAAATAGTTAAAAATTCCTGATCAGGTCGAGGATCACTGGTATCAAGGGTCCCCGGGGGAAATTATTGGTTACCGGTAGAATAATTAACCGAAATAAAACTATTCCATTGGTTGTAGAACTAGGTATTCGAAAGTAAAAAATCTTAAGATAAAAAACATTTTAATGGAGATAAATAGTTTTACTATGCTTCACAATTTAAGACTATCTAGATCAGGGGTGACAAACTCGCGGCCCGCGGCGAACATTTTTGCAGCCCGGCCAATATATTGGCACACAATAATGTATAATAAAATAACCGACGCAGAATTATAATTAGATAGGAAAAATTCGCTAAGTGTTTTTTAATTATACTCTTTTTTTGCTATTATTAAACAAAATGTGTATATTTATGTTGAATATACTGTAATTATGTAATACACTGTAAAAAACTTACGTTTCTATTATTATATATAGTTTTTGCGGCCCACCTATAGTTAAACCTTGCTTGTTTGGCCCAAGTTAGCCTTTGAGTTTGACACCCCTGATCTAGATCTTTGGAACCCTTTGTCTTTAGCGCGACCACACTATTAACTACTAGATCCTCTTCAATCATCGCAGAAGTCTATACCGTCTTACTGTCAAAACATGTGCCATCGAGTGTCATTTGCTATTTTTGAATTATTTCATAGAAAATTTTCAAAAACAATTTTCCTTATTGCAGTTATAGAAAACAAAATTAGATTGCATTTTATACTATTAGAATTTATGCAATCTTGTCTTCAAATTTCTAATCGAATGGCAAACAGGAAATAAAAACATAAAATCTTCACAGATAATTAGTTAATTTCGGGATTTAGAACCCATTTCCGTAAATTTACTTAATTTAAAATAAATTAGAAAGAAATAGATTTTTTACTTTCTCAATAAACTAGAATTCTTTATATTATTAATAAATATTTTTTTCATTAATATTTAGGGCAAATTTTTTTTTCCATGTATTCTTCAAACCCGGGATATACCGGTTCTGAACTTTTATTCCGGTTCTGCAATCCATAATTGATATGATTGTGGCAATATTTGTTTTTGCATTTGCGAATTGATCATTGCCACAATTACACCAGAACAGGTAACCCTCCTATAACACGGCGGATAGATTCCTAGAAAATGCCGTGTTGTGTGAAACCGTGTTATATGAGACCAAGAGACAGCACAAAAAGGGTGTTATGTTCCAAAAATTTATTAAAAACAATTTTTTAAAAAATTCCACATAAGCAAGTTAATTTTTATTAAAAATATAAATGCATGTATAACACAAAACGAAAAGAAACAAAAAATATTATTTTCATTTAATGTGACATTAATTTAATAATTTTCTTCCTCATCACTGCTAAGTACAATCAAACGAGAACATGTTTTCGGTTGAATGATGTCACCTCCACTTTTAGAACCTTTTCTTCATTTAGATTTTTTGCACCTTCTATCCTCTTTCAAAAATCTGTAATTTTGGTTTGTTTGCTGGTTCTTACAAGGTCATTGTAAATTTCACGGTATGGAGATAGACAATTTTGCAGCTCCCTTTTGAATTTTCGGCTTCTTTCAGCGGAAGGGTCTGCAGTCAAGAAAAATGATTCAAGATTTTCAGCTAAGCTTAGGCCTTCTTGCAATTTTATAGAGTTATAAATGAATAAATTATAATTTGTTTATACATTTTCATGTAAAGCCACTATAGTTTATTGTTCCTTCCCGTCATTATTTTAAGGTAATTTAGTTTTTAAATGTGTTAAACAAAAATCATGATATCTAGTGTTGTAGAAGTACAGTGTTGTACAAAGGTTTTCGCAATTTTTTAATAGTGTTAGATCGAAACCGTGTTACAGGTTGCAGTTTTATATGAGGGTTCCGGCAATTTATCCTATCGTGTTAGAGTGAAACCGTGTTGTAAGAAGCCGTGTTATAGGATGGTTACCTGTACTCATCAACCAGTTTATCAACTATTAACTGGTCCCGAAACATGTATCCAAACTTTTTATTTTATTGTGATATACAAAAGTGTTTATTACGAATCAGATTCGACCTTTTTCCCGCCTAAAAATCATTAAATAGTATATAACTATAAACTTAGAGTGTCTCGGTTCCCCTGTGACAACTGAGAGAAATCTGTACTTGAATGTCCACGTGGTGACACTGGTATCAAACCGCCATAATTTTCTTGATAGTGCCAACATTTATAATTGACGCTAGAGCAGTGGTTTTTAACCGTTGGTACACGCGGACCATTAGTGGTCCGAGATTACCCAAGAAGTGGTCCGGAAGGTCAGGAAGGGAGAGAATATTGATTTTATCGTTTCAAACGACAGCAAATTTAAACAGTTTTCTAAAACTGGGAGCAGAAAATTTTTAGTTCTCAACTTTTTGTTCAAATCCTAAAAAATCCTGTATTTCCTCCGATTTCTGACGTTTCGAGAAGGAACTAATACTTTTCTGCTTAAAAAATGGTCTAATATTTTCTGTGACGGAGACCCGCAGCGTCACAGCCATTTCGCAGCATCACAGCAATTTTAAAGCTAGTAAAGCAAATGAAGCAAAAAAATCTCGAAAGCAGTAACTGTAGAAGGCCCTTGCGGTAGCGCAAATCTTTATTTTATTACTCGCCTACTATATCAAAAGTATACATCATACACGTAATAGAAAAATGAGAAGAACGATGTAATCGAGTATACTAGTTGGAGTCACTTACAGATTAAAACCCATGGATAATATCATACAAATCTGCTGAAATCACACAAGTTTGTTGTCACATGATTCTTAATTCAGATCCATTATTTTTCATTCATTGAGCTAGTCACTACTCAATGAAATAGGAAGAAAAATTTTAAAATGAATTCATGAAATTCATTGGACACGACATGCTCGATTAGACTATACGATTCGCAACACATCTGCAGGAAGAATTTTGACTGAAGAAAACAGATCTCAATATATTTAGACTGATTGTAATTTAGAGTCATGTGACACGTTGCATTTAGAGCAGTGTGTCGTGGAGTACGACATATATATATATATATATATAAAGAAAATAGAAAAGGTGCAGAAAAACTAATTAACAAACGGAACGAAAATGGAATAGTAAAATGACGCCAGACGATACGAGAAGAATGTCGTGGGGATACGATATGTTAGGAGTTCAAAAAGGGAAGACAACCCAATTAAAGCGAACAGTCGGCGGTGCTATGAGAAAATTGGAATGGCAATTGATCAGACAAAAGAACCGGATGAAGAGAAGAAATTGAAAGTAAACAAATAAGAGTCGAAACAGCGAGGGGGTACAGATAGGAGACATCGAGATGAAAAGGGAATTGTTGACAAAGAGAAGAGGACCCCACACATATAAGATGTTCTGGGAAAACACGTTTCCTAGAAAAATAGGAATGAGTCGAAGACGGGATTGTTCGAATATAAAACGCCCCTCACTCTGAATGGTTAAAGAAATGATTAGGGGAGGAACAAGTTGACGAATCAAAGTGGAAGTATAAAAAAAAGGTTGAACATGAGAGACGAATGAAAATGTAAAAGGCGGGGCGTTGAGAAGATAATAAAAAATAGAGAGAGTGAGAATATAAAAAATAATTATATATTGATTGTGACTCTGAGACTTGGCACCCAAATAGAGAGTTGTAGCCTCGTAAGCGAGAAGGCAAAAGAGAATACATGGGAGATTGCGCCCCGATTTAGCGTATCGCTGTAAGCCGGCAACCCAACGATGAAAGGAGCATCAAGGAGCATCGGAGCCGAGATAGATTGCCTGAACCCCGCAAGCTAGCATAGAGGAGCCTCGGAGCCGAGATAGATTGCCTGAACCCCTGCAAGCTACCGATGAGATGATAATAGTTGAGACTCGTAACCAAAACGAAGTGCCTAACCCCCACAAGCAAAGGATGGAGAACTGATCCGGCCATTAAAACGGGATTATTCTGCCTATTCCTACGTTATTGAGCGAGTCCGAATAGAGACCCCAATAGATGCACATGAATATGCCAGCCAAAGTCCCCTTCTGCAGTCTGCAAAAATGGAGGTAACCTTTTATTAACTATTGTCAAATGTCGTTAGATACCCGAGTCTTATATTATAGGCGGGAGTTAAGGAATAATATATATATTGCGTACTGAAATCAAATTAATTTAAATAAATGAAATAGTGCAGTCAAATAATACATTGATATAATAAGAATGTCTGTAGGTTCATAATTAATAATAATATAATTGAATGTGTACTAATATTTGTATTGTATTAATAAATTAATGTATTGTTTAGAATTCAGAGTAATGGTATCATTGCCTACCACTATAACCAATCACGACCCACCCAGATAAATCTACCACACAGTGGTTCCTAACCGTTGGACCACTGGTGGTCCGAGAGAACCCAAGAAGGGGATTGCAGGATCAGGAGTGATTAAAAAAAAATTGGTTTCATTGTTCCAAAACGACCGCGAATTTAAACAATTTTTTAAAACTAGGAGAAAAAAATTTTAGTTCCCAATATTTTGTTCAAGTTCTAAAAAATGCTGTGTTTCTTTGGCTTTCTGATATTTTTTGAGCATGAAAAAGTCCTTGTTCTGCTTAAAAATATCTGATATATTTTCTGTGACACGGACTCGCACCGTCACAGTCATTTTACAGCAAGTAAGGCAAATGCAAGGTTTAAGTTTTCGCAGGCTTTTATGCTTGCTATTAAGTTTTCTTTTACGTTAAATTTGTTATTGTTATGAAGTTTATTTGTCACTTTTTATTAAAGTTGTTTATCATAAATTTTTTTCTTTATTCAGAAAATGAAACTCATTTTTGCCTCAAAAAAAAGGGATTGGTTGGAAGAGAGTCCCAGCCAATTTTTTTTCTCTTTGACAAGTGGTCCCTGCTCAAAACATGGATCAGAAACCACTTCGCTAGAGGCTATTTTTGACGAAACCATATTATTCAAATTTTAAAGCAGTGTTTGATAAAGGAATAAAAAAATCATGGATAAGCATTGGAATAAAGTACTAACTATGACTCATTAATTAGTTGTTTATTCGAAAATGACTTTAAAATCTTTAATAGAATAATAGATCGGAAGTATCTGTACCTGCAATGAAATTCCATCAAAATCATTAACAATGATTATAATGCCCTGAAAGTTCAAAAGTTTCAGTTCAATTCATTTAATTGATTCGCACAGTTCCTTTTAAATCATTAAATCGGCTATCAACTCATTTATTTATTTAGATTATTTGTAAATGGTTTTGGCATCATTAAAAATTGATTAGATTGCTAAGATGTCTCTATTGAAAGTTTATTGGATTTTGGGAAGTCATTTAGAGAAAAGAGAAGAAAAGATTGCACACCATTTGCACGATGTTTAAACAACCATAGCTGAAATTCAAAACCCGTGAGCTAATTTTTTAACCATCTCTTTTGTAATTTAATTTACTATAACCTATTAAGATTATAATAAGGTACTTTATATCTATGACACTCTAAGTCTTTTAGTATGCTCGCTTATTATTTTAGAAAATAGATATCCTGTTTCACCATATGTAGTATAAAAAATGGGGTACTTCTTACACAACTAGTAAAATTAATCAATTTTGTGTTAGTATCGGACCATGGGGAGCAAAATAAATGGCTTTATTTATATTTCGTGATGTTATATATGTTTAGAAATAAGATGGCGAAATCATGTCAAATGTCACTCACCCCGTCTATCGGTTGAAAGAAGAATATATATTAGTTAGGGGCAATTTTTTTCAGAAGTGCTAAGCTAACTGGTCGTAAAGGGTTTATTTTATGAGAGCAGAAGGGATATCTACTATTTTGAAAAATGGCTGAGCCTTAAAATTTGTGTCCTCAAAAACATTTCTTGTAAGAAAAAGATGAAAATTCTTCGTAACCTAATAAAGAATAATCAATTTAAATTGTTGAATTATATGTATGCAATTAAACATATCGATTAAAATTTTTTATTAAATTATCGCAACGTAATCATTAATTTCAAGGCAATATCAAAATTACTGGAACTTTTCATCAGTTACGCATTGAGGTTGAGCCAACTAGTAGCTGGTGGTAAAAAGTTAATGAAAAAATTCTTAGCACGCTTTCATCGTTTAAGCTCAAACGAAGTAAAATTTTCCCCAACGGATTAAATTACTGAGATTTTGTTTTATAGTGATAGTGGTAATTATAGAAATTTACAGTCTGCTTGTATCAACAATGAGGTGTCTCTTAATTTAGCAAAAAAAAAAATATAAAACGAGAAAATAAAAAAAATTAGGCAATGAATAAACAATGAAGAAATGGGTAAAAACTACTGGAGTTAATGCTGAATTTTTTTATCAATAAATTTACATTAAAATCAACAGATAATAGTCATTTTTTTCAATTTCTGGAGATTAAAGTAAAGATCAATTAACGCCAAGCATTTAAGATTCTTCTTTTTTCACGCTTAAAATGATTTATTTTAAAATATTTCACTTTCTAACAGGATTATATTTTGGAATTAAACCCCATTTAATTTTATTAGTCATTAATCCCTATTTTCAATACATGTGCACTCTTGACATTTTCAGTACTATTTAGTATTTTTTTATGCTTAGCTTGCAATTGCATTGATTTTTACTCAAATAAGAATAAAATGTTGTTTCCCTATATTTGAAAAAAATAAAAATGTACTTTGATAAAATTCAGATAAAAAGCAATACTCTTTAAACATGGATTTTCAGATTTTTTTTTGGCAAAAAATCATTTTTAAATCATATTTTCAAAATAGATATTGATATTATTTTAACTAAGAAACTGATGTATTTAACGATGGAAATTATTCACGGGTTATTTGAACTTTAAATTTTTTGTCATTCAAAAGTTTTTCTACATCGTTAACGTCGAATTTTTTTTTTCATGTTATGAATTATTTTGATTCGAGAACATTTTACGGTTGTTTGAAAAACTGATATTTCAACGTAACCATTTGAGTAAACTGAGCAATATCATTTTCTGATAATGTATATCAGGGGTTCTCAACCTTGCCCCATGAACTCCCAACCCCTCCCAAATATAAGAAAAATAAAATGAACACTTTGTGACCACCCAGGCACAAAATTTAATAACAGTAATGATAAATAACCGCTCGAGCGTCTAGTTCAAGCAAGTTCTATTAAGCCGATTTGATAGCGGACTTTCACGACCTTTCTATGTTTCACCATGACCCCCAGGTTGAGAAATGCTGAGCTAGAACAACCGTGCTGTCATTAGTTACCACTCATAAGTTATAATCAATTCAAGTTCATTTCACTATTGCGATAGAATTGAAGACTTTTCTTACAACAATTTACATGATGTTGATGCAATTAGGGGAAAAAAGGAAGATAGTACACTGAGCGATTTTTTTTGTGCTCTTTATTTTAAAGACAGACATACACACACACACTCACAAGTTTTCAAACGCATTTTGCTTGATTTGTCATATTCAGACATAAATATGACAAATCAAGTCATATTTATGTCTGAATAGGACATAATATGACTTGTATCTCCTAAGCTCCTATTCTTTGTATCTCCTAAGCACTGAGACGTATAGAGTTGTATTACATATTTGGAGTCATTACTTCTTGAAAATAAGATAGATTCATAGTAATAAAGAGTTTCAAACGCAATGTAAATTTGTAAAATAAAATACGTTTTTATGTAGTATCTTAGTGACATTGAAGCCTCTTCACAGTTACACCATTCGAAGACATTTGATTCCCTTGTTAAATGCAAAGAGCAAAGTATGATTTCTAAGACTGCATTAGAAAAACCCATATGTTTAATCTAGATTTGTCTAAAATATACAGCGAAATAGCATATTTTCCTTAAATTTAAAAAAAATGTTAAAATGACACTACCTTTATTCAAAGATATGAAGAATTAAAAAATGTAATTAAAATAAATTATAAGGTATTTCGGCCCCAAATTATCTTTTATAGTTTATTTTTTAAAAAAGAGCTTTAAAGGTTGAAATAAGGAAGGAGAGATTAACATGAAGATGTTTGGAAAAGCTTTCTTTAAAGTTTATTTAAGAAAATTATTTAAATTTCTAGTTGATTTTAGTCTCTTTTTCCAATTTTTCTACCTTACGTACTTAAAGTTCAGCCTTATTATCTTCAAATAACTATTGAACTTTGTTTTTAAAAAAGTGTAAAAATAACGGAGGGGAGATAAGAGAAAGATGTTTATAAAAGGTTACATTTTTAAATTATTAAACTTAAATTAATTTAAAACTTACTTTCTAAATTTTCCACTTGAAATTTTTAGTTATTGTAAAGTATTTTTTATGTTATGCTTGCAGGCATGTCCTGTCGCTACGTTTGCAAACCTTTTGCAACACCTCATACCATTTTAAATTGGTGGTAGGTGTAAAGATGAAAATAATTTTAAAAGATTTAGTATGGTTTGGACACAACAATTTGCATTTCGATAGATCTTCTACAGTATCCCAGTGTTATGAAGAAACTCAGGGTTCTTCCGTGTAATATTAATGAACTTTGTTCCTGTGCTGCTCGTGTAAATCTTGATCAGTTACTTGAACTTGCCGATCAACATCATGCCCAGAAAACTACTTTGCAAGAAGTCGAGTTGAACTCTAAATATAAATTATGGGCGAAGGCCTGTAATAGTGTTCGTAACGATAAAATCTCTAAAGGTGTACTCATATGTTTGGTTAGAAATATAAACTATAGCACCATCGATCTTAAGGGAGGCAACTCTGGAGATTGGAAATCCCAAGGATTAGAATCCACACAAAAACAAACACCTAGATATCGTAAACTTGTACCATCCTCCCAATAGTAGCCCTCAAAATTTTGCTGCTAGAAGACCTTCTCGTCGGGTCTAAGCTTCTTATCGGTGATCTTAATGCCAAACAACCTACTCGGGGTTGTGGTTCTTCGCATAAAAGAGGAGAACAACTTATAAATTTTACAAATGACAAGACCTTTCTTTCTTTAAATAATGGCTCCCTTACCCATCATTCCCATACCTTCTGCTCTTGGGAGGCCTTAGATCTGGCCTTTGTCAGCCTTGATATTAGACATAACTGCAATTGGAAAGTTCTGGAGAGTGTTGGTAGTGATAACTTTCAAATTCTCATTGAATGTGGTCTGAAGTTCAGCTTTTATAAGAACAATCGTAAATTTTGGAGTTTAAAAAAGGTTGATTGCGATTAATTTAGAGCGGACTTGGACGAGGAGTTTGCTGCTATCCATCAATTAGTTAATTTAGAAAAATATTGGGTTCACTTTAAGACTTCCATCCTTCAAGCGGCTAAAGATAATATTCCGTGGAGTCACTTCAGGACTTTTAAGAGATTTTATATTCATGATTCTGACATTATTCAGCCTTTGTTTTCACAAAGAAAATCTCTTCATGGTGAACTTTTTTTTCTTATGGATATGTTTGGAAATCAGTCCATACAAATTATAGGCAACATAAACAAGCAAGGGACAGGGAACAATAAAACAAAGAACAAGTAACAAGAAAACAGAGAACAAGAGCAAGAAAATAAATACAATGCTTATCAGTGAATAGAGATGGTCACTTGGGTGTAAAAAGTTCATAGAGAGTTCATCATGTTTTTAGCGTCCCAATGTAGTTTAGAAAAGTTACCCCTTTTTGGGGACTCTGGGTCGAGTCCTGAGCAAGATAGTAGATGTTCTGCTTTCATATTGCCTGCTTTACAGATCTGGCATTCACTTGTGGTTAGTATGCCGATTCAATTTAAATGTTCTGCCAAGCAATCGTGTCCAGTTTTTAGTCTAAAGTTTGCCACTGAATTATAACTGTATTCTTTCCAGCTTTCCTGGATATTTTCCCAGCATTTTCCCTTCGATAACAAATTCTGTTCCATTTTGTGTATTGTAGCAATTTTGCTGTAGATGTATTTATTTAATTTCCCTGTTGAGATTGTCTGTGGTATCTGTTGTTCTAGAGTTCCCTTCTTTGCCAGAAAGTCAGCTCTTTCATTACCCTCGATACCTACATGTGATGGGATCCATTGAAATTCTATCACTTCGTTAGAGTTTGTAAGAGATTTAATTGTTTGTTTTATATTGGAGATGATAGGAAGTTCAGTGTGATGGCTCGACGTAACAGCCAGTTTTGCTGCCGTTGAATCTACCAAAATTACTGCCTTAGTAAAAAAATGGATATTTATTATAATGCTGTCCAATGCCAATGAATTGGCTGGATATCTGCATCAAAACTAGACGTGTATATTCCTACGGAAGCGTGATGTGTAAACAGTTTACTATATACCTCGGCTCTCGTCTTATCTTGTAGCCTGGAACCGTCTGTGTATGGTCCCTGGAACCACGAGGGAGGTAATGAGCAACATTACCTCTCTCATGGTGAACTAAAACTTTCTAATTCTTATGGCAGCAGGATAAAACTAAATAAACTTAATGCATAAATTTAAAAAAAATTATGTCAATATGAAAAGATCTACTTGGCAACAGTTTTGTGCAAAATTGGACTACAGAACTTAAAATTCGAAATTTTGGAAATTAGTTAAGTCCCTGTGCAACGAAACAGCCTCAAGAGGAAAGACCAACCTTACCCAAGCGAGGGGGAAGGGTGTGTTCTCATGCATGTGATCAAATGCTAATTGCGGAGGTATTTGGACAGTATTATTCTTTGGAAAGATGGCTTTTACGAGACAGGATAAATATATCTCTAAACAAGTCAGAGAATGTTTACAGGCTTGTCATTTTTAAAAATAGCCTTTTCGCGGATCCCCTTACGTCTACCGCACTTGAGTTTACCCTGGAGTGTCTTGATCTCTCTAGTGTCCCTGGTCCTGAGGGTTTTTATGGTCAAATGTTTAAAAACCTTACTAGTATCCTTAAGGAAAGATTGCATCATATATTTAATGCTTCGTGGTCTATGGGAAAGCTACCAAAATGACAGGAAAGATACTATTATCATTCCCATCAAGAAACCGGGTAAAGAGGCTGATAATCTAAACAGCTTTAAACTAATTGTTCTTACATGTGTTTCTTGTAAGTTAAGGAAAAAGATTGTATTGAGGAGAATTCACTTCTACTTACAAAGGGAAAACCTTCTTTCTTTAGAGCAGTATGCTTTTAGTAAGGCTCACAGTACCATCGATCAAATTTTGTTTCTTGCCCAGCAGATAAGATATGCACAAAACACGAAGCTTATCAGACATACGGTCGCTGTCCTTCTGGATATAAGTAAAGCTATTGGCAGGGTTTGGAAACTTAAAATTGATTAGTAAATGTTATTCTGCTTTTAGTATTAAAGGTAAAGCTCTCTTTTGGATTGCCGATTTCCTGTATCACAGGAAGTTTCGAGTTAAATGCGATTCCGTCATCTCAAAACACCATAGAACTAGTCAAGGTATCCAACAGGGGACGGCACTAAGTCCTACTCTGTTTTCTATGTATATGGCAGAGATGGAGCGAATTGCTTTCCCTGGTATTAGAATCGGTCTTTTTGTTGATGACATCATCGTTTGGCATTGGGATAACAATACGAATAAGATCAATAATAAATTAAAGGGAATTCTTATCAACCTGTGGGGTTGTTGAGGTGCATAAATTATGTATTAATGCTTCAAAATCTCTGGAGAGTTTCTTAACTAATAACGGGTGCCTTTATAGTTATGAACCTGAAATTATTCTCAAAGATCAGCTATTGAAGTATCCAACTTATCTGGGTTTTTCTTTAGACCTAGAAATAAACTGTAAAAATCACATTGAGAAGACCATTATGAAATGCCAAAAACGCTGCAAATCGTAAAATATATCTCTGGTAGGGACTGGGGGGGCTGACACCAGGACCTTAAGATCCTCCTACACTGACCTCATTCGATCTGTCATAGAATGGGGTTATAAAATTTACCAGAGTGCAGCCAATTTTATATAGAAGAAACTTTGCAGAATTCAAACTATTGCAGCCAAAATCATAACCGGCTTGCGTAACAGCTACCCAAACTGGCCTTTATGAAGCTAATTAAGGGGAGTGGTCACTTTTAAGTACCTTTAAAAGTATCATTTTTAGACCTATGTTCGATTGTATGTACTACTCAGGATTTTTGCTTGATTTACATGAAATTTTTTGAGTAACTGCCTATAGTACTGTTTATTATACATGCAATATTTCAAGGTAAATAAAAAAGTATATTTTCTGCTTAAAAAGTGAATATTTTTCTTTTAAATAGAGCATTTTGCAGTCAACTACTGTGCGCATTCTGTCAAAATAAATTATTAAGGTACAGTTATAATTGTTTACTATATGTGTTTATAATACTTTAGAAAACAACATACACCAACATTATTCTAAAATAAATTAAAACTTTTTATTACATGCTATTTTTAATTAGAAATTTCAAAAATGACTGAGCAAATGCGTATAAAAAAATTCTTTAAAAAAACCTATGTTAGGTTAAAAAAATCTGGTGGATTTTGTACATATGATCATGATGTACTTACGTGCAAAATTTGAAAACACTATCTCTTTCAGATTTTTTTACAAACATGCGCACAAGATGTTAAATTGTAGTTTTGAGAAAAATGCATTTAGAGTTAAACATTGATATATTTCTTTTTAGTATAACCTTATATATAACATGTTTGCTCTAAAACATTCCTTATGCATATATCACACCATCTTATAGCTCTAGTGATTCATTCGCAGACAATTTAGCACGTTTTCGTGCTCTACGAGACTCTAAAGATGACATCTCAGCTTCAATTTCAGCAGCTTTGATGCGACTTTCATCCACCTCTGTAGCAAAAGTTCTTGCATTGATGCTAACTTGAAATCCAAGATCAGTCATGGTTTTTAACCGACCAGTTTGACCATCATTAAATTGAACGATTGCTTCATTAACTGCAATTTCAACAATATATCGCCCTGATCCTGATGTTTTTGGACACAGTTTCCAAATAAGGGCATTCAACGATTCATTTGAATTTTGTGTGTGCCGCCCCCCCCCCCAAACATTTCTGAAGTAATGATGGCATAGAAAGATCTTTAAGTATGTCTTCCACAGCATCCATCACAGCAGCAGAAACAGAATGTTTGTGTTTAAAATTATGTAAATTGTTTACAGCAACTGTTCTTTGATACGAACACCAGGAATTATTTCCCACTGGGCAGAACTGGTGTGTAGGCTCTAAATCATTTGACCGTGTATGGTAAAATATAGCCCAAATGGCCTTTTGCATGTTTCTAACACACTCACTGTGGTTTCTAATAGCATTACCATAGTAAATTGTTAATTTATTAATCAGTTCATCTGTTAGCCTTCTCTTACCACCAATAGTTTAACTTCAGCCAATTTTTTGTCTTTCATTTCTTGTTTTCGTTATCTTACTCTCCCTCCCATTCTTTTTTGAACGTGTCCAACACATTTCATTTTTGAAATGAGAAAATTGTCACCATATGGCTTAGCTTTTTCAATTGCGCTGAATGTCTTACAGTCTCCATCACCTATAATATAATGACAGTATCGCACACCACGAACAACTTCAGAACGTTAAAAAATTCGTTGCATACCAACAACTTCCATCATAGCTGAAGAGCCACAATGGTTTTTGTGGCATATGTTTGCATGCTCATCTTTCCACTTGTCGAATGCTGAACCTGCTCGAAGGCCTTTCCACCAAGCACAACCTTTTCAGTTTGAAGATAATACTTCATTGTCGATAACTTTCCCACTAGCATCGCCTATGATAGTACAGGCACCTACTAAAGAAGTGTGGCCTCCGGTCTTCCTTCCACGACCCATCACCACTTACAATTAAATCAGTTGAATCATTATTAAGACATATTTCTTGTTCAGTAGCAGATAACATGCTACTTTTAGCTGTTGAAGTAGTTATGTTTCTTATATTCTTAACAATGATTTTGTAGGCTGTAGGAGTCACAGGAGAGGGCAAGTCCATGATTCCATAAAATGTTTTGGCACCAAACAAACCTTATCCTAGAACTCTCATTGCATATATAAACCTTATATTAATTTCTGACTTATTTTTACGTTCACCTTTCATTGCAGAATTTCTTGTTGATGCTATCTCACCACAAGTTTCACATTTTAAACAAATTTTTTCAGGCAATCCAGCAATCACTTTTGAAAATATGGAAATACTTCCACCACAAGTTTTACACGATACACATTCTGCAATAACACAAAAAACGATATTTTTATCAAGTAAACAGTATCTATCACAATATGTATCATTATTCTCAGGCATGGAACTGTTTTTCAATTTCTTACTTGATGCACTAACTCTATGCTTTAAGTCTTTGGTATTGTAACGTAGTCAATAATAAGACAAGCGTTTCGCTTCAATTATTTTACTACGATACGTTAAACATACAACAACTACAACAGTTAAGCAAGTATGTACAGCGAGTTAGAATTTACAGTTAGATATGTCAGGATGGCTTCGGGTTCACCGACAATGCGACCTATCAGGCCGGTGACCAGGAGAGCTGCGTCTCCCCCTGACACTCAAAAATAGATCTCTTCCCCTTGGACTCCTGGGGTCTTCTTTTATACGGTAGCCGAATTCAAAAGCTTTCTCCGGTGTTTGAAGTGCTCGTAAGCGTTCAAAGTTTATGGGATTCCACTGTCACTATAGTGTCAAAATTCTAGAGAGCCCTCGAACCACTCTGGGATTTATGTTTTCTATAACGTCAGAACCGCCCATTACACGAACTTTATGGCCTCTTACCCTAGAGTTTATGAGACCGCTCAGTTTAACATTTCGCCGATAGATGACATGTTCATGTTGAGGGGTAGGAACGGGCATCGCATACTTATATAATTACAAATTTCGTGTAGTAATGGAGACAACGTCACAGTATGCTGGTTACCATGAAATCTATATTTTTTAGGTCTGATACCAGATCGACGTTTTTAGCACAGTATCCATAATTCAAACAGATAAAAACACAGCAAAATACAATAACTTAAAATAATATGAAGATTTGACGAGTAAAAACAGCAAGAATCTTACTGAACTACAACGTTTGGAAAATCAAAACATGTGATTAAAAACAGAATAGCAGAAAAAGTTGAGTTGTAAGCATCCTGAAGCATGAGAGCGACGAAAAATAAATTATCATGGAGTATCTAAACCAAACACATATGAAAACAGCAAACGAATTGCAGAAGTCAGATAGATGTAATGTCAAATGTAAACAACAGCTGGGACTTTTAAATGACATTCGGATTTTGTACTACGATTCAATTTTCTTTTTAGGATTGTGAGCTTTCTAGTAGGAATTTTTCGATGCGGTTTTTTGCAGATGATAAAAAAAATGTCTAAATATTTCAAAAAAGAAATAAATAAAAAAAATTCGATTTTTTTTTGAGGATTTAAAAGTGACCACTAAATGACTTTCGATTCCAGGAACTTAATTTACACGACCAAGTATGTTAGTAAACTTAGACGTTTTGACTTACAGAATCGAACAGCAAGTTGGACCAGCAGCTAGTGCTTGAAAAGGGATAACCCATTGGACTTTATCAAGAAGCAAGGAATTTCGGGATCTCAAAGTCAAAGGGGCTTCTCTTAACAATTGTTTAGAAACAAATATTTTTTTACCACATGTGACCTTTAATGAACATCTCAAATGTCCCTGAAATAAAACTCTACAACAACCCGATGATCTAAAACAATTGTCTTTTGAAGTCATCTATGATTTTCCGGCTAATGCAATCCAAACAAATACGGATGGAAGTAAGCATGAGTGGGACTGCTCAGACAGTTCATCAAGGACTCAAATGTCAGGATCAAATTTAAAAATCCTGATAATAGCTCCGTTTTTAGAGCAGAGCTGGTGGCCAGAGAGGTCCTAAGATTTTCTGAATCATCTCCATTTAAAATCATCTGGATCTTGACCGACAGCAAAAGTTCCAATCAGCATCTAATGAACTGGCCACTTATCACTGATAAAACAAGTACCGGCATTCTTTTTCTCCTTTCTCGCATGGCGGACTCTAGATCCATAATTTTTCAGTGGATTCTGTGTCACATGTGGGTTTGTCCGGTAACGATCAGACCGACGTACTAGCAAATGAAGGTTGGTTAGAGGATTCGCTCCTATTTTTAGGCTCTAGCTGCATCGGAGGCTCAATCTGCTTTTAAGACAAAGAATGAACAGCGTTTGGTGAGAGACTCCTGCTCATTATTGGTAACCGGCCAAGCCCCTTGGTCCGGCATTGCTCTTTAGAGATCCGAGACCAATACATTTCGCCCTGGCTCATCTTCGGAAAGGCAAAAAAATGCGCTTCGAGAACTCTACAACGGTCTTTCTTCCTTGTCCCTGTTCTACTGCTCCTGCGAATCCCTCCCACATTGGGGACTGTTTGGGTATCCTCATCAGCATATTTTCAGAAGATCAGGATACTGCTACTTCCCATTTGATGACACGACAGAGCCTCAAGGACCTGGTCCAGCATTTTCTAGTCCAGGGAGCTTAGCAACAACAACAACAACACCAACAACAACATTAAGTTGATGCAATAAAGGATAAATACGGATAAAAAAAGAAAGCTAGTTCATTGAACAAAATTTTGTGCTTTTTATTTTACATATATATATCTAATCTATCTATTGAAGGATATCTCTGATTTATCTGTTACTTTTATCAGTTTGATCATTGTATTAAACGAATGTTCTTCATATTAGTTTAAAGAAAGGGGGCATCCAAAAAGAGAGTACTTTTCGTTCCACGAACAAACTGTTCACAAGTCATATATGCAGATACCATATGTTTGTTTATCAGCATGAAAAATGACCAGGCCATTAAAAGAAAATCGCAGTCACTAAATCAGAGAACGTTAAAAATATTTTAAATTATTTTACACGCGTGAAGTATATTTCCAGAAGACGACAATCATTCATTCCTGTGAGAAAAGTTTAAATATCTATCTCAGTGATGGTATGCAATCCTTTAACTCCCTTGTCAAAGTTCATTATCTGGAATATCACCCATAATCAGTGCCAAGTAAATATCTTTTATTCTAAAACAAGCGATAAATCAATACCGCGCTGAAAAGCATCGGAAACGAAACAGAGTGTGGCATTTAGAATGCTATTTTTCTGGAAAGGGAAAATGATAATTGCTATGCGCATTTAAAACTCTAATGCAGGAGGGTAAAACTTAGGAGTAGTTCTTCGTTGAAACTTATGTAATGTTCGAGAAAATGGTATATTAACCTTGCTTTTGAAAGAAATATATATTTTTTGTATTTAATTATTCCATGGTAAAAATTATTTGTTCTTATGCTAGAACGTCAGAAGCAGAGTCAGAAGAAATTTTGAGAAGCTCTTAATCGATGAATTTCAACGCTTGAGAAAATGACATATTGATTTTACTTTGAAACAAAAATTATAAATTATTCCACAGAAAAAAAAGTAACTGTACTTTCTCTAGAACGACAGAACTTGAGTGATCCGTCAGAAGTTGAGGGAAAGGCAATATCCAGAAGTTGTTCTTCGCTGAAACTTAACGCTAGAGTAAAGGCTAAATTATCCTTTCTTTTTAATACATACGTTTAATTATTATTAATTATTGAGTGAACTACAGAACTTAAGTGAAAGGCAATATCCAGAAGCCGTTCTTTTCTGAAACTTAACGCTTCAGAAAATGGTAAATTATCCTTTCTTTGAAGTACATATGCTTAATTATTATTAGTTACTCTATTCAAAAAATTATTTTTCCCCATATTAGTCCCTTGAATCAAAGGAAATTTTTGGTATTACCTCTTCTCTTAAGCTTAACGCTTGGGAAAATTGTATATTACTCCAAACTAAATATGGATTCGTTATAATTAATTTTTCTTTAGAAAAGATAAACGGCCCTTTTTCTAGTACTACAAAACTTAACGCCAGAGGGAAATGCTCAGATGAGGCTCTTTGCTGAAACTCAAAGATGGAGAAAATGGTTTGTTAAACTTGTTTTGAAACAAATATGGCTTGAATATTATTAATGTATCCATGGAAAATATTAACTGTACTAATGTTACTTCGAAACGAAAGTACCTTTCCTTTAACCACCGAATTTGAGTCAAAATAAATGTTGAAGAGTAGAAGTTGAGTTAAAGAAAATGTTATTTCACTTCATAACTTAATACTCGTTTTATCCTCAACGTTAAAATTAGTTTTCCTTTGGTTTGAAGTTGAAATAATGTTTTTAAAAACAGTTAAAAATGAATTATATCAGTGACGTGAAGAATCTGCATTGACCATCTCTCGGGATCGGCATTTAAACACTACGCCTCAGGACACTTATGCCAGCTTCTTGATTACTACGCTATGCTAGATTAAAAAAGAAAGCTGTGAATCTTGTGAACACCTATCCTCAGATTCTTCGTGCATTCTACTTTAGCCAACGCGCAAGGTTATTGCTTTTAGCCCTGAAGAGAGCAGAATGTTATTTTCACATGTTTAGCTTAAAATGATTTTCTCCGTTCTCCTGTTTTGCTCATGTATATTAGATTTATTTTATCTGAAGGAGAGAAAGCTTAAATTAAGGAAACGACAGTCTGTCAAGAGAAGGTTCACCGACTTGACTCTAGAATTAAAAGTCAAAGGCCATCCAGTAATTTTGAGACCACTAAATTTTGCAAATACCTCTCCAGACATACTAAAATAATTAATTACAAGATGTTAACATACTTAATTCTTTAAATTAAGATGGCAGTAAAAAAATGACACTAGGTAAAATTTGAGAGATCACACTGCAATATTCTATGATTTACCATTTTTTTCTCCTTTGAAAATGCTATTGACTGAGAAGCATCTAGTTTTGCCATCATTATGAGCACTTCGGCATGGCCCAGCTCTCAACTTATCTCGAGGGGAAAAAATTCAAAAGGAAAATTTCTATAAAAATTTACTGTCAAAGTATACTCAATCAAACACAAATTTTAAAAAAAATGTCTTTTGTTGCAGATTTAAAAAGTTGAAGGATGATAGAATTTCATGAAATACATAGTACCCATATTCATTCAGTTCTACCCCTTGCATGTGTAAATAGGAATCTGCAAATGTCATTTGATCAGTTAAAAAGATTGTTTAGTAATGATCGGGAATCCCCAATCATTACACAAACTTTTTTCGTAGAAGTTTGCTTTCTGCTATTCTTACAGGGTGTCCCAAAAATGACCGACGATTTGAAAAATCAACTAAAGAAAAGCGGATTGTGATAGAAATGTACGGTTTGCTGCATTCTGCTTGGGTAATCAGGGAATTTATTCTCACCAATTTTCAAAATTAGTTACAAAGTTCGTCAACAGATGGCGCTGCTGACTGGTAAAAACTATAAAACAATGTTTTCAAAGCAATAAGCATACGCAAAGGTGGCATGGATTGGCCTCCCTATTTGCCAGATTTGACACTATGCGATTTTTATCTTTGGGGGTACTTGAAAGAGCAGGTGCACCGTCACAATCCACAAACTGTAGATGAACTGGAACAGTACATCTCTGCTGCTTGTCAGAACATTCAAACTGAAATGTTTGCACGGGCGTCTGCGAATTTTGACCTCAGACTACGCCCCGTTGTTGCTGCAAACGTTGGTTATTTTGAAAACATTGTTTTATAGTTTTTCCAAATCAGCAGCGCCATCTGTTGACGAATTTTGCAACTAATTTTGAAAATTGGTGAGAATAAATTCCCTAGTTATCTAAGCAGAAGGCAGCAAACGATACATTTCTATCACCTTCCGTTTTTCTTTAATCGATTTTTCAAATCGTCGGTCATTTTTAGGACACCCGGTATATTCTTCATCTATTCATTTATTCGTTTCGTAGAAGTTTATCTTCTACGAAATACCTCTCATAAAGAGCAATATTTATTCCTTATCAAACAGTTCTTTGAGTAAATCTTAACGCAATTCTCCTGTTTATATAGGGTGATTCTCTTAAAAGACACTCTGAATATTCTGTAATAACTTACTCTAGGATGAAGCAATCTGAACAAACAAAAAAGTACACTATATACCTTGATGTATGTGTAATCGATTGTGTTAGTGCAATACTACAAATGATCACCATATTCTGCGAGATACCTTTTGACGCAGATCTCCATGTTCCTGAACGTTTTGGCAAGGATATCGAGGGTAATAACAGTAATATCACGTTGGATGTTTCCCTCCAAATTTTCCACTGAGCGAGGCTTGTTCGGACAGGTTTTTTTTCAAGGAAGAGATCTGGTGTTGTCAGATCCGGCGACTGTGGTGCCCAAAGCCGCTTTGAAATTATCCTATTTATGCTTTAAGTCTCAATTTCCACCATGCTCCTTGCCGATGTGTGACATGTTGCTCCATATTGCTGGAAGTAACCTCCGTCAACTCTCGATCAACCAATTGGTCCACATACTGTTAAAATAATGCCCAAGTACACATCGGTGTCAAAGCAAATTGGGCTCATGATGCGAAACCGATACATCGTGCACCATACACCAACTTTTTGATCATGGAGAAGGATTTGGTGAGTGGCAAAGGGATTTTCAGTGGCCCTTAAAAGGGTGCTTTGTGACTTAACATAATCCGAAAAATGGAACCACGCCTCATGTGAAATTATGTGATGTGATGTGCCATCTACTGACACATTGTACGTTGTTTGTGTCGTGGGGTACGACATATATATATATATATATAAAAAGAGAAAATAGAAAAGGTGCAGAAAAAACCAATTAACAAACGGAACGAAAATGGAATAGTAAAATGACGCCAGACGATACGAGAAGAATGTTGTGGGGATACAATATGTTAGGAGTTCAAAAAGGGCAGACAACCCAATTAAATCGAACAGTCGGCGGTGCTATGAGAAAATTGGAATGGCAATTGATCAGACAAAAGAGCCGGATGAAATGAAGAGATTGAAAGGAAACAATTAAGAGTCGAAACAGCGAAGGAAAAGGGAATTGTTG
The DNA here is from genome assembly GCA_907164885.2 of Dolomedes plantarius. Taxonomy (NCBI): domain Eukaryota; kingdom Metazoa; phylum Arthropoda; class Arachnida; order Araneae; family Dolomedidae; genus Dolomedes; species Dolomedes plantarius. The sequence continues at coordinate 50,011,386 of OU015493.1, read as the reverse complement.
ACAAAGAGAAGAGGACCCCACACATAGGAGATGTTCTGGGAAAACACATTTCCTAGAAAAATAGGAATGAGTCAAGGACGGGATTGTTCGAGTATAAAACGCCCCTCACTCTAAATGGTGGAAGGAATGATTAGGGGAGGTACAAGTTAACGAATCAAAAGTGGAAGTATAAAGAAAAAGGTTGAACATGAGAGACGAATAAAAATGTAAAAGGCGGGGCGTTGAAAAGATAATAAAAAATAGAGAGAGTAAAAAAAAAAGAAAAAAAGAATATCAGATTGATGGTGACTCTGAGAGTTGGCACCCAAAAATAGAGAGTGGTAGCCTCGTAAGCGAGAAGGCAAAAGAATATATATGGGAGATTGCGCCCCGACGTAGCGCATCGCTGTAAGCCGGCAACTCAACGATGAAAGGAACATCAATGAGCAGCAGAACCGATATAGATTGCTTGAACACCGCAAGCTAACCTAGAGAATCCTAGGAGCCGACATAGATTGCATGAACCCCGCAAGCTAACATAGAGAATCCGCGGAGCCGAGATTGATTGCCTGAACCCCTGCAAGCTACCTATGAGATGATAAGAGGTGAAACTCGGAACCACGACGGAGTGCCTAATCCCCACCAGCAACGAATGGAGAACTGATCCGGCCGTTAAAGTCTGCCTATTCTTACGTTATTGAGCGAGTCCGAATAGAGACCCCAATAGTCACCTGAATATGCCAGCCAAAGTCCACTTCTGCAGTCTGCAAAAATGGAGGTAACCTTTTATTAACTATTGCCAAATTTCACGAGTTACCCGAGTCTTATATGATAGGCGGAAATTAAGGAATAAGATGATATATTGCGTACCGAAATGATATTAATTTAAATAGATGAAATAATATAGGCAAATAATACATTGATATAATGAGAATGTCTGTAAGTTCAAATTAATAAGAATATAATTGAATGTATACTAATATTTGCATTGTGTGAATAAATTAATGTATTGTTTAAAATCAGAGTAATGGTATCATTGCTTACCACTATAACCAATCACGACCCACCCTTAAAGATAAATTAAATGTTGAGTAATTAAGAATGCATAGTGAGTAATAATAGGTATTGATTAATAAGAGTAATGAATAAGTAGTGAATTATGAATAATTAGTGAATATTGAATTATATAATGTAATGAGTAATAGGGGCATTGAATAATAAGTATTGAATGATGAATAAGCATTGAGTATTGAGTGATATAGTATAATGAATAATGAGTGTATTGAATAAGTATTTAATGAATTATAAGTATATTGAATGAATATTGAAGGATTAATAGGTATTGATTATTGAGTGATATAATGCAATGAATAATAAGTGTAATGAGTAATAAGTGTTGAATATATTGTATATTGAATGATATAGTGAGGTATTAGGTATTATAATTGTGCGATAGGTAGTGAAAGTAAGCAAGTTAGGATAAAATTGCAACAGTACGTTGAGAAAAATAAATAAAGTAGGATAGTTAATTTTAAGTTAGTATAAAAAAAAGAGGGATAATGGCGCGAAGGAGAAATAATAGGGAATTAAGAGAGGAAGAATTGAATAACGGGATGGAAATACCAAGACAGCAGAATGATAGGGTGGATAATGTGGCTATGATTACATTTCTACCGGAAATACAGGGCAATGGGAACGAGGATATAGAACACATTTTTAGACAGGCAAGAAACATTGCCAAACTTGCAAATTGGAATGGGGTGCAATTAGCCATGCTACTGAAAACTAGATTTAAGGGCAGAGCATATGAATACCCCACGAAATGTAGGGCCCTCAGGGACACCGAGGATCCGCGTGAAATTGAGAGGTTAGTGTCTGAGAGATTTAAAATTACGAGTTCGTTAATGCAGAATCAGCAGGCGTTTCAAAATATTAAGCATACGCCTGATAAGACGATATCTGATTTAGCCCTTGAGGTAGAAAACGCGGCGATTGCGTTTTTAGGGGTTGAGCATGCCGGACACGAGTTGCTCAATAAAATAATGCTGTCGAAGTTTTTGCAGGCCCTTAGAATAGATGTCAGAAAAGAATTGGTTAAGGAAAATATTCAGGATTTTCGGGTGGCAGTAAACAGAGCAAAAGAGATAAATAACTTATTGCAAGAGGAATGTGATAATATTGAAGTAACTATTAATAAATTATCAATTAGCGAGGAGGCTGAGGAGAATCGTAAATTGAAAGGGAGAATAAGGGAGTTGGAAAAAGAGTTAGCTGATAAAGGAAAAGGTGTTAAGTCTTGTTTGGCGTGTGAAAAGGAAGGGCATGAGATTGGCGAGTGTTTTATATTTCAAAGATTTCGAAATAATAGGGGACGCGAACGCATGCCAGGGCCGTGCAACAATAATTTTGAGGGACAGGCAAATTATAGAGGACCGGTGAACACAAATAGAGATGGATATAGGGGCCAATACAGGCTGCGCGGTGGAGGATACAATTTTAATCGTGGGTCAGCGTTAAACTACGAAGGGAGCTTCCGAGACACATAAGCGGATATACGGATGCCCGTAAAGAGAAGTTCCCAAGCGGCAGAGTTAGGGCATATAATCAAAGACAAAAATTTGTAAGTGATACACCATGCAAAATTGAACATAGCGAAAATAGAAAAATGGCTGTAGAAGATAGATGTAATAAAAAAAAGGGAAACAGGCGAGCTAATAAGAATACCGGGTATGAAAAGAAAAAGAAAACAGTTAAAAACCAAGATAAAGGCGATTCAATCAAAATAATGGCAGGAAATATCAGTACAACGAATAAATTACCAACAATTAAGGTAAATTTCAAACAGCATGAAACAATCGCGTTAATTGACACAGGCGCGGCGATCAGCATGATCAATTCCAGATTATTCGAGCAAGTTAAGGAAACACAAAAAATAAATTATATATCTCGGCAAGTAAAAATATTATCGATATCAGAGCATGAGATAGATTATTCCAAATGTGTCGAAATGACAGTACAAATTGAAAAATTCAAATTTAAACAGGCGTTATTCGTAACTAATGCAATGACAAATACTAACTTTAAAATGATTTTAGGTGTAGACTTTTTAATTAAAAACCAGATGATTTTAAACCCAGCGGAGAATAAATTATTATGGGATGGAAAAATGGTCGAACTAATGAATGGGAAACAGAAAGGTATAAATAATACACAGTTTAACGAAGATGATAGAGATAATACGATAGCTAACATAAACATACCGGTGGAATTAATAGCAAGAACTAAAACTAAATTAATAATTGAGCCGGGGGAATCGAAGGTGATAGACTTGAAAATGAATGGGATATGTCAGGATGGAACAACAGTCATATTCAATAAATTCTCGCGAATTCAGGCGCATGAAAAAAGTACAATACACGAGATGAAGAGCAACGAAATTAAAACCATTTTTTTCAACGACACATTACAAAAAATACATTATAATAAGGGACAAAAAATGGGACATATAATAACGATTCATGAGAATGACCAAACCCAACAAAAGGAACCGGAATATGTTAGTAATATATATGCTAGTGAGGAGGTGTTGGAATTACGCAAGCAGGAATTCGACGAGAAGGATTTTGATATAAATCATTTGCCACAGGAGGAGCAGGAACAGATTAAACAATTTTTAGCGCAGAATTATAGGGTGTTTTCGAAGTCTTATAAGACTTTAGGGGCAACTTCGGCTGAGGCGCCTGACATTCAATTTATGCACTCACACCCCATACAGCAAAGAGAATATCCCATACCAAAGAAAATACTACCAATTCTGGAAAAAGAAATCGACGACCTATTACAGGCGGGAATTATAGAACCGTCAACATCAAATTATGCGTTCCCAGTGTTATTAATCAAAAAGAAATCAGATAAGGGGCAAGATCGTTACAGAATGGCTGTTGATTTTCGTCTTCTTAATAATGTTACTCATTTATATAAGGTATCTATTCCTAAAATTAAAGAATTACTTCAAAACATTAGCGGATTCAAATTTTATACCACCATGGATTTAAAGGCCGCTTTCTTACAAGTACTGTTACCACAAAATGATAGACACATATTTTCGTTTATAACACAACAAGGAAATTACACATTTAACAGATATCCATTTGGATTTAAAAACAGTAGCAGTGTATTTGTGCACCTTATGCAACAAGTTTTGGCAAATTTGAAGGATAAAAATATAATTTTTTATGTCGATGACATTATAATAGCGGGGAATACGAAACAAGAGGTACAACAAAAAATGCAGTTAGTATTCGACAGACTAGAACAATATAATTTGACACTGGACCCTAGAAAACTTAAACTGTTTAAACAAAAGGTGGAAATGTTAGGTTATGAGGTATCAGAGGAAGGAATTACACCAGCGAACCAGAATATACAGAAAATAACAGCTTTCCCACAGACAAAATCAGTGCGACAGGTGAAGTCATTTTTGGGTATGGCCAATTACTTTAGACACCTAATCCCGAATTATGCAACGAAGGCGCAATTATTGGTCAACTTAACAAAAAAAATTAACATTTCGTGTGGTCAGACGAAACTAGTAAAGCATTTCAGACGTTGCAACAGGAGATTGCGAATAAACCTAAGATATTTAAGGCAAAATTCGATGAAGAATTCTACTTATTTACTGACAGAAGTTCCGTCGCTGTAGGAGCAATTTTGGCACAAAAACGCGGCGAGCAATTCATACCCATCGAATACTTTTCAAAAAAATTAGACGACATTCAAAGCAAATACGCGGCATGGAAAATAGAGTTAATGGCGGTTTATTTGGCAGTAATGCACTTCCATGAATATTTATTTGGTGTGCAATTCGTATTAATTACAGATGCGATGATATTAAAAAACAAAATTGATATTGCAAAACAAGCCCCGTGCATAGCAAGATGGATCTTGACACTCCAAAATTACGACTTTAAAATAAGACACATTAAAGGAACGGAAAATCCTGCGGATTATCTATCAAGAGAAATATTTAATATTGGGGCGATTGAGATAAAAGAAACTGTAATTCCCATATTTGAAAAGTCGATAAATTTTGATATACCGACATTAATTATAGAACAACGAAAAGACGACAAATTGAAGGAGATTATAATTGGAATACAGAAAAACATAGGTATGAACAAACGGGCTAACAAACAGTATTTTATAGATAAAAGCACAAAATTATTAATGGTGAAGGATAAAAGTAGACATAACACACTAAAAAAAAATGAACACAAAATTGTCGTACCAGCAAGTTTAACGGAGCAAGTTATACAGATAGCGCATGCGGTGCACCAAGGACGAGAAAAAACGATACAGATAGTTAAGAGGAAGTACTACTGGAAAAATATGTATGCAGACATTAGTAAATTTGTAGGAAAGTGTCCAAAATGTAACATATATAAAAACAGACCATTACTGAAATATGACATCACACCTATGGATACAATACACGACAATTTGGAATTAGTAAGTGTTGACATAGTGGGCCCTATGCCTAGATCTACCCGAGGACATCGATATATATTTACCATAATGGATAACCATTCTCGATTTGCCCGAGCTTATCCAATACGAGATATTAAAACACAAACGATATTGCACAAATTAACGGATTTTATTACAACATTTGGGTTACCAAAACAGATATTGTCGGATAACGGCGCGCAATTTACTAGCGCGGAATTTAATAGTTTTGCGCAACAGCTGGGGATTCAATTAAGAAAATCTTCAATTTATAACCCGACCGGAAATGGAAAGATTGAAAGATTCCATTCTTCACTTAAAAATGCTCTAGCAGCCACAACGGTAAAAATATTTAGCTGGGATGACATGATACCGTGGATATTATTATATTATAATGCCACGAGTAATGAGACAACAGGGTTTTCGCCAGCAGAAATACAGTTTGTACGACAATTCCGATTACCTGGCCAAATAAATATCGATAATAAAGAACAGGGGGTGACAACGGGGGGGGGTGCGAAATATGCGGAATTTGTCAAAAATAAGCTAAATATATGCAAAAAGATATTTGAACAGGTAGGACAAAATCAAGAAAAACGAAATAACCAATACGCGAAACATAATAGAAGGGTCAGAATAACGGAAGCACAGGTAGGTGACTTAGTATATTTGAAAAAACTGACATATAGCAAAACGTTGGAACCGAAATTTACAGGACCGTTCCGTGTTATTAGAGTATTACGAAATAGGAATATAGTGATAGAGCAAGAAAGCGACCCAAGGCAAGTAATAAAAATACACCAGAACAAACTACGAATTATCCCACAATAGTAGTGATAATAGTAATAAGTTAAAAAAAAAAAAAATGAGAAAACACAATAAAATAAAAAAAAATAACACACACACACACACAAAAAAAAAACAAAAAAAAAAAAGGTAGATGGTTGCAAAATTAATAAATAACTATACGATAGACATTGACACTAATAGACATGGTAGTTAAGTCATATTGGGAGAAATATGCACATAAGGAATGCGATTATGAGTGACAAAATTATAAATTCACCATATAAGAAAGGAGAACTATGAAAGGGTGAGAGATAATTAAGGTGAAAAATAAATAAAGGTTACGTAATTATCAAATTGGTAAACAAATATCGACATAGATGGGGTAATGTGGAAATGCGAAATATGATGATTGAAGTTAGATTGAAATACACCTATGCAGGCAGAAATACATAGTAGTTAAATATAATAGAAATAAGAAACAAAGACAATTAACAAATAAAAATAAAAATAAAATAATAAAATAATAATAAGAATAATAATAGTAATAATAATACTAATTAATGGCAAAGTATTAGCACGATAACGAGAGAATATTAAGAAAATTACCTGAACATTTGATAATCCTATGAACACGTGGCAGGTGAAATTAGGGAATAATAATATAATTTCCAGGGACATAATGTGGATAGCCAATCAAACGAGAAATAATAGTGAGAAATAATAGTGGTGCATTAGGGCACAAAAATATATTAGGTAATAGAATTTAGAAGTTGCTAATATAAAGAAATATTAGTCAACAGAAAACACTACAACCATGTTCAAAGCGAAGAATGCGGGATGAAGGTTACCTGTTGCCAAAATTCTAGACAAAGGTGACACGTCAGTTAAACCACGGGACTTTGAAACCAGGTGTCATGGGAAGGTGTACGAACAGGTGTTACGGAAAATACCTGTTCGTGGATAAACGTCTTTGTTAACGGGACCGCGCGTTAAATAATGAAACCGTTCGTTACTATGGTGACATTTAGGGTCCATTTCTATGGTTACTAGAAAGAACATGTACGGTGGTGTAAACATGAGAGAGCAGTGGGTGGTGCTAGGCAGTGAAGCTTCGTTTACAGGCATGTTAGAAAAGATAGCGTTGGAATTTCAGGTACTGTTGCAATTTTGAATTACAGATACTGTCGCAATTATGGTTAAAACTTGAGGTATTAATGAATAATGAAATAAATAGCAATAGAACTAAATATGACCGGGATAACGAAAGACTTTTGGCAGTGGTATAAAAGGTATTATTGTGTAATATATTGCATAAATAGAACTCTTATATACAGATATACTGATGTCCGTAAAGAACTTTCAGCAAGACCCAGAGCTAAAAAACAAAACAAACACACACAAAAAAAAATTACGCTACTGAACATGATAGTAGCTAAAGGAGGTGACTGATACAGATACCATAAATGCCAGTTTGGTATAATCACAAAATTTAAATATGTATGCTACCGATATTCGTAGCTACTATATGGCAAAGAGTGTGTGTTTTGTTGTTATTGCAATTTATGTATTATGTTTATGTGTACTCAACGAACAATATTAATGATGAAATATTTGTGTATTGAATTGTAGATGTCATATTATATTAATGAGTAACATAATAGAATCAATCAGGTATCGTTTTAATGTAATGTTGATGTATTAATAATAATATGTTAAGATCATATCGGTACGCAATTTTACGCAATACGTGCGGGTCCTATAATAAGAAAAAGGTGAGCATCTAAAGGAGAACGAATGAAGGTTAGCAGAAAATTTTATAAGGCAAAGGATGGATAATTTGATAGATGGAGGATGCAATGAGAGCAATAATTTTTTCCTCAAAGGAGGGGGAGAAATGTCGTGGGGTACGACATATATATAAAAAAAAAGAAAATAGAAAAGGTGCAGAAAAACCAATTAACAAACGGAACGAAAATGGAATAGTAAAATGACGCCAGACGATACGACAAGAATGTTGTGGGGATACAATATGTTAGGAGTTCAAAAAGGGCAGACAACCCAATTAAATCGAACAGTCGGCGGTGCCATGAGAAAATTGGAATGGCAATTGATCAGACAAAAGAGCCGGATGAAGAGAAGAGATTGAAATGAAACAATTAAGAGTCGAAACAGCGAAGGAAGACGTGGAGATGAAAAGGGAATTGTGACAAAGAGAAGAGGACCCCACACATAGGAGATGTTCTGGGAAAACACATTTCCTAGAAAAATAGGAATGAGTCAAGGACGGGATTGTTCGAGTATAAAACGCCCCTCACTCTAAATGGTGGAAGGAATGATTAGGGGAGGAACAAGTTAACGAATCAAAAGTGGAAGTATAAAGAAAAAGGTTGAACATGAGAGACGAATAAAAATGTAAAAGGCGGGGCGTTGAAAAGATAATAAAAAATAGAGAGAGTGAAAAAAAAAGAAAAAAAGAATATCAGATTGATGGTGACTCTGAGAGTTGGCACCCATAAATAGAGAGTGGTAGCCTCGTAAGCGAGAAGGCAAAAGAATATATATGGGAGATTGCGCCCCGACGTAGCGCATCGCTGTAAGCCGGCAACTCAACGATGAAAGGAGCATCAATGAGCAGCAGAACCGATATAGATTGCTTGAACCCCGCAAGCTAGCCTAGAGAATCCTAGGAGCCGACATAGATTGCATGAACCCCGCAAGCTAGCATAGAGAATCCGCGGAGCCGAGATTGATTGCCTGAACCCCTGCAAGCTACCTATGAGATGATAAGAGGTGAAACTCGGAACCACGACGGAGTGCCTAATCCCCACCAGCAACGAATGGAGAACTGATCCGGCCGTTAAAGTCTGCCTATTCCTACTTTATTGAGCGAGTCCGAATAGAGACCCCAATAGTCACCTGAATATGCCAGCCAAAGTCCACTTCTGCAGTCTGCAAAAATGGAGGTAACCTTTTATTAACTATTGCCAAATTTCACGAGTTACCCGAGTCTTATATGATAGGCGGAAATTAAGGAATAAGATGATATATTGCGTACCGAAATGATATTAATTTAAATAGATGAAATAATATAGGCAAATAATACATTGATATAATGAGAATGTCTGTAAGTTCAAATTAATAAGAATATAATTGAATGTATACTAATATTTGCATTGTGTGAATAAATTAATGTATTGTTTAAAATCAGAGTAATGGTATCATTGCCTACCACTATAACCAATCACGACCCACCCAAAGAAAACCCTACGACAGTTTGGTTCAGATTACTTCATCCTAAAGAGAATTATAACAGAATATTCGGATTCTTTCAGGTCAATCCACCCTCTATAATATTATAACATTGTTTGTCTGTCTTAGTTCAAAACAGAAAAATAACACTACGAAATGGTTAACAAGAGTCACCTTTTTGAATGAGTATGGAATACCAAGAAAGAAGTAGAAAAATAAAACAAATTTTGCTTCAGTCTGGGGATAGGTTACTAACTTGTAGGAATTTTCTATTATATTTGCGCATTTATTTATGATTATGTTTTAATAACAGATGTCGGGTCCATTTCAAATTTCACGGAAGCCATCATAAGCGGAAAGAGAAACCTTTTGATTAAGGTTTTTCTGAAAATTATTTTTTTTCAGAAAAACACCTTTTTTTGTCTTGATTCTCAGCATATGTCTCGGGCAAGGAAATATAAAGAAAAATTTAAATTTATTGAAGGAAAAGTATGCTGCAAAGAATTATGCAATTACTAGCATAATTCTCTGTAACAAAGAGAAGTTACCTATCAGAATAGTGAGAAATAATAACGTAAGACTCTTAAATTATGAATTGCATGAATGCAGTCAGATTTTCGATTTTTTTTTAAACTTTCATTTCTTAAATATACTGAAATTCAATTCAATACTCTTTAACCCGTAGGCATTGGTTGGCGCAAATGTTGTTGTGTACTACCGGGGTTAAACTCTGAGTTTGAGTGTCTTAAATCCTGTACAGACAAAACGACACTCATTTTTACCTTAAATAAGTTAGTTATTGTTAGATATATGTGTGTTTTCCTTAAAGAAAGAGAAACTGTCACATGTCACACCAGATGGCACCACTTATTCAGAATTCATGTAATTTCACTGTTGTTCTGTGTTCGCGTGTTGTCTTGTATCGTGCTTAAGATATTAATGTAAAAGATGAATATTACAACTTAAACTTATATTATTTAGCCTCAGCTATTTATTATCAAAAATTTAATTCTCTACAACTTCATCGCTCTTCTGTGACGATAGCGCTGATGTGCTACATAGAATAAGGTAAGCGCACTTTTACCTTACTTGATTCGCGAGTGATTTATCCAACAGTTATATGGTTCCATGAAACAAGCAGAAAGATAATGAATCAAGTTGCATTAATATTGGGCACTGTATCACTGGACAATATGCTTCCTTATTTTCTTAAAAGTATGGTACCCTGAGCCAAGCAGAAACGCAATGAATAAAATTGTATTAATGTCGGACAAAGGGTTTTTCAAGTTATATGCTCACACATTTTACACGGAATATGCTGATAATATGGTAACCTAAAAGAAACAGAGCGATAATGAATCCCTATACATCAATATCGGACCATGGGTTTCCAAGGTATATGCTCCTTCATTGTAAAATTTAAGAATAAGGTACCCAGAACAAAGAAAAAACATAGTACCCTGAAACAACACAAATCAAGTTGCGTCAGTGTCGGACCATGAGTTTCCAAGTTACATGCTTCCGTATTTTACACAGAATATTCCAGTGATATGGTTCCAAGAAACAAGCAGAAATATAATAAAACAACTTTCATCACTATCAGGCGATATATTTCCGAGTTAAATTCTCCCTCATTTTAGCCCGTATGCTATAAGAAAATGGGACCTTGGATCTATTAGAAACGTACCGAATCTATTAGAAACGTACCGTAAAGTTACATCAATATCGGACCAAAGTTACATAATTCTGAGTATATGCATTGTTAATTATACTTCAGAGTGCAGTTATTAGTACATTAGAATCACCACGACGAAAGATGTATTTATTTCATTGCTGACGTATGTCAGCTAGAGGTAACTTCATGTGTAATCATTAATATTAATATGTTTCTAACATTAAATATGAATATCTTTTAAATTAAAGAAATAGAAAATATAACATAATATCGCCATTTTATTTTGAAAAACAAAGTTAGTGAAATTTGTCCACAGTATAAAATATCTGCAAATAATCTTTACGAATATAGTATACTAGCTGAAAACCCGCACTTCGCTACGGAGTACATTCAAATTAAATACAACGGTCAATGTATGCAATTAATGCCAAAAAAAATAAATATATATATTTATAATAAATACGACAATCAATATATAAAATTGATATAATATATATATATATATATATATATATATATATATATATATATATATATATATATATATATATATATATATATATATATATATATATATAAAAATCATAAGGGATATTTTTAAAGACAAAATAATATAGAAGAAAGTATTCAAACTAAATAGCACATAATAAAGGATATAGTACAGTTAATATAGTACAGTTTGAGGAACATATCTTTTACTGTATTTTAATATTTTTTTGGATAATGTCCAATCGTCTGTCGCATTAACAAGAAAAAAAATATTCTTTTTGTCTAGTTCGTCGTTATCACGTGACGATAAATTTATTTAAAGTACCAGAAAAAGAAATCACGTGATCAGCATTTAATAAATTAAATAATAAAAATTAATGTTTAAAAATTCACCAAAAATCTGAAAATGGAGGTAAAGATTCGAAAGAGATTTCATTTTAAAGGTATTTTTATGATCTTTCTCGTGATTTAAATTGTATAATCCTCAAATTATTATTTTAAATGCAAACGTAAAAAAAGTTACTAAAACAGCTTAAAAATTTGATTTAAAAACATCTACGAATAATTTTTCAACGATCTTTCATAGTGCACCCCTACACCATAAGAAGAATCACCATGCAAAATTTCAGCCCTTTAGGTCCAGCTGTTTGGTCTGTACGTTGTATGTCAGTCAGTGAGTCAGTCAGTTACAGAACTGTTATATATATATATATATGTACTATTAAATATTTTGTGCATCCACGGAACAGAAAAATTAAGAGACTATTTTGTTTTAATTTCCAATGTTAAAGAATAAGACAGACGTTTTGCAAACACAACAAAACTCTGTGAACGTATAACGTGAAAAGTCATTATCTCATCATTTGGCCTTTAGCGTTCCAATACTTCTTGCCCTCAGAAGCTCCACGCAGCGCCAGGAACCTTCCAATGTGGGACCTGTCCATTTCTTCACTTAACCCACAAAGTGGGTGATTTGAGCTCGTACGGATACCAACAAGATAGAGATGGCTCGCCGAGCAATAGTGACCAATCTCGAGCCTAAAATTGGCCACTGCTTTATCCCGTGGTTTGTCTGCTATTTTCCTTTCCAAGATACTGTAGGTCTCGGTCTAATTAGCCCTCGTGTAGCAGAAAATGACCGTAGCGCTCCAAACCAAACAAAACAAAACCTTTCCAAGATATTTCTCCAGCTCTTAATTGAGACACGCGTCATAAGTTTTTCTCTCCATTTTTGTTCAGACTAAAATATTGTTTTACTAATTATGTCTAATTTAGTTTCTTTTATAAATATCCTTATTATAGGGATACGACATGGACAACTAAACATCGATGTTTTGAAAAATCCATATTCAATATTAAAACATCGATGCTAATAAAACATCGCCCCAAAACCATCGATGTTTTTAAACATCGATGTTTATGAACTTTCATTTTTAAAACTGATTTAATAACCTCTAAGATTAATGTTACTTCGGTTAGTCAAGGATGGGGGGGGAGGGAGCGGGGGTGATTTTACTCTGAGGTTGGGCTGACACAAATGACAAAAATTTGGTTGCTTGAGTCAGCGCATATCGCAGAATTTCCATTACACATTTCATTGCTTTTACCAGAAAATTGAGGAAGAAATTATTGCAATTTATTAACAAATCTTTATTTTCAAATTAAATAATACAAAAGAAAATTACATATATTTACACCAATTTGAAGTACTGATGCAAAACCAACGTATGGGGGAAAACTGAACAAGCTTGCTTTTTCTTTATTGTAAATAACAATTATTGGGGCTATTGGGGCATATAATTATTATTCATTGGTTATTCATTGCCATTTGTTTCTTATTGTTCCCCCGTTTGTATTCGTCCTTTTCAGAATTCAGACTTACATTTACTGAGTGGGAACATTTTGCTACGTGGTTAATTTTTTTTATTATGGTACATTTCTTTAAAAAAACATCGAGACAACGTAAAACATCGAGCACAAAACATCGATGTTAAAAAAAATCGGCTTCAATAAATCGGTGTTTTGAAAGCATCGACATCGATTCGCATCCCTACCATATTAATAAATAAAACAATAGTTCAAAAGAGCACTGATATTCGTTAAAATTCTTCCTAACTTTTATATAGGGGAAGACAATTAGTATTTCATTTAGTTATAATATTTCGTATAATTATGCATTTAATTTAGTAGAAGCTGGTTTGCACACATACCTCATAGTTCTGTTAATAATGAAGATAGAGGCAGGATACAAATATCTGAGCAATATATGCTTGTTCATTTTAAATATTTTAATGAATAGAACATTTTTTCCATTGCTAGGAATGCCTACTAACTAAGTTATTTCCTGGAATTTGAAATATCACTATAATTAAAACTTCAGAAATTCATCTCCTCTCTCCTCCACTTTCTATGGCCAAATACTTCCGGTTAGTTCTACCCTTTTGGAATTTGCATAACAAACAACTTTCTTTGAGTTAAATTCATCGTTAAAACCAAATCCATCATAAAGACAGAGGAAAAGCGAGTGTTTCTTTTTATTTTCATCTTTGTTAGATGTCTTTCTACTTTCTTCACACAAAGAGAAGAGTATTGTTGCAAACAACGGTTTGCATAAAATTTTATAATATATATTTTGTTTTAAATCGTGTTATATTTCGCTCTGTATAGATCAATACACAACTCTCTTATTTTTTAGGAAAAAGAACTGATATTTATAAGCCATTAACATGGTGCATATGTTGCCATCGCAAATCTTCAAGAGCCCTGCAGAACTTTTCTTTCAGTATCATTCAAATCACATATCAGCCAATGCATATTTTTGGCTTTTGTTTTCTTCATAGTAAAACAGCAATTTAAATAAAATGCGTGTAATTTTTCAAATTTCAAAACTCAAAGTAGATTTTTTAAAACGGCCATTGAACTTTTGTTAGGGACCGTACTCGCACTTCGATTCTAAGTAAACGAGATTTGACGTCGCACGCTATTTGGCGACGGGGGATCGCGACAAACCAGATTTCGAGCGCCGGTTTTCGAGCTGGTCTGGATTCGCACAAACTCAGAGAATTGCAGTAGCCAGAAGGCTTCGTACAGAACGCACATCGGCGGAGACGAATGAATAACTACCTGTGAGTACTCTTATCCATAAACTATATATATATATATATATATATATATATATATATATTTACCAGCTGAATACCCGTGCTTTGCTACGGAATGCATTTTACGATATTTACAAAGAAAAAATAATGAAACTGCTTTTTGGAGGATTTCCTTATAAATTTTTTTTTGTTTTCTTCATTGGGGGGGGGGGGGACTAATATTACCAGAATCATCCGCAAACTTACGTGTGAGCAAGCTACGTAAAACTGACGATGGGAGAAACAATTTGC
Source organism: Dolomedes plantarius (assembly GCA_907164885.2). NCBI lineage: Eukaryota > Metazoa > Arthropoda > Arachnida > Araneae > Dolomedidae > Dolomedes > Dolomedes plantarius. The sequence goes on along the minus strand of OU015493.1, from coordinate 49,996,308 downwards.
TCTTAAATCTACGCCAGCGTATTTTAATGTTTGGTCTTGAGATTTACTTATGGTCATGGCGAAGCATACTTTGAGGGGAAATTGCAGTCCACTAAAGTCAAAGGGGAAGTCATTGGGTATTAGAGGAATGCGTGGCACGAACACCTTTTCTCCTTGAGCACACCCGGTTAAAATATTGGCTTCGATTAAATTTGTATGCAGGATTTTGACTTGTAGTCTAGTGCCATTACACAATTTCAGTGGTTTTAAATTCCGAAGGGGCATTACGGGCGTGCTCTTCCGTAAGATAGCTTATGGTATGGAAGACCCTGTGGTTTAAGGGAATTTAAAAACTCTACCGGATAGTTAACGGCATCATCTGAATTACAGACAGTGTCTATCGACTTGTAGACCATTTCTTCCCCAGCAAAGGCCTTTAGCAACATATTATTAATGAACGCAGCTTTATCGTTTTCTTTAGAGCTAAAATGGCCCTTTTGCAAAACCATTCTACAGGCCTATTCTGTATTTGAGCAATGTCTGGATAAATGTGATCTATCAGTTCCTGGATGGTAGTCACTAATTTGAATTAAATTCTTAAAAAAATTCCATCTCTATTAGTTTAGTGGTTAAATTTTATCTTTCACTGTAATTTAATATTTTTTGTCAATTTATTTCGTTGTTATGCACGTGACAATAAATTCATTGAAATTACCAGAAATCACGTGATCAGCATTTAATAAACTAAATTTTAAAAATGAATCTTTAAAAATTCACCAAAAATCAGAAAATGGAGGTAAAGATTCGAAAAGGATTTCATTTTAAAGGAATTTTTAGGATCTTCTTTCTCGAGGTATACATTTTATAGCCCTCATATTATTATGTTAAGTGCAAACTTAAAAATGATACAAAAACAGCTTCAAAATTTAATTTTAAAAAATCTAAGAAGAATTTTTCAAAAATTTTTCTTAGTGCACCCCTACACTATAAGAAGAATCTTCATGCAAAATTTCAGCCCTTTAAGTCCAGCGGTTTGGTCAGTGCGTTATATGGAAGTCAGTCAGTCAGTTACTGAACTGTTATATATATATATATATATATATATATATATATATATATATATATATATATGTATTTATTTATATCCATTATTGTAAATCGTTATAAGTCATATTGAAGAGTTTAATTGTTATTTCCTATGACCCATTGTAATTAAATAAAGTGTTATCATTTATGGGTACTTGATGCTTCGCCTGCATTATTTAGCACGTGGCTCGAATCTAATCTTCCACTATACGATATAAGTTTAATAATTAGGATAACTATTCATAAGTTCAGGCAGCGTTCCATCACTTTTTACGTTTATCGCAAAAAAATATGGCCTTTTTATAAATAATAAATTGTATTTCATAAATTAGAATTTTGAAAAACGCGATCACTGCATTTTAAGGTCAACTTTATATGAAAAAAAAAACAGAATTCAGAATTTGCCTTTTATGAGTAGTTTGAAAACAAATCATGTTACGCTACCAATTATGAAACGATGGGATTCAAACACCTGAAAGCATTGAATGCCTGTTTGAATCCCGTAATTTAGGATTCAAACTCCTGATTTCACTCTCGTGTAGCAAAAAGTGACCGTAGCGCTCTCAATCAACCAACCAACCAGGATTTTTCAGAGGCCGTTATCAATTAGACTCTGGTCAGTTCTATTCTTGTGTGCAATGAGTTTCAATGATCACCCCTAAGAGGCTGCTAAGAAAATGACCATTTTTTTTTTAACAGTCTTAAAAAAAGAGACCCTAAGAAAATTTTCCAACAGAAAATAGCGCAAAGCGAGGAAGGAATTACCATTAATTATGAATATTTTGTGCGTACCCAGTTCCATGGCATTACCAGTGAAATCGTACCAAGTAACACATTAGATTCAACTGTAGAAATTTTCTACAAACCCAGCTTTCTCCAGAACATATCTTTGACTTTCCAAGCACTGTTGCTACCCTTTTCAAGCTCATTTCGTCACCGTGAGAACTCCTCTACAGTCCACAGGCAGCTGTTGTTATCCATGCTTTCAGACTTTTTAAGACTTTTTCTTCTTTACTATTTGTAGACACGACAGCAACAGCAGCAACACATTAGAAGCCTCACTTAACACTAAGGTAGAACAAAGGCTGGAATGAAAGGATAAATACACAGTTTATGTGATGAAGAAGTCATGTATATACAACGTAATAGGGTAAACCAAAATTCAGCGAATTAAGGCTGCTATATACTAACCCGATTGGATTCGCTCACCTCAATGTTAACCTATGGGGAAAATTTTTCCACGGATTTCCGACTTGGATTCAAAGATTTTTTTTAATTGTACTCCGTCATAGAGAAAGAAATTTTACACTTGTGTACATTTTTCCTTTTTTTAAAAATGCAATTAATATTTTAAAATTTAAATTATTCGGGGAAAATCTGGTATAGTGTGTTTTAAACGCTCATAAATTCCTTCGAGGGACGAAATTTATAAAATGGATCCTGTAGCGCTTTGCAGAAAAGTTCAGGCTATCCGATAATACCAATTTTATTTGATTATCAGCATTTATGTACCTGTAAATAGTTGACAAAAATATATTTTAAATAAATAATTCGGGGGCAGCGCTTAACTCCCTATAGAGAGAGAGCCATCACAATCTCTCAAAATGTCAATCCTAAGAGGAGCAGAAGTCTCGAATTGTCAACTGGACTCTTCCCACCACAAGAGTCTGCAAGAAGAGGAAAAGGGAAATACAATTTTTTTACATACAAGTTCCGGTTTTGGAACAAGAATTTTTGAAGGACCAGAGATCTTGGACGAAATGTATATGTGGTATATGGATGCTAAACTCACTAGGGGGCGAAAACTTAGAGTGGCAAGGAAAGCAATGGATGCTGAACGTGTGAATAAGCGAAAATCTGAAACTGAGATAAATAGCCAACCTCAACAATGTGAAAATATTTTGGATGGTAGCTCTACTTCTGAAAGGGAAGAGGATTTTTATTTTGATGAGGATTTTAAGCAAGTTGTTACATCTTCAAAGGAAGTTGGCAGCTCCAAAAGTGTATGCAAAATTTGGTTTCTCACTAAAAGTGAGCCTTCATGCACAGCTGGTACATAGAATCTTTGGGAAGTTATACAGAGGCTGTTCACACATTTTTTAGACGATGTATATTGCATTCACAAAACTAAATTACATAAAATTCTTGTGTTTTAAATGTTCTATTTGAAATCCCTTATTCTGAACTATCTTTTATGAAATCCCTTATTCTGAACTATCTAAAAACCAGCAACAATCATGAATCCCTTAGAAAAACTTTCTTTCGATTATTTGAACCATGTACTTAAATTTTTTTCTCCCCTTTTATGATAATAAATGGCTCTTTTTTTGTTGCAATCATTTAATACACCCATGATTCATCTATTGTGACAATTGTTTTTAATTTTTCTTTGGATAAGTGTTTCTCATATAGAATTTTGCAGCGTGTCCTGCGTTCAGCGATATGATTTGGAAGAAGACGATGCACATTGCGTTTTTTCGCTTTCTTAAGATTTAAATCAACGTTTATCATTTTGTTTACAGTGGACACCGAGCATTTTAATGATTTTACAAGTGTCCTTTGACTAGGGGGATTTTCTTTTAACATTTAACAAGTACCTTTGCAATAGTCGAAGATGTCCGTTTTTTCCTTGGATACTTGTTTGGAATTTTTGTCCCACTTGAGGCTCCAATTTGACGTTTTTTCCTCTCTTGTTGACGATATTACCTATCGACGGTTTAGATATCACAAAACCATGACTCTCACATCGTTTTTGGATAACGGAGTATGCATATTTCTCTTCGGAAAGAGCATAAATGTAGCCTTCGAACCACTCCTTTGTTAAAAACGCCATTTTGAATAAAAACAAAACTTTCAAGCCGGAGACGATAATTTTGACTTTTAAAAACATAGTACAATTGCAATTATTTCTTTTGCAGCAAACAATTTTTTATTACCGCTTACCAAAATCGTCTAAGAAATGTACGAACAGCCTCTGTACACTACTCAAGATATCTGAGCGATGACCTGAAATTAGTAGTGTATCCTGTAATGAAAATGAATGATTTTATGGTCACCCAGAAAACCTGCTGATTGCCATGATGAGCGACAAACGATCCTATGTGAGGAAATTAGGCTTCAGAAGAATCGCGAAGGCCTGAACATTTCCAAATGAAACAACTTGTAATTTTGTCATTCTGCCTCTCAAATTTCACGCAAACGACTGTGCAGAACTGATCAATTGGAAGAAATGTTCAATTACAGAACCTATACTGACTAAACGTATACCCAGTGCAGAAATTGAGAAAATGGATGAAATAGGTGGCTTTATTGAAAGTAAGCTGTGGACTCTCCCATGCCGTACACAAGATGTCGAAAGGGCAGTCAAGATAGTGTCAGAGGCATCCTTATCTGTCTGTGGAACAAAAAGTCGCGACGGCTTTATACATACAACACTGGCGTCTCGAAAGCTGATGCCAAACTTCGAAAATAAGGCAAAATATAAAGTGTAAGATTGCTATATCACTAAATAGGAAAAAAAAATGCGCCCATATTTGGTTTTTATGCGGGAAGAATTCGAATGCAGCCACCACCTAGTGGTGAATTCTGGGTTATTCTGCCATAATTTTGGCAAAATAAGCAAATAGCTGTTTTAAACCTTTGATACAGATGGAGCATTGAGTTTAATAATGACTTTAATTTTTAAAATATGTTTATTAAAAATTCTGCTTCAATGGGTTAAAATATCAAAATTTCACCAGCCTAGCGGGGGCTTTAAATATGATACGATATTAAAATAATTTTTTTCACAAACAAAGAGTATTGCTATGCAGCAATTTCCACTACAGCCGGTTAAAATTTTTGAAACGTAAAAAATTAAAAAATAAATCAAAAATACCTTTTTTATATATTTTTGGATAAACTTCAAGGGCTGGGCGGCCTAAATATATTTTAATTAAAAAAAATTACAAACATTTGATAGCAATACACAGATTTTCCCACAACAGACGATTTCGATTTTGAGAAAAAGGAAAAAACGACCCACCCTACTATTTATTGTGCTTCCTTAGTTAAAAACACTAAAAAGCAACATATTGAATTTAATGACTATTTAAAGTATAATGAGACATCAGGTGTTCCAACCAAGGAGGAATCGAAAATTATTTATTATCTATCGAGAGAAAATTTAAAACAACATAACGTTACGAACAAACTTCTACTAAAAATATGCCTGTAAATATATTTTTTGAAAATGCATAGAAAAAAATATATATATTTCTTGAAAATGCATAGAAAACGGGGAAAACATTTTAATGTGCTGCAAGGCAAGAGAAATTTTCAATGATCAAGTATGTTTTTGAAATTTCAAGAATGATAAATTGTAAATTCATATATTTCGCCTTCTACATACATTTTTAAAAAATCTGCAGTCAGTCTGCTCAAGATTTTTATGAAAAGCTACTTTTTCATAGAAAAATGAATATCTTCAAGAGCAAAATATCTGATTTTCAAAAACAAATCCTTCAACTGAAAAAAATTCGCAATGTTGCTCTATGCGGGTTATTTTTGCAAAATGGGATTTTATGTTTTTATAAAGTTATAAACAAATCTATGGGAAAAATGTATGAAATCCCCATCACTTCTCTCAGAGACATATATTATGCACATAAGTCTTATTGGATTACTAAAATTTTATTATTTTTTTTCCAATGCGGAGGCACTTTGTCGTATAGACATTCGCATGTTGTTATTCACCGCAGTTTTTGCTGACCATTTTAATATGGGAGCACCATATGGGCGGACCAGCACTGCTAAGGCTAGGTCGCTGGCTTTCGGTTCAGATCCTGTGGGCTCGATTCCACTGTCGACATGGATGTTTGTAGCCGTTAGGAATCGGCTTTAAACTGTAGGCCCCGGTTTAATTAGCCCTCGTGTAGCAAAAAGTCGACCGTAGTGCTCTAAACCAAACCAAATCCTATGAAAGGACTACACGAACGGAGGTATTTTAGTCGCGTGCGCCGGGATTTGATCCGAGCACCCTCAGCAAAGAAAGCCAGCACTCTCACCTCAGGGCCACATCGGCATACTGACATTTTATGAAATTAATCTTAAGAAAATACTTAAAAATTTAGTTTTTTAATTATTTAAAAAAAAATACTGTGTAGCCATCCGTTTTCGTAATATGAGGAACAATTAGCGTATACAAATCCTTTAAAGCTAACACAGTCTGTTTTCATTTAATAGAATATTTCTTTAAATGGAAGCTTATTAAAAGCAGACTGCACTAATCACAATCATGGTAATGGGGCGAAAAATCGTTAAAAAAGGTAAATGAAATTAGAGACAAGAAAACTAATAATATAGAAGAAAAATCTGTTTAATTAAATACATCGCACATCTTTCAGTTCACCGGATATTTAAAAATCAATGCTCGCGTTAGTCCACTACCTCTATACCCAAGTTCCAAGCTTTAAATATGAAACATTTCGAACGGGCTTTGTGAATTTTTTTTTTTTTGTAACTGAAAGCGGAGCCGAAATCAGTCGGCCGATTATCACTGAAATTTTCCTATTTACCCTCTTTTTTTAGGGCTAAAAGTTCGCTGTTGCTTCTGCTTCTTTTGTAAACGGACGGTAAACAACTTTCCTCGAGTTAAAGAGATCGTTAAAACTAAATCCATCATGAGACAGAGGAAACAGCGAGCATTTTTTCTTGGCTTCCCCCTTTGTTTGAAAGCCTTTGAACTCGTGCCACATGAACTGAAGTATTTGATGGCAACTGGATGTTTCGCATAAAGAATCTTTTGTAACGCTTTTGCCATTATGTTTTACTTGCTGCACTGACTGAAAGTTCGGTTATTTTTCATTTCTTAGAAATTGAAATTTAAACTTTTGTTTCGCGTTATTAAGTTTGACATTTAAGTCAGTAGATCACTTGACATCACAAATCTCTAACCCCATTATAAAGCTATGAGGAATTTTCATCTCAATATCTTCCTAATCGCGGATTGGCAAAGGCAGATCTTTCGATTTCGCTTTCAGCATTTAAAGGAAAATTTGAACCTCAATAATGCTGATTTTCGATAACCGTTTTATTTTCATTCAATATTGTCAAATAGCAGTTTTTATCTTGTAGCATTAAACATTGTGTATTACATGAAGTGTAAAAATATTTAAGGAAAAATTAAAAACTTTAAAAGCTATGCGTTCTTTTTTAAAAGTCCACCCTCATATGCAAAAAAAAGAAATTAATAAATGTACATGCTAATTTGTGTTCAGAAAATTAATGAGAGAAAAGATTCTCACAGGTAAAGACTGGAATTGTAAACCTTCAATGTCAACTGATGTCCCGTTTGAAATTACATTACATGCAATAGAATGGTTGAGAGTAGCTTTGTCTACACTTTCGTAAAAAAGGGACATATTTCAGAGGATTTAACAAAAAATATCTTTCGTTATCTAGGTTCCAAATTTTTAACATAGGATTACGTTCTTCCATAACGGTCCTCCGGAAAGCAAAATTTCAGATGTCCTGCTTAGCGATTTAAAATTTTGGCAGCGCGCCAAACCCAGCCTGTATTGCTTTGGCAAACAGTAAACAGTTAAACAGAAAAGTTAAACAGAAAATTTATATATATATATATATATACACAGAGAGAGAGAGATGCATATATACACATATATACATAACACATACATACAGATATACATACAAAAGTGGTAAGTAACAATAAGAAATCCTACGTTAATAACCCGCGGTAGTTTCATTAGAAGAGACTATCTGATTTTTTTTCTTAATGTTGCTATTTATATACAAGTAATATTCATCACGAAAGAATCTCAAAAACAAACTAAAGACAATCCAACCTCCTTAAGAGGTCAATCAGACGAAGATGCCCTGCTCATCGAAACTGATATGATTCATTAGACAATGAACTTCAAGATTCAGATCTTAACGGTAAATATAAAAATAATTTTTAATTTACAAGCCAATTATGTGTAGGAAACTGCAGAATGAGACCATATCATAAAGACTAACAAACGGTAGGATATTACTGTCACTAATCTCAACTGCTCTAGCTTTAATGGCTGATCAGTAAACAGATCCATATAAGAGAAATAAAGGGTTTAAAGCTTCAAATCACCTAATCATACCACCAACAATATGACGCCAATAGAAAAAAAGTAAATAACTTCTTGATAAGCTTCAAAACTTTCATTTCGTGGATGTTCTTCGATCTTTATTTGTAACCAGAAAGACATAGCACTGTGGTCCCAAAAGTTTAGGGAGAGATCTTAACGGCTTTTTTTTAGCTAAAAAAAGTTTTTTTTTTTTAGCTAACCAACATACATAACGAAACATAAAGCAGGGGATATTAGGTCAAAAGACGAATTTTTTAAATATATAAACATACATCATACATACATGAAACGTCAGCATTAGTAACATAACAATTAGTATAAAAAGAGACTTATTACACCACAGATTGCAATATAAATTAAATAAGTTAAACATCCATGGCTAAAATATAAGGGGGAACATATTTTTATTCATTATTTAATTTTCGTCATTATGTTATACAGCAGTTTGTAATTAAAATAAAATAGTGATGTATTCAAGCGCTCATGAAAAATATATATCCGAGGAAAACTAATTTAGAAAAAGCTATTAAAAAAAACTCTTACGAAAGATGCGGCAAAATGGAGGAAGTTAAGTGACAAATAAAGCTACTTGTAACAAGATTTCAAAACAAAAAAGAAAATTATAAGCTCGTAATTTTTCCCAAGGTGTTCATAAAAACGTTCCATGACTTTGAAACCATTTATTTTTAAATAAAACTATTCTTCTTTAAAACGTGTTATATCACACAGAAATAAAAGAAATTATCTTAGCGTATCCTTACTTTCAAAGCACTTAAAAAATTACTTTTTAAAATCTGATAAATCATTTTCATGAGAGCCAGAAAAAAAATTAATGCAACAAACTGTTTTTAAAACATTGTTTATAGACGATATAAGGGGAGAAAACATGTTTCATACCAATTTTGAAGGCGAAAGTATTACAAACAATACTTTAACACTGAAAATGACAAATTTTGCTATAATTCTTCATTTCCGTTTAAAAAAATTTAATCGGGTGATTCAAAAGTCAGTTACTATTTTAAAATGTTTACTGACTATTGTACGTTACTATAGATACATACACACACACACACACACACACACACATATATATATATATATATATATGCGTGTGTGTGTGTGAGAGAGTAATGCTAGGAACGTAAACTAGTATAATTAACTAGATTTAACTGGTTTAAAATTAGGCAAATTAGCTTTAAACGGTAATTTACTATGAGAAATTTACTATTTATTAACACCAGAGTACGCTTTCCATCTCTCGGTTTAAGAGAGGCCTTGAGCGAATCGCAGATGATTTGACGTCAACAACCGCGTGCTCCCAGGAAGTTCCCTGTCCATCTGAAAACATTTATGAATCATGATCATGCGATGTGCAACGCTAAGCAACTGCAAACAAAGGCACATGAGCAATTATTTTTCGGAGGGGTAGGACGCACGTTTCGTAGGGATTGAGACATGAGGATCCGTTAAGTCGCTATTTCCCATCATATCTATGATGGGAAGGGAAATAGCCGCTTAGCGGATTGATTTGAATCTAATTAATGTTAATAAAGTCTTGGTTGTACTTTAAGTATTAGTTTTTGCCACAAGCCAACTTTGATGACTGCTTTTAGATGAATTAATTAGATAAAGCGTACGCGGTGTAAGTACCGTGACATAAATAATATATATATATATATATATATATATATATATATATATATATATATATATATATATATATATATATATATATATATATATATATATATGTGTGTGTGTGTGTGTGTGTGTGTGTGTGGGATTTATGCAAATTCTTTGGCCATAGTTATGTTCGTTGTTGCTATGCGTAGCGCAGAGAGGCACCAAACCCTTATCGCTTCTCTACGTCATTCCTTGAGGGAACGGTCGACAGTCGAGGGTTGAATCACCCCGGCATGGAGGCGATTCGAAGCGTGGTGAAAAGATGCCCTGTGCACGGGGAGAGAGAAGTGCAGACCTCCAGAGGGGAAGATTGTGTTTTGGACTGCGTGCGATAGGCACGAGAGAGATTGTATTTCCCAACAGGGCGAGTCAAGGCCTGCGTTGTGGTGTATTGACGGTAGCTAGAAGGCTACCCGATCTTTTGTTCTGTTGAAGGGAAGCGAAGCAGTGCGCTCCCGTGATTATTGTTATATTTACAGGAAACAGTAAAGCAGGCTCTCTGGTATATCATAATTGCTGTCTACATTAATAAACAGTATTGTTGGGTTTTAAAAAGTCTAGTTGATTGTAACTCAAGTGTGTTTTTCTAATACACCCCCCCCCCTAGACGCCAGCTACGCAGACAGGAAAGTCTACATATATATATATATATATATATATATATATATATATATATATATATATATATATATATATATATATACTAGCTGAAAACCCGCGCTTCGCTACGGAGTACATTCAAATTAAATACAACGTTCAACGTATGCAATTTATGCCAAAAAATAAATATATGCAGGGTGTAACGAAACTCTTGGGCAAAACTTTAAGGTGTGATAGTACACATCAAGACAAACAATATTATATAAGAAACTTAGGGTCCCAAACGTCTTCCAAAGGAGATAGACGCCATTAAAGTTTAGGGTCCAAAATTTCAAATGATTATAAAAAGTGGAAAAATGGGTCAATTCGTTAGCAGTTTTAGCTAAAATTATTCTTTTTGTCAGTTTTTTCTTGAAAACTAAATTTAAAGATAAAGTAAAAAAAAATGTCGATAGAGGGCGCTTTAGACTTTGGAGTAACGAACAACTATTTTTTACCGTTATTTTTTTTATCACATTAAATGCTTTCAAAAGCTTAGCCTTAAACTTAAATTTTGAGCTCAAAATCTGATTCGTTGGGGGTGGTTAAGAATCGCAAAAGGAATTGTGTTCAGGAGTTGAAATTTGAAACTCCTTCCCTCCTGAACAGAGTTCAGTTATGGTGTCTATCTTGGTGTCGTAGGACTTTGTGTCGTAGACCAGGCAGCAACTACTACCTCCTAGACGTAAAATAAACTAGAGAGGGATGACAAAATTAAAAAATTTATTCATAATACTAGATATGAGCAATTTCTCCTCTCGTAATAAAAAAAAGACAATTTGATGTACGCACGTCGTGCGCATGAATGAAGGTTGAATGAATGATGACACATAGAAAATGGTACACGCATGATTTTCTTGTGGAATCACAAAAACTGCTCGAAAGAGCGCCCACCAGCAAGGATGCAGGCCTCACACCGCCGGCGGAGGGACTTTCGAGTATTCGCAAGTACCCCGGGCATCTCCCGGATATCGCCTGCTACGACGGCAATTCTCGCAACCAGTTCCTCGTTGGAATCGACAGGGCTTGCGTAAACAAGACTCTTCATATGGCCCCAGAGGAAGAAGTCTAGACAGGAGAGGTCAGGCGAGCGTGCCGGCCAATTTACCGGACCACCCCGTCCAATCCATCGCCCTGGATATGCTGTATCCAATGCACTTCTCACATTTGCGCTGAAATGTGCAGGCGCTCCATCATGTTGGAACCACATACGAGCCTTTATGTTGGCTGGAACACTTTGCAGCAGAACTGGAAGCACCTCTTGTAGGAATACCAGATACGTTCCGCCGTCCAGGCGCCTTGGCAGAAAATATGGCCCGTTCAAATGATCGTGGATAATTCCGGCCCACACATTGACGCTGAAACGGCGTTGATATGAATGAGGGCGGGTAGCGTGTGGGTTAGTGTACGCCCAGTTGTGTGCATTGTGCGCATTGAAAATGCCTTCCCGACTGAAACTGCATTCATCGGTGAACAGCACGTGTGCGGCAAAGTCTGGTTGCACAGCCAATCGTTGGAGGAACCATCGTGAAAAATCGACACGTGGCTGATGGTCGGTTGCTTTCAAGGCGTGCACACGCTGCGCATGATAGGGTCGAAGGCATTATGCACTCAATACTCGCCAAACCGCCATGTGACTCACATTTGTGGCATTGGCTACAGTCCGCGTGCTCGTCTCCGATTGCTCCTCGAATTCACGCAACACATGCTCTTCAAGTTCCGGTGTCCTGGAACTCCTGGTACGCCCAGTGTCGTGCATCCCACTGAAAAACGAGCCGGTTTCTCTGAGACGCCGATGCAAGCGTTCGAAAGTTTTTAAGTTTGGCAAGCGTCTTGAAAGAAATCGTTCCCCGTACAATCGCCGGGCCTCCAGGGCATTCCCATCTGCAACGCCGTAAATGAAATGGATATCGGCCATTTCTTGACTAGTGTAGCTGGTCATCCTTACAGCCGTCAAAAAAGAAAACACGATGAATGCAGACAACCAAAGCTTTTACATCCTTACATACAGGTAGAGCCATACAGTTAAATCCTTGTGTACTACACTTTGCATGCAAATCGGGTGATTTGCATAATCGGGTATTTTGCGAGGAGAAATTGCTCATGTCTGTTATGAATACCTTTTTTTTATTTTTTGTCATCCCTCTCTCGTTTATTTTACGTTTAGTGGGTAATAGTTGCTGCCTGGTCTACGACCGAGCATCCAAAATCGTGAATAACTGATCTGCGTACAGGGGAGGAGGGGGGTTCAAATTTCACCTCCTGAACACTGTTGAGTTTTCGCGACATAACCACCCCCAACGATTCAGATTTTGAGCTCAAAATTTAAGTTTAAGTCTAAGCTTTTGAAAGCATTTAATCTGATACAAAAAATAACAGTAAAAAATAGATGTTTGTTACTCCAAAGTCTAAAGCGCCCTCTATCGGCATTTTTTAAACTTTATCTTTAAAATTTATTTTCCAGAAAATCTTGACATAAAGAATAATTTAAGTGAAAACAGCAAACGAATCGACAAATTTTTCCGTTTTTTATGATCATTTGAAATTTTGGACCCTAAACTTTAATGGCGTCTATCTCCTTTGGAAGACGTTTGGGACCCTAAGTTTCCTATATAATATTGTTTGTCTTGATGTGTACTATCACCCCTTAAAGTTTTGCCCAAGAGTTTCGTTACACCCTGTATATTTATAATAAATGCGATGATCAATGTATACAATTGATGTAAAATATATATCTATCAATATATATATATTTATAAAAAAATCTTAAGGGATATGAATTTTTTTTGATAATATCCAATCGTCTGCTGCATTAGAAAGAGAAAAAAATATTTTTTTGTCTATTTAGTTGTTACGCACGTGACGATAAATTTATTGAAAGTACCAGAAAAAGAAATCACGTGATCAGCATTTAATAAATTGAATTCTAAAAATTAATCTTTAAAAATTCACCAAAAATCAGGAAATGAAGGTAAAAATCCGAAAAAAATTTCATTTTGAAGGAATTTTTATGATCTTTCTCGTGATATAAATTTTATAACCCTCAATGTATTATTTTAAATGCAAACGTAAAAAAAGTTTAAAAAACAGCTTAAAAATTTAATTTAAAAAATCTAAGAAGAATATTTGAAAAATCTTTCTTAGTGCACCCCTACACTATTAGAAGAATCGCCATGCAAAATTTCAGCCCTTTAGGTCGAGCGGTTTGGTCTGTGCGTTGTATGTCAGTCAGTGAATGAATGAGTCAGTTACGGAACTGTTATATATATATATATATATATATATATCATACTATTTTATTGCTATATTATAGTATATAGGCACGTATAATAAATACACTACGTGTTTACGGTACATAGTATTTCATATATAACTTTTTATTTTGAACTTTACAAATATGTCCACCAGGTAGCTTTCCATTTCTAACAAAAGAGAAGATAATAATGCTTCACCTACATTGCTATATCGGGTAAGTAACTAACTTCTACAGAACGCTAGAGGAAATACTGGAGTAACTGCAATACATTGGCCTAGCCCTCAATTTGAGATTTTGATCAGTACTTGCATAGAACTTCAGTGATCACTATAATAAAGGAACAGAGGAAAGAGAATATAAGATAGGACAAACAAAAACATGTCAAGAGTCAAAGGAAAATAATATCAAAAAACGAAATAAAGAAATTTGCATGGAGCAAATCTCCAACAGTAGCGAACGAAGTCACGTGGACCAATAGGAAAATGACATATAGGCACAATATATATCCGAGGCATAGACGTATATGTCTATGCCAGTCACTAAAGATCACACTATTTGTACAGAGCTTCAGAATAATGAGAACATCTCTGATGCCACCTTCATTCAAAACTTTTTAGTTGAAGAGAGTGCGGAAAAAACTGTAATGAAAGTATAAATTTAAGTGAGAGTTATCAAAAACAATTAACTACGGTCGTAAAAAAGTTAGAGCAAATAAATTCAGGGGCAGGATTGAGAAATTCAACTTTGACATGCTGGCTGACATTCTAACTACTTTTCCATCCTTCTTCATACCATCTTTTTTATCAAACTTGCAAGCGTAAACCTGCAAAAATTTTTTAAAACAATGTTTCAAAATTTAAATTACCAATATACTAAAAAAAAATTCGAACTTAATCTCTATTTTTCGTAACATTTTTAAAGCGTTTGAATTAAGAAAACATTATTATATATTGCACCCTTTGTTTTATTTTATCCAAATGGCTGACAAAATTCACTCTGGCCTCGGACGAGAAAAATTAATCCCTACTGACACAACTTGCGCATTTATGATTCAACGTTTTTTGTTGTAGTTGTTGTTACACAACACAATACAGTAAAAACGTCGCAAAGTAGCACCTTTTTTGTAGAGATGTGATTACCGTTAATCTCTCATCCATTCAAACGCACTCATAGTTATTCAATGTATATAATACTAAAATTATACTTTGTGACGCAATATAGTAAAAACTGCGCAGAATAGGGCCATACTGATAAGTGAGGGGTATACTTCAAATGATAAGGAAGAAAATAAAATAATTTACGTTTAAATAAAGGATCACAAGTCAATGTGTTATAATATTTTTAAGGCAGTAGATCTTGTAATTAACGGCTTGGTGTTTTAGTTGGTTATGATGTATTTTCTTTCGGTGTTTTTCGCCAGATTTAGTAAAAATTCGCAACCCCGATCCAAAAAAAAAATTATTAAATGTACACGGCAGTCTTTTTAATCATATTTCATCTGGCCCGCTGTACGAATGGAGAACTTACCTGAACTTGTACTGAAACACGATCATAGCTGTCTCTCTACATATTGCAAAACTTCTGCTTCCGTTTGTCTGTTTTTCAATGCAACAAAAGCGTCCCAGAATAGCGTCATATTTGTAAGCGGACAGTATCAATAAAATGAGTAAAAAATATTTCATGTAGTCTCTTCTAACGAAACTACCGTGGGTTATAAACTTAGGATTAATTATCTTTTCTTACCTCCTTTTATTCTTTTTTTTAAATGCATTTTGGTATTTTTCTGTTTAACTGCTTACTGCTACTGGGTTTGGCGAACTGCCAAAATTATAACTCACGACGCCGAAAAATTTTTTTCTCTCCGCAGGACCGCTATTGAGGAACGTAATCCTATGTTAATATGGAATAAAACGGACGTCGATAAAATATGATCAGACGTTATTAAGCCATCGATGTTTTAAAAGACTGTAATTCCTTCAATTCACAGCTTGAAGATTTTATTGTCTAGCACTTATTTTTTTGGCGATAGCTAGATATTTACATTTATTGATCTTCCTCAAAAGAAATCTGTAAAACTCAGAGGTAACAAGATTTTTAGCAGGAAAACGCACATCCCGTAAAAAGAAAGTTGCATTATCTAAAGCGCAATCGTTATTAATCATTTTTCATAGAAATTCAACATTAATATAAACAAAATATCCTTTCAAATTTCACTGCTACCGTCTGTGAGCTGAGAAAGAAATCTTTCGTTTACTGTATGATTACTTTTAATTTCAGAAAAATGGCACTAATTTGGTAATGCCGCTGGTATCCGAGAAAAAAAAGGATAGAAAAGGGTTCAGTAATTTTGAAAGATGGTAAATCAAATTAAATTATTATCAAAAACAGCTTTTGTTGAGATAAGATAAAATACTTCTCAAATTAATGAGGAATAATCAATTCCGAATCTTAAATGAACGATCGGTAAAAAAATTAAATGATGAAATTAATTTGCAGCAAAATAAATAATCCTTTAGGTTGCTACCTCGAAATTAGCCAAATGATAGTAGTGGGTAAAGACGGATTATGCGTCTTTTAATTTTACACTTTTTTTGATTATGCCTTAACAAATGTTTTGTATCAGCTAGAAACGAAGTCCGTAAGAATGACATTTCATTCTTACAGAAACGCCCACCACATTTCCTTGCAAAGTTCTATAAGCCTGTTTCCCAAACTATTATAATTAGAGTTGGCAAAGATTTGAACGTAATCCGGTATTTTAAATGCATTTCTTAATCAAACTATTCAAAATTGAACTTTCCTTTTTTTCATCACTTAAAATGACACAATAACTCAATTGATATGCCAATTAAAAAGAGATTAACCAAATGAATCTAAAATCGAACTCCAAACATTCTTTAAAATATCATCTTTACAAGGTAATTATGAAAACCAGACAGGTAGAAAAAAATTACGGTTATTTACTGAAACATCATCCGTTTTAATTAAAATGCCGATTAAAAGAAATTTTGATTTAAAAGACGTATGTATGCATGGCAGATTTTTACACTTTAAAACCTGACGCTGACCATCTGCCCGTGCCACATGCAAATCTGGATCTTCAAAACGTGAGCCGATATCTATATATTTAAGTTGCTAAGCCGTCTCTTTGGGCAGTTCGTGAGAGAAAACTACTGCATCAATTTACTTCATTTTCGTCTTAAACGAAAAGATTGTAATCTGTAGATGTGTCAAATTTGTTTTTTGTAACCGCAATTTCTATTAATTAGCGATAATTTACAATTACAAATTGATTTCTGCGTATGCTCAGTGGCAAGTTTAAATCTGGCTTTAGAAACTCACTGTTTTTGGGCATGCTCAGTGACATGTTTTAATGATAAACACGTTTATTCCGAGGAGTCTCTCTAGATCTCTCTCTGCCATTTTTATTTTTTACATATTTTTATTAACTCGCTTTCTTGTTTGTGTGTTTGTCTAGTACAAATCTTGCAATCGATTTTTAACTAACTCCCAGAATGGCTAGATATTTGAAACTTTTAGAATAGCTCAGAACATAATGACAATGCATTCCTTTGATACTTTTAGCCATCTTTGAGTAGAATTGAATTCATTTTCAGTTAATTTTGTTTTGTAGACTGCTGCAGCCATCTATCAGCTGGGATGGGAACGAAAAGTCAAACGCAAGTTAACTTCCAATTAACTTCATTTTCTTTCAAGTTGATGGGATAATTCATCAAAAAAAGTTTAAAAAACTATTTATTAATACATAGAATTGTCAAGTTTATATGATTCAACAGAAAATTTAAAAACATATATATATGGTGTATCAAAATAACTCATTTTATCTTGTAATTATTATGATAATTATGTTTGTCAAATATAAGATTAAACCTGATGTAAATTGTTCATTTCGCGCTGTATAATTACGATAATTTAGAATTGAAAAAAATTGCTTTCTGCGCATGGTCAGTGACATTTTTAAATCTGGCTTTAGATACTCACTAAGCACGAGGCCTCTTAAACACATTAATTTGTTTCTGCGCATTATTATGATTTTCAACATTTGACAATGATGTGTTGAGTATAATTTATGTATTAGTACATTTATTTACTATCTAGCCGTCATGTTTTGACGAGTACCAACTAGTTCTGGTTAAATATCCAACTTAAATATCCCAGCGATGTGGTAACTCGCAGTTTCTGAATACAATTTCTTAAGACGAGAATACACATGGCGAACGACGGCATACGAAACGTAAAGAAGAAATTGGGCTGAATTTTAACGAACATATTGGGCATTCGGTATGAAATTCGGTTGGCCGCCCACATTAAGACTGCTGTGTTCTAACCCTATTGGATTCGCTCACCTCAATGTTAACCTATGAAGAAAATTTGTCTAAGCATTGCCGAGTTGAATTAAAATATTTTTTTTAACCCTTCAGCTGGTGCGACAATTTTTGGAACATCAGCAGGCGCGTGGGTTCCAAAGGGCAACGTCTATTTCAACCTTGATTATTCCTTTTGTAATAAACTTTTTGTTTTCAAATTGAAAATAATAATTCTACGTTTTATAACAAGATATAAAATGTTGATATTATTGAGACATATATATAGTTAAAGTCCAAAGAATGCAGATACAATCGCCTTATTTCAAAACTGTCAGGTTTATTGGATCTAAAGACAACTTGCGAATGGATTCCTATTATGTCCAAAAACTTAAAAAAACGAGATTGTCCATCTTCGTGTTATTGGGGATACCATGTAATAGTTGCACATTTGATCGACTATATCAACTCCTGCTTTTGTCGTATTGTAATATAGTATAATCGCCGGTTTACCACGGTTAAATCACGACTAACAATGAATGGAAAGGAATAAGATCAGAAAATCAGACCTGCATTATAAAGGCTGTAGCTATAAATAGAAACTGCTTATAGCATTGAAACCTTACATGTAAAGACAATCAATTGAATGCCCGTCCAACCGTTAAGGTATACGGTAAAACTGTTAACTAATCGTCCCGAGCGCAATCCTGCTCAACTGGGACACACTGGCTCAAGGACACCGGGGCCTTCAACCCCAGCCCCTAAGCCGAAGACCGTCTAATAATTTATTAACAAAATTGTTTTTAAAATTTAGCAGTTAGTGGCAACCAACAATCCAATGTTCACTTTTCCCTGTTTTTTTTTCTTTTCCTTCTTCTTCCTATTATTTTTTGCTTACTTTTACAGATTGCATTATAACGCTTACAATATCATTACACAATTATTACTATTTCACATTATTTTTTCATAATTACATCAAATTTATGTACATACATGTCAACATGACAATACAATTTAACCTAACAATTACGTAAATACACCCACATAAAAACAATTTACTCTAATACATTCACATACGTACAATAATACAAATTTCAATTGATACCAACTAAAATATTTAAACTTGACTTTCTATTAAAACATAACAATACAATTTAACTTAATTATTTACACAATTATACATTTGTTTACACTATTGCCTATACACTAACTTTTATGTAATTTCTAAAACATTCCCAAATGTATAAACATTTTTGCTGCTACAGTGAATAAATAAAATTTCCAATACAATATATTGATTTTTTTACAAGCTTATATTATTAACCATTCTACTTCTTACATACATTTATTTACTTGCAATACTGTGTAACCTGCACCAAAAACTTGCACGTTATCTGCAAGCCTGCAACAGAAGAATACTGCTATGTGGCATGAGAGAAGGGGATACAAGTATCCATAAGAATACCGACAACCTTCCTAATAAAGCCTCTACAGTAAAAGTCGCAATAAAACTTATGTTTCGTCAATGTTCTAACATCCGCTGGCAATTTATTTCTTAGGTCCCTGAAGAGCTGGCAGTCAAATAAACAGTGGTCTGGCGTTTGGATATCTTCACAGGTACACATATCTGATTTTTGGTGAAATCTGCTCTGATATTCCCCAACGCATCCATGACCCGTTATAAATTGATTAATCTTAAAGTCACCCATTAGCCTTTCTTCTGTTACTTCCTTGAATATTTCATAGACTCTTCTTCCTTTTAGACTTTCGTTCCATTCTTCTTGCCATAGTTTCTTTTCATACTTTTTCATTTTAATTTTGACTGATTTTCTAGTTTGTTTATACTGGACTCCTATTTCCTCCATTTCTGTGGCATTTTTGGCTACTTGGTCTACCTCCTCATTCTCTGCTATACCCACATGGGCCTTGACCCAATGCAGATATACCTTCATATTTTCTTGTATAATCATATTCTTTATCTCTTGTACTATATCGCCTCTGTAGCTTATTGCTCTTAGCTCTTCCAAACCACTCTTTGAGTCTGTAAATATATCAAACTCAGTGATTTTTTTCTCTTTCATTCTTTGAACTGCCAATTATAACGCTCGTAGTTCCGCTACATAAGAGTTCCCGCCTCCAATTCTCTATTTTAATATTTCTTTATCTCTTTCTTCATCATGAATCACCACACCTGCTCCTACTCTACCATCTTTTTGGGATCCATCTGTATAAATACTCACCTTCGTTTGAGGGTGACGATCCATCGACCAATTCAGGCTCTTTAAATTTTTTATGCTAACTTTTCTAGTTACTCTGGTCTCACAATTATCCCTATTGAACACTTCTCCGTTTATATCATATTCTTTTCCTTCATCATAAATTCCATATATTATACTGTTAATTCTAGCTCTTATATTTAACGGAACACAGCCCGCCAATACATTTAGGGAATCAGTCGCCACTGTTCGATAACATTTAGTTATATTTAACAAGAACGGTCTCTGAATTTGTTTTAACATGCAATTTAAAAATTTGACATCTCTATACCATAGTTCTGAAGCGTAGAGTATTATTTTCTCTATTACCGTTTTATAACTTTCTTTAATAATATTTGGAGTAATTCCCCAAATCTTTTTACTAATTCTTGCTAGCTTGTAAATAAATTTAACTGCCTTTTCTCTAACCATGTCTAAGTGTTTTAGAAAACTCAATGTACTATCAATTTTTACTCCCAAATAAATAATTTCAGCATTGTACTTTAAGGAATTTTCTTTTAACTTAATTGGCGGCTTCCTTTTTATCTTCCCTTTACTGGGTATAATTGTATATTCGCATTTTTCAAAGCTGAAACTCAATTCGTTTCTATCTGCCCACTCGCTACATATTCTCAACGGCTCAGTTGCAAGTTCCGTAAATTTGTATACAACTTGACTTCGCACAATGATCATCAAATCATCCGCGAACGCCTGAATAAAATAGTAGTTCCTGTAAATTTTCTCATTCAGAATCGCATTGATTATAATTAACCAAAGTATGGGCCCAAGGGAAGATCCCTGCGGGACCCCAATATTGTATTCATACTCACTGTGTTTTAACTTAATTTTTCTATCAGTTAAATAATTGACAATCATCTTGTACAGGTATTTATCTAGTTTAAGCTTTTTTAACTCTCTTATTATACAACTTTTCTTTATTGAGTTAAAGGCATTTCTTACGTCCAAAGAGATAAGACACGTGTGTTCATTTCTTTCCTTGTTTTCTTTTATCTTATTCATAATATTACCCAGTGCGTATAAAGTACTTTTCCCTCTACGGAATCTGTACTGTCCTTCTGAGAGTAAACTCTTATTTTCAAGATGTATTACCAATCAATTTGTCAGAATTTTGCCCAATATCTTACCCATTATGGGAAGAAGGCAGATTGGATGGTATGACCCTGCTTTTGCTCTATCTCTTCCCTCCTTTGGGAAATAGATCACACTTGAGATTTTCCATGCTCTTGGGAAGTAAGCCTCTTTTAGGCATTTGTTATAAAGATCTCACAGTATTGTTTTATCTGTTTCATGTAAAGCCATTATAATACCCAATGTTAGACCATCGTAGCCTGGGGCTTTATCTTTAGCCTTGGTTTCCATGGTTAAATCAATTTCTTCAACTGAAATTTCATCATCTTTATCCGCCACAAATTCCTTCCTCTTCATCACTATCTTCTATGACTTGCTCTTTCCTAAAGTGATGCTTAGCTAATACCTCCTCAATCTCTTTCTCTGTTTCCCTTCATCACAATGTAATGTGATGTTGCCATCACAATCCAGGACCGCATCTATTACATTCTGTCTTTTATCTTGGATAATATTTTTAACCACCCCATGCGTATCCTTAACTGTTAATTTTTCTAGGAATTCTTTAAAATTGGTCCTCTTTGCATTTATAATCATTTTCTTGTATTTGCTTCTCTCCCGTTTATACTTTATTATCCACTTTTTTCGTTCATCTTTATCTGTTATCTTTTGGTATCTTCTTCTTAGGGCCCTAACTTGGCTCCTTTTCGCTGTTAATTTTTCATTCCACCATGGTGCTCTATATGTTGGGTCCTTTCTAACTTTCCTTTTATGTTTCTTACAAAGCTCTGTTATTACCGCATTTAGCTTCTCAATACTCTCATCAATAGAAATTTCAGAAATTACCACTTTCAGGCTCTCCAACTTTCTCCTAAGGTGAATCCTAAATTCGAACCAATTTAAGTCTTGGATTTTCCATCTAGTAACATAGCCACTAGTTCTATTTCCACTACTATCTACGATGTCAAATGTAATCGCATTATGATCTGTAATCTGATAATCATCTTTAACAGTCCAATTTAATATTTTGTCCTCATCAATACCAAATGTAATGATGACATCAGTCCAGCCTTGACCGAACGGTCCGTCGTATGTTGGCCTACTATATGGATTATTTCTTGTAATTCCATCATTTCGAATCACCATATTTACAATATCCAATCCCCTATTGTTAGTAGGTCATTGGCCCCACAGGTTAGATCTTGAATTTAGATCTCCCATTACCACTATCTTTTTGTTATTAAATTTCTCTATTATAGCGGTAAGCTGCCCCCACTGTGGTTCCATACGTTCAACTTCTCCGCCTGCAGGCGGCAAATAGATGGTAATAAATATGTACTCTGTTTCATGACTAAAACATTTTATAGCTATAATATGGTCCGTGACAAATATATTCTGATATCTATTTCTTCTTTTAAGAGCCATTGCAACTCTCGGATCCTTTTCATATTGTACAATTTGATAACTACTAGGAAAGCCAATTACGTCATGTTTGTTGCCCTTTTTAACATATGGCTCGTTAATAGATATTATGTTGTATTCAAGTTTGCTGGTTAACTCTCTTACTGCGTTAATTGAATTGTTCAAATTAATATGTAAACACTTATATAAGAAATTGAAGGCGCTAGCCATAGTCCGTTCTATTGGAGATCCGCTCTACCTCCGTGCAATAACACCGGTACGTACGATCGGTAGGCATATGATTTGTAGCAATTTTAACATTACTTTTGTATTAAAATAAGCACAATTAACGCACCGTATTTCGCTCTGGCATTCTCCTTCGTGATCTTTACTCCCACATCCTCTACAGATTTTATCATTTTTGCAAAATTTTGCTATGTGTCCTAGTCTATAACAATTATAACATATTATTGGCCTGATATATTCTCTGATGTTATATCTCCTCCAGCCCATTTTTATTTTATTTTCTTTCATTATTTTGCTAAATGCCTGTCCATTCATTTCCAATATAATATTCTCTCCTCCTCTAGCCTTGAAACTAGTTATGTATTGCACTTCTCCACCTTTTAATTCTTCATTTTGTTCTTGTACACATTCACATATCTCATCTCTTTCCATACTTTCAGTAACCCCATAAATGATGATTTGTGGCTTTCTCTTACGTGGCTTTTCAATTTTATAATTTTTTACAATACTATCAGTGGTCTTAATCTCTTCAATTACCTTGTCTATTTCTTCTGCCGTGTCAGTCCCTATTAACACGGCACCTCTTCCAATCCGTCGAAAGGCTCTTATTCCTACCTTTAATTTAACCGGGTCTATCTCTTGGACATCAAGTCTTGTTGTTTCAGATTCCTGAATTTCCTTTGGGATAATCGTCACTACGTGCACCCCACCTTCTGTTCTTCTTTTAGATCGAGATCTACTCCTAGATCTGCTTCTCGCAACTTTTTGAGCATAGGTGTCTCCATCTATCCTCCTCTCCATACCCCTAAGTAATCCCCTAAGGTACTGTGTATGGGCTTGTTGCTTTTTAAACATTTGATATAGTGTTCCAATATCTTTCAATATTACCTCTCTTTCTTTTCCTGTAGGCTTAGATTTAAAAACATTCATTATTCTATCTAAACATTCTTTAGCTACTGTGTCTGTGTTACTATATATGCCCTCATAATCTTTGAATCCCATCCCCTTGTCCTTATCCTCCATTTCTCTAACTTCCTCTGTTGTCTCTGTTAGTGATTCTCTCGACGAAATAGACATCATAAAGGAGTTTATGGGAAAACAAACCAGTTTTCACATACCCATTAATCACATACATGTAACTACACCGATATCTAATTCAGTTACCCGTTTACTATTACAGGTTTATTCGGCAGCACATATACTTCTAGCCAAATTCAGAACAATGATACTTTATAAATATGGCACCTACGTGCAGAATAATGATCAATCTAAACTCCTAGAAACTCTACTATGTACAAATACACAGAAAAACAATATGAATATTTAGGTTTTTATCCTACCTATTCACAAAGAGCAACGCCTCTATAATGCGAATTCAACTTATTTCCCGTGATGTCCTTGACTTGCCCTTAGCACGCTCCAAAGTCTGTCCGCGTATAAGCCATAGATGCCTGCCGGATGGGAAGCCGAGCTCGCCGCAGCTCACTTTGCTAACCTTACATGTAAAAACAAATTCAAAATTACGAAAATGTTGCACTCTATACACGGGCGCGCCCGCTGAAGGGTTAAAATTATACTCAGTTAGAGAGAAAGCAATTTTACACCTTGGGGCATTTTTCGTTTTTTTTAAATGCAAATAATATTTTTTAATTTAAATTATTCGGGGAGAAAATCTTGTCTAGCGTGTTTTAAACGCTACTAAATTCCTTTGGTGATCGAAATTTATCAAATGAATCTTGTTGCAAGGTGCAGAAAAGTTCAGACTATCCGAAAATACTATTTTTACCACGTTTTTATTGACTCGCTTTCTTGTTTGTGTGTTTGTACAGTAAAAATCTTACAATCGATTTTTAACTAACTTCCCGACTAGCTAGACATTTGAAACTTTTAGAATAGCTCAGAACACGATGACAATGCATTATTTTAATGCTTTTAGTCATCTTTAAGCAGATTGAATTCTTTTTCAGATAATTTTGTTTTGTAGAATGGTGCAGCCATCTATCTGCTGGAATGGGAATGAAAAGTTAAACGCAAGTCACGCTCGCAATTCCCGAGCTAAACGATTGATTACGCATTTGATACCTCTTTTTTACGCATTTGATCATTTTCTTTCATGTTGATGGAATAATTCATCAAAAAAAATTTAAAAAGTATTTATTAATATATAGAATTGTCAAGTTTATATTATTCAACAGAAAATTTAAATACGTGGTTTATAAAAAGTTCTTTTTATCTTCTAATTATTGTTGGATTATCAGCATTTGTGTACCTGTAAATAGTAGAAAAAAATTTTCTTCATTGATTAACATTGAGATGAACGAATCCAACATTGTTAGTACGTAGTAACTTTAACAATTCGAAAACTCGTGCATTTCGTGTAGACAATTGAGGCGTTGGCGTTGAAAAGAGGGTAAGTGCCGAAGTTTCCGAAAAGTATTTTTTCACTGATGCAAGGGTTTTTCCGAGGATGATGGCGTTGAAAAGAAGGTAAGAGCCTAACTCAGAACTAAATCAAACTAGCCAGGTACTTACCTTCTTTTCATCGCTATTATCCTTGTAACGCTATAATCCATGTAATCCAGTATAAACGTAAAGAAGAAATTGGGCTGAATTTTAACGAACATATTGGACATTCGGTATGAAATTCGGTTGGCCGCCCACATTAAGGCTGCTGTGTTCTAACCCTATTGGATTCGCTCACCTCAATGTTAAGTTATGAAGAAAATTTGTCTAAGCATTGCCGAGTTGAATTAAAAGTTTTTTTTTAACCCTTCAGCGGGTGCGCCAATTTTTGGAACACCAGCAGGCGTGCGGGTTCCGAAGGGCAACGTCTCTTTCAACCTTGATTATTCCTTTTGTAATAAACTTTTTGTTTTCAAATTGAAAATAATAATTCTGCGTTTTATAACAAGATATAAAATGTTGATAATATTGAGATATATTTATAGTTAAAGTCCAAAGAATGCAGATACAATCGCCTTATTTCAAAACTGTCAGGTTTATTAGATCTATAGACAACTTGCGAATTGATTCCTATTATGTCCAAAAACCTAAAAAACAACGAGATTGTCCATTTTCGTGGATAATGGCGTTTAAAAGAAGGTAAGAGCCTAGCTCAGAACTAAATCAAACTAGCCAGGAACTTACCTTCTTTTCAACGCTATTATCCTTGGAACCAACCCTTTTATCAGTGAAAAAATACTTTACGGAAATTTTGGCGCTTACCCTCTTTTCAACGCCAACGTCTCAATTAGTATAACTGAATGAGTTCTAACGACAGAGAATTACTCCAATTCCATATTATATTGCGGAACTCGGTTTCTGATAACCAACAACGACATTAAATTCCCTACTCAAAATGAAATTTCAAAACAAAAAGTAAAAAAAGATTCCAAGCTGAACTGTAGGCTCTGAACACATACAGCGAATAACGGCGAACGAAGAGTGACAAATTTCCTTTGATGTACCGCCTAGTGAGCGAATCGTGGCAAGGGCAAAAAAATGTGTTCAGTGATGTTTGTTGCTTCATATACATTAAGAGAATAATAACTTCGATCTTTACCCTACGTCCGCCTTCGTTTGTTGTAGGTTTACGCTCCTTAATATATGCCTCTCTTTCGATGGCTAACAATCCAGAATGCTCACCTGCACATATTTTTTATTGTTTCTTTAGTACTTTTTCCTGATGATTTTTAATCTTTTTCTGGTCATGAACATTTATCATGTACTTTGTAGCCAATCTCTTTCGTTCTTTCAGACGATCGGTTTCTATTAACCGTTTGCTGGATCCAGTATTGCAGAGTCGGCATGACTCCAGATCTTGAAACAATATTCCGTCAACAATTCCGTACTTTTAAACTTATTTTTTATTTAATACTATCTTTTAGAATGTGACCTTAAAAAATATTTATAAATTCATAGTTTAATATTTATAATAATAATATTTTTTGCCATTTGTTTTACACATATAGAGGATAGAAGGGTATTATGGAATAGTCGGGTAATATGGAATACCGAGGTTTAGGCTCTGTTTCGTGCTGCTATCATGTGCGAATACTATGAACTATTCAAGAAAGACTCCCATGATGCAGTGCACTGAGAGTTGACCGCTTGTTGTTGTCGTACCACTCGCTAGAGAACAAAATGTGTTTTGTGATTTTCAAGAGTTTTTGCAGGTAAGTTTTCAAATACTTTAATCTACTAGTACACATATGACTTGAACACTGATGTTAAGCATAATGTACACTAAAAGAATTGTAGTTTGTTATACTGTGGTAGTTTTTTAGCTGACAATGCTTTTTTCCATCAGTTTAAAGGTTTATGTTTCATGATGGCGTGTCGGGTATTATAGGATTCTAGGTATTCCATTATCCCCATAGAAGCAGGAAAGCTGGATCTTCTGTAATAACCTACTCCCCATATACAAAATGAGTTAGAGGATGAACTGAAAGAAAAGGACATAAAGAAGGAACCAGAAGCTTCAAAACAACAAAAGAAACCGAACATTTAAAGACCCCCTGTTCAGAAATTAAACTTAGACCGACCTTCTAGACCTAAACCTACTAGAGATGACTCCTGTATTAGCAGCGATGAATCGTTCCATTCTGGTGTATCATCTGTAATGGACTTCATGCCATCAGCTAAAGAACTGGAAAACAAAGACGCTGAATATATCATGTGTAACGGAAAATTCTCCGAAGATCAACAAGGGAAAATTTTGATTCAATACTTCAACTGTTCTCTGCGGGCTCACCTTGACTGTACCGGAACAGAGAAAAAAGATTATACCTGTGAATTTTGTAAATAGACTAGAAGCAGAAATGGCCTGCACATAATCTTAAAAATATGGTTTTTATACTTAAAAATAACTATGTTTTATGAAGTCTAATTAGTTTTTCAATGGTTTAAACCACCTATTCCATATTACCCGAATATTTCATATTAACCTCCATTTGTAACTTTTTAAAAATATTTTTTTTATAACAACAAAATAAATAGTATTATTTTACAAGTGACAGTTCATTACAATTAGTTATAGTATGTACTCATGATGATTTGAGGATTTTTATTCAAAAACCAGTAAACTTACTTTTAGAAATGTAAATGGTAAACATAATACCCTTCTCTCATATACAATAAAACAGATTAATATTATCTAAATTGTCTGATCTTTACACTGTCACAAAAATTTTTCAGTTACGTTGAACAATTTTCATTATAACACTTCCAAAGAATAAAAACCCATCAAGTTGAATTTAAAAAAATTCTTTCAAAGATGATAGTAGTTCCTAAAACTACCATATTCTCAAACAGTAAACAATGCTGCTTTCAGCATTGTTTATATTTTTTTAATCGGAAAATATTTACGTTTTTATGGCTTTTAATTTTATTTTCACTTGCACATATACCATCCCACTTCCTTTAATCATGAAATTAAAAAAAAACAAAAAAAACAGCGAAAATCTTTTGAAGCCAATAATTGAGGCTGGTGTTTCTCTAACTGCAGAAAAATATAGTTCCGAGAATCTAAAGTTAAAAAAATAGATAAAAATTTCAATTTGTATTTATTTCCTTTTATTACTTTTCGACTTTATTCAGGTCATACAACCATACTGACACAGTTCAGCTAAGTTCTTGTTCGCGAGACTCGTTAGCCGTGGGTAGCTCCCTAAAACTTTTAAGATTTTGTGAGTTAAAATGAAGGTTGAAATGCGAAAAAAGTTTTTTAAAGAGTCTGATTACCAACAAACTGAAAACACATATAATGTAGATGTTGGAGGGATACATTCAGTCTCATTAGTAAAGGGGAAAAAATGTAGCTGTTCGTTAACGTAAAGACGGTGATTAAAATAGGTTCACTGCAGCTATCTATTGTAGTGAAGGAAGTAGAACAGTTCGCTGAAGGGATAAGGAAGTTCTCCAGGAAGCAGGAGGCTAAAAGTTCGCTAGGATCGTATTAGGTGAACTGGAATGTAGATTCTAGATCAGCGCTGTAGCATTCCTAAACGTTCTGCAGTAACAAAACAGCAAAGGTGCTAGATGATGGTTCCTCGATGATATCCTTCCGTCCTTCGGATGAATGATTACAAACTTACAATCGGCCAGATCGTTGCAGGAGCGTAGTGGAGTAGGTTGAGTTAATAACCTCAGGAAATGACACTGTCGACATGCCGGTTGGGAATGCGTATGTAGGAGCTATAAAAAAAACTAAGCATGAAGCCAAAGCTTTGTTACAAAAAATCATTTATTCTTCATCAGAAATCAATTCATCTATTACTTGAGTACAACTTAGGAAAATGTTCTATATACAAATGGAAGGTGAGCTTGAGTCAACATGTGTTCAAAAATAATGGTGACCGTTCCGGTCAAAAGTCAGAAGCATAACTAACAAACATTGCAAGTTGAATATATATAAAAATAATAAAATTGGGGCCCCAAAAAAACAGAATTGGCAGAGCGAAAACTGATGGGGTGCTTAAACTCAAAAATATTAGTCAACTCTCTCTCAAAAAAATGGCTCTCTACTCTTTCTTTTTCATCACTGGACAGGCGTGATAAAACGCGGAAAGCGAGGGTTACAATAGCGAGAAATGCGCCAATTAAACAAAAAGCGGACACACGTCCAAGGCGTGCGGAATATTACCTCATCACGGAGGAAAATAGACAGTAATAACAACGCGAGCGCTTAATGGCCAACAAAAGGGACCCGACCTTGCCGAAACCTCGTCAAGAGGAGAAAAAGTCTAGCGCGCCGCAAAATTGAGGCCTTATGAGATACAGTGGCAACCCTTATGAGATACAGTGTTAAATGTGTGGTGCCACTACGGTCTCGTGCGATTTGCATGGTGCGCAGTGAATTGCCACGTGCGGAGTGAATTGCGCACTTGGGCTTGTTCAGACGAATTGTACTATCCTCACTATTAGTTCATTTGAATATGGACGGGAATTGAAAATGCAAGATTCGAATTTTTGCGCATGCCTCAACTTTATATAGAAGCACGACTGTACATCAGCTTCGGCTTTGGGGATTAACTTTGTTAGCCTTGTTTCGTTAGGAACCTTTATCTAAATGCAGCAGATATTTTTATTTCTTTCCCAACATGTGGAAGATTTACTTGTAAGTAATTGTTAAGTTGGAATTCATAGAGAATTTGTTGTTTCTAATTTGGAATCAGTTTTAGCAATTTACCTAACCTAGTCGTAGTAACGATGAGTTATACCATATTGCTAACGATTATACTACAAATGTAACGTGTGTCAAAAATTTTCTGGTTGAATGAGGTATATCGTATTTCTGGGAACGACAGTGATAAAAAAAGCATTAGCAAACCATAATCGATACAAAATATATAGTGTGTTGTAAAGGATTCTCCAATGGGACATTTGAATTCCTTCCAACAGAATGTTACATTGCCATTTTTTTTCCTTCAACGCATTTAAAGGTAGTAACGCGGCCATATTGGAGGGGCCTGTCGTCCACACCTGCACCGTGTTCTGGGAAACAACGCACTCCAAAAATTTCTTAGGAATGGAGGAGGGAAGCAGCCCAGCAAATTCGACGAAGATACAAAGGCCGTCCAATTTCTCGGAAGTAAAATACCACGTGTGTCAACCGTGGGAAGACGTCGCATCAACCTGCCACGAATCAGACGCAGGAAAAATGGAACAAATTTGAGTGGCGACTGAACTGGGAAGGTGTTATTAAAAAAATAGGAAAAAACCCAGAGTTTTTTAATAGAGTACAAGAGTGAATGATCGGATCGACGACAGGCGAGGCAGGTAGACACGAGTAGCGGTGTGATGACCTCCCTGAGCTGCGGCCACATCAGCAGACTTCCACGCCGACATGACATGACGTCGACAGCTTCGACAACTGCAGTGGTCCCCGGGATGATCAAATCTTCCCTAAAATAATGCTCGAGGAACTGGTACTTTTATCAGTTTGTAAACTGATTTTATTTCGCTCAATCCGTAATGATTCATCCACAGGGAGCGAATAGAATATGGTCTCTTTTTAGACATATATAATATATAGCCAAGCAATTGAATTATTCTATGTTAAATAATCACTGTAAATTAATGCAAATAAATGTTTTTGTTTTATTTGTAAAATCGTGTTGGCTGATTAGTTACCACTGGAGTTCTTTTCCCAATTTTGCACACAACGCAATGGGGTATCTCTGGTACCCTTCACAACATAGTGTTTGTACGAAGAACATGAAATCCAACTGAAAACGTATCCCTAACTCTAAAACAGACAAAAGACACGTTGAAGAACGTGAATCATGCCTTTTTATGTAGCTTTAGTCTGATAAACATTATAGACGGTGCTCAAACAGACTCCAGTGACACGCAGTCTTCTGAATACAAGAACTTTACTCAATAAATTCATGCTTCTAACATATATTTATAAAAAAAACTGTAGTTTTTAAGTTTCACAAAGTATAAAATATTTGATGTTGAACCCGCTTTCAGTAATTCATTCCACTGACATGTAGCTAGCCAATTAAGCTTACAATTTTATCTACCAAAGTTTCTGAATTTACTGTTGTTGGCTTTGGTCATTTAAGGTTTTTTGGCAACCTTAGAAACAGCTATAATAGTCTTTTCATCTACTCTGAGGATATGTTTTTGTTTATACAGCTATACTTTCTTTGAAATGTATGCATTATCTCTAAGATTAAAAAAACAAACAGATTTTTTTTAAACAATCTTGCTTGCACATTTTATCACTTAATTTAATAAATAAACGCTATAAAAGTGTTTAAAATAACGAATAACTATAAAATATCGAAAAAAATATCATAAAATATAAATACTCATATCAAGCACAGTCATTAAAATAGATGTTTTCCAAATGTAACACATTTCTCTATTCAGATATATGACCCTCTGTATATCTGAAAAGAACCAACTCGTTTTACTTTATATATTAGACTACCGTGAACTCAATTTACTGAATGCATATTTTGATGCGTAATTTAATAAAAAAAACACTCTAAAAGTGATTAAAATTACGTATAACTATAAAATAACGATAGAAGTACCATAAAATGTGAATACTCATATAATGCACAGTTATTAAAATAGATTTTTTCCAAATGTAACACATTCCTCTCCTCAGATATATGACCCTCTAAATATATCTAAAACAACCAACTCGTTGCACTTTATATATTGGAATACCGTGAACTCCGTTTATTGAATGCACATCTTATTGCTTAACTTAATAATTAAACAGTGTAAAAGTGCTTAAAATTACGTATAACTATAAAACAGCTAGAAAAATATCATGAATGCAAACATTCATATCATGCACAGTAATTACACTAGATCTTTTCCAAATGTAACACATTCCTCTACTCAGATATATGACCCCGTGTATATCTGAAATCAATCAACATGTTGCACTTTATATATTGGAATAACGTGAACTCCGTTTACTGAATGCACATCTTATTGCTTAATTTAATGATTAAACACTGTACTGTAAAAGTGCTTAAAATTACGTATAACTATAAAACAGCGAGAAAAATATCATGAAATGTAAACACTCTTATCATGCACAGTCATTACACTAGATCTTTTCCAAATGTAACACATTCCTCCACTCAAATATATATGACCCACTGTATATCTGAAACAGCCAACTCGTTGCACTTTATATATTGGAATAATGTGAACTTCGTTTATTCAGAAAACAATTTGTTAAGTCACGTAAAGTTTATTAAACAAACTTTAATGTTATTAAGCAAGGAGTGCGGCGAGCGTAATTGGTGAAAAATAATTTATTTCAACTCCTAAATTATGTACCTACTTTAGCAGCATAATGAAGCTAATTCCCTGGATTAAATGTTCGTTATTTATTACTACATTCTATTACAACGGGGTGAATTACGAATATTTTGGGGGAGAGTTAATGTTAATTTGAATTTTTTTTCCGTATTTCAGAAAAGAATTCTCTTTGTATAATTAACTGTTTTAATTTAAACATAATATTGATTTTCGTATTTTTGCGAAGCCTGAAAATTTCGAAGGAGAGGGGCTGAATCTAAATATTGTTAATTTTATTTCCAGTACCTAAATCATAATTCTTCTCAGCCTGATAAATTCGCTGAAAAGGAAAATTGTCTGACAGGCAAAAATAAAAATTTAAATTATCTATTTGGCAACACATGAAATCCTTAATGGGTACGTACTAATTTTTTGACTGCTATGCAGATATTTTCAGCACATCAAGTGGATATCCACAAAATCTAGGTGCCGCAATTAGACTGCCTGCTAATTTATTGTTCAAACCTGGCCTATAATTTATCGCATATAATGACATCTAGAGAGAAGGTTTAAAAAAACTGACCACACCCATGCCTGGTTTATCTTCTATTAATAAGTTTTTTGTGCATACAATTTAGTTTCAATTTTGCATAGAAACGAAAGTGAAGTTTCAGATATGTCAACGCAATATCTAACACATTCTATTTTATCCCTAAAAACTCCAAAAAATTGAAATTTCATTTTCGTTAATTAGTTTTCGTAGAAAAGGAAGTAATTTCTCCATGCCCCAACGAAGATTCCTTCTCATGACAAAGTTTTTTAACGGGTTAATCATCTTACAAAAATCGAATATTTAATTTCTCCATGCCCCAACGAAGATTCCTTCTCATGACAAAGTTTTTTAACGGGTTAATCATCTTACAAAAATTGAATATTTTCCTTCCTTTTTCCATAATTTATAGACCATTACTACATGCAGACTTTTTATATATGGAAAGATAATTTTGACAGAAAAAAATGCATTATCTTTTAACAATTGGCAACAATGAAATTTGCTAATAAAATTTCTGAGTTAATTACATTAAAAATTGAATACCTGAAATAGGCAATGAAATTATAAATTCCTATACCTTTGATTAATTATCCCACGGACCGATTTCAACGAAACTTGTTTAATATGTTTGCTTTGATCTGTTATCGAGTCATGCAATTTTTTTCTTTATCAAGATTTTAAAAATCCGTAAGGAAAAGATCTCTCCATCAGCCAACAGATGACAGAAATAAAATTTGAAATCAAATTATCTTAGCTGCCCAAATTTACTGATAAAAATATCTATATATTTAAGTTGCTAAACCGACTTTTTGGGCAGTCCGTCAGAGAAAACTACTGCATCGATTTACTTCATTTTGGTCTTAAACGAAAGACTGTAATCTGTAGATTTGTCAAATTTGGTTTTTGTTCCCGCAATTTCTATTAATTAGCGATAATTTACAATTAAAAATTGACTTCTGCGCATGCTCAGTGGCATGTTTAAATCTGGCTCTAGAAACTCACTGCTTCTACGCATGCTTAGTGACATGTTTTAATTATAACACGTTTATTCCGAGCAGTCTCTCTAGATGTAAATTAAAACATGCCACTGCCATTTTTATTTTTATGATAATTATGTTTGTGAAATGAAATACTAAACCTGATGGAAACTGTTCATTTCGCGCTATTTAATTAGCGATAATTTACAATTAAAAAAAATTGCTTTCTGCGTATGCTCAGTGACGTTTTTAAATCTGGCTTTAGATACTCACTAAGTACGAGGCCGCTTAAACACATTAATTTGTTTCTGCGCATTATTATGATTTTCAACATTTGGCAATGATGTGTTGAGTAGAATGTGTGTATTAGTGCATTTATTTACTATCTAGCCGTCATGTTTTGACGGGTCCCAACTAGTTGTTAAATAAAATCAAAAATACGTAAAACTCGGGTAACCCATGTCTCATCTATGTCAAACTATGTCTTAATAAAACATGTTTTATTCTGATTGCTTAGATAATTATCTGAAAAGATTAGAAGAGAACTTAAATAGACGATTATTACAAAGAATGTAGAAGACTTGGAGATTTTTAAAATAAAATTTCATTTTAACACTGCGAGACTTTCCTTTTATAATTTTTTATTGGTTTTGGTAGCTTAGACGCATTATAGACGGTTAAAAACACTAAACTCATAGCAAAACAGTCTACTGAGTCTACTGTGGACCAAGGCCGGCGGTGCCCATCTCCGCTTTCCTGACCGTGGCTTTGGGTCAGATGAACAATCTGACGTAGGACCCCCAGTTTAGTTCCCAAGCAAGCTTGGTCATCATTTATCGACCCACTCAAGGGATAAAAGGCTGAGTCGACCTTGCCCAGTCACAGGATCGAACCTGTGGTGTGGCAGCTTGAAGCTTTCAGCCACTACGCCTCCGGGTGTCTATAGAGGATTATCATCTTCTAATTATTTTCTGATAATGCATTTTCAAGTACCAAAAAGCAAATGAGGGTTTGGGTTCAAATCCCGACTTAGGCTTGATCGTTAACGAGCTATCCCTTCATAGGGAGCAATGCTGACTCGCCTAAATCGTGGTCCCACAATACAGTAGCCAGCAAGACGTCGAGGTGAATAACAAAAGACGAATGTCTTACAAGTACCTCCACATTAAGAAAAGGAAAAATGAGAGATTTAGGCTTTACTGCGCGTTATGCACTCTGCCGAGCAAAGAGATAAATTTTGCCAAATAGCACACATGATGTAAGGAGTGCTAATATTCTTGTATAAATTAAGTTGTTTGTTAAAATTTGATGTTAATTGATAATATTACAATATTGTTTTATGGGCTCGTGGTAGCCTTGTGGTAGCGCGCCGTCTCTCGGTGCTAAGGGTGCTCGGATCGAATCCCGACACAGGCCATTAAATACCTCCGTGTCTAGGCCGGATATGGGCGCGTTAAATCCGTAGGACGGAAAGTCCCTCTATGAGGTCAGAGAAGGTGGGAGAGTATGCGATCATCCCAGATTTCGCCCCTGAGAGTACTCGTTCAAAATTGAGGTGGCAACTAGCTAGGACTCCGACCCTTGGGGTGATATATAAACCGGATCCGCACGCTTCAGTCCGAAACTTACATGGACCTGGTCTGAAACTTCTGGCCAGGGTACATTGGAAACAACAACAGCATAATTTTAATTTATAGAACTGTTCTATACAAGTAGGGGGGGGTTACCTGAAATTCTAAAAGTTATATAATCCATAATTTTTCTCTAAGTAAACTGTTAGGTCGTTACCAGTTAAAATGCTAAAGCTCCTCTATAAAATTCCGCAAAGAAAATCCCTTATGCAAACCGGACTTTCTTACGATAGAGGATATGCAATATATATCCATCAAAGCATTTCTGAAAGTTGCTACCCACATGCCATTAAACTCTCCGTATGCTTAAAATAAATTATTATTCTCACGACAAGTGATATTTGAAAAATGAGAAATGTTTTCTCTTTACCCGACTCAATCATCCGTCATAAAATGGCATTCATTTTATTACTGTCGCTTAAACAATAAAAATTAATTGCCCTTCAAAGTTTATTTGAAAAATGGCTTGAGAGAAGTTTGTTGCGACTTGATACTTCCTCCATCTTTCCTATCTGAAATATATTTTCAGATAAATCAGAGTTAAAAGTCTTCAGATAAATATTTAAAAAATTCTCAGATCAATGACTTTTACTTTGTAAGCATATTTTTTACTACTTTATCCCGTTTAAATATTTCAAATTAATTTTAATCTTGCACTGAAATGAAAGTTTGTTTTTAGATAACTTTCTTTATAGTTTTTTATGTTATTAATTATTTATTCCATTACTTAAATTATCATTCTATAGAATTATAAGAAATAACTTATATGAGTTAAATTAAGTGTGACCTTAACTGTAATTAAGTTTAATTGGTTATCTTTCAAAAATATAATTGACCATTCCTTTTCCTTTACTGTTTACCTGTGACGTACATAGCACTTAACCAAAGCCATTTTACTGACGATAATACGCAATTCCTTCAACTAACAAATAACAATAATAAAATTTGAAAGGAACTGAAATTTAAAATAAACAATGATGAATTATCCGTGATAAAAAATATCTCTAGTTCCGATTATCTAGCATTCATATTTTTATCAATATTCAGAGAGTTATTGATGACCAAACTCGACAATAATTTAATTTTATTTTAAATTTAGGGATAATCAACAAATATCATCTTTCTATGACATTCATCAATATTTTTTGCAAACTTTAAAAATCGATAATTGGAGGCAAAATTGAAAATACAGTTTTTAATACAGTAAAAACTCGTTTATCCAGATCAGATTTGTAGACATTATTTTTATTTAATGTTAAAATTAGATAATATTTTTTAACTATATAGCAAGAACGTAATTACTAGCAAACCAAATATCCGATTTTTAGTTTGATTCAATGTACAGTTCCTGCATAGAATGTACAATAAATTATGGTAATACTATCTGGATACTCGTGCTTCTCTACGAAGTACATACAAATTAAATTCAACGGTCAATGTATGCAATTAATGTCAAAATATATATATATATATATATATATATATTTATAAAAAATCGTAGCGGATATTTTATAAACAAAATAATGCAGAAGAAATTATTCAAAATTAAATACAACGGTCAATGCACGCAATTAATTTGTATGTTTAATACCCATAAAACATACTAATTTGAATTAAATTCCTAAAAAACTTCTGTCGCAATTAGTCTAGTGGTTAAATTTTATCTTTTACCGCATTTTAATATTTTTTTATCAATTTATTTCGTTGTTATGCACGCGACGCAAAATTAATTTAAAGAATCACAAAAAGAAAAGAAACCACGTGATCGGCGTTTAATAAATTAAATTCTAAAAATTAATATTTAAAAATTCACCCAAAATCAGAAAATTGAGGTAAAGATTCGAAAAAGATTTCATTTTAATAGAATTTTTATGATCTCTCTCGTGATATAAATTTTATAAACCTCAAATTATTATTTTGAATGCAAACTTTAAAGAATGTTACAAAATCAGCTTAAAAATTTAATTTTTAAAAAATCTGAGAAGAATTTTTAAAAAAAATCTTTCCTAGTGCACCCCTACACTTTAAGAATCGCCATGCAAAATTTCAACCCTTTTGGTCCAACGGTTTGGTCTGTGTGTTATCTGTCAGTCAGTTTGTCAGTCACTTACGGAACTATTTTATATATGTAGAAAATGCTTTTTGTTGAGTTTAAGAAAGCTTTACGAGTGTCATGGGGCATTGACGTGGATTGACTCACCAGCTATTTGTGCTACAAATGCAATGACAAGCGATGATTTGGTGTAAGTGGCTGCAGACGACCTTCTGCGAATGCTAGGAACAAAAAATGGGTGTTCAGATGTTGAAATGGAAGGCGTCAGTTGTTGGCTGGAAGACAATAATGACGGTGGCTGCAGTACCATGACGGAAGAAGAAATTGTAGCCCCATGCACATCTACAGCAGACAGTGAGG
The DNA here is from genome assembly GCA_907164885.2 of Dolomedes plantarius. Taxonomy (NCBI): domain Eukaryota; kingdom Metazoa; phylum Arthropoda; class Arachnida; order Araneae; family Dolomedidae; genus Dolomedes; species Dolomedes plantarius. The sequence goes on along the minus strand of OU015493.1, from coordinate 49,957,883 downwards.
AAGATGATGACGTGGACGAGGAGGGAGCGATCACACCGCAACAACGGATTACACATGCAGATCCTGCTCACCAGTTGACAAACATCATGGCGTACTTGAAGCGTCAGCTCGACACCACTCCAGTTGAATATTAATGATGAAGTGCCTGCGTGACCGTGCTTCATTTTATCGTCACATGCGTTTGAAACAGAAATGCTCCCAGGGGCATCGGAGTCCGTTGTGAGGACCTTGGTGCTTGGTAACGGAGAGCGCGACTGTGAGTCTCCTGGGGGAGTTGATCCTCTGAGGGAGTCACTGTATCACACTCAAAGCTTCGGTTGTCACCACTTCCACGCAGTCTCGGCTGGAAACCAGGCGATGGCCTGGGCTAAGAGTGACAATGGACATAGGGGCCTGGAATCTCGCCATGTGGCGTTAACTCCGGTAGCTCCGTAAAGTCCTAAACTAACTCGTATATGCGCTACTTCGTGCGAGACGGGATTGCATCGCGCCAGAATAACGATAGAATCATCAGGTACTACGATTGTTGGATGCTGATAAGGCGGGACGATGTAATACTTTAGACTTTCTTCAGAAATGATGTGAAAAGTTATTTTTATTTTGTTTAATGTCTTGTAAACAATGCTATATAATTTTGTTTTAAAACATAGTGTTTTCGGTAAGTCTGCTTAGTTAAGGATTTTGTTTTGCTTATTACCCTGATTATCCGGATTTTTGATTATCCGGATTACCTATGGTCCCAGTTAGTCTGGATAAACGGGGTTCTACTGTACTTACAACTCGATAGCAGACTGCCGAGTTGTGATGATAAATTTTCTTTGTATTCATTTCAAGGGCACTGAATGCTTACAGATTGGCGCTATTGGACACTGATTTTGCTTTTTTGAATTATTAACAAATTACTGAATTCAGAGTTTTTGTATTCCCCAGGAAAAAAAGGAAATATCTTTTAAATATAATTGTAAACTTACAAAGGGCTTTATCTAAAAGTTTTGGTTCTATTTCTTGAGTCTCAAGTTGTGCAAGAGTCGCAACGGCTGATCACGTGGATATGGTTGCAGTGATCTGTGATACATTACCAAAGCCAAATATAACACTGCCTACGAGTTTGTAAAAAATCTCTCTCTCTTTAATCTGACTTGTAGATCACCAGGGTACATTTATATGAAGGTATACCCCACAAATAGATAACAAATTAAAGTTCATTTCCTACTCTAATTGAGAAGCAACTACAAATGGGGAACAAAAAGGTAGAACATGTATTCTTACTAATGTAATTTTCTGTCATTTTAAGATGAGAAACTTTTAATTACAAAAATTTAATCCATTTGATAGAAATGTTGAAATATTTTATGCATATTTTTGTTGGTATAACGTAAAAATGTATCCTGTTTAAAATTTCGAAAATCGAATAATTTCGAAAATCCTTCCTTCTTGAAAAACCTTTTTTCTTCATTTTTGTCTTAGTTCCTTTAAATACTTATTTCTGATGCAATTTTAAGACACATATATAGACTAGCTGAATACCCGGCTTCTCTACGGAGTACATTCAAATTAAATACAACGATCAATGTATGCAATTAATGCCATAAAAAACAAATATGTATATATATATATATATATATTTATAATAAATACAACGGCCAATGTATGCAACTAAAGCCAAAAAAAAATAAAAATATATGTATTTATAAAAAAATCGTAACGGATATTTTTATAGATAAAATAATGTAGAAGAAAATATTCAAATTAAATACAACGGTCAATGAATGCAATTAATTTGTATGTTTGATATCCATAAAACATACTAATTTGAATTAAGTTCTTTAAAAACTTCCATCTCAATTAGTCCAGGGGTTAAATTTTATCTTTTTCCGTATTTCAATATTTTTTTGTGAATTTATTTCGTTGTTATGCACGTGACGCAAAATTAATTTAAAGTATGTATCATAAAAAGAAAAAAACCACGTGATCAGCATTTAATAAATTAAATTCTAAAAATTAAGCTTTGAAAATTCACCAAAAATCAGAATATGGAGATAAAGATTGTAAAAAGATTTCATTTTAAATATATTTTTATGATCTTTCTCATGATATAAATTTTATAACACTCAAATTATTATTTTAAATGCAAACTTTAAAAAGCTACAAAAATAGCTTAAAATTTTAATTTTAAAAAATCTAAGAAGAACTTTTCAAAAATCTTTTATTAGTGCCCCCCTAGACTACAAGGAGAATCGCCATGCAAAATTTCAGCCCTTTAGATCCAGCGGTTTGGTCTGTAAGTTATCTGTCAGTCAGTCAGTCAGTTACGAAACTGTTTTATATATATAGATATGCAGTCCAGTATCTTTAGAATTTTGTTGCAGAGTATTTTGTTATAACTCATTTTTCCCTTTGTCAAATGAATTTACGTGATTTATGATGTTTCATAAAAATATAATTATTAGAATCGCTAAAATTTTCCGTCACTTTTTATTTTAATTAATTACGTTTTTATAATTTATGTTGGTATCTATTTAAGGAAATTTTCTATAACTAGCCTTTTAAGGGCAAGGATGGGATGCCGTTTGAAAAAAACTATATATTTTAAAACATTTACAGAACGTTCTACCCTGAAATTCATTGAAATGGCAATACTCTATAAATGGCATTTCTATACGATCCATGCAAGTTATTCTTTATCTGATCATAATAAAATGCGAGCCCATGCACCACCTACCGCTCATGATTAACACGGCGTGCTTCGAAGGAATTCCAGCTAATGACAGAATCAACCAAACGCACAGAGCACATATTTTTGAACTCAACATAACAATGCGACAAAGTTGGAATTCTTGCATCTATTACAGCTACAGAGTTCGAGAAAATGGGAGGGGGAATTAATTAGAGGGGGGAAAAGGCGTGATTTACATAAATCTCAATCTCACTGGTTCGATTGAAATTATCCCTTGTACAGCCCCTTTTCCTGCCTATGTCTCATTAAATGTGGATGTTAATTAACGGCATGAAATTTTCTGCATTTCTGCTAGCAGGTCCCATCTATTTCTGTTATATTCTCCTCATGTTCTTAATATTAGTTTTACTTAGTAAAGTATTAACCCTTTGTAAACGATTTTACTATTACAGTTATATTGTTTTATTTAGGGCACAATGTTTCTGAATGTCTAGAGAGAATTATGTTTTAAAACTTGGAGCTTGGATTCAGTGCTCCTCTTAATTTCTTTCAAAAGTCAGGTACGAAAATTTTTATTATCACTTGTAGCGAAATCATAAAAAAATCCAGCTGTCTATGACATATGAAAAAGGCCTATATATACATAATTTGTGTTTAATTTTCTTCGCTTGCATTTACTTTAATATGAAAATAAAGTATTCATTCATTTATTCATCAGTAGCTCGACAGTCCTGGTTGGACCCTGGCTATCTCAAGAAGTCGGAACCAGTCCTTCCTTCTATGCGTCACAGCTTTCCAGTCTCTGACATTGATTGAGACAAAGTCACTTTGGACGCAGTCCGCCCACCTCAGTCTGGGTCTGCCTCTTCTTCTGACTCCTGTTGGATTCGCTAGAAAGATTATTTTCCTCGTTCGGTCATCATTAGGTCTTAATTCTGTCCCTCTGCCAATTTTCGCATTCAAATCCCCGAGAACAATCTTAACATCATTTCTCGGGCATGAAAGATACAGGTCATCTAGTTCCTCATAATAGGCTTCTTTTTCATAGTCTTCTTTATCCTCTGTCGGTGCGTGTGCGTTGATTAGACTATAGTTTAAAATAGCACCGCATAATCTAATTTTGCAGAGTATAGGGGATTTGGCTACAAAGTCGGTAATCAAATGTTTGATGCGCTTTCCAACAATAAAGCCAGTTCCAAAAATGTGTTTTATGAGGTCGCAACTATAAAACACAGTGTGTTTCCTTTTTTCTATAATGCCCTCACCGGTCCATCTCATGTCTTGCATGGCCAGTAAGTCAATGGATTATCTATCCATTTCATCGATTAACATTTGTAGCCCTTTATTTTTATAAAGAGTACGAATATTCCAGGTTCCTATACTCAGATCCTTAAGCCGTTTACCAGGTCGTCGACAAAAACTGAAATCCGGGTATCCTTTCTCTTGAGATCTCGTAACGGGAAAATAAAGTATAAAAAAAATAAGTTATAGAAATATGATACATTGTAAATAACCAAACAGGTTTTCAGACTGCTTAAAAAATAAATTTTGGCGGAACTTAAGTTTCTTCTAGCTTGCTTCTAAGGTTTCTTCCAAGTCCACTTTATATCATAAGTTATTACCACTGTAACTCTCAGACAAACAGCCAATGAAATTCGTTCATTCCTACCCTTATTCTGACAAAACTCTTTTACGGTCGTAATAAGAAATTTTCTGGGAGGTCCAGTTAAAAAAAAAAAACCTGCGTTGGAGGGCACATCTGCTGCACCGTAAAGGACGTAGTTAATAACTCTAGCAATTCTTGATGGTCACTTAATTTTATATGAATTGCTCTTTAAAACTGAATGTATGGAGCAATAAAGCCACTCTTCAGAGGAATCTATTAAGAACGTAGCTCGAAGTATATATAGGGTGAGTGTCCCAAATATCGCCCCTGTGTCTAGTATCGCCTACTCGTGTTTCTAAAGTATGATTCGCGCTATGTATGAGAAAATGCAGTAACTGCTTAGCTCTTTGTTTGTACTAACAGCGGCGATAGCGACAACGCTCTTATCACGGACAACAGAAACTATATGGAGTCTGAAGTTGTTTTGGCTGTTGTCTTCGTAAAATTTGGATCCAAATAATAAGAATCCAGTGAATGACCAGGTAGGTGCATCCACATTCTAATTTTGCTTAAACCATTTGAAAGTGCATTAAACAGAGACTTTGCTAGCAACGCCTTTTAACAGGTGCTTCTAATTTCGCTTGGTAGGCGGTAAGAGGAAAAGAGGTAGGCGATATTAGGAATCGCTCTGGAGTTCACTGGAAATTTAATTTTTTTCAATTTAGCTACATATTTTAAACTGGCAGTGGTTTTGGAGCTGATTGATCTCAGGATACCAAAGGAAATAGTTCTTAGGGATGTTCTTTAAGTTTTCAGCCTAATCAGAAACTAAAAAGTGGATGAAATGTCGAAAAAAGTTAGAGTAGGTGATATTTGGGACACCTACCATAACTCTTTAATTCAATAACATTAATCATTAAGTAGTCACACTGCAAAAAGCCAAGAGACTAGTCAATTGTCCTTCTAAGTACAGCACTCTTACAACTCAAGAAAATTGAAAAAAATTTAATAATAAGTATACTCTTTGTACAAACTTGACCACCAGTTGCTCGTTGGGAAAATTTCGTGCCAATTTCAAAATTGGTACCTGAAGAGCTATTTTTTTATATAATTTAAATATTTCAATTAATTCCTGTAATTTATAATCCAAGAATAAAAATTGGTTAATTTTCATTATTTCGTGAAGTAACTTCTCAGAGCTCAGTTCCGAATCGCCAGCTTAGATCTAGTAAGTTTTCCATTTTTCATGAGCTTCTGTGCAAGATATAACCGATAAGCACATTTATAGGAGAGGAATTCCTCTTGCTGAATATCTGCCGGGTTCCGGCGTGGGGACAGTGTGGTTCATTCTCGGGCACCAAAGTTCTTACCTTTGAGCTTCATAGGAGTGCAGGTAATGGACTGAGCAATTTCGACTGTCCTGGGGGAGTTGCATCCTTCGAGGGAGTTGTTGCAGCGCTGGATTGGCGTCGGTTACCTCCACCTCCACGTGGTCCGGCTGGTAACTGGATTACACTCAAGCCATGAGAGGTAATGGGTCGGGGACCTTGTCTAGTGCCTTATGGCGTTAGTACTGTGGCGTCACGGGAAATGGTTAAGGCGATTCTCTGAGGCTTTGCAAAATTTTACTACTATTGGATCCATAACAAAGAAAAACAGAGTCCTAAATAAAATGCGAAGCCAATTTTTAAAACAGATAACTTAACAAGGAAATTTATATACAAAAAAAAATTTAACATTTAACTAGTGCAACATATTCAATTAAATCCCGTGTAGATTTACAACGTACGCTCCAGGACCCGAGCCTAAAAAACACGTCCACCCAGGGCGGATTCTATGCAGCATCCCCTAAGAATGTCTAGATTTTCTGCCGGGGGGGCGGCAGATTATCGGCTGACACCTCTTCTTAACGCGGAAACTTATCGCCCGCCGATGTCATTCGCATAAAGCTATCGCTAAGAGAAGACAGCTTTATTACGGTGATAGAAACCATTTTCTATTTTCCAAACAGTTACCCTCACCACTTGTTAGGGAAACCGCCATTCCAGAGATTAATCTTAAGGCCAAAACTCTTGCACGTGTTTAAAAACGGTGGGAACCGGCCAAAAACTGCCCCAATAACACGGAGCTGTGTTTCTAGCACCCTGTGAGGTTTTGGGAAAAATAACCCCATACTTCCAGTAAGCTACAGTACTATTAGTTCCGTTGATGCTAGATTAACTTGCACTCTGTGCGAGTATGGATCGCGTGCAGCAGGTAAACGTCTTAAGTCATACGATGTCGCATGCCTTGCAGCGGGTCGACGTATAATTTGTAAATATGTTGAATATCGGTAAATTTTCATTTGCGGCTAACAAAGTGCAATCATCAAGCGTACATCGGGAAGAACCATTGTTTATCACGAATTGGCTCTTTCCGAAGAACCTATTCGTGGTTTTCTGGAACTCATCTTTTCAGTGGCGAAAAAAAACTGGCCACTTCCTGAACGCTGCTACAACACTTTTATAATATAATTTTTTTAAAATTCATTTTCAATTCGATACCTTAACAGATATAACATGCAAAACTCAGAAGTATTACTACGATATCTACTTGTTCACTTCATAAAGGAAACTTTTACCCAAAATATGAATACAATATATATATGTAATATCTTAGATAATATGCCCTCCAATCTAGCATTTAAATTCCCTTTCCTAAATCTTATTCCCTGTAATATTAATTTATCGCCTCAAAACCCTTAGCCACAGAAATTAGCCACCCTCAGAACCTGAGCCAAATACCATGAATCCGAAAACAGCCTGCCTTTACATTTCTACACGTGTATGTGTCAGAATTCAGGAGTGGGTTAGCTTCCTGAGCCCCTAAATCTACTGACCCTACAAATAATAGTCACATGTCTACCTCGCTGTAGCGTGGATTTTATCGCTACAGTTAATGTGTAGTAATTTTATCTTAATTCAAACTTAAAATTAATTAACAACTTGTTAAAATCTATCTCTGTCAGGGTAGGTATTTTATCTTAGCAGTAGCAGGTGTTTTCTTTAGTCCTGATCTTTTGAATTCAAGGTGGTCTTCATTTTAACGATGTCTCGCTCTTTCATGCACACCTGTGCGTAAGTTGAATCGGCATGACATTGTTGAAATAAACCATTACGGTTCTTTCCCAGGGCTACATTTAAATTTACGGTTTCCTATGTCGTGCTAGCATTCAGCATACGATATGGGAACCTCCTTTCCTGCACTGTGTTATTCTTGTACGTAACGCCCATAGTGACGTTCGTCTGTTCTTTTTCTATGCGTATTGAGTTTCACCTAAGTGTGGCAATATCGTGTGTATTCGTGCAGCTATTGAGAAACAACCGCGTTGGCGCGAAATCGCCAGATGTCATAAGTCGCCAGGTCTCACCTGCACAGCCAATGAGCGTGTCTTATGTTCCCGCGTCTTCACGTCATTGGTACACGCCTACCAGTTTTCGCCGTTACTCGCCCTTTTACTTAATGCGCTGCTTCTTTTCAACCTTTCGTAGGCTTCAGCGTTTGGCGAGGTTTGGTTCACGTTTTCTCTGGCAGCCTTCGCTCCCTCTTTTGCTCGGCTCGAAAGAAATTTATCAGATATACTCTCTGACTTGACTTAGACTTGCAAACTCATCCAGCCTAGCCATGTTTTTGCCAGTTTTATACTTTGTGGAGGAGTACTTGCTTGTAATGTTGATGAAAGATTCATCTATGATACTTATGTAATAATTGTAAGCATTATGACTACGTAGCACCTGTTTTTAAAATAAAAGAGAGTCGACTCAAACATGTGTCAGTAGAAATTATTTGAAGTACAATCATCCAGGATAGTTAGTTGCCAGGAGTCGCAACGAACTGAGTTTTTTTTTCAGCGCAAATGTAATATCACCACTATTTCCGGTCAATACTTCTGAGAACATCTTTCCTCTTTGGAGACACCGCTCGTATCATCCGTCGCTATGAACTTTGTTATTCGCCGCTACGACTAATAGAATCAACCGATTTCCCTTCGACAAAGTTTCTTCGGTGAAACGGTTCCGAGTGTTCTTCAAAAGGTACTGCATATAATGTGATGTCGTCCAATCCTGTTTTCGATCCCTCGTCCAGCAATATGATGTCTATTTTCCAGTAGTTTCTTCAGTATAACAACAGTGCCTCTACTTCCGAATTCTCCAGTATAGACATTATACCACCCCAGTCTCTCTCTCCAGTACAGATTTAGTACAGTGCCAATTCCCCCTTCATACTCGCCCTCTCGCGTTTAATGTTGAAAGGTGATATTATATACCGAGCAATTCTTCTGGAATGAACGGATGTATTTTCGCTCTAATAAACGATGTACTAAGAAGTTTTGCCCGATTGCATATAAATCTACTTTTTATTCCTTTCAGGCTGAGTCTAGCTTCAGTCATGCAAATATGAGGTAGTTTTCCCTTTCAGATTATAATTTAAGGACGTGATGTAATGGGGATACTACACACACACACACATATATATACATATATATATATATATATATATGGGGAGTTGAGTTATGTGAGAACATATACTACTTACGTGCTACTTACGTGATGAAAAAGGAGAATTATATTATTCATGACACTGAGTATTTCTGGTCTAATATGCAAAACAACTTTATTTTTAAAAAAAGCTAGTGTTTATATTTTATTTCTGATTCCTAAACTTACCAGTAAACTTTTTAAAAACAAATTAGCACAAACTTTCTATGGTATCCGCATATAGAAATGACCCCTGACTGCACAACGAAACTCTAAATTTTTGGTAAGAAAAAAGATTATGTATTTTAGATCATAAACCTACGAATCAGAAGAATTTTTTTATATAGGCCTTGCGTATAAGTCTAAAAGTTTCATAAACTGAGGATTTAAAAATTGTCATCATTTCTCCCCCGTTCCATCCTTGTAAGTAGCTTTCTTCCGGAAGAAATTTAGTACAAAACCATCTATCATCCCAGTGGCGTGAAGCGAAGCGGAACGATAAATTGTCAGAGCTTAAACTATCATTTCAGAGTTTTCCAAATCTTTAGAGTTCGTTTTTTTCTTGAAATTTTCCTCCTAAAATATTTGCCGGTGATACAAATAACAAGAATAAGGGATTCCTCAAATGATCTTCTGCAGTCTCTTCTCCCCCAGAATTATCATTCGTTACGAATTTAGGTATTTCACTTGCGAGATATTTTACGATAAAATCGGTGAGGTAGAAAAATTCTATTTCTAATAAGAGCTTCGAAGTAAGATTTCATTTCTTAGGTTGGTTTATGCTTATCTTTTAGTGAGAGAATAAACTTTAGTAACTGAAAATATAATAAAAAATGTTATCCCTTTTCATTATTATATGTTTTCCTTTCAAAACTACGGTACAATGAGAACTTGACTGTGAGGTATTAAATACCATGGAAAACTTCCTAATTCAGACCGAAAGTTATATTTCATGCGAAACGAAAAATCATATTTAATGCCGACTCATAAATGTGATTCAAAATACAATTTCATCCTCTCTTTGAAAAACTTTTTTTTTTCATAGGTCATAAAGAATTCCGGCTAATTTTGACTGTACGAAATTGACGGTTGTTTTACACTTTATTTAATCAAATGCCTGATTCCTTCATAGCTTATGTACCAAAGATAATTTTTCCTCGTAATTTCAGAAGAAACTTCCTTATAATAAATATGCATTCTTGTTACACATGGCTTATGTACCATAGATAATTATTTCTCGTTATTCAGAAGCAACATCTCTATAGTAAATATAGAACCCCAAAACTTGTGAATGATTTTCTGCTATGAAAATATGTGCACGTCTTTTAACTATTCAGGACGGGTAGCGGTTTCAGCATCGGCTCAGTGAGCATAAGAGGAAGTTTAGTTTCTCAAAGACGTGGATCCTTTACTTCTTTCGATTTCTGAACAGGAATATTTTCAAAATTTCTCTATAATTCGTAAAGCTAAAACTTGGTTAACGCATTCCTTTCTGTCTCCTCAGTTCAGCTTAGTAAACTTCTCACCTTCCTTTCGTATTTTGTCTGAAATGTTCGCGTTGTTTACTTTTTTTCCATCATTGCATAGTTTTTACTCTCTCGAGTTGGCATTACCACCCTTCATAATTTCTCTGTTACGGAATGGATACAACTTTTGATCGTAATTTTTCTTATCTTATCTTAGATGTTCCATTACTTGTCGCTTTCTTTTCTGAAGAAGATAATCTCATTGAAATATGTAGACTGTGTTTACTTTTAACTTGATGAGTTATTTTTTAGGGTATTTTTCTTTTTACTATAATGCCATAGAATACTTTTGCAACACGATTTTAAGTTAGTTCGGAACATTCGAAGTTCTTCCTTTTAATTTACTAAGGCATCATAGATTATATCACTGAGATTTCATTTCGAAAAGGAAATAATTTAGATGTATTGAAATTTTCCTTTTACAGCCACTGGGTAGTAACAATGGAAATTAAAATTGAACCACTACCTTTCGTCCATATTTAATATTGATTTCAAGTACGAAACAGACAAAACCTTCCTGACTCAGAATCCAGCATCCCCTTTTTTATTTTGTTCCTTATCTAGCACGTTTTTATATGAATGGAGGAACTATGCGACATTTTTGAAGCAACTAAATTGGAAACAAATTTAGACCTCTCGTAATAAACATAAATTTGCGGAAAGGGCTAAAAATGAGACGAATGTTTACAATGAAAACAAAACTCTAGAAAAAGTAGTTCGAGGTAGACAATGCCCTTAAGTCTGCTGTGTACTAACCCTATTGGATTCGCTCACCTCAATGTTATCCTATGGAGGAAATGTGTCTACTATTTTCAGCTTCATAAATGCTGATTACCCAATAAAAAGGGTATTTTCAGATAGCCTGAACTTTTCTGCACCTTGCAACATGATTCATTTTTTCAAATTTCGTCCACTAAAGGAATTCACGACTATTTAAAACACACTATACCAGATTTTTTCCCCAAATAATTTAAAATTTAAAATATTATTTCCATTTTTTTTAAAACGAAAAATGCCCCAAGGTGTAAATTTTTTTCTCTATTACCGAATACAATTTTTAAAAAATTAAATTCAAGTCGGGAATCCTTGGACAAATTTTCTCCGTAGGTTAACAATGAGGTGAGCAAATCCAATAGGGTTAGTACACAGAATCCTTAACCACTCATAAAAATACACGAAGGTAAGCAGATATTAAGAGCAATCACATTTTCCTACTGTAATTTTTTTCTCTTATACTTAATGGCACTCCCATAAAAACAATTATAATAACAAAAGTCATAATAATAGCATAATTATTATTATTATTATTATTATTTACCTAGAAAATAAGGCAGTTTTTCTCAAATCGCACGTAAACATTAATATTCAAGTAAATTTAAAAAAAATACGATGTTAATGTATATCATAAAAAAGTCAGCAATTTATTCTTAGTTACCATTTAAAGAATTATATTGTTATAATGAATAATAACGAAAATAAAGCCATACTAATTCAATTTGTTTATGTACACAAAATTTACTGGTTTAGAAATAATGGTTATTATCTTGCTTTCTATTAAAAGTCAGAGAAATTTTGTTTTACCCACTAAGCTACTAAAACATAAAAAAATGCTCTTAGACCTAATATATATATTATTCTGTTGATGCCCATTATTCAGTTATATGGAGTAAATTAGATTTATTATAGCACTTAAAAACACTAAAATGTATCATTTAGTATTTGGCAAACGAATTATTGCTAAAGGAAGGTACCACAAGTTTGTTTACAAGACACAGAATGTGACACCATTTCTTGATGTTGGCTCGTTATGTATATGATAAATGTTAGTCCTTCTCGAGCACGGATGAAACCTAATCCGATATTTTATTAGGGTAATTAAAGGATTCTATTAAAGTCGGAGGCAATAACTTTAAAAATTATAAATGATGTGCCAAATTATATACTTTCTTACAGAGCTTAATCTCATTAGTCGTTGACATCTCAAGTATGCATTAAAACAATATATTTACTTTAATCGAATTTTAAAAAATAATTTTTTAATCCTACATTTAATGATACATTTATGTTATATTTAAAAAAAAGTATTCTTACGCAGTTAAGAATTTTTTTTTTTTTTGGTAATGTATTTTCCCGGTTAGCATTGTCTTTAAATTTATCCTTGAATATACCAAGGCTAAAATGTGTTGTAACGATAATCTACAGTACTGGGAATCAATATTAATGAAAAGAATATTTTCAATGACTTTTCTCTCATATATCCCACTCCCCATCTTTTTACCTTGGAATAATAACACATCACGCAATAAAAAATTAAAAAAATAAATTAATTTTTAAAAATCTTTTGAATTAATAATCAGAGAATAGATAAGTTAAAATGTGTTAGTTTAATCCAAAAGATAATCCGTCCTTCCCGAAGGTATACGGATGATTTTGAGAGACGACAAATTTCGCAAAGGCAATCAGCTTGACTAGGATTATACAATACAATAAATACATGCAATGTTACACAATTATAAAAACCGAAACAAACAAACAACAAAATTATCAATGACCCAAAAAAGGGTAATGAAAGTCCATAAGGTCTTTCATCACAGCCAAAATGAATTTTCTACAATAATAGTCATTATAGAATTTATGTGGTGACCATTCAGTAATATCCCTCGGTAAACTCGACCGCAAATCTCTCCATGTTACACAATTAAATAAGGGCTTGTGGCGGCCCAGTGGTACAGCGCGCTGGTTTTCGGTGCTGAGGGTGCTCAGATCGAGTCCCAGCGTTGCGCCACGAAAAATGCCTCCGTTCGTGTCGTCCCTTCATAGGGGGTAATGCTGTCCGCCTATATGGTGCCCCCACAATAAAATGGACAGTAAAACTGCGGCGTAGTAAGGGCCAATGTTTGAATACAAGTGCCTCCGCATTGGATAAAAAAAAAAAAAAAAAAAAAACACAATTAAATAAACAATGTTCTATTGTCTGGACCTCTCCGCATGCACAGATGTCACTCTTCCCAAAAAATCTTCTTTGATATGAGCCCACGCTTCCATGTTGAGTGATAGCTTGATTTATATAGAAATTCGATATTAATCTTTCTAAGGAAACATGAGGGTAGATTTTATGAACCGGCCTCCCCAATTCACTATCGGCCCACCTTTCTTGCCAGACTTTCATTCCATATGCCTTAATCTTTGCCTTTACTTGTTGCCTGGTCATTTTGTAGGTACCTTCAATTATGTCCAGTTCCGTGGCTTCTTTAGCCGCAGTGTCAACTTCCTCATTCTGTCTGATCCCGATATGTGCTTTTATCCAGTGGAAATGCACGACCACACCATTATTTTTGATCTTGTGTTTCAATTCCTCAATAATCTCACCCTTATATTCTAAGGACCCAAGAGCCTGCAAAGCACTCCTGGAATCGCTAAAGATGTCAATTTCCCTTAGACCTTTTTCCATAGCATCGTCTATTTCCATGGAAATGGCCGTAACCTCAGCACTGTATGATGTTGCGTTATCAGGGTTTCTTCTCAGTTTAGTATCGATCTTCTGACTCTCATTATACCTAATAAAGGCCGACCCAACTTTTCCGTTAATCTTGGAACCATCCGTAAAATATGTATTCTTCGCAAAGGGTTCTAGTCTATAAGACCAATTGAAGCTCATTATATCTTTTATTTTTCTGAGATTCCTGGATTTTAATTCACAAGTTTGGCTATTAAAGGATTCATTCCCCAACCAAATCTCGTCACCCTCATTATAGATCTTATACCACATCTTATCCATTTTCGCTTTTAAATCAAGGGGTAAACATCCCGCCAATATAGCTAGAGCCTCTGTCGATACGGTGCGATAACATTTTGTTATCATTAGCAGGAATGGCCTTTGCATCTGTCGTAACTTGGCATTCATCAAAGTCTTATCGTCATACCAGGCTTGAGCTCCATGTAACAAAATCTTTTCTACCACTCTCAAATATAGCTCTTTAATATTTTCGCCCTTAAGGCCCCAAGTCCTTTTATAAATTCTCTTAATACCATAAATGAACTTCAGGGTTTTTTCTCTAGTGATGGTTATATGTTTTATAAAATTCAACTTTTCATCGATATACACACCCAGATATTTCAATGCGTCGTTGTATCTAATATTTTTATTCTTTAATTTAATAGCTGGTTTCCTCGTAACCTCACCTTTATACGGTATGATGATATAATTGGATTTTTCGACACTAAAATCCATCATATTTTTCTGTGCCCATCCTGCACATTCTTCCAAAACGTTGTTTGCCAGCTCGGTAAATCTGTAAATTACACGACTTCTTAAAATGATGATAACATCATCAGCAAAGGCTTGAATTTTAATCCCATCTTCCCAAGTTTTTTCCAGTAGTTCGTTGATGATTAGCAGCCACAAAATTGGTCCCAACGAAGACCCCTGCGGCACGCCTATATTATAATTCCATTCAGTATTGTTTTTCATCCTTACAACTCTGTTATTTAAGTAATTCATTATCATGACTTGGAGCTGTTTGTCCACTTTAACCCTCCTCATTTCTTCCTTAATTCTACTGTGTCGCACCATATTAAACGCATTTTTTATATCAAGGGTAATCAGACAAGTATGGTACTTGTCTGCTTTATTCTTTTAAATTATTTTAATCATTTCAGTTAAGGCCTCAGTTACGCCACGATTTCTCCTGAAACCGTATTGAGTTTCCGATAGTATTTTATTGATTTCTAGATATTCTATTAATCTGTTTGTCAAAATTTTGTCCAAAACTTTACCTATTATGGGCAATAAACAAATAGGGCGATATGAAGTAGGATATGTTAGGTCCTTGCCTTCTTTTTGGAAGAATACCACAATCGTTCTTTTCCAATGACTAGGAAATTCTCTTTTCTCCCAGCATTTGTTGTATAAATCAACAAGATACCTCTCATCGATGTTATAAATCTCTTGTACTATACTAAGGGAGATGCCATCGTACCCAGGTGCTTTACTTGGATCCATATCCTGTAGCATTTTCTTAACTTCAATTAGTTCAATCTGCTGTGCGTTGTCCCCCTCTGCATAATCTTGCGTGATGACTACGTCTTCCCTTTGAAAGTGCTGAGCTGTTAATAAATAATCGACTTCGTCTTCATTATATTTTATATCTCCGTTTTGGTCTCTTATACCCTCGGCTTTTACTAACCTATCATTTCTATCTTTTATAATAGAGTATGCCCCGCCAAAAAGGTTCTTTACTGTGACCTTATCCAAAAACTCCTTAAATTTCGTTCTCTTGGCTTTTAACATTTCTTTACTATATTTAGCCCTTTCTGCTTTAAACATTAATTCGTATTCTTTCCTCTTGTCCGGGTCTCTTTCCTTCTGAAAACGCCTCCTCAACGCTCTCACCTTGCTTCTAATGACCGTGAGTTGAGGATTCCACCAATACGCGTTATTCTTCTTCCCTTTTGGTTTCCTTTTATGTTTATTACATAGCTCCTCCAGATCCTCTTCGAGTTCTTGTACACAGTCATTTACGTTTTTAAGTGTTAGACTGCTCCTCCATTTCCTTATGCTATTCCTTAGATCAATGCAAAAGTCCAACAAGTTCAAGTTGTTAATATCCCACCTCTTTCTATGGTTGTAAATTCCTTGCGTTTTTTCCATCGCTAAGTTAAATATTATGGCGTTATGATCAGTTAAGGAATTTATGTCCTCCACCCTCCAATTACTAATATTACCATCTTCCAGACCGAAAGTAATCGTCAAGTCCAACCATCCCAGCCCAAATGGGCCACGATAGGTCGGTTCACTGTCGGGATCATTATGTATAGTTCCATCATGCGCCATGACCATTCCCAATATAATTAGCCCACGTGCATCCGTGGGCCGTTGGCCCCAGACAGTTGACTTCGCATTCAAATCCCCCATTAAAATGATCTTTTCCCCGATGAACTTAGTGATAATTTCTTTTAACTGACTTATATGGGGCTCAGTCCTATCCACATTTGCATCGCGTACCGGAGGAATATACATCGAAATTACAATAAATGTTGCCTTCATAGCATTGCATTTCACGGCTACTATATGTTCAGTTATATGTATTCTAACCGCTCTAATTCTTTTACTTAAAACAATTACATCTTTTGAATTTGACTCCGAGTGCACCAGTTGAAGATCACCGGTAATACCGGCCACCCGATTTCGGGCCAAATAAGGCTCGTTGACTGAAGCAATATCCCAATTACAAGAAAGAAAGTCCACCGCGAACTGCGACGCGGCATTGTGCGACTTGTTAAGATTCAAATGAACGAAATTAAGAAAAAACTCGGAAGAGTTAGCCATAAAAAGTTAGAGATTTAATTCTCTCCACCTCGGTGCAGTAACTGTTGCACCTCTTATTGGTGGGTAAGTGTTTAACATCCTCTGTTGGTTTAACTGTTTTTTTTAAATTTATATCAAGATGGGTATGTAGCATAAAGCTACACAATTTTTAATTTTAATTATTGAATATAAGTTTTTCGCAATTTTTTCCAGCGCCTTTTGGGTAGTTATAAAAATTCAGTCGCATGGCATATTTGGCGAAGTTCTTTTGTCCATTTTATCGCTGCAGACTGTCGCCGCTAACCAGTTGTTTTGTAGCGAGCGCTAAATTGGCGAGAATTTTCCCCTTTTCGCCTAGGCGCGAATTTCAGCATTCTTTTGCGGCGTTTACACGTTGATCTAGATGCGTTTACATGTTGGAGAAGCACGTGTTGGATATCCTTAATAACTAGGCCTAACCTCTTTGATGTGACGCACTCTCCTACGCCACAAAGTAATCAGCTCTGCTTAAATAAAAGAAAGTGTTACAGGCATGTCTGACTATAATTACTGTTGTTATCTATGCGATCACCGCCCACATCAACACAGGGTAAAATTAATATTATCTGATAAATATTTACAATAAAGGACATTAAATGCCAAAATGCTGTTGAATTAAAAAAGGGTAACTGAAAAAATAATGAGCAAATTTAAAATGACGTCTCGAAAAGAATGATGTACACAACCTGGTACTAGCATTAGCTTTTCTCCCAGCGTATTTATATAAACTTCTAAACATCTTCGATAACGGTGTTGACTTTGTAACCTAGTAGCTTGAGTATAATTTAGATACTGTTTCAAGGATATCACATTGTAATATTACTCAGTCTGTAAGCAGATTTCAGCACGCAGATAACACATAATTATAGAAAAGCAGACTGTAACTCATACCAGAGTTATGATACTTCTCTTACGTTGAACTAAAATGTGTTTGTTACGGCTTACCTTGGCATTAGTAAAAGCCACCAACCTTGGCGCGCTACTAGAAAAACTTTGATGGTTGCTAATGGCAACAGTTCCGTTTCAAAAACTGTTCTTAGTAGTCGCTATTTTTAGTGTTAGTCGCATTTAAGAATTAGTGGTATGGGTCCAATATTTGCTTCGGTTATATAGTTAACCAAATGACTATAGTGTCATATTTATGGAAATATGTGTATACAATGTACATCATCACCAGTGGAAGCTCGCCGACCATACGCGAAGGTTGTTACACAGTATGGTTTGTGAAATATAATTGTCAATCGCAATACGGTCTGCATTGTTCTTGCCATCGGGCAAACTAGTCAGTTGTTATGACTGTTTTTGTGTGTCAATAAAGCCACTAAAAATACATTGCAGTTTTTAATAAGAAAAATATAGCATAGAGTCCATTTAAGAAGGATCAATGTTCCCCGAAAGACAAGCAATAGTAGCAAAAATAATACAGTTACGAGTTATAATCTTCACCCCTAGCTCTGGTATAACTTTTACCACGTAATTTGTGACATCATTTTACCGGATTTATTAAGGAGGAGCAGTCAAGAAAAAAATTAATTTAATAGTAATACTTGAGAAAGAAAGATAATTTAAATTCAGTACGACAAAGCCAAACAAAGATGATAAACTGATTATAAATATTTATATTTATCGATCTCAAAAATAATAATTACAAGATAAAAAGAACTTTTTATATACCATTTTTTAAAATTTTCTGTTGAATCATATAAATTTGACAATTCTATGTATTAATAAATACTTTTTTAAAATTTTTTTGATGAATTACCTCATCAACTTGAAAGAAAATGAAGTTAATTGCAAGTTAGCTTGCGTTTAACTTTTCGTTCCCGTCCGGCCAATAGATGGCTGCACCAGTCTATTAACAAAATTAACTGAAAATGAAATCAATACTGCTTAAAGAGGGCTAAAAGTATAAAAATAATGCATTGTCATCGTGTTCTGAGCTATTCTAAAAGTTTCAAATGTCTAGCTAGTCGGGAAGTCAGTTAAAAATCGATTGCAAGATTTGTACTGGACAAACACACACACAAACAAACAAGAAAGCGACTTAATAAAAACATGCTAATAAAAAATAAGAAACATTCCACACATTGTTCATTATTAAGAGATATAAAACATACTCGTAATATTGTATAATATCCATGGAGGTGCACAGGTCTTATTGTAGCCTGTGATTACGAGGGTTCGTTCGACTTCCTCTTTCGTTCGATTCCCACGTCAATGCCTACCGAGTGTCCTGGAGGCAAAAAGTATTCAGGAGACCTCATTAACTACCATCTGTAGCTATCTCAACAAAAATGGGAATATTGCTACGTAACTGTGTATCCAACGTTTCACTGTTGCAAGGTCCTCATCATTAGACATAGATTTCTGACAGCACCAGAATGAGGTTAACCAACAGAAATCACAGAAAAGACAGCTTGCTTTAATGTGGTGGTTATGGAGATGCATGTTATCTTAAGAAAAACCAACTGAATTCTGCTCTTCCCTTCGTTTGAAGCGAGTTGTTACATTCTCCATTCTGTGGGAGTCAATAGCACAAAACATGAATGATGTTCCTTGATCCAAGAAATAATTCATATGGCCGAGAACATGTTAAATCGGCGCTTCAGTCTACCTCAGAAATTTTCACTCTTCATGACACGCTTTTGGGAATTTTTATCTCGTTAATTTTCTAATTACACATGCTCTAGCACCTGTTTTTGAATTTTTCTAAAGTGTATTGAGATAACTTTATATAAACGATTTTGACTTTCTAGAGATTTCATTGTGACATAGATGACATCAATAATTTAATGTAATGTAAAAAAAAATCCTGAGTTAACAAATTTTAAATGTGACAAAGTGACGTTTATAAAATTTCAAATTTACAGTTTAAAAAAACATAATTAAAAATAAAAGACACTTGCCAATGTGCAGCTAGAAAAGCACCTGAAGAAAAATACCCCACCCCTTATCTTAGCGATGGTATTGAAGATATTCGATGTCAACTGATGCGTAGGGCTTTCATCTTAGGGGGCGAAACTTACTTTGAATTTCTTTTTTGAAGCGCAATGCTCTTTCTCACAACGGTTGTTAATTTAGATTCAGTACTGAAGTGTTGAAGCCATGTCATGTCCTAGGTTAAAGCTCAATACAAAGAAAACGTGTTTTCTCGTTCCTCATGATTCCGATAAATGGGTTGCAATTCCCTAACAATCTTCACCAGACATTTCAAACATTACGTCCGTCTGATTTGAAACAGGACACATTTTTTTTTGTTTTGCTGAAAACATCGAGACCTGCATTTTAACGGGGTCCATGACACATTTTTCTTAGCACACAGGTCTTTTGTTATCACTTTGACAGATTTGTGTGTCTGCGTTTTTTCAAGTTCTCAAAAATTTCTAACAAAACAAGCAATACAACGAACAGTCCCATAGCGATATTTAACAGAGGAAGGAAAATAATGAATTCCATTAGTAACTCCTTGATGCGTAATTAAAATCTTGAACCGAGTTCTTTTATCGTTGTAATTTTATAATGCTAATTATTAAGATGCTACTGTTATTACCTTGACGGACATACTAGTGTGTCTTCCTTTTTCAAGTTCATCAAAAATTACAATAAAACAAGTAGTATAGCAATGCCTTTTTGGCGTTTAATAGCGGAGGATGAAAGAGAGTAATATGGTGATGTTTAACATATGAGGCGGTGAAAGGCAAAGTGGTATAAGTCAGTAAGTCAAGTGGTGCAAGTCCAAAGCGTTTTACTACAAAAATTACAAAGAAATCCATTATAAATTCAGCAAATTATAATTCATACTAATTATTATGATATTGCAAATAATAATTATTTGCAATTACACGATAAACTGAACATGGAGATTACATTTTTGCCCTCAAATAAAAATAGTTGAAAATGTGACTGACACCACTTTTCCTTTCACCGCCTCATATGAAGAAGAAGAAATTAATTTTATCAGTAACACCTTGGTACGTACACTCTTAGACAAAAAAAAAAAAAAAAAAAGACGCACCAAGAAGGAGTTATCCGAATGGGACGAAAATCGGTAGATGTGATGTACATGTAGAGAAAAACAAATGATTACAATTTGAGAAAAATTGGATGATTTATTCAAGAAAAAGAGCTTCACAAAGGGGAAAAGTCAATAACGCGTTGGTTCACCTTTGGCCCTTACGCAAGCACTTATTCGGCTTGACATTGGTTGATAGAGGTGGCGGATGTCCTCCTGCGGGATATCGTGCTGAATTCTGCCTAAAAAGAGTGTTACATCATCAAACTTCCGAGCTGGTTGGAGGGCCCTGCCCATAATGCTCCAAACGTGCTCAATGGGGGAAAGATCCGGCGACCTTGCTGGCCAAGGTAGCGTTGGGCAAGCACGAAACAAGAAGTAGAAACTCTCGAACCGAGTTTTAAGCGCTAAGGTGCTATTGTTTATGTTTCCTATTTAATCACAAATTTTAATGTAATTTTTTTTTCACCCAATGCGTCTTTAAAAACACATCATTAAAAAAGCAAATTGAAAAAGGCATTTGAGCATAGTGAAATTATGCTTTCAAAAACTTTAAAACACAAAATATAAAGCACAGTTCGTTTTTGATATATCTTTGTAACCACAACAGCTAACATTGCCTATAATTTTCCTTTCTTTTTACATGGTTTTCAGATAATTAGACTTCGGAATTTATGATTTTTATAGAATTTTTAACCTCTTTAAGTGAAAAGGAAAAATAATTTTTAATGTAATTTTTCCCTAAAGAAATACAGTGTCAGTTTTTTTCCTCTCCATCTAAACTTTTGATGAAACAGAAAAAAAGTGTATAGAAAAAAGTGTAGAGAAAGCGCTGCATGAAATTTCATAGATACCACGCAAGGAATTTCGGATATATCCTTTTAATGAAGCAGGGTGATGGAACATTTCTTTCGGCAATAAATAGACTTCAGTTATAAGCGTGTACAGGAGGATGCTCGTATCAGGATAAAAATAGGGAATCTGGCAATGCAATCAATGATCGTAAAAAAATGCTTATATTATTTTATACGTAACAAAAATAATACAGTTACGAGTTATAATCTTCCCCCTACCTCTGGTATCAATTTTACCACGTAATTTGTGACGTCACTATACCGGAATTATTAAGGAGTAGCAGTCAAGAAAAGAATTAATTCAAAAGTAACACTTGAGAAAGAAGCAAAATTTGAATACACTATGATAAAGCTAAACAACGATGATAAACTGATTATAAATATTTATATCTATCAATCTCAAAAATAATACACATTATCCACATTCTTCATTATACAGAGATATAAAACATACTCGTAATATTGTATAATATCCATGGAGGTGCACAGGTCTTATTATCGCCTGCCCTTACGAGGGTTCATTCGACTTCCACGTCAATGCCTACCGAGTGTCCTGGAGGCAAAAAGTATTCAGGGGATCTCATTAACTACCATCTGTAACTATCTCAACAAGAATGGCAATATTGCGACGTAACTGTGTATCGAGCGTTTCACTGTTGCAAGGTCCTCATTATTAGACATAGATTTCTGACAGCACCAGAATGAGGTTAACCAACAGAAATCACAGAAAAGACAGCTTGCTTTAATGTGGTGGTTATAGGGATGCATGTTATCTTAAGGAAAACATCTCTTGTATGTTTAAACAATAATAACAACACTAATGTGCATTAATTTTGGATTTCCGTGTTGCGGAACCACTACACCCAGAATTCGTTAAATAGTGTAAAAAGTTTTCTCCGCTTCAAGAAATGCATATCATATTAAAAATGTACGTGTTGTTGGCTTACTCAAAATTCTTGAAGAAGTACAGTTAAAATTGTTACATATCATACCATCATATAAAAAAACTAAAATAGAAAAAAATGAATGTGTTGTTTATAAAGACTTCGCAAAATACTTATCTATAGCACTGGCATTTCCTTCTAACATATGCAAAACACAATTAAACCATCTAGTTGCAGTTCGTAAAATTTGTTTCAACTGAACGTCACGTCATAGTCTAACATAATATTACACATTCAACTTTAAAATCTAATCTCAGTTTCCATGATGATTTGAGGCGTTATTTTAATTACTTACCATTCTACGTTATTATTAAACTTATTAAAATTCTACTAGTAAATTATATATCATTTTAACGATATATAAAGTTATATAACTTACATGCCACTCTTACATAAAACATGAATTAATAAGAGCAGATCATTTCATTCTTTTGAAGGAACATGATAGTGAAACAAAATGCATAAAAACAAAAATACATTCTCAAAAGATAATGCCAAAATTTGAAACAATACAACAGTTCAATGTGTCAGTGAAATAAGTAATGGAAACCATGTGTGATTTACTATGGACTTTTGAAAAGCATGAATATTTTTTTCAAAATAACGTTTTGCCTTTATAGACATTACATTAATATTTTTCAAAATAAGTGTGATTTATTTATTTTAACTAAGGTCGGTCAATTAAAAATTGTTTTTCTTTTATTTCAATGTGTATTATAAGAATATGCTACTGTAAAATTAATATGATGAAAATCGCGAAATTCCACAAAATCAGTTGTTCTGTTATGTCATCTAAAAATTAGAAATGCTTAGAATATGCAAGTTTTCTGTCAAAATATCATATTTTGAATATTTTATTTACAGAAAATATACATGATTTTAATATACTATAAGAGAAATTAACAAAAAATACAAAAATAATCACTTTTTCATAAAAATATCCATTTTGAAACCCCTTTGCGGCACTTGAAAATATTTTAGCAGAGCAAAAACATTTTATATTCTTCATTTCAATTTTAAAAGACAACTTTTCGAAACTAGAGCATATTGAAATTCAGAAATTTGTTTTTCGTTCCACCATGATGTCTGAGTGTCTTTTAAGTGCCTCGTCCTTAAGTGCTTTTATGTGTACTATTTTTATGAAGTAAAACGTATTATATAATCAGTTTAGCAGGTATCCTGACTAAAAAGAATGTTTAAATTACATATTTTGCTACTTTTTTGTAATACAAGTGTATTCAATTTCAAAATAATTGAAAAATTTGTCAAAAATTTAATAAAAACCAAAAGTTTGCCCTTCTTGTGCTAACTGAAAACATGCACCAATTACGCTAATATTTCATTTCCGTCTTTATTTTGTTAAAAGGAAACTTTTGAAAACTAGAGCATATTGAAATTCAAAAAAAAGTTTTTTTCGTTCCACCCTACTATACGTTACACAAAATGCATGTCATTCCAAAATATAACAAACAAATTAAAAATTTAAATATACTGTGTATATAACTCTTCTCTAAATATGAAACATGTTAATTACTCACTTCTCATTCTCACCTAAAATGAACTTTCCAAGCATCCCCCCCCCCTCCAAATTTGTTCAATAGATGTACAGACATGCCACGGAAAGTGTAGGTGTTGCAGATTCCCTTACACAGAATTACAGGAAATTGCTTCTCCGCCTTTGTCCTTCTCTTTCTATGTACCTCTATCGAACTTCCTTAACTCCTTTAGAAATCTAAGAAATCTATTATGTCAAGACTAAAACCTCTTCTTTGACAGTGATAAAATATTTCCTTTCGCGGACATAAAATTTCGAAATTTCCAAACGTTTATGTTAGAAAAGAAAGAGGTGCGGAGATCATATTTTACCAGTTTCATCAATATACGCTCTGTGCTTTTATTTTTACAAATATTCAGCGTCTCGCGCGTCAGTTCAGCTTTTACAATTAAATTCTCTGCTTCGATTCGACGCTGAGGAAATATTTTGCTAGACGCTATTTATTTAGCACAAGCAATATGAGTTATATACGTCAGCACATAAACTAACATGGCCAATATAACTGTTAAGGTACTAAATATTTAAACAGTAGTTTCGCTAATCTTCTCAGCATGCCTTTAAGTAAAATGTTTTCATGTCATAATAAATATATTATATCCTTGAGAAATGATAATTTAAATAAATCAGAGTGTAAAGAAATTTTTTTTTAATGTTTGAAGCTTAAAAATAAATATTTAAGGAATCTATTACAGTAGTATAATCCAAAAAATATTGATACCAAAAATAAAGATTAGTTGTATTTTTTGAAAGTTGAAAAAAAAATAAAATAGTAGAAAAGTAGAGACTAAGAAGTTATTATCATGAAGCATGTCTGACAGGGAGTTGTATGGTCTGGATGATTTTTATGTAAGGCTGTAAGGTATAACATTATAATTTTATGTTTTTAGTCAGTAATCTATATATATAAAACAGCTCCGTAACTGACTGACTGACTAACTGACAGTTAACGCACAGACCAAATCGCTGGATCTAAAAGGCTGAAATTTTGCATGGTGATTCTTCTTATAGTGTAGGGGTGCACTAAGAAAGATTTTTTAAAAATTCTTCTTAGATTTTCTAAAATTAAATTTTTAAGCTGATTTTGTAACATCTTTAGAGGTTGCATTTAAATTAATGATTTGAGGGTTATAAAATTTAAATCACGAGAAATATAAAAATTCCTTTATAATGAAATCTTCTTCGAATCTTTACATCCATTTTCTGATTTTTGGTGAATTTTTAAAGATTAATTTATAGAATTTAATTTATCAAACGCTTATCACGTGATTTCGTTTCTTTTTGTGATACTTCAAATTAATATTGGGTCACGTGCATAACAACGGAATAAATTGACAAAAGAAATATTAAAATACGGTAAAAGATAAAATTTCACCTCTAGACCAATTTGAGATGGAAGTTTTTTAAGAATTTAATTCAAATTAGTATGTTTTATGGATATTACACATACAAATTAATTGCATACATTGACCGTTGTATTTAATATGAATATTTTTTTCTACATTATTTTGTCTATAAAAATTTCCGTTACCAATTTTTTATAAATATATTTTTGGGTTTTTTTGTATTAATTACATACATTGACCGTTGTATTTATTATAATTTTTTTCGGCATTAATTGCATACATTGACCGTTGTATTTATTATAAATATTTTTTTTTGTTTTCTTTCGCATAATTTGCATACATCGTCTGTTGTATTTAATTTGAATGTACCCCGAAGCGAATTACGGGTATACAGCTAGTAATTTATATGAAGTTTCCTTTCGGCATCTCCTTGGTCCCTCATCTCGTAAAGCATGGAGCAAAGAAAATGAAGAGAGTAAAATATTGCAGAACTCTGACCTATGGATCAATTCCAGTGATCAGCACAATTATTCACGAAGTTGTTGAACACTGCAGTTGGTTTAAAATGTCTTGATGCGACTAAGGCTCACGCTGACGTATGGGATGTGAACAGCTGCTTAGGGCCTGTTCACATAGGAGTCCGTTGCGTAGCGTTAAAGGAAAGATGACGTTGAGACGAAAATGGACCAATCATACGCGTTAAAAATTTCGTTGCTAATCGTTTGGAGGTTTGTCATTGGTTAAATATATTTCAATACTTTAACGCTACGCTACGGACTCCTATGTGAACAGGCCCTTAGACTTGTGTTTCCGACATGGCAAACCATGGCAAACGCCTAAGACATTTGCCTTACTGAAATACCTCACCACTTTTCACTGCCAACAACACTCCTGAAAAACCTTTTAAGAGATATTTCTAGCTTTTTTTAAATTTTAATATCTTTAGAACGCGTGTGTCAGAGTTAACTATGGGTGATATTTATGATCTTTTGGTAAATAGGTAAATCAGAGGGAGTTTATTTATTACCAGCAAGTGCATCCATCCCAAGGATCTGTACAAAATTTACCTTATTCACACAAAACGTATTGTAGCCTATGTGACATCAATGGGAACTTGGAAGAACTTAGCTCTTTTACAAACTGCAAGAGTGGTTAAGTTTTACTCTTCAGATTTACAGATAAATATTTTTTAAGGTGGCTGAAATCAGTCTTTCTGCAATGTGCATGGTCGTTGTATTAATAGTTAATAGAATTACAGATATAAGACTACTGCCGGGAGCTTCTCAAACCTATCATTATGTTTCAACGAATCACCATAATGACACTATAATGTGTCAAATGAGCTATGAAGGGAATATAATAAAGTATCAATAAGTAGTTCGGGATTAAATTTCAATAGATGGAATCCAAATACTTGATAAAAGTACTTGGAAAACGTTTATAATAATATACTGCTTATCTTCTTGATACAAGTTCTATCACAACTCTAACACCACGAGACAGATTTTCGTAGTAATTTCAGATGGAACAGAGTTTACGACGGATTAGTGGATTCTCTAATTTTAATCTTAAAGACGTATGAGACAGCCCGATTTATAACATAAAACCAGAGGATTTAATAATAAGTCACAAATTTCCTTTTAAGCTTAAATTATTTACCGAAAAAAATCTGTCAAATCGCTTAGAGGATTACATATCTGAAGTTCAATGAAAAGAGGTTTGAGTGGTCTGTGTCAGGATACACAAGACCATGGGCTTGCTTCTCTCGCCAAGATATTAAACAGATCTGTTGTAACTTAAATCTGTTATCAGAGGGCGCTGCGTGCATTCTGCAAGCGATGGATGTTTTTACAAGGTGCGCCCATAAAGTAACCGGACAATTTTTTATAAATAAGAAAAATATTACTCACCTTCAAATAAATTTAACTCCTTCAAAATTATCACCAAAGGAGTCTATACAATTTTTCCAACGTTTCTTCAAGTCATCGAAACACTGTTTATAGGCGTTGGAACTAACCATTCGCAAAATACGCGTAACATTTCCGAGACATTTTCAAATCTCTCTCCGTCCTTTCATGGTCCTCTTCAGCATCGGAAAAAGGAAAAAAATCAGCTGGCGATATGTCGGGAGAATATGGTGGGGGATTTATCACTGTAATTGAATGCCTAGCAAGATATTGTTGTACAGAAATTGCTGTACGGGCCTATCATTATCGTGTAAAAGAAAACATTGCCGAGAATCAAACAGTTCCTTCATAACTCGCCTTATCCCGTTTCTTAATCGAAAAAGCACCTCCTTGTAAAAATACTGATTAACTGTTTGATTTTCAGGAACAAATTAGTGGTGAATAAGTCCTTTGTAACCAAAAAATGCAAACAGCATAACCTTAGTCTCTGATTTTAAGAACGAATTTTCTCCACATTTTCCTCATCCTTTGAAGTTTAAGGTCCTGTCTTTGGTTCATCTTCAATGCTTTCCCGCCCACATTTAAAGTGGTTGTACCACTTATACACTTGTGTTCTTGATAACGATGCATCACTATATACTTTTCGAAGCCTCTTTAAAGTTTCGGTAGCAGATTTACCTAATTTGTAACAAAATTCAATGTTACAACGTTGTTCCTTTCCTAAGCAAATTTTTTTTGTACAATGCCTTCTCAGTAAATGAAAATTACTACGGCGTTTTGATATGCAAACGACTAAATAACCAGTTTAAACTGGCTTTAACAAAAGTTGAGATGTCACTCTTTCTAGCCAAGTGATTATTCTTTCACCTTTTTAAATTTATTGTTTGATCTTTTAATTTGTCCGGTTACTTTATGGGTGCACCTTGTATGTAGTAGTTAGAACATGTTCTGAGAACAGGTAAAAAACCACGATGTTCTATTCTATGTTTCTTGTTGTGATTGTGATTCTACATAAATAAAACTTGGATAAAAAGCATAAGTCTGGACTTTATCCAAGAACCGTCTGACAGGTAAGAAACCTTTAAATATTCATTAAGAACAAATTTAGCGAATGCGAAATAGAAGTTGTATCAAGATCGTAGTGTTTAAGTAAAATGGTTTAATCGAAGTTAAAGTTATATGATGGAGCAAATATTTAAATTTTTCTTATTCTTAAAACATTCTTTTCAAATAACAATAAGGGAAATTCAATCTTCTTGTTGTCGGGAAATTGAATTTCTCCTACTTTGGAATTTTTTTAAAACTACAGAATAATGCATAAATTACGTTGTTTTAATTACCTTCCGTTTCTATTTATCTGAAAGTACATTCATTCGTCTTCCATTTCTAATACGGAGTTAATAAAGTAAAACAAAATTTACTTAAGTCTTTCATGAATACATCCGTTAAACGCAACTTTTCTGTATGTTGCCATGAATGGCTTCTCCGTATTTCCTGTTATCTTTCAAGGTACTTCCTGCGTGTGCTGCGGAGCCCCTGAAATGCATTAATTCTCGCTTAAACACCTACCTTTACAGTGATAAAATATTTCCTTTCACAAACGTAAATCTCCAGTATTTTCAACTACTTACGCTGAGATCGATAAGAACTGCTAGGAGGAACTCATCTTTCATCCTTTTCTCCATGGTTTTTTTTTTTTTTACTATTCCTTTGCCCATCGGATTTTTGAAAGGTTTAATACTTTGAAAGCGGTTTTTCATATGTAGAGCGATTGAATATCTTTCATATCTGTTGTGTAAGTTTTATTCCTCGGCTAATATTCCTGCTGTATAGCGCGAGATATGCTTCTTATTACTCGTAACATTCATCCGTCTGTCTAGATTACGGATCTATCGAGAGTAATGTCTTGCAGTATCCATTTCTGGTATTCGTTGAACTTAATATGTTATTTCTTGCAGTAAAATGGCCGCAGAATGAACCGATCACAAAGTTTAAGAGCTTCCTTGGTATGAAGAGGAATATTTTAGGAAAAAACTAAATTTTCAACTATTTATGAAAGTATAGCATAAGTATACACATAAGCGATCACAAATATACGAGTTTTCTTGGTATGAAGAGAGATTTTTCAGGAAAAAACTAAATATTCAACTAGTTATGAATGTAAAGCCCAAGTTTACAATATTCTGTTTAACTGTCCATTTTCAATTCTCCCGGAGCTAATTATTTGCCCTTACACGCTTTTCTGTCGGAAGACATCAAGAAATCAAATTGAATTATAGGACTTAACCACCACGCAACGATGCCATTTGAAACAAAAGTGACGGGATATAATGTCACGGGAATGATATAGTTAGAGGGAGTTATATTTTACGAACGGTCGATAAATTTTTGCTAATAATTGGCGAAAATATTTATGGTTTCCTTTTGCAGCGAAGAAGGTATAGGCGTTAGTGACCTCCCTCTCTTGATTTATTCAAAAGACGATATTGAATCCTGATATTAGATTGTCTATATCCCTCCCTTTCACTCTGGTACCCAACATTATCACCCACCGACAAAACTTTGTAACACATAGTCAAATATGTGCCAAGGCTCGAGGCAGACTAGTGTTAGCGTGTCATCTTTCGGTGCTAAGAGTGCTCGGATCGAACCCCAGCAAGCGTCTTTAAATGCCTCCGTGTCTATGCCGGATATGCTCACGTTAAATCCGTAGACCGGAAAGTCTGTCCAGAGGGTGCGAAAGGGGTACGATCCAGGCCCTGGGGGCACCTGACTAAATCGGACTCCGACCCTTGTGGTGCCATTATAAACAGGAGCCGCACTCCTTAGCCCGAAAGTCTATATGGACCTGGTCTGGAATAAATTCAGGTCAGGGGGCATTAGAAACAACAAACAACAAAAAATATGTGTCACTAAACAGTGAAATGTAACTACATTATTATTCAACATTTATGATTTACTAGCTGAAGTACCCGGCGTTGCCCGGAATTTTAAGAAGATTTGTTTACCAAAATCAATTTGAAAAATTAACACAGTATAAATTAGCCAAAAAAAAGCATGTGAAATGTTATACATATCTCAGTATTTTGGTAGATGCAGTCTTTCATCATTGTACCACTAAAAGCTGTAAAGTAAAAATGTCAAATTGTGGAATGTTTGTTAACCAAAATCAATTTAAAAACTTAGCACAGTATAAATTACATAGCAAAAAAAAAGCATGTGAAATGTTATACATATCTCAGTATTTTGGTAGATGCAGTCTTTCATCATTGTACCACTAAAAGCTGTAAAGTAAAAATGTCAAATTGTGGAATGTTTGTTAACCAAAATCAATTTAAAAACTTAACACAGTATAAATTACATAGCCAAAAAAAAGCAAGTGAAATGTTATACATATCTCAGTATTTTGGTAGATGCAGTCTTTCATCATTGTACCACTAAAAGCTGTAAAGTAAAAATGTCAAATTGTGGAATGTTTGTTACCCAAAATCAATTTAAAATCTAAACAATTTAGCAAGATTTAACCTTCTATGTTTGGAGCAAAAGAAGCTGATAAGTAAAACATAAAATATACATACATTTATAATAAACCACTAAAAGCTGAAAAGCAAAAAATGTCAAATTGTCTTTTGGAAAGTAAAGCTGAAAAGTAAAAATGTCAATTTGTCGAATGTTTGTTAACCAAAATCAATTTAAAGACTAAACACAGTATAAATAACATAGAAAAATAAGCATGTGAAATGTTATACACCCAAATAATTTTTAAAAAATCCAATATAAAAATATATAAATTCATAATTAACTCCTCAGAATTCATCTAGATTTAACCTTTCATCTTTGGAGCAAAAGAAGCTGAAAAGTAAAACATAAAATATATACATTTATAATAAACCACTAAAAGCTGAAAAGGAAAAAATGTCAAATTGTCTCTTGGAAAGTTAAGAGTTTTAAAAAGTAAAGCTGAAAAGTAAAAATGTCATTTTGTCGAATGTTTGTTAAACAAAATTGATTAAAAAAGTAAACACAGCATAAATAACATTAAAAAGAAACATGTGAAATGTTATACACATCTCAGAATTTTAGTAGATTCAGCCCTTCATTTTTCAAGTTTAAATTAAAAATGTCAAATTGTCTAATGTTTGTTAACAAAAAGTAATTTAAAAACTAAACACAGTATAAATAACATAGATTTAATAACAGTATAAATATCATAAAATCTATGCATTTATAATAAAGCAGTAAAAGCTTAAAAGTAAAAATGTCTAATTGTCCATATAAATACCTCCATAAATGCAGGATTCTGCAGCCAAAAAAATATATAAATAAAGTATTAAAGTATTTGTTAAAGGCACTGACTGATGAAAAAATTAACAGAAATCTGCAGTTTAGGCTACACGCACCATAAATGCAAGATTCTGTAGCAATAATAGAAACATCCTGTCCTTATTAAACTCCATATAAATCTCTGTTCAATTAAACTGATCCAAATATTATCTGAAGTACCCTCATAAACTATGTTTCTCGTTTCTTGATTCAGGGTTCAATGTGAATGTTTGTTAACCAAAGTGAATTTAAAAACTAAACACAGTATAAATAACATAGGAAAAAAACATGTGAAATGTTATACATATCTCAGAATTTAGATAGATTCACCCTTTCATCACTAAAAGCTGAAAAGTAAAATTGTCAAATTGTCTTTTGCCTTGTGAACTCTGCATGAAAAATTAAACATAGTATAAAAAAGGGATGGGAAATGTCATACACATCAATACTAAAAAACAACGAATAAAGTTTGGTTCGAATTTGACTCTTAGTGTGCTTCACTCTTGAAAATAGTTGTTCACAGATGTACGTGCTTCCAAATGTTGATGACCAGAATAACGCTTGACTATGCAGTGAAGGATATTTATATCTGGGCAGGTATGATTTATGAGTACAACAAAGAGACTCGATTGAATTTCTCTTTAAGTTAGATGTCAGATTGCAAATCTATGCATTCCATTTCACAATTTGCTAGCAGTATATCTATATCGACTGTAAATAGAGTAGAAAACATGCAAAAAATAATTGTTTATTTCCCCCGAAGTCCTGAAATCAATTTTAAATTCTTGTACTAAATCGGAAAGTAGGGCTAAGTATTTTGTAATATTTTTAGAATTGTGCTTGGTCAGCGTCTCGAAACGCAAAAAATTTTTAACATTTCATTTGGCTTGCCATAATTTCAACTTCATGGATATTGCACTGAAGTAAAATTCATAAAGTGACGGGTGTTTGAGTCATTTAAATGGGCATTCAGATCTATCAAAATCTGCTAAATCTGCAAGCCAGTTATAAAGTTCTGGCACAGATTACTTTTCAATGTCATAAACAATTTGATATCATCAAGTAGGCTATAAAACCTTTTTAATATTTTCTCCACTGAGCTACCTTATTTCTTAAAAGTATTGCCATATTCAGCATCCAAGCTTTTAAGAAATTCCTGAAACGGGCTATGAATCAATCCCCAAGCCTTCATAAAATTCACCATTTTGAAGATGATTTGCATAACATGGTCCATTTCTTTCCTATTCTGCATTACTTTTTATATCAAGGCAGGCTATTAATTTTTTTTTGCTTTGAGCTCTCTCTCACTAACACTCTGGGCCTCACTAACACTTGCTTTGGGCCACATGCAGCCCGCGGGCTAGACACCCCTGTATTAAAATATAGGTAAAAGACCCTGACAAACGTAAAAATTAATAAAAATCTGCAATTAGGGTTCCACACACCATAAATGCATGATTCTGTAGCAATAAACATCTCCATAATTAATATCTGCATAATAAATGTCTGCATAAATGCAAGATTTTGTAGCAAAAATATTAAAGTATAGCTAGAAGGCATTGACAAACAAAAAAAAATAATAGAAATCTGCAATTGAGTTCCACGCGCCATAAATGCAAGATCAGTTGTTTTCAAACAACTAAAATAACCAAACATGTTTTTTTTCACACATTCATTAATATAATCCTTATGTTGAAAGGGTCAAAATATAGAGATGAAGCTAAACGTTGCATGTATTATTTTTGCATTTTAAAATTTTCTCTTAGATTGTAGGCCATTTTGAAGATAACTGTCATATGTATCATGTGTGAGAAGGAAATTAAAATATTAGCATTAGGATTTTGTGGAGAGTGATAGGCGTTTTATCTAAATTTCAGATTAATATTCTACGTTCAGAGTCAATTTTTCAAAAAAAAAGAAAATTTTATAGATTTTTTTGGTCTTTTATGGTAAAATAGCACTACTTTATTTGAATATTCTTTCTTTTTATGCTTCTGTCTACAACTCTTTGCAATATTTCTGTAAAATAATTGTAGTTTTTTTATTTTGGGCTGTTTTTATAATTAAAGGAATGACGAATCAGGGAAAATTTTCATAATAGAACATAAAATTGCATGTATTATTTTTGCATTTTTAAAATTTTCTCTTAGATTGTAGGCCATTTTGAAGATAACTGTCATATGTATCATGTGTGAGAAGGAAATTAAAATATTAGCATTAGGATTTTGTGGAGAGTGATAGGCATTTTAGCTAAATTTCAGATTAATATTCTACGTTTGGAGTCAATTTTTTAAAACAAAAATAATTTTTTAAAGATTTTTTTGGTCTTTTATGGTAAAATAGCACTTAAATATTAATAAAAGGAACAAAAACCTACTTGTAAATAGCATACTTTTTTTATAAATTGGTCAATTTGAAGTAATTTTTATTGAAATTTAGCTAAAATGCATATAACTCTGAGCAAAATTATATTGCTACTATTTTAATTTCTTTCTCACACATGATACATATGACAGTAATCTTTGCCTGCGGCTTGTCCATTTATTATAGTCGCTTCTATAAAGTTCTTCATCAATTTCTTTATACATAATCTTGAAGGTGGATCCAAATTCCTGAGAAGCATAATAGGTGCACCAATCTTTAATTCCAATATATGTGGCGGTACTCCAGATGGCCACAGAGAGTTCAAAAATGTGTGTTTCTCAGAATTATGTTTTTTAGCACAAATCTCTACGGTTATCATGATAGCTCACACAATAATGTATATAATTTGATAAAATTTTCAGAAAATGTTTTAGATGCTATTGTTAATGAAATGAGGCACAATAATTAGTGTATAATAAATAGTTTTTTATTTGGGGCTGTTTTTATAAGGAAAGGAATGACGAATCGGGGAAAATTTTCATATTGGAACATAAAATTGAGTGTATTATTTTTGCATTTTAAAATTTTCTCTTAAGATTGTAGGTCATTTTGAATATAACTGTCATATGTATCATGTGTGAGAAGGAAATTAAAATAGTAGCATTAAGATTTTTATGCAGTTATAGGCATTTTAGCTAAATTTCAATAAAAATTACTTCAAATTGACCAATTTATAGAAAAAGTATGCTATTTACAGGTAAGTTTTTGTTCCCTTTTTTTAATTTTTAAGTGCTATTTTACCATAAAGCACCAAAAAAACCTTTAAAAAATCATTTTTTAAAACAAACAAATGGAATAGCTAAACACAAACATAGTTAACCGTAAATAAATCGCAAAACTGTGCTTAAGTTTAGACTGATTCTTTTGAGTTAAGATATACTAATTTTTATGCTTTTAAAAGTACATCGTGAATTATAAAATTAAGAACAATATAAAATACAGTAACGGATTATTGCTTCTTTTAGGAAACAACAAAACACAACTTGTGTAACTACTGCCACTCGCTGCTACTGTCGTCGGATGAGCAAAAAAAATTAAATAATTCAATATTATTCTGATTTTTCACGCTAGTGGAAAAAATGCCACGCCCACTTTAGAGTCACTTGAAATAATTAAACACACACAAATATATAAATTACACAAAAGGTTTTTTTTTTAAATTCTGTAATGTGTCTAAATCTCCACTATGGAAATATATCGGACAATTCCATCATTTTAATAAGAAATTTCTAAAATGAAAATAGCAACAAATAACGTCAGTTTATAATCTGAAGACGATGTTAATTTCACTGAAATGTTTTAAAATATAAATTTTAGATAAGAAATATTTAACGCATTTACTACGCATTACATCGTTTCAATAAGAAATGTCTGAAATGAAAATGGCAACAGAGAACGTTTGTTTACAAAATAACACGGCGAAAATAAACGACGATAGTTAATCGAAATGTCTTAAAGTATAAAATCTGACTTGAAAGATTATTATTTTCATTTATTATTCTGGTTTAATATATAACTTGAAACTTTTTGATTTTATTTATTTTTATCTTTTCTCTCGCTGTTTGCCAGCTAACCCTAAAGTGGACGCCATATTCAGAGGGGTGATTCCACAAAGTGTAACAGCTTACATTTAGTTTCAAAATTGTGGTTTTTTATTAATTAAAAATCAACGGTAATTAATTTCGATTTTTGAAGTTCTTCAGACCCTCGGCTGTTTTTAAAGACGCCTGTATGTAAAATTTCACGATCGTTGCTCCTAAACTGTGGATTTCTATACAATTACAGAGAGACAAACATTCATTTTTATATATTAGATATAACCAGTGTTATTATCGAATCATTTCTTCTTTTACAATAGGTTGCAGTTATTTCGGGTTTTACATATGTTGTTTGGTTTAATATACAGTTGTTTAAAACGTAGGATTACGTTCCTCCCTAACGGTCCTGCGGAAAGAAAATTTTCAGACGCTTAAACTGTACGTCCATCTGTCCTCGCGAGCTATAACTTTGGGAGCGCGCCAAACCCAGATTGTATCATTTGGACAACAGAAAAGTACCAAAATGTGACAAAAATGTTGACATACATATATGTATATATACATACGTACAAATATATAGATACATATATACATAATACATGCATACATATATACATACAAAAAAGGTAAGCAACGATAAGTAATCCTATGTTAATAACCCGCGGAAGTTTCGTTAGAAGAGACTACCTGAATTTGTTTTTTGTTTAGGATGGCTTCAAAATGTTTCCTATATTACTAATGGAAAATGCTAAGTTTTATACCATTTAAATAATTAATATAATCTCTCGGGCAACGCCTTTATGGGTTTAAAATTGCAATTACTAAACAATCCTAATTACTGAACAAAATACCAGAACAGAATATAGCCGACTTTAGCAGATCAGACTAAGTACTGTACTTCACCCTTTTTTCTAATGTCAAAACCTAGATTTAGTATTATAGGAATTTCTCATAAAATACATTTGCTGTATTTTAATATCCTGCACTTATTCATCCAACGTAAAAGCTTCGAGAGAAAGCTTATTGGACTTCTAAGTATCCCTAGTAGGTTAAAAATCGATATATTTTTAAATTAGGGATAAGGGGGCAAAAAACGTATTACGTTGCGTGTGTGTTATAGCTATTGGGAAACAATATAGACACTTCAGAAACAACCTCTATAATCAGTCTATGACCTCAGCACTGGCGTGAAAAGAGCAATTTAAAATGACCTAAATTTCGACGGCTCGATATTTTAAACAGTAAACGAAGTTTTACTCGTGCAAAATTATTTATTAGTTTTACAGTGCAAAAAAAAGCTTCATTATTTTTAACTTAATGCATTTTCATACGTTTTTCGCATAAATGTCTGCATTATTCAAAATTGTAATTCCAGACTTCTCAACTTAAACTTCCGTTTCTGTTCACGCAACGGAAATTCGGCCTGTTTAAATTATGAGTCACTGATCAATTTTTGACTCAACAGTGAAGCCAAAATGGTCATGCAACATCTTTAGCAATAGTTTAAAAAGTCGATTTTATAATTTTCTTTTTCTCTTAAAAACATGTTAAATCAATAAAAAATACTTCTTTTAGCAAATAGTAGAGTAGAGAGTGACATAATCCAAGCTGCCTGGGAAAGCATAAAAATAAATACACATTGAGTTCTTAGTATTTTTTATCTTTATGTTATATCACCCTTCATTCATTGGGACTTCACCACTATCAACAAGTTAGGAATATTTAAGGCGGTCCGAGAAATTTTTGAACCGTCTGCCATAATGAATTTTCTCCTCATACGAGTCTATAAAAAATCACTGGACATATCACACCTCTGCTAGAATAGTGTTACATCTCAAAATAGCCATATTTTCACGAAGAGCTAAAGAAGATATATGTTAAAATTTCATTTCTTGTTTTATGAATGCCTATGATAATTTTGGGAAAATTTATTGTTCGAATCACTTCAGAAGGCAAAACAATATACTATTGAAGTTGTTTTCAGTTTTTAAAGCATGATTTTGAATTTTAATTACATAACCCTCTTCTAGTAACCTCATTTTGTCAACATGAACTGAAAAGCTTGAGGAAATATTGTCATATCTCTATGCTAATGCACAATCTATCTAAACTTTTCCCAATACAAAGTAAAAAACCCTGATATCTTGAACAGCAGGTTAGAAAAAAAATGCAAACTTATTTTCCAAATAAAAACATTTATTAACGAAATAAAATTTAATGGACATTTTTATTACAGGAACATTTTAATACAACAAC
Organism: Dolomedes plantarius; assembly: GCA_907164885.2. Lineage (NCBI taxonomy): Eukaryota > Metazoa > Arthropoda > Arachnida > Araneae > Dolomedidae > Dolomedes > Dolomedes plantarius. The sequence goes on along the minus strand of OU015493.1, from coordinate 49,920,055 downwards.
ATTAGGCACTGACAAAAATCTTATTTTCCTTCTTCGCGCATGAGCAAGTTCCCCCTCCTAGTTGTGGAAGAGGGTTATAAGCGCCATCTAGGAGATTGTGTTGGTACTAGGCTCATAACATTATTCGAGTATGAGAAGCACTTCTTATAGAGCATTGTGGTGCAATTTCCTCAATCGAAAATTTCGGAGATGTAACACTCTTCTAGCAGAGGTGCGATATAAAAATACTGGAACAGTTTGAAATTTCTTTAAAAAATTTAAAATTCAAAATTTAAAACATACTTTGTTTTTTATATACTTGCTGAACCAATAGCCAATTAGAACTCATTGCTTTTATCCCTATTGGTAAATAAAAAAGCTTTTAATATAATTTGTTTTAAATATTTATAAAAATTTTATTAATTATGATTTTTATCAAGATGATTTAAAAAATCATTTTTTCAGAGTAACTTTTGAGTCAAAGAACACGTTATCAAGATTTTGACCCTCATTCAAAATTTCTGAAGGCTGAGATTCTGACAATAGAATAAAGGGACACTGAATGAAACTGCAGTAACATGCATTACATGGAACTAGCCGCTGCGCGACCAGCATGGTCGCTTTTAGTTTTATATTTTCTTTTGCAAAACAACACAACTGAAAGTAACGTATGTAAGGAATGTTACCATTACCTGTCATCATAAATATACGTTGTTAAGGGGTATTCTCTATAAGGCTGATTCTAGAACATCGTGATCAAAAAATGTGAATTTTCATTACCTCAGAACAGAGTTAAAGATAAGACGGAGAAACACAACATCAATGATTTAAAAAATTCATCCCTCTTCGTATGTACTATTTTTCAAAATTAATATATCTATACTTTATCTTTTTAACAAATAAGAAATTGTTGGGGAAAAAATTAAAATATAGTGTTGATTACATCACTCTCTGTATGTATTACTGTTCACAATTCAGATATATACACTTAATCCTATCAAATAATAAATTGTTGAGAAAATTCCTTCACTTATAAAATGGAGTAAAAATTCAGGAAGTGCCGAAAAAAGTGTAGTAAATTAACTATTACTGGTGGTTGATTGCTATGCCGACGACGGTTAAGCCTAACCTCGCGATCATTTATGCTCTCTCTTAATGAATTAGTGCTTCGCTTTCTTTCTTGAGACTGTTCCAAATTTTCACTTGATCTTGCAGTTCGCTTTCGAACATTACCGATTTCAGTACGTCAATCCATGTTGACACGCGTTTGCAAATTGAGGACGGCCGCTAATGTTTACATCTGGTAGTGGCAGCCGTTGCCATTCGGAGTGTAGAAATATCGTCGATTTTTGTGCCGCATACCTACGCGTTTTATATATATAGATTTTAGTTATATCCTATTAAATTTAATCCCGACTGCAAATCCTGAAAAACTTTATTCAAAGTTAAATACTCAACTGGATATGCAGACAGTATGAATAGTATAAAAATGTTATATCTGGCAATGCAATCATCGTTGAAATACGCCGGCTTAGTCCTTTGGTTCTAAAATGTGTACGTTGTGTTTTAACCGAAGAAGATAAAAATATGCTAATTTTGGGGAATTTTGTGTTTTACAACCTCTTAAAGCTAATTTTAATAATATGTAGGGAATAAAGATGAGAAAATATGCTTGAATACTTCACTTTATACGCATCATTGCACAATTGAAGAGTCGGAATAAATGACTTCTTACTAATTAGAGAAGTATTTCTCAGCTTCAACAAAAAAATTGTTTTTCATGACAGCATTCTTGAATGATATGTCATCATTCAAAATGCTCGATCAATTCGAGTGATTTTTCTTCAACTTAGATTAGCATAGATTCGCATTACCCAGATTGAATAATATTTTGCAGAAATAAAATGTTTTAAAAAATAATTCCTCTTCTAGTCGACAGATAATATGAAAGAAATTGAAATTGAATCCGGTATCTTTTGATTAAATAAATTATAAATGACATCATGAGTGAAATAAAATTAAAATTATTTATCACAAGATAACCCCTTTCAAGATTTTAGCCAAATATTTTTTTGTGATATTTCTTTCTATTCCGAGGATTCAGTATTCTTGCAATTATGCCACAATTAAGAGTCATTTTTACCGTATGGAATTACGGGCGAAATAATCTCCCGTTTTACTATTTATAAATCACAAAATCATACGTTTATTAGAAATTAGGTATAATCCTACCAAATAGATGTTTCTAGAAATACTCATAAAGCGTTTAAATACTATTCCAAATGATTAACATAAATCATTATCAGGTTTACTACTCCTTCGCTGGTGTTGTAGATTAAGTTGATTAAACTGTCAGTGGACTACTTAAACCAAATTAATGATCCATGAATAAATCAATCGTGTTCAACAATGCCGGCCTATGTGAAGGGTGCAGCGGGAACAAGGCATCGAGGTCCCGAAATGTATAGGGGCCCTGGAAAAAGGAAAGAAAAAGAAAAAATTAATGAAAAGAAAAGATAGTTAAAACGAAAAAAAAATTATTTCATTAAAATTAATTTCATTTTACAAACTGGATCTGAATTTCGCTCTCTAAGCACTTAACTAGCAATACTACGCACACACCTTAATTGTAGTTATGGTTACCAGTCTCGCATATATGCGAGACTGTTAAGAAAGGAACTAGGAACATATCTGTGTTTGCTGTGTAAAGGGTGTTACGTCCAAAATGGGCTAAAATGCGTTATCAAACCAGACATATTTGAAAAATCAAGGGCTACTGCAGGGTATAGAAAGCTAAGTCCAATTCCATTCCTAAATATTGTTATTCATCAGTGAAAATTTGGTATGTTTAGTCCAAAATGGACTAAAATGAGTTATCAAACCAGATATGTTTGAAAAATCAAGGGTTACTGCAGGGAACAGAAAGCTAAGTCCAATTCCACTCATATATATTGCTATTCATCCGTGAAAATTTGGAATGTTAAATCCAACATGGACTAAAATCTGTTTTCAAACCTGACATATTTGAAAAATCAGTGGCTACTGCAGGGTACTGAAAGCTAAGTTCAATTCCAGTCTTAAATATTTTTATTCATCAGTGAAAATTTGGGATATGTGAAACAAAACACATACATGTTAGTTTTCAATCCCGTTTTTCTCAAAACTACGATTTTGGACTTGACACACTTTACAAAGCAAACACAGATATGGAATTTTGATCGTTCTGTTTTGTATACCGTGGTATGTATACTACTCTGATACTCTAAATCAGTAGTTCTTAAACTTTTGTTGATAAAGGACTGTCGTAAATGTAAAATTCGTCGGGGACCCTCTCCCAACCAACTCTTTTAGAGGCAAAAATGGGTTTCATTTTCTGAATAAACAAACTATGAGAGATACACAACTTTAATAAAAAGTGACAAATAAACTTAATAACGATAGCAAATTTAACGTGAAAAGAAAACTTAATAGCAAACACAAAATCCTATGAAAACTTAAAAATGAACGAGACTTTTCTCCTTGCATTTTCTTTACTTGCTGTAAAATGACTGTGACGCTGCGAGTCCGTGTCACATAAAATGTATGAGAATTTTATAAGCAGAACAAGGACTTTTTATGCTCAAAATGTCAGAAAGCGGAAGAAACACAGGATTTTTTAGAATTTAGATAAAAAAATTGGGAACTAATTTTTTTCTCCCAGTATTAAGAAATTGTTTAAATTCGGGGTCGTTTTGAAACAATGAATCCATTTTTTTTAATCACTCCTGACCCCACGAGCCCTTTCTTGGACCACCAGAGGTTCACCAGCTAGGATCCACTGCTCTAAATACAAAGTGTCACATGACTCTGAACAACATTCAGTCTTAAATATGTAGGCCTTATTTAAATAGTGGTCCAACTCCACTTTTCAAAAAAATTGAGTTAGCCTCACTTGCCTGTTTATACAAGTCATTCCTATCTTATTTTTAAACTGGTTCACCTCCAGCTTATTTCTGCTGTCAACAGAGGGCATTACAAATCAGACTTCAGCAGTCATTTCTCAGCCCTCATTAGACTTTAAGGCTCTGTATCTCAAAATGAACAAGAATGGAGTTGGACAACTATTTAAATAAGGCCTTCATATATTCAAATCTGTAGTGTTCAGTCAAAATTCTGCCTGCAGATGTGTTGAAGTAGCGTACAGTTTAATCGAGTGTGTCGTTTCCAATGAATTTCATGAATTCGTTTTGAATTTTTCTTCCTACTTCACTGAGTAGTGAATGGCTCAATGACTGAAAAAGAATTAATCTGAATTAAGAATCATGTGACAACAAACTTGTGTGAATTCGGCAGATTTATGTGATAATAGCCATAGGTTTTCACCTGTAAGTGAATCAAACTAGTATACACGATTACATCGTCCTTTGCATTTTTCTATTACGTGTATGATGTATATAGTTTTGATATAGTAGACAAGTAATAAAATAAAGATTTGCGCTACCACATGGGCCTTCTACAATGAATGTGATGCAAGTATTTTGTTAATAAAATATAATGGTTTCAATTTTGGTATTTTTAATACCCGTGATGTCGATGCCAAGAGCATATCTCCCTAGGTGTTAGAAAAGTAAACCGGACTAAGAGAAATAGAAAAAGAAGCAAAAATTCGAAAATACACAACCAGAATTGTTTTTGGGCCTACAAAAAATTCTAATAATTCTAAAACAGGTTCCGGAATTCAGTTTCAGGCAACAAAAGAAAACTAACAACAATCAACAAGTCGACAGTCGGAATGCACAAACTCTGAAAAAAATATTTAAATGCCTGAAGAAATAAAAACCAGTCACATTTTAAAAAATAGCAAGTCACGCCTGAAGAACAATTTCCAAACTAAAATATGTACGACAGGGATCCAGGTTTATGGTCTGGTGTTGTAAACGATAAATGCAGATTATTCTGCAGAAGAGAAGGGACCTTCAAACTCGAGTTTTATAATTTTAAGTTTTCAGCTCTATATTCAGAATGAGAATAATAAATATTTTTTTACCTCATTGAAGACTCTTAGAATTCTGAAGAAGGATTTTTTGCAGAATATTGCCTGTTTTTCAAAACAAATTTCAAAAATGCTACCGTTTTTAAAAATGCTCCCTGCGCATTCCATATCATTTAAAAACCTTCAATTTTTAATATGGGTTTACTATACATATACACTAAAGAGCCAAAACATTATGACCACCTGTCAATAACGAGTTGGCCCACCTTTGGCGCGCAACACAGCTTCAACCCGCCTTGGCATGGATGCCACAAGTCCTTGGTAGATGGCCGGAGACAGATTGTACCAGATGTTTAAGCAACGGTCACGCAAATCCGAGATATTGCGAATTGGTGGTCATTGAACTCTGAGCTGCCGTCCCATGACATCCCAAATGTGTTCTATCGGATTGAGATCGGGTGAGGTAGGCGGCCAGGACATTAACTGGAATTCAGCATCATGTTCCTGGAACCACTCCAACACAATTTTAGCTTTGTGACACGGGGCGTTGTCCTGTTGGAACATTCCATTTCCTGTTGGAAAAACAGAGGCCATGTAAGGGTGCAACTGGTCCGCAATGATGTTCAGATACCCTGTAGTATTCATGGTCTGCTCTACCACAACCACGGGTCCCAGAGACACCCAAGAGAACGTCCCCCAAAGCATAATACCGCCACCACCGGCCTGTGTATGATCTACTGTACATTGAGGGAGCAACAGTTCGCCTGGAAGACGGCGTATCCTGACACGGCCATCGGCGTGATGAATGACAAACCGTGATTCATCTGACCAGGCAACTGTCTCCCACTGATCCATGGACCAGTCGCGATGTTCCCGGGCCCAGCGCAGGCGCAGTTGGCGATGACGCTTGGTCAGCAAAGGCACACGAGTGGGACGTTTGCTGCGTAGCCCCATATCCAACAGTGTCCGCTGAACAGTGTGCTGCGATACTATTCTACTTGGCCCTGCATTGTATTGGGCTGTCAGCTGAGCCACTGGCTGGCTCCAGTTTTGCTTCACCATGCTAGACAGTCTCCGACGACCTTTTTCTTTGATAGCGTGTGGACGTCCAACACCATGTCGTCTACTGCTGGTTTCACCGTCATTCATCCACTTTGCATAAGTACTAACAACTGTAGGTCGCGAACAACCCACGAGTCGTGCAGTTTCGGAAATGCTTGTTCCGAGCCTTCGAGCCATTACAATCTGCCCTCTATCAAAGTCGCTTAGATCCGCAGCCTTTCCCATCACACACAGAAGTAATTGAAAAAATGATTCTTCAGACTCTCCAGCAGCAGTTAAATACCACTTCCACCTGATCAGGTGCCTTCCACGTCATCCAGGTGAATTCATTGCAAAATGTAAGGGTGGTCCTAATGTTTTGGCTCTTGAGTGTATAAACAATTGAGCATTGAATTTTTTTTCGTATAAATCAGAAGTCAAAAATATATAGTTTTTGAAATCTGACCGTTACTTCTTTAACTTTTGCATGTTTCTACTTTATTTCATGGTATATAAATTTGAAAAATATTTGTGGTTTCAAAGAATGGTGCACAGTTTTGTGACGAACACTTTAATTAACAATCGGGAGAAATTTGAAAGAAATCAGAAGAAAATTAAGGTGTATGGAGCATTTTGAAAATTCTAGCGATTTTGAAAAAGTTTTTGAAAAAACATGTCATATTCTTGCCCTAGATAATTTTTGTGAATTAAGTGCATTCAATGTAGTAAAAAATAATATTAATTAATCTCATTTTGTATATAGAGTAAAGTATTGAAATTTTAAAAAAAACTAGTTCGAAAGTCCCTTGTGCCCTTAAGTGTTAAAATTGCACCTAGGCAAGGTAATCAACATACTTCTCCCCCCCCCCAAAAATGCTACTCTCTTTTTCTGTATTTTATTATTGTAAAAACTATGCAAATGGGGAAAAAAGCATTGCAGCTCTAGTTTACTCAAGAGCTTGAGACTAGGTATGTTGTTTTTGTTGCGAATCATCTTCTAAAACTAGATTTAAATCTGTACGGTTTAGAGATAGTTTTAATAATTGCAAAACACGTCGGAAACTCGAGCACACGGGCTTTCCATTTGTCACACACATTCTTTTATTTCTTAGCAAGAATAATAGAAATGACTTAGTTTACATTCCATTATTGATACATATTGTTGGTGTTGTTTGTTGTTTGCTAATGCGAGGCACTTCTCAGAGAAGTCTTTCGCATTTTAACTGCAAGGCAGCCTAGTCGTAGCTCGTTGGGCTTCGAACTAGGGGTTCTCGGTTCGAATCCTGACTAACATCTTTCAGTACCTTGGTGTTTAGGCCGGATATGGACACATTAATTCTATAGACTGGAAAGTCCATCTATGATGTCAGAGACGGGGGCAGAAGATACGATCCCCCCCCCCCCCAGATTTCGCCCTTGCTGTGCGTCGTCAAAATTCTGGTGGCACCTGACCAAATCAGACTCCAGCTTTTGTAGTACTATTAAACATGTAAATAAAAAAAAATATTGAATATCTGAAATTACTATTCCAAAGAACTGTAGATGTGATTTTACTCTTATCTAATAATAATTTTCCATTAAGAGGGACCTACAAAAAAAATACAGCTAAATAATGGAAAGGCTTTAACTCTGCGTCACTGAATCATGTAAATAGAAATCATGTAAATAGAATTAAAAATTCGAAGAAAAGAATTGTGCACGATTTGGCACACAGATCACAGAAGGAATGTATCGTGACTTTCAGTAAAAAAATTGGGAATAAAATTAAAGCTGACATAAATTCATATGCATATCATTACATCCTAACGCATTGTACTCCCGCTATTTTCCACATGGAACATATGTCAAGAATAATTAGATAAGTTAATTTTACGGACAATTAACTAATCAATAATGAATCCTTTATAGGATTTATTGGAGTATCTGATACAACTAGGGAAGGATTAGCAAGTACGGTTTTAAAAAAATTTAACTGTATATTCGATTTAGATATTATGAATTGTAAATGACAAGCATACGACAACAGAAGTAATATGAAGTGTAAATATAAGGGTGAGCAATCCAGAATAATTAATTTAAATAATCATATGGTTTATGTGTTTTGTTTATCACATTCTTTTAATTAGTTAATTTGTGGTCGTGCTACCTCCAGCGATATAAACTGTCAAAATGCTTTTTGGAATATTGCAATGCGTATTATGTTTATTTTCTGCAGCTACGAATTGCGGAAAAATTATGGAAAAGCATTTTAATATCATGCTTAAAGAATTGTGTTATACTCATTGGGAAACCAAAATATATTAAGTTAAAGTTGTAGATAAGCAATTTGAATAAATTTCTAGTGTCCTTGAAGAACTTATTGATATATTTAACGGTAACTCGCCGGGATCCGAAGCTCAAAATATATTAAATTGGTTACAAATGATGGCATTTATATTAATTTTAGCAATATGCTTTACTATTTTGTCTACAATAATAATATTAACAAATTAGAGCAAACAAAAGCAATTTTACTTGACACAGTTTTCAGTTTAATAAATGAAATTTAAAAGGAATTACTCAACTTGATAAATTCTTATATGAAGTTAAGAATATAGCAAGCAGCAGGAATCTTTCAGAGAGAGTTCTTGAGAAACAAGTTATTTAAATTATTACTTTCGTAATCAACAGATCAAGAAGTGTCGAAAGATCCTGTAGAAGAATTTAGATATCCTTTTTTTCAATACCGTTATTGATACAGTTACTATTCAGATAGAAAATTATTCGAAAGCACACTTAAAATTATTTTCAGTTAAAAATTAATAACCAATATGAAAAATTAGAAAACAATGAATTTGTAAAACAATCCCAGAATTTAAGTCTCACATATCACACCGGTACGCATCAGACGTTACGCCTTTTAATCGTTCAGAAATTGCTTGGGCCCCAAAACATTTCCTATATCCGAGACTCTTTATAGGGAAGGCCTGGTCTATTGTAACATATACCCCCTGGCCGGAACATTCTAGGCCAGGTTCATAGATGTCTGCGGGCAGAGGAAATGCAACTCTGGTTTGTAGCGTCACTACAAGGGTCGGAGTTCGACTTAGCCAGTTGCCACCACAATTTAGAAAGAGCACCTTCGACATGTGTTGGGTTTTTACCCTCCTACAACACATACGACATGGAAGGACATTCCGGCCTGCGAATTTAGCGTGTCCACAACCGGCATCAACAATACCTGTAATCATACACTGGGCACAGTTTGGGGCATTGCTAGCGCGTAAGGTTAATTGCCTTTCTGAACACACCTTTCACACAATCTTCTAAGGTAGGCAAGGTATTTAGAGTTTTTGAAGCCCATAGTAAACAAAGAACTCCCTCTATCTCCTATCGACAGCAGCATGGGATTGAACACAAAATGTCGAAGTTCAACAGAAAATATTTTGAGGTGCATATAATACCTCAAATGACACAAAAGTTGAGCTTCATTCTAGAGTCAAATCAACAGACAGCCTAAGCTATTCAGAAAGAAGTTCTTGAAGTTATTTCTAAAGACCCCGCAATCCTATTAAAGCCGGGAGAAGTTCGGAATTGACAAAGACAAAACAATCTTAATGTAATAAAATAAAATTTACGTTATAGTACCGATCCATTATGAAAAGTCTTTAGACACAGCTAGGAAGCTGAAACTATGACTAATTCGAATCCAAAAGCGAGGAACGTGAGCTGGAATTTTGTCCTTGACTAACAGGTAGAAAATTCAAAACAAGCTTAAAAGTTAGGATGCACGTTCCGCATTGTAATCTTACGGTGTCCATCTGCGCTGGTGTCACATTAAGGAAGGTTCCCATTTCTATGTTGCAAAACACCTCTTCTAGCGAGCAGCTTGATGCTGCTCACTAGAAGAAGGAACCGCAGGATCGTCAATGTGGAGATAATACAAACGAGAAATATGAACCTTCCTCAGAATTCTATGAAAACAAGTAGATTGTTTTTAATTTCCCGTTACAACTGGCTTAATTTTGGGACCTTCATGAAGACATTGGACTGTCTCTCAGTCGTCTGCAATGCGATGATACATTATGCATGTTTCTTCCACACTGGTTCCCGTAAAAATACTTTTTAACAAAGTGGGTTCTTCCACAAGATATAGAAGGGATAAAGTGAATTCCTGACACCTTTCTCAATCATCAATTTAACATTTTTTCATACCAAATTTGAAATTACGGCATACTTTAAGGAAATTGTTCTAATATACGTTGCGTTATAGAACAAAGAAATGTTGAAGTTAATCCAATTCAATGTTCATACTTTACCGGTGGTATGAACAGGCGTCTGCAGAAAGGAAATTTCCATTACATATCTCCTATTCAAAATCTGATATATCCCACTAATGGGTTTGTACTATATGTTACCTTACCATGATAGAGTCTTGAATTATTTTTCATAGCCCAAATGTAAAAAAAAATTAAACTGAAACTTTAAAGGAAATTATAATCTTGAATTAGAAAAAAATTAATATCAAGGTTGTGCAAAACAGAACTACATTATTTGTTTATCTCACAGAAAAGGGAATACAAAACTATATTGATAATAAAAGTTTTCTGAGTGACACCCATTATATGGTTTTTCTTCATTAGCTATACATTGCTTTTCAACATGAGTATTTCCTGAAAGGACTAAGTATTGTATCATTAAAAAAATCATCCTACTCAATAAACTATTGATAAGTTAAGAAAATGTTCTTCCTTCCTTCTAACTCAACACAGTTTTCATGCGAGAAATATAGCATGACAGTAATGTTAGCTGTTGGGAATTAATGATCAAACTTGTTCATATAATAATATAAATCCGTCCATTCGCGAAAGATGAATTTCTATCGAGCTGCACCTATTCATTAATTTTCGTTATGAACATGCCTCATTAACATCTATTTGGGCGATAACATTAAAAATTTTCAAAATTTTACCGACTGGCTAATATTATTTAGTTCTTCAGAATATGCTTTATTGTATGAAGCTTTGCAGGGACTTCTATAGAAAAAAGATGTACTGTAAATTTCGTACATAATCAAAATAGACTATAAGGAAGAAAATATTTAAGAATAAAATAGTTCAAAAGTTATACCGTACAAGCAGAATATGACGATGTAACTGCATTATATATATTTCTATAACCGTTGTACGTTTCTTGCGCAGTCAGTGTAAATGGTTAGTTATGAAGTAAAATCAAAATTTCTGTACATTTTGCAGTCATTGAATTTCACCCACAGACCCAAACTGTTTAAAACGTGATTTTTATGATTCTCACTGTCAAAATCGGTGTCAAGGTAAAGTATCAGTTGTAGAGTGTTCCGGCTCCCTACTCGAACATCCTACGACGATTGAAGGGTTCAGAGGGAAAACGAACCAATTCGATGAGAATCAGTTTTAAGGAAACTGATATCAAGATGAACTACTGAATTAATTAACCAATGAGTTTTTGTTTTTTCTGTTTCGATAACATAAAATTTATACTATGCACTTGCAGGGCTGCCCAGAGACTTTACGGGTTCTGGGGCAAACTTCTGTTGGGGGCCCCAAGAAAAATAAAAAATGGAAAGAGACGAAAACACACATTCAAATTAAGTTACTTAAAATTTTATTACATGAATGATTAACATAATTATTATATTTCATTGCACTTCTCTCTTGTTAGATTCTCCATTAAATAGGACTTCTTCCCTTCACAAAACTTTTTTGCTATCTATTTTAGTAGTTAGTACTGTCTTCAATTTATTAGAGAGAATGCAATTTTATAGCAGTTAGGACTAAACAATTATATTTTTCATTAAAACTAAATCGCGTATTTTTCAGAAAACTATTTTGGAGTAAGAGAAATCTAATTAATCGAATAATTTTTTTAAATATTTTTTGGGGCCCTTTTTTTAGGAGATTATTTTGAATTTTGAAGTACGGTACAAGTTTTAGAATTTTCTATTGGATGTGAAGTAAAATGAAGTGATGGTAAAGAGGTAAAACAAAATTAGTTCAAAGATTATTAAAGAGAGGTATAGTGGTTTTTACATGTGTACATTGCAATAAGACGTTGTGTATGTTCTGACAGTATTAACAATTTTAAAGTTAAATAACTTCATTTTTTATCAACTCACTTGACATGCAGATAACCCGGAAAATGTCACTTTGTTGGAATTCTTGACTCTTGTGTCTCTCCCACTTGAGCATTGGAGGTGGGAAACCGAAAGACTGAAACAGTTCTGTAAACTGGAGCAACGTTGAACAGATGAAGCCCACGATGTCGAGGTTTTCAGTTCAGCTAACGTAAATGATGGATCGATTTCTGCCACGTGGAGACCGGTTCCTTATCGGTACGTTGTTTACTGGAACTGCATCAAACTCGCAGATAAAACTGGAATCACACACCAAGCACGAAACGCAGGGGGTAATTTGCAAGAAGACACTGTATCATTTGAACTTGAAAAAATTTAGACTGTGTACCCTTTAGCACTGTAGATGACGAATAGCAGAATCACGCATACTGAAGTGAAAGAAATTGGCACAGACAAGATCTTCTCGAGAAATACTTGTTTATTATTTTCCTTATAAAATTTCCATTCTACACCTTCAGCCAGCCAGTATCACAAAAAATAATGTCCGAATATAAAAATTTGGGGAGACACGCTCCAAAATTCCAATCCCTATCCATGTCGCTAAGAAATCGAGCTCCCTCTTTTATGGAGGGGAAGCAAACCTTTTGTACCCAAAACCTGTTCACACAAGCCTAGGTTAAAGTGCTTACTCTGATAAAGAGATCCCATCTCCTTTTAGAATAAACAACAAAATAATGTCTGTAGAAAGGGGATAAATATTTAATAATAGCTGTATCAAAGGACTAAATTAGCAGAGAAATTAAACTGCGATTATATTGTTATTATCTTTAGGAAACATCGGCGTATGAATACATGTAAGCTATTGCACACGTGGGAAGTAGTTATTTTTGCAGTTAAGTTGAGAAATCGAATCGCGATGCGAAATTCGAATGAGGTAATCGATTCTATTATTGGAAAATGTAAACATATTTATCTATTGTAGATATTCACAGTATAATCGCTTTAAGCATACAATATGTATCTGGAAAATAGTTATTTTAAATTAATATTAATACAGCTAGCAATTAATCGTTTAGATGCTATTAATTAAGTTAAGTTAATAGCGGTTATCATTAAGTCTTTAAATTCTTGAGTAATAAATTTTACATAGTGGCATTATGCCACAGGATGAAATCTAATAAATTATTTTTTTTAATATTTTGAGGGCCCCTCCGGCAGTTAGGGGCCTGGGGCAAATTACCCCAGTTGCCTCCCTCTCTGGGCGGCCCTGTGCACTTGGTTCACTATTACATTAAAAAATATAACGTTTTTAGTGTATCACGGCAGTAGTGGTACGAAATGGCCAAAAAATGGACTTTAAGGATATTAAAAAAGGGACTTAAATCGCACCCTAATTTGAATAATTACAAGATAAAAAGAACTTTTTATATACCATGTTTTAAATTTTCTGTTGAATCATATAAACGACAATTCTATGTATTAATAAATACTTTTTAAAAATTTTTTTGATGAATTATCCCATCAACTTGAAAGAAAATGAAGTTAATTGGAAGTTAACTTGCGTTTAACTTTTCGTTCCCGTCCCGGCCAATAGATGACTGCACCAGTCTACAAAACAAAATTAACTGAAAATAACTGAAAGTGAATTTAATGCTGCTTAAAGATGGCTAAAAGTATTAAAAAATTGCATTGTCATCGTGTTCTGAGCTTTTCTAAAAGTTTCAAATGTCTAGTTAGTTGAGAAGTTAGTTAAAAACCGATTGAAAGATTTGTACGGGACAAACACACACATAAACAAACAAACAAGAAAGCGAGTTAATAAAAACATGGTAATAAAAATCCTAAAACTCATATTTATTTTTGGATGACTGCCGTTAAATTGTATGATGGACTCCTCTGAGAGATGACAAAGTTAATTTTAATTAGAGGAACCAAATTACATAATTAATGGCAGTAATGTAATTTGGCCGTGAATTACGAGTATTCAGCTAGTTCCCACGCCTATATATATATACTCGTATAAAATAACGCCACACCTGTTTAAACTCTATTTCAATCTTTTTTCACATTAAATTACTAACCCCCACGTTCTTTCTATATGATATGCGGCTGCATTTCACCTGGGCTCATGGCACCACAAGGGGTCACGTGGTAACCAGTCAGTAAATTGAATATATGCTGCTGTGAGCGTCTGTTCTATAGATTTTGAGATTGAATCAGGGACTCAGTGGACGCCGTTATCTATTCTATCTACTTATAAATATGTAAATAACCTCTTCTCCTTTACATTTTGTGAAATATGTTGAATTGTTCGATAACCATACTGTGTGTAAAGTAATAAAAAGATTATTCAGTTTCATTGAATTAATTGAGTTCGAGTTTATGTATCTAAGGCCCGACAACCAAGCCGAATGGCCGTTCGCCGGGTTTCCCTGATACCAGCGTTAAGTGTCGTCTATAAATTCGGTAATTAATATATATATATATATATATATATATATATATATATATATATATATATATATATATATATATATATATATATATATATATATATATGTGTGTGTGTGTGTGTGTGTGTGTGCGTGTGTGTGTACGTACGCCGCTGGCCGTTAAAATTGCAACACCATGAAGGAGGGATGATACAAACGTCAAATTCATGTGAAAGGAAGATGCTGGGATATGCAAATGATTGGCATTTAAACGCAAACGAACCTCGCAGGAGGAAGAAACGGCATCTCGAAATCTGTATAAAAGGAAAGTTACGCAGAGGGTTTCTGATTCGGAAATCGCATTTGGATGTTGGTTGTTTGTGAGAAGATCGTGTTTTACCTCATATAAGATTAGGAACGGCTACCAGCACGTGCCGGAATTCGATAGCGGCAGGATCATGGCCGATCGAGAGTGCGGTTTATCATTCCGCGATATTGCTACTCGCATTGGTCGGAATCCAACGACTGTCATGCGAATATGGAATCGATGGGTTCAGGAGGGACATACTGAACATCATGCAGGATCTCAACGGCCTGCCGGTACTAACGTCTAAGAGGATAGACATATTGTTTGGTCGGCCTTGCAGGATCGCACAGCCACATCACAGACCTTGAATCAGGGAATGGGCTTGTTTGCAGCACGACAAGTGTCCGCACGGACAGTGCGACGCCGTTTGGAGCAGCACGGTCTGTCTGCACGGCGATCATTACCGTGACTTCCCTTGACACTTCAGAATAGAGACGCGCGGCGACAGTGGTGCACCCAACGACAAAACTGGATATAGAAGTGGCACCAAGTCGTCTTTTCAGACGTGTCCCGGTTCTGCGGACAGCATCATGATGGACGTATCCGTGTCTGGAGGCACCGAGGAAAACGCACGTAGCCTGCTTGTATTCGATATCATACTAATTTCGGACCCTGTATACCCCTAAATTGCCTTCAAATTTAATCTCTGTGTTCTTCCTACTATGCTGTAGACGTACAATAAGCACAGTTTTGCTACTTGCTTTCCTTCCTGGTGTTGCAATATTAATGGCCAGCAGTATATATATATATATATATATATATATATATATATATGTCATGCCATAGAATCTAATTAACTAATCAAATTAATTTAATAATAAATTTATTATGAAACCTATAATATTTACAAGAATTCAGAGAATGGTTGACGAAAATGCCAATAGAGAGCAGCACTTGACGGGCGATCTCTCTTGATTCATGGATGTACGTGTTTTGAACTACACTTTGGATGGGAGTCATGGGACTCTGAGTAATCGTCATGCGGCATTCTATGACTGATTATCACGCGCAATCGTCACACGTTTGTGTAAAACCTTGCTGTGGGTCAGGCAAAAGTGAACACACACACAGGGGTTGGCTTTGAACGAGGAAGGATGCTGTTTTCTGTGGGAGGGGAGACAAAAGAATGGCGATTGAACAAGGAAATCCAATGCTTCTTAAATAAAGTCCTGGAGTTAATTTGAGTGGTTTTCCTTTGGTATCATCGGCCTTGTTGTTACGACTACTACATGGATTAATTAAAATTGAATGTGGGACAGTAATCACAAACTGATCAACGTACGCGAAAAAAGACGCGTCATATACAGAAGGTCGTTCGTACTTTATGGAAACGATTTCGATAGTTCCTTTTTATGTATAAATGCCGAGTTTTTCGCAGCGACATGCTTCTATATGATAGCCATGGTTCTTGACAATAGCTCTAGCTCGAATTTTCAATGAAAGTAAACTTTCTCTTAGTACTGTCATGTCAATTTTACCTCATTCCTCTTGAACCGTTTTCCAAAGTCCGTTCAGTGTTCTCGGATACCGTTTTCCTAAGGCTCGTTTTAATAAACCGAAAGCGCAAAAGTCCATTAATTTTGGCTTTAACTGAGACTCTTTTGAATTTTAAATTGCCGTTGTAACAAAATCCTGCAAGTATTATGAATCTCTTTGGGAAGTTTTCTGTACACTGACGAAGCCATTTCTTACGGTCACTCCCGTCAGTTGAGCAATAGAAAATTGATCTTTTTTATTACAGTCACTTAAATACACCCATGCCTCATCGAGTGTTCCACAAATTTCCTTTTCTCAACAGCTAGATATTTTTCATATAATTTTCTACAGTATGTTTTTTTCATTCAGCAACATATTTTGGAAAAAGCAGAAGAACTTTTGGTTCAAACATATTTTTCAACTTCAAATCTTTATGAATGATTTTACTTACAGTGCCAGAAGACATTCCTAGTTTCGATGCAATGGATCTTTGTGTCGGCGGATTTTCTTTTAGGATCAGAGACTTCACTTTCTTGATATTTAGCTGCGTTCGAACAGTCTTAGGATCAAGTTTCGCGGTCATGTTTTCATTTTTTCTTTCAGTTAGATGTTTTATTCCCTTTCAAATCAATGTATAATAAATACCTTTTTTTGAAATGCCATAACCGCGATTTTTACGCCGCTTTATAATTTATTGATACGAATATTCCTCCTCGGAAAGCGCAGTTACGTAACCTTCGAGCCATCTATCAATTTTAGGAGGCATTTTCAAAATAAATCTTTTATTTTACATACCAATCAAAACAAAACAGTAGCAGACGACTATTCTGAAGTTGCCAAATTTTTATCTCAAAATGCAAACTACAAAAATTAAATACAAAATCGTTTCTATAAAGTGCAAACGACTTTCTGCGTATATATATATATATATATATATATATATATATATATATGTGTGTGTGTGTGTGTGTGTGTGTGTGTTCCGACTTAAAGGGCACTTCCGTTTTCCCTACCAAGAGGGATTTTAAATTTCTTTCTCCCGCGCCGATGGGGAAAATACTTTTTAGATTTAGTGTGTTTTAAGCTTGCTTCGATGGCGAATGTACGCCGACTTTGTCCACATATATGTAGCGATCCAGCCTGAAAGGCTATGCGGAATTATATGTTACCAACTCTGAATTATATGTTTTAGAATTAATGTATGTTGTGATGTTCGTGTGAAAATAAAAGAATAAAAGGACAACCGAAGTTTGATTAATCAAAAGGATTGCTGCGATCCCATCATATTGGAAGATAGACCATTTTGGTGACACCAGACGCGATTAACCACGATTCTGGATTCTGATGGGACTGTCTTTGATTGAGGTAGGTCCCTCATTTAGTTTATCCAGTCGATTTGTTGATTTTGAATTAAGAAGCTATTGAATTAATGTAAAATGGAGATAGAAAGAACAAAATGTAAAAGGACTACGGTCCGAAAATTGTTCTCAAAACTCGCGACTAAAATCGAAAATGCAATTGCGCGTACGATAAGTATAGATTTTACCATAGAAAATAAAATTGATGAGTTGTATGGCTTGAAAAATCAACTTCTTGATAAAATAAAAGATTTGAATAATTTGGATGAGGAAATTGAAGGGACTATTGAAACTAAAGATTTAGATAAAGAATTGATCAATAATGATAAGTATAAAGAAACAGGTATTACTTTGAAAACTAAAATTGACCGATGCATTGTTTCTCTAGAAAAACAATTGAATCCAGTAAAAAAAAATGAACCGCTCCATAATGTCGAGTCTAATGATACAAATGGAAGTCGCATTAAAAACGAAAAATCCTTTGTAAAACTTCCCCGGATAAATATTCCCACGTTTAATGGAGATTGTAGTGATTGGTTGGATTTCTGGATTTCTTACGAAGTTGCGATACACAATAACGATTCTCTTAGCAATATTGAAAAGTTTGCTTATTTAAAAACTTATTTAAAGGGGACTGCCTTAACTGCTGTTTCAGGGTTTGCTATAACTGAGCAGAATTATGACTCTTGTATTTCATTATTAAAAGAAAGATTTTCAAGAACAGACTTAATTATTTCGTGTCTCATGAATAAATTGCTTTTAGTAGATTCTGTTAAAACTGTGCATAATGTAACTGCCTTGAGAAAAATGTATGACACTATTGAAATTCAAGTTAGATCACTAGAATCCCTGGGAGTGACCACTGGAACGTACAGCAGTCTCCTCTCAACAATAATTTTACAAAAACTTCCTGAAGAATTAAATTTGTTATAACAAGCAACGTAAAACGACGGAATTATTCGATATAAAGGATTTGCTAGAATTTTTACGAAAGGAAATTGAATGTCGTGAAACATCACTTTTGCTGGGAAATCAGAGAAACAGTGTAACCGAAAACGTAACCCGTAAACCAGAAAATAACTATAATTATCCAAAAACGAAATACCCATATACCCCTAAACGAAATGTTCCCACTACTTCGGCGCTTATCTCAACAGTTGAAAATCGAAACTGCATTTTTTGTTCAAAATCCCACATGACTCAGAATTGCACTTTAAATGCTAGTGAAAGGAAAAAATCGTTATTAAGTCAAGGAAGATGCTTTGCCTGCCTAGGCAGACGCCATACCATTAAAAATTGTTGGAAAAAGAATAATCAGCTATGCCATTGCGGTCAAACACATAGACCGTTAATTTGTAAAAAAGAGAATCAAAAACAAAGCTCCAATCCTGAAAAAATCCCTTCTGAAACTACAACTCTTTCAGAAAATCCCCTATCCCTATTTTGCAATGGAAATAAAATTAAAGAAAACAATTCTGAGACTGTTTATCTTCAAACGTTTACTGCTGCCGCCACAGAGTCCAAACCGCAGGTGCACTTGCATTGCCTTGTTGACGGAGGACCGACGCGTAGTTTTATACAACGAGATATTGTCGAGTCATTAAGTCTACCAGTGCTGAAAAAGGAAACACTTCAGATTTATGGTTTTGGAAATAAAACATCAGAAAAACAGACTTATGATGTGGAGGAAATTGAGCTGTAAAACATTTCCGATGCCCAGAAAAAGATAAAAATAAATTCGATCGTAATTGATTACATTACGAAGGGACAAATTCAAGTACCCTCAACATGGGTTAGAAAATTAGCACATCAGAAGCAAATAAAATTAGCTGATATGGGATACTCGTCGGAAATACACTTATTAATTGGGTCAGATTACATTTGGGATATATTAAGGGGAAAAATGTTAGACTAAGCAAAAGATTAGTGGCTACCGATTGCATTTTCGGATTCGTTATTCAAGGTATGGAGGGTGAATCTAATTGTAGAAAAGTTCACGTTTCCCATTTAAGTGTTTCAGGGGAAGAAATAAATGACAGAATTAAATGTTTATGGGATTTAGAAACAATTGGAATTTCGGAACCGGAAGTATCACAATCAGATACGGAAATCTTAGAAATGTTTGAACAAAACATTAAATATAAAAATGGCAGATACGAGACTCGGTTATTGTGGAGGCAGGATTATGGAGAATTGGGTAATAATTATGATGTAGCAAAAAGACGTTTGTTTAGCTTAAATAATTCATTTAGGCGAAATGAGAAATTATATTTAAGATATAAGGATATTCTAAAGGAACAATTAAATGATGACATTGTAGAAGAGGTTAAGCCAAATTCGGGTAATAAAAGCGAAGGTTATTTCATGCCACACCATGGCGTAGTAAGGGAATTAAAGGAAACAACTAAAGTCAGAATTTGTTAGGATGCCTCCTCTAAGGCAAAAAATGAGCTTTCTCTTAATGAGTGCTTGGACAGTGGTCCAAATCTGAACCCCGACTTGCTTAAAATCATTTTGAGGTTTCGGTATCACCCCATAGCATTTTGTGCAGATATTCCGCGAGCATTTTTAGAGATTAGCATAGCAGAAGACGACCGTAAATTTTTGCAATTTTTATGGGGAAAAGAGTGTGAGACAGACCTCGATTTAAATGATTGTCGCATCAGGGTCTTGAGAATGAAACGTGTCCCCTTTGGGGTCAAATGCAGTCCATTTTTGTTGGCTGCAACCATAAGATTTCATATTAAAGACTATGAAAAGGAACATGAAAGTGCTTGTGGCGTGCTACGTGATCTTTACGTAGATGATTTAATCAACGGTGCAGAAACTATTGACGAAGCAGCATTCATTTCTTGTGACGCCACCGAAATAATGAAAAGAGCGAGTATGAACTTACGACAGTGGGTAACCAGTTCTCGAGAATTGCGTGAAATCTGGAACTCGCAGAAACTTGAATGTCGCAAAACCCCTAATGAAGGAAATGTACCATTAAAGGTGCTCGGACTGGTTTGGGACAATGATCAGGACATCCTAAAATTCGCGCTGAACACTTTTCAACAAACCAAGAAACTTCCTACTAAAAGAGTAGTTTTAAGCGTATGCGGTATAATCTTCGACCCACTGGGTCTTTTAACTCCCTTCACAATCAGAATCAAACTTATGGTGCAGGAGCTATGGGAGAAAGGAATCTCCTGGGACGAACCTCTTCCCTTAGACTTTAGTGGAAGATTTGAGAAATGGGTCTCTGAAGTTTCATATATTCAGAATGTAACGATTCCTAGACAATATTTTGAGGGAGTGATATCAGAATTAGAACTGCATTTATTCTCGGATGCGAGCCCGAAGATATACGGTGCTGTGGCTTATTTCAGAACGAAATGTACAGATACAGTTAAAACTAGTTTCGTAATAGCCAAATCACGTTTGGCTCCTCTGAAAGAAATCAGTTTGCCTAGGTTAGAGCTGCTTGGGACATTGGTTGCAGCTAGACTGTGTTCATACTTGACAAAAACTTTTCCGATGATAAAGGAAAATAACATTTTCTTGTGGACAGATTCGAGTATTTGTCTTCATTGGATTAGGGGGTTCGCGAAAGACTGGAAACCCTTCGTAAAAAATAGGGTATGTGAAATCAAAGAAAAAACCAATCCGATGAACTGGCGACACTGTAGTGGGAAAGCAAACCCAGCTGACAAACTGACCAGAGGGATGAGCATCCATGCATGGATCAACGATAATGCTTGGGTCAAGGGGCCATCTTGGTTATTGAAAGATGATATTCCAGCGTGTAATATGACGGAAGAATTTGACTTAGAGGAAGTTCAAATAGAAAAAAGAAAAATCCCTGTCCTCTTACAAATTTGCCTAGTATCAACGGAGCTTCTTATTGACTTAGAGAAATTCAACAATTTAAAAAAAGTCTTGAGAATTACTGCGTATATTCTCAGATTTGTGAATAACTGTAAACCGAATAAATCAAATTTAGAAAAGAAATCAGGTATCCTAAGCACCGAAGAACTAATAAATTCAGAAAAATATTGGGTGCATGTGACACAACATTCAGAATTCAAAGAGGAATGTTGCCGATTAAAAGGTCAGACACCAATCAGTCCGGAATCAAAACTTTTCAGCTTAAACCCAAGTCTAAATGCTGATGGACTTATTTGCCTTGGAGGCAGATTGCTAAATTCCGGATTTCAGTTCTACGAAAAACACCCCATGATTTTACCTTTTAAATCTAAATTCACCGATCTCGTGATTATGAATGAACACGAGAATATGTTCCATTCTGGAGTTTCTGATACTCTTACGCAGATAAGAGAAAGATATTGGATAGTACGTGGGAGACAAGCCGTAAAAACTTGCCTCAACAAATGCTTCGTTTGTAGACGATACAAAGCCAAAAGGGGCAATCAAGTAACTGCTCCGCTACCCATAGACAGAATCCATGAAGGAAATCCATTTGAGGTCACAGGAGTGGACTTTGCAGGGCTTCTGTACACAAAAGACAAAGACAAAGTGTATATTGCTTTATTTACTTGCGCAGTTACACGCGCAATCCATCTAGAGGCCTTATCCAGCATGAGTACAGATGACTTCCTGTTAGCATTCCGACGTTTTGTATCAAGAAGAGGTATATGCAGAATAGTCCAGTCTGATAACGCAAAAACGTTTAAAAGAGCTGAACTTGAACTGAAAACTCTATATCACAACCTTCAAAAGGAACCAGTTCAAGAATTCTTTGGTAAGAAGGGTATAAAGTGGAAGTATATTGCTGAAAGAGCAGCTTGGTGGGGGGGGGGTTACTGGGAGAGAATGGTGAAAATGACAAAGGCCATTTTAAGAAAAATTTTAGGGAGGGCTCTACTAAATTTCGAAGAATTACTAACCATTTTGGCAGAAACCGAGTCAATCTTAAATTCGAGGCCTATAACATATGTGTATAACATGCCTGATGAACCATTTCCTCTCTCTCCTTCTAATTTTTTGACCGGTAAGAGATCTACCACCTTACCTCACTGTGCTGGCTCTAGTAAGCCAAATGACATTAACAAGAGCAGTCTTATAAGAAGATTCTTGTACCGAGAAAAACTGTTAAATACATTTTGGAAAAGATGGAAAGGAGAATATCTTCTCCAACTTAAAAGTTGTAATTTCATTAATCCTATGATTCCAAATGTTGAATTTAATATAAATGATGTAGTACTTATAGGAGACGACAAGGTACCACGCCAGATGTGGAAACTTGGTAGAGTTATCGAAATCCATAAAGGGCGGGACCAAAAGGTAAGAAGTGTCACACTTCAGACACCTTCCGGCCAAATTAAACGGCCAGTTCAGTTACTCTACCACCTTGAGCTCAGGTAGCAAAATTTTATTATTTTCAGATAATTCAGATTTATGTTTTTGAAAAATCAGTTTGTTTTTGTAAAGATTTATCCACGTAAATGTGAATGTTTATTATTTGTTAACTTGTTGTTGCTGTATTATTCATTAAATTCTATCTAATTGTAATGCAGATGAATATCTTCATCGGGGCGGGAGGATGTTCCGACTTAAAGGGCAGTTCCGTTTTCCCTACCAAGAGGGATTTTAAATTTCTTTCTCCCGCGCCGATGGGGAAAATACTTTTTTGATTTAGTGTGTTTTAAGCTTGCTTCGATGGCGAATGTACGCCCACTTTGTCCACATATATGTAGCGATCCAGCCTGAAAGGCTATGCGGAATTATATGTTACCAACTATGAATTATATGTTTTAAAATTAATGTATGTTGTGATGTTCGTGTGAAAATAAAAGAATAAAAGGACAACCGAAGTTTGATTAATCAAAAGGATTGCTGCGATCCCATCATATTGGAAGATAGAACAGTGTGTGTGTGTGTGTGATATATAGAAGGAAAGCTGTGGCAACAGCGGGTGACGAATCAGAAGCGTTCCCGCCTGACGGAGATCTTCTGCGTTCTACGCGGAACACATGACGACAGAGAGAGGAACAGCCGCCGCGAGAGTAAGACGTTAAGATGTAACGTGGTAGCAGACGGCTACCAAAAAGACGTAAAAAATATTGTTCCTTATATGTTAATTGTATCGTTTTTCTGTCCTGTGACTCGTCGATAATAAATCAATGTTAATGTAAACATATGTGTTCGATATTCAACGAAGAACACCAATTCACATGAGGACTCGGCCGCTGCATTTTCTCAAAGTGCGTTCTGGGCCTCCACTCCCTATCCCCTAGCAAGCCATCCTTACGTTATTAATGAACCACGTTATTAATGAACTGGATTACTTCTGGATTATTCCGGATTACTCCGATTTATTCTTGCTCATCTACGACGAACCGGTGAGTTTAATTTAATTTGTCAAATGAAGATATTTTTATGATCATCTATTTGTTGTTACTGAGGATGAACAATTGAAATTAAATCGCCCAGAAGTAACATTCCAGAACAAGACAATTGTTCTATGGTACGATGTGTTATTGGAATATATACTTTTCTGATATAGTTTTCCTGCATGTATTTGACTTTAATTGTACTGCATTGGTGTAATATTTAAGAAGAGAAATTATCTTTTTCTGATGAATGTGTGCATTTTTAATTCCAATACAAGAAGTGTTTTGATTTTATTTTTGAAGATATATGAACATATTTAAGAAAAATTTTAAAGAAAGTATCTTTTTCTGATGAATGTGTGCATTTACAATTTCGATACAAGAAGTGTTTTTTTTTTGAAGATATATTAGCATATTTATATTTTGTGCTGTTTACTTCCAATATGAGTACTCTAAATGATATTCCGCATATTTCAAAAGCCCTTTAATCATGGTCAACAAAGGCAATCAGATTATTACATCAATTTATATTTGAAAATTATGCTGCGAGAGACAATTGTAAAGAACTCCGCATTTTTTCTGGTTTCCCTAAACCTTTTCATGTCAATGACGAACGGGATAAAAGATTTAAAACATTTTCCAGCACCGATTTAATTTGTATTGCGAATTTGCTACATCTTGATTGTTCTACAGACCCAGCTCAGAGCTGTGAAACTATATTCAATGCTTTAAATAACTTTGCATTATTCCCCCCCCTGTGCTCTCGGATAGGAGTGAAACCGAAAATGATTCACACGACGCCAACGGACAAAGCTCTACGGTTTTGGCGACTAGCCAGGTGCCAGTTCAAAGTTCATTTCCAACCGAAGCTTCACATTCTAACATAAACAACTCTTTTGGGCAGAGACAGATAAATCCTTTTTTATCTGATGTTGATTCGCAGTGTTTTCCAGCTTCTAACAGTGGAATACATTTATCGTTACGTGACCTTGCAGAGTGCATTAAGAATTTTAACGGTTCATTGGATTCTTACTGCGTTGAAATTTTCATTCAGGATTTAGAAGAACTTTTTGATCTTAATGGCATCACAAATGATGTCCACAAAATTGTCTTTGCGAAAAAATATTTAGTTGGTTCCGCAAAAACATTTATTCATTCTCTTCATGGCATAACCACTTGGAATTCACTAAAAGAAAACTTACTAGAAGAATTTTCCTCCAAATTAAATGGCGCCGATCTTCATACGATGTTGCTGCAAAGACGGTTAAAACCTAATGAATCCTTACACGACTACTTCGTAGCTATGCGAGAAATCGGTTCAAGAGGTCAAATTGACATTTCTTCAATTTTTGATTATGTTATCAATGGTATTCCCGATTCTACATCTAATAAAATTTTGTTATATTGTGCTAAATCAGTTCCAGAATTTAAAGAAAAATTAACAGTTTACCAGAAATTTCTTTCAACGTCCAAATTAAGAAAACCTTCTAATGATATTAAATTCACATATGATAATCATCAACGAAATTATACCTTCGATAGAAAACTCCCTAATATTTCTCCAAAACCCCCCGTTTGCTACAATTGCTGTTCCAAGGGCCACAAAAGTTCCAGTTGCCAGCATACAAAACCAAAATGTTTTACGTGCAATTCTTTTGGACATTTACCCTCAACTTTCTCGCAGCGCGTTGGACAGACAATCCAGCAAATTCTTTGGAAACTACTCCACCTAATGACACCTTACTTGGTCCTACACCAACGAATTATGTGTCTTTTCCAATAAAGATAAACAATGTTGATCTTCATGAGCTTCACGATTCAAGTAGCGAAGCTACAATGATTACTGACCAAACCCACCAACTCAAAAATTTGCAGAGTCAGTTGAAAGATTCTCAGCGAGAAGAGGAAGAATCTCGGTTAGTTAAAGATGAATTGAATGCTAAAGCGAAAGAAGCTCAAAAGAAACGAAAAGCTTTGGAATCTGAATGATTCAGTTACGAGAAGATTTAGCAATGACTGAAAAGTAGAAAAGAAACTTAAATGAGGAGTTCGAAGCTATGAGGAATAAACTTCTTGATTATATGGATTCAACAGCTACACAACAAGCTTTGCGAACTAAAATGGAGGAAGAACTCAATATTTTAAAAAGAAACTTGGAAGATGAAAGTGCTGTACACCAAAACCAGATTCGTAATTTGAAGCCGAAACATACAATACCCACTGAAAAATTAAATGAACAGTTAGATTCAGTGCAAAAAGCTAAAGTTGCTCTAGAGAAGACTAAGCGCAACCTTGAACGTGAAAGTGAGAGTTTACAAGAGCAAGTATTTGAAGAAGAAGAAGCAAGGAAAAAATTAGAGAAAAAGTTAGCTATTGCCAATGTCCAGGTTGCAGAATATAAAAAGAAAGCTGAAGAGGAAGCAGATGTTTCTGCTCTGTTAGAAGAACAAAAGAAGACGATGTCGAAAGATATTACTCGAGATGAACAAAATGAAGAAAAACGACTAGCTTTGATAAAGCAGATTTCTGACCTAGAAAACGAGTTTTTCAACATGACATTTCAAGCCACAAATCACCCTCACAGCAATGCCAGCAACATTTTGAAATTGCAAGAGTTAAAAAAAGAAGCAGTATAACAAACGTCGAAAACAAGCAACTACCTATCATGAAGCAATTCAATGTAACCAATTTGGTCCTTACGAAATCATAAAAGTTCGACGACATGACCAATATGACGTCAGAAAAGTTGGTCTGCACGATGGTCCCAACTTGACATCTACAGCCGCTGATCAACTAAAAAGTTGGTCAAACACCTCGTGACTATACCTCCAGCTCCTTTACGATGACGACTTGGACTTGAACAATGGACATTCTATCATGATCCTGAACTATTGTTAATGACTTTCTTTTTTTTTCTTTTTTCTTTGTTTTGTATAATGTTTCAGTGACGGCAAGACTATGGCACCTATGACGAATAATTGCTATACAACGACGATAGTGTAGCTTTAAGACGACCATGCCATGTTTTTGCTTTGTTTGCTGTCTCTCCTTTCTTGTCTTTTTTTTTTAGGTTTGGTTCCTTTGGTTTTCTTGGGCGACAGGAGGACCTGTCGTGCCAGGATGCGCGAGTGTGATATATAGAAGGAAAGCTGTGACAACAGCGGGTGACGAATCAGAAGCGTTCCCGCCTGACGGAGATCTTCTGCGTTCTACGCGAAACACAAGACGACAGAGAGAGGAAAAGCTGCCGCGATAGTAATATGTTAAGATGTAACGTGGTAGCAGACGGCTACCAAAAAGACGTAAAAATCATGTTCCTTATATGTTAATTGTACCGTTTTTCTGTCCTGTGACTCGTCGATAATAAATCAATGTTAATGTAAACAGATGTGTTCGATATTCAAAGAAGAACACCAATTCACACACACACACACACACACACACACATATATATATATATATATATATATATAATATAGTGAAGAAGATTATGCATTGTCTTGCCTGACTAATAATACACTGTTAAAATGTATCTAGTGAGATTCAAAGAATTTGTATAAATAATTTCTTTCTGACCCATTCACATCGGCATGTCATACGTTGTATAATCATATTAATCTGCAGTTCAGTAAATTACAATGAGAAAAGAAATTCATTCATAATATAATTTATTGAATTTTATGTCTATTCAATACGTTCTTACGAACAGAAGGGCACTTCTCTATCATGTGCCTCTATTGATTAAAAACATATGTTAAAGATGTTGCCGGCCGCAACTTCTTTCCCACTCTTAACTCCATGTTCTCAAAGAGAACAAATAATCTAATTTAAACACAATAGGGGGCCTTCCTTTCCATTGATTCCCTGCTGCGTAAATACTGATGATAAATAAAACGACCAGACTAAATTGAAAATTTCTCCCATTCTTTTGTAAGAAATCTTTTCATTATTTCATGTGGTTATGTTTGTTTATAAGAATTTTCTTTGTGTTTCGTTCAGAATGAATTCCGTACTTTAGAACTGATTACTTAACGAAAAATATTTTTGATAGTTTAAAAGGAAAAAATACATATCTCGAATATTAAATATTAAAGTAACAAAACAGAAGATATTAAAATACGTAAATCTATCAATATAGATTATGGAAGATGTTCTAATTTACTTTTACTTTTAAGGAAATTGTAACATTTGAGATTAAATGACGCCATGAAAAGAAATTTCCCAACAGAAATTTTATGTTTATTTCTAGTTTAAATTTAATTCCTCCAGATGTCACTCTCTATATAAAAATAAATGCCTGATAGCTCATCAATTCAGCATATATGGCAATTTATTCAGCATATATGGTTCGTCCTTTAATTTAACAGTGAAATCTAATCTTTCAAAGAAAATTTCCTATTACTTTATGGTTGAAAAAATTGAAAATACGTTATTATTCCTTAAATTTTCTATAATATAGTATATAATATTTTTAATACTGAAGTTTCTCAGATATTTCCTTGCAGTTCATTTTTTCTACCGTTTGCTTGTAATTAAGTAGAAGCAAACCTACTTTCATTTTCTTTTGCATTTAAAAACGACATAAACAATTTTACTTGGTTTTGTTTTTTACCAAAGTTTTGTCTTTATCACTAATTAGAGTATAGCAGTTAATCTAACAAGTAGTTCATATTTTTTTAATCTAATATGATAGAAGCTCTTCTCTTGGAAAGATAAAGCATAATTGCCTTTTGTAATAATGCATCTAACCCAGAGAACAATTCGTTCAGGTTTCTCTTTAAATTGGCACAAAATGTTATACATTGACTGGGTAACGATTTGAACGTAATGTTCCCCGGCCTGCTGAAAAAAACTGGCATCACCCACGAAAGAAAAACTATCTTGGTGTGACCCTTGATCGCAGGCTGACATGGAAATTCCGTGTCGACAATCTAGTACAAAAATGTAACGCTGTTACCATGCAACTTCGCTCATTAATATACGGCAGCCATCTTTCCATGAGAAACAAAGTCCTTCTTTTTAAACAAGTTATTCTCCCCGTAGCTCTTTATGCAATACCGGTCTGGTTCTACGCCATGGAAACTCATATCCATAAACTGAAGGTCATCCAGAACTTGACTCTCAGACGTATTTGCCGAACGATCCGTTATATGTCTAATGAAACCATACGACGAGACTTCAGCATCCTTTCCTTCACGGGAACAGCACTTAAACTGCCTAAGAATTTTTTTGATAATATTCGTAACATTCGCAATGGGATTGTAGCTGAGTTTCCCGACTATGACTACTCCCACCGTGCTAACCGCAAACGCCCTCGGGCGTGTCTTCTTAAGAGCTAACACTGTCTCTTCTATGTTGCTTACTTATTCTTTTTTATACTCCCCCTCTTGTATTTTCACCAACCCCCTAGAACTATACTATATTCTCAGTGCGAATATCTTCCTCATTTTTCTTAAATAACTGTGGCAACTCTGGTCCAGTGGATGCGCATGCGCCTTGTTATTTTTCTCCCGGGTGCGATTCCCGGCGTTTGCTTTTATTTTACTATTACTTATTTTACTTGTATTATGTTTTTACTGATAAGGGCCTATTTATGATATTAAATTACCTGCTGAGCAAATATATTTCTGATGCATAATGTTACAATTGGAGATAAAGTCCTACATACCTTGGAGCTCCGACCAGTTGATATACCTGAAAATGAACCTGAAAGAAAAACTAACGGACACCAGTCCGAACGCGTTGATCAAAGCAAGAAAAAAAAAAGATACATAGCCTGATGCATCAACTAAGGCGTGTGGCCACATGGGACGCAACAAAAGAAAAAGATGACAAACTGCAGAGAAAAGCAGGATCCACGGCGAAAAAACGTTTAAGTATTTAAGCCAATCGGTTTACGGTGAGAGGTTATAACAAAGGTTAAGATGACGATGATTACATACAAGCAAAATAAAACAAAAGAGCAGCGAAGAAAAGAAAAAGACAGCAAGTCTTGAGAGCAGCACACCATAATAAACAAAATAAAAACTGACAGGAAGGGAAAATGGAACAGAAGACATGATTTATTTACACAAAAAAACTCAAGACATGAGAAAAAAGAGCGACCCCTGTCCACTCAAACAAAGACAGAAAAAATCAAGGAGAGTCTTTACGACTCCAAAAGTACCTACAGGTACGAAACTCCGAAGAGAACAAAAGAAGAAAAAGCTTGGAGTGTCTTGACAGCTGAAAAGTACTGGAGCAGTACAAACGAAAAACTCAGGAAAAACGAGATGAATATGGGAAGCAAGAAAAGACAGAAATTAATATAAAAATATGACATCTTCCAACATATTGACCTGGTGAATAAACTTAGTATTATTTTGTCTAGTAACGGGATGAAAAAGAAGATTTACGAGTGGAATATCAGATATATTTTTAGGAAGAAGACTATCGTGCAAATTTTTAAAATAAGGACAACTAAGAATATAATGGATAGAATCGACAGTAACTTGAACACAAATACAAGTAGGAAATTTATTTAAAAATCGTTGGTAATAACTCGGAAATTTACCATGACCGGTAATGAACTGACAGAGAAAGTGACCAGAAAAATTCCTGTTAACTGAGATACTAGGGACTAGAGATCGCGCGAGTCCACTGGCTTCCAAAGTCTCCCAACGCGTTTGCCATGCTACAAGTTCCTCATAAGGCGCCGCCGACACATACTTGGGGAAATGCCAACCCTACAGTCGACGATGTTAAGCCCCCCAGCTGACTTGGCAGCCGCATCGGCAGCCTCATTGCCAGGCGTCCCTACGTCCAGCACAACTTAAAAACCAACGAGGAAGAAATGTAATGAAAAAGAAAAGAACGAATTTTAGAGACGATTGAGTTGTAATTCGGATAAAGGCAAAGAGCCTCCAGACCCGAGCGAGAGTCAGAAATTAAACAAAAGGAATCGACACTATTTAAGAAAGCCCATTCAACTACTTTGAAGATAGCGTAAAGCTCAGCCTGGAAGACTGAGGCTTCATAGTTTAAACGAAAAGAACAGGTGTGTAAACTATTATTGTATGAATCGAAAACAACAGAACCGGAGCCAACTTTATTATTCATTTTTGATCCGTCTGTATAAATTAAAAACGGGAAGTCACCAGGAGAGCGAGGGTTGAAGGTGGAAAAAGAGAAAATGGCATCCTTAAAAGAAACAAAGCGGTTAGTTTTTTCAATAGCAGAAGGGGATAAAGAAACTACAAAAATATTAACTGAACACAGGTTATTTTTGAGCTGAAATAAAGCTGTTTCGAGAGAAGCGACTAAATCGATGGGTGGAATGCCCGCAATCACACTAAGTGATGCGATGGAGGAGGTTCTATAAGCTTTCGTAAGAGTTAATAACGCTGATCTGTTAATTTTATTTACAGAGTTAGTAGTGTAATGACTTTACGCCCCTTTCACACTCGGGATACCTGAGAGAGCCTAACGGCAAGACGTCCATTATCAATCTACCGTATTCATCGGTGACAGTCGCTTTGTCACCAAATTGTGGCAGACGCCGCGTCGCCTGTCGGACTATTAGGAGGTCGTCTTCTCTAAGAAAACCCCCTGCTTGCAGACAAAGCCTGTCCAGAGGATAATCACTTAGCCTTTTAGCGGAAGACGCGGAATGGTCTGAAGACGGTCTATGAAAGGGTTCAAAGGGAGCACGCTTCAACCACCCACAGAGATGGGCGAGGATATATATTCGCCACCTTGATGTAAATGGGGGCAGTTGACGATTCTTATTTGCAGGGTGGACACCCCTCGTCGGCCAGACATCGGAGCCTGCGGTTTTCTTGCCGTTCCTCTCATGATATCCTGAACCCGCTAATTATCCTTAGATAATGTTTATTTTGTAATTATTGTATAAAGCCTATATTTAATCTAGAATGCCAATAAAGCATTTTGTAAATATTAAAGGCTGTCAGTCTTGTTTTTATGCGAAGTCCTTACAGTAGTGCGGACATTATCATTCCACCAGATAGGAGCCCCGTACAAATTTTATTTCTATTACTATTTTGTAGATTAATTTAGAGTCCATAGGACTGATCCCCCAAGTCGCTTTAGAAATTCGGTTAAGTTTATTGAAGATTACTTGGGTTTTATTGTGTAGATATTTAAAGTGTTCATTCCAGGTAAGATTGCTGTCTATTATGATCCCGAGATATTTAAAATAATCTACAACTTTGATTTTCTCCCCCTCAAACTTCACTATTGGGGTTTTCCCTGGCTTGCCCCCCTTTTTAATGAAGTAAAGTAAATTAGTTTTATTGTGATCGAACTTTAGCTCATACTTAATACTCCAATCCACGAGGGATTAGGTGAGACTATTGCATTTATTTTCAAGACCAGGGAAGGAGTTATCTGCAGTAATTTAAAGAATATCATCAGCATAAGCTATTAAATAAGTTTTATCTGATAAATTAATATTAAAAATATCATTAACAATATGGTTCCAAAGTAAAGGAGAAGAAATAGCACCCAGGGGGACCCCAGTATCATATATTTTCTTAATATTAGTGTACAGATCAGAAAACAAAACAAATCTATCCGAGAAATAACTTATATAAAGGTTAACCAGCTAAGGAGGAGCTTTAATTTTAATTAATTTATTGATAATGTCTGACCATCTAACAGTGTTAAAATCATTCTTTATGTCGTATGAGATGAATGCAACATGATTATTGTACCAAAAATCTTTAATTTTATTGACAAGAAAAGAAAGCGCGTCAAGCGTGGTCTTACCACGCATGAAACCAATCTGAAAATTACTAATAATATTACTGGCAGAGACAAACTCTTGCAATCTATTAACTGTTAATTTTTCAAAGACCTTGCCCAGGATGGGTAATAAACAAAGAGGACGATACGAGCTGACATTTTGAGGATCCCTATCAGCCTTGGGCAGAAATACTACCCTAGCTGTTTTCCATTCGGGGGGTAAAAACCCCTACTAAAACAATCATTAATAAAGTCCAGAAATAAAAAGTGATTAATAGAGAAAATATCTAATAGAGAAACAGCTAACACTAAACTACTTAACGTAAATAAGAATATATACAAAAAAATTGCTGGTTACGGCTGTCACATTATAAAAAACAGTAAAAAAGTAATAGATCTAGTGGAAGGACTTAATGACGTGACTGTGAAAGCAAGGACTTTCACAATTTGTGAGCAAATCGCAATTGCGAAAATGCGTTGCGTCGAGGCGCATACCATTCCCTGATTCAAGCACCAGCAAAAGTTAAGAGGAACTGAGTGGCAACGGTGGTGGATAAAGACCGCGATTTTTAGATTGTGAAGACAGTAGCTCACGACGGATTCCTACAGGGAGTTCGTGCGTGGAGCTACACCGGCTTGTGTAAAATTTGAAGCTACAATCTACAATAAGAGGAGGCATGTGAAATGATGTCCGAAAGGATTTTTCTCGAAATACTAATATAACTCCGCAGCATTCTGATACCTGCACTAAATGAGGCAAATGGCCGATACGTGAAAAATTTTATTTCCACGGATGGATTAAGATTGTGTCTGTATACTCTGAAGCGAGTGAGTGCCAGAGTTGTTCAATTGCCTATTTTTTTCGTGTGAAAGTCGAACGACCATAATATGTGCTATGTATGAGCCAGTCTGATGGAATGACTGCATATATTGCCGCGCAAGGCATTCTCGGCGAAACTTGTAACCACGTGTTCTGATGGAATTATTCTCGTGTGTGTTTCCAGATATCACTACATACTGAACGCTCGTGTTATATAGGGAATGTGAGATTCGTTCTCGTGAGTGCTAAGTCGATATTTGTGAAAAACTATTCTGGCGGAATCAATCAACATGATTATATAAAATCCACGTGCTTCAAAAAATGCTATGATTCTCGATACCTCAGCAAACTGGTGAGCGATTGTATTTCTTTGTTTTTAATGTACTAATTGATTGTCTAATAAGTGATATGTGTTTAAATGTGATAAAGAAGAGGTCTGACAATTTTAATGTATTTGGTCTAACAATGAGTTAGCACATTTGAAGTGTTAAGAACAGGCCCAATAATGTTCATGATTTGTAATGAGTTTTGCATATTTAGTAATCTGATAAGGTGTTTTAGTAATGATTGTGTAATGTGAGAAGGCCTAAAATAAAAGGAATGCATTCAAGTAATTTGATTTGTATTTATGTGTATGTCCTCACTGCATGCTAAATATTAACACTACGGATAAATCACAACGCGATGTACTGAGTAAGGTGCTTAATAACTTAACTTATCATTTGAGTTAATATTAATAACCATATAGATAGAATCTATTTTTTGCACCAACAGCTCTAATTGACCATCATAAGCAATAAGTAAATTAACTTTTATTATCTTAAAGTTAACCTAATTATTATCACCAATAATTTAACACCCCTTGTGTTATCAGTGACTAACATCAAATCTAATGATTTTACCGATTTATACAATTCTATAGACATTGAAGACCTAATATGCATCATGCAAGATACATATTCAAAATACGACCTCAATGAATTCATAACACTGGCAAAATATTTGACAATATTGCAAATCGTGCTGAAGGAGACTTATGTAAGTGATGGACTAAATATATGCGTACAAAAGAGAGGTATACCAATGGGGGGAGCCTGCTCTTCCGTATTTGCTGACATTTTTTGCATACATACGAGAGCGGAACAGACCTTAACAACGATATGATATACCTCCGATACGTAGACGATCTCCTAATCTTATTCCGAAATGGCAGATCTATTATTAAGTTCGACTTTTACCCGGAATACTTAGTGTTGACAGAGAAAAAAAATACGGATGAGAGTATAGATTACGTAGACATAAATCTAAGGCATGGAAGCAATTGCATGATAGAATATGGAATATATGACAAACGTACAAAATATAACATCAAAATTAACAAACTGACAGATTGGCGGTCTGCAATACATAAATCGATATTTCAAAATGTCATTTTCAACCACATAATACGATGTGAAAATTTATGCAGTGATAACGAGATAAAAAAATATAATATCTTCGAGTATATAAATTCATCATTAGATTATCAATATCCGTGCTTTTTCATGATGAAAAACGTGTGTAAATTTTTAAATATAACTAGGGACGAGTTCCTTAAAAACATCGAGTTAACTGCGTGAGTGACTGTATGCGGATTTATGGGCGTAATAGAATTAGCGGATTTGTGTACATAGAGTCGCTCGGTTGTTCTTGTTGTATTGTTAATTGGTCTTGTATTTTTAACTATATTTTTTAGTTTTATTTAGGCATAAAAAATTTACTCTATTATACAAATCTTTTTGTATAGTTGATTTACACTGGTGTGCAAAACTTAAGCACTAATGTAAAAATTTAGCAGATAGCCATGAAATTGCAGAAAAGAAGGTCTGGAGATCAGTACAATGAACACGTAAGTCAGTAGAAATGTCATGCGTATGCAAATATCAGGAACGAAACGTCAGAGGCGACGTGAGCGAACGCAAAACGCGTGATGTCGGCGCGCGCAGCTCAGCAGTAGAATAAAAGGAAGGACAGAGACGCAATTCAACATATTCGCTGCAAGTGCCAGTGAGTCAGTTCGTGAAATATGGCTAGAAAAAATCACCTGGACTATTTCACACGTGGAAGAATGATCGGAAAGCTGGAGGAGGGACGTACCGTCACCAGTGTAGCTGCAGAATTCGGAATAAACAAAAGTGTCGTTTCGCGCGCTTGGAAAGCGTTCCAAACCACAGGTACAGCTGTTAGAAAGGTTGGTGGTGGCTGCCTGAGGACGACAACTGCAGGGGACGACCGATATATCGTCCTGCAGGCGAAAAGAGGCCGACAGCAGTCAGCAAGCGCCATTGCTCAGCAACTCTATATAGCAACGGGGCGACAAGTGTCGCGGTTTACTGTAGCTAGACGCCTTCACAATGGGGGCCTATTCGCCCGCAGTCCTGAACGCTGCCTCCCGTTGAAAGTTGGCCACCGACGCCACCGTTTACAGTGGTGCAGAGAGCACAAAACTGGACAACTGATCAATGGAGTCGTGTCCTCTTTACGGATGAGAGTCGGTTCAGTACCAGAAGCGATTCTCAACGCGATTTCATTTGGCGAGAGGTCGGGACCCGGTTTTATCCCAGTAACATCAAGGAAAGACACCGTAATGGTGGTCCTGGAGTTCTTGTCTGGGGAGGCTTTATGCTGAACGGGCGAACTGAGCTCCACGTTTTCGACAGAGGGTCTGTAACCGGGGATCGCTATTGTGAGGAGGTACTCCTTCCCCAAGTGCGTCTGTTCCGAGGTGCCCTTGGCCCAGACTTCATTTTTATGGATGAAAATGCACGGCCACATCGGACTCTTGCTGTTTAGGAGTTACTGGAAAGTGAAGATATCACTCGAATGGATTGGCCAGCGTACTCCCCAGATTTAAATCCTTTCGAACATGTGTGGGATGATTTCGGGAGACGCATTGAACCACGCTTACATCCTTCGGAGAACACCCAACAACTAAAACAGACGCTGATTGAGGAATGGGCACTCCTGCCGCAAGAAATGTTGCACGAGCTGGTTCTGAGTGTGCGGAGACGGTGCGAAGCAACCATTGCAGTGAGGGGACGGCATATCCCATATTAAGGAACATCTGCTTGTTGTTCTTCATCTTGGATAGACAATCATGAGTCAGGATACTATGCGTTCAATAAAGCTTGTTTTTGTTTGATTCCATACCGTATGCATTGTATTCCTTTTTCAGCCCCGATGCTTACGTCATCCTTTACGTACATAATATTCTCCCTCATTTCTGAATTTCATGTCTCTCAGATGATTTCTCGTGGAGTTACGGCAAAAAAAACCACCTGTTACTTAAGTTTTGCACACCAGTGTAGTTAAAATCTTTTATCGAGTCTTCGGTCTCGCGATGACCTGGTCCACTGGAAGTGTTCGACTTGGCAAGAAAACATGTTCAACCAGGTAAGAGGGGTCACAACCCGCATGTGACCATTTGTGTGCATCGCTCCATTAGTCTAATTCTTCTTATTTATTTTAAATAAACGTTTACTTATATATATACATATACACACACACGTATATACACACACACACACACACACACACACATATATATATATATATATATATATATATATATATATATATATATATATATATATATATATATATATATATATACACTGAAGTGCCACTGAATTAGGGATACCTACCTAGTAACGAGTTGGGCCTTATCTGGCCTTGATAACGGCTGCCACACGACGAGGCATAGATTCAACAAGTTTCTGGAAACGTTCCACTGGAATGTCTTGCCAAATATTGGCTAAAGCTGTCCATAATTCAGTATGGTTCTTTGGTGCTGTGTGATGGCCTTTCACGCCTTGTTCCAAAACAGCCCAAAGATGCTCAATAGGATTTAAGTCTGGGCTTCTAGGTGGCCAATTCATGACAGAGAAGTCAGAGGAATGCTCATCCAACCAGCCAGTAGCCTACCGGGACTTGTGAGAGGTACAGTTGTCTTGCTGGAAAACTCCATTACCGTGCGGATAACAGAACAGCATAAACGGATGGAGGTGATCACCCAGCAACTCTACGTACCGAATTGCATTGAAGGAGGTTGGTACACGCACCAAAGATCCCAAACTGTGCGACGAAAAATCACCCCAGACCATAATTGAGCCTCCATGCCCTTGTACAGTTCCAGCCAGGCATGCAGGATCCATGGCTTCATGAGCCTGACGCCATATTCTCAGCCTCCCGTCGGTGTTAAGTAGTCGGAATCGAGACTCATCACTACATGCTACTCGTTTCCAGTCCTCTACACTCCAGTCTCTGTGCTCTCTTGCCCAGGCAAGACGTGCAGCCCGATGGCGAGTATAGAGCAATGGTACTCTCGTAGGTCGACGGCTCCCGAAACCCATACGGTGAAGCGAGCGTTGCACAGTCCGTTTACTGACTGTACGACTGGCACCGTCATTAAACTGGGTGGTAATTTGAGCTAATGTTTGGCTTCGCTGGCTACGTACAATACGCCTGAGCCGTCTCTCACCACGCACTGTCAAGGCTAATTGTCCTTTGCAGTTTGCCCGATCGCTAGTTTTTTTCCACCATCCATGTATTCTTGGTATACTCTTGACACTGTTGACCTTGAAAATCCTAGCTGTCTGACGATTTCGGAAATTGAATGGCCCATGCTTCGCGCACCTACGATTTGTCCGCTATCGAAGGCGTCTAAATCAGGCAGTTTACCCATACTGGCAATTCCAACAACTAATTTTGAACAACCACAGTCCGCGCTATATATGCAGTTACCACAGCGCCCTCGCTTGCGCATACATGATGCGCAGCGCTACACAATTTGCATAGGCTTTGCTATCCCTAATTCAGTGGCACTTCAGTGTATATAAATATATATATATATATATATATATATATATATATATATGTTAATATTCATTTTTTTTCAGTATGTGTTATAAGAGCACCGAATTGCGCAATCATAATCTACAATTATGAATAAATTAAGGCTGCTGTGTACAAACCCTATTGGATTCGCTCACTTTAATGATAAACTGTGGAGAAAATGTGTTTAAGGATTGCCGACTTGGATTAAAAGATTTTTTTAAAAATTGCACGCCGTAATAGAGAAAGAAATTTTACACCTTGGGGCATTTTTCGTTTAAAAAAATGCAAATAATATTTAAAATTTAAATTATTTGGGAGGGGGGGAATCTGGTATAGTGTGTTTTAAAGGCTCATAAATTACTTTGGGGGACGAAATTTATGAAATGAACCCTGTTGCAAGGTGCAAAAAAGTTCAGGGTATCTGAAAATACCATTTTTATTGGACTATCAGCGTTTTTGTAGCAGTAAATAGTAGACAAAATTTCTACATAGGTTAACATTGAGGTGATTGAATCCAAGAGGGTTAGTACACAACAGCCTTAAGTGCTATAAATCAAGACTTGATCAGGTATACAAAGCCATTTCTAACATATAAGGTCAAATTGTTTGTGTGCGCAACACCTAACTCTTCTGCAAGAATCTCTTAAATTTTCTTATCGGTTCGAAATAATCTGGAAATATATAAAGATTCTTAATCCTATGTTTTTACTTTTAACCATGTTTTTATTAACTCGCTTTCTCGTTTGTGTGTTTCTCCAGTAAAAATCTTGCAATCAATTTTTAACTAACTTCCCTACTAGCTAGACATTTGAAACTTTTAGAATAGCTTAGAACACGATGACAATGCATTCTTTTAATACTTTTAGCCGAAAAAATTCGCAAGGTGGCGCTTCGATCGAATTCAATGCTTGCACTTTTTCGTAACGGCGTTTGACTATTTTGAAAACAGAATACCTGTGAATTTAGTTTGTTTACAAAAATATTGTGCAAAAATTTTTTTAAAAGTTATAAAAGTTAGCAGTTTATAAAGTCTGTGGATAGGGGAAATGACTAAAAAGTGATTAAAATTAAATAAAAGAATGTGAAAAAGAATAATTAAGTGAAGGTTTGTGCAATTAAGAGAGTAAAGGAGAAAAAATAGCCAAGTTTATATGATTCAACAGAAAATTTATAACGTGGTAAATAAAAAGTTCTTTTTATCTTGCAATTATTTAAGTTTCCGTTCAGTTTGGAAATATTTCAGTATTCTACTGAAATAAACTTGAATTTCGTCCCTCGAGATCACCCGAGTATGTTACGGGATATTGTGTTCCTTCCCCGGGAATTCAGGCATTCTTCTCTCGCTATATTTCCTTTCGGCCTCGCATTCTACTGCCTTTCGGGTCATTTTGCATTCTCAGCGCACCACGTAAGTCTCTGGCGAATGTTTCTTTGAAAATATTGTCTTAAGCATGTAGCGCAGAATCAGATGGTGGATCTTCGCTTTGTATATGGGCATGAAATCCTTTTTCGAGATTACTAAAATTTTCTTCCATTTCCGGATACATTGTAACGGGATTTTAAGTTCTTGATATAATTTAGATGTTGCGGAACTTGAAATATTTAAGAGCATTTGTATTTCATCTAATTTTAAACTGTGTTTCCGGTATGTTTTTTATGCATTTATATTCATGTAATATGTTGGCATATATGACATATTTTCAGGTAGTATTTATTTTTTTTCCTTAAAGGCATCAGTAAGTCATCATAAGACACTTAGCTCTGTTCAATATCCCTTCTAAAAGATAGTTAATTAAATAATTTCTTAATTAAATATTTATACTTCAAGAGCCAAAATGGCTCTTCTTCATTTTAAAGGCGTATTTTGTCTGATTTCAATCATTACAATGCTTTTTAAGGTATTTCTGGATCTTTCATCGTCTTTTTAAAGCTACTGGGCCAATTTCGTTCCTTTTTTTTTCTACTTAGAGCAACCTTTTTCCAAATAAACATAGTTTTCTGAAAATAGCGTAATTCTACCAAAAATTAAAGCTTCTTGCAACACATAGCTTTTTAAAATCTGCAATTATTTTGGATTAGTCCCTAGAGACATCTAATACTTCTGGGCATGATGAGGAACTATTAATTACTTAATATATACTAGAAGCTGAGTGTTCCTGCTTTTCGTCTAAGTTATTTTCCTCTAAGTTATGGAGGCATTTTATTTCAGCTAGGTGATGGCAACAATGCAGGTAGGGACGGACTCATCTCTCTATCAAGACATAATGCATATGCTATTAAACGTGATTAAAAAAGGGCAGTAGCTTTGATGTTCTACTTTTCCTGATTTTAGCAACTTGGAAGGTGATTTCCCACCAAATCTGCCTATTTTTGAACTTTATTCAAGTTTTCAACGATGGTAAGTCCACAGAAAAAAAACTCCCTTGAAAATTAGTCAAAAGACTATTGCCAACCTAAAGAATTCCAAATTGCTAGCTAATTGCACTACGAACTTGAAAACACCAATAGTTTTATCCAGCATTCTGGCCCGATATTAACGAAACTTGCTTTGTTCTGCCTCTACTCATTTCAGGAGAACATTATTCTTGCTAGTATGTTTCACTTGAGCACACTTGTTTATTTTTAATGATATAAAATTGTAAAAGTTTTTTAATTGGGAGCGCTGCTCTCATGTTTTTCTACAGTAGGACTAATTTGACTGGTACCAACAGTTTAAAGCTGTTTCACAACTGCTGCAAACACCAGTAACAACAGAAGGATACGATTCAGCAGACTGGTACCAAATGCCAGTGCTTTGGCTATAAAGCCATTATCCGGCACAAACAAACTGGAAATGTAAATGTTATTTGTTTGTTTTATTGTTGCTAATGCTCCCTGGTTGGAGGATCCATTCACCAGGTCCTAATAGGCTATTGGGCTGAAAGGGGCGGCTCCTGTTTTGAATCAGCACCACAAGGGTCGAAGTCCAACTTGGCTAAATGACCGATCCCGTAATTTTTAACCGAGTCAAGTGACGAGACCGGAACACTTGACCCCACACCTCCAGAGATAAATTTGAGAATTTGGAAGACATTGCTGTCAGGACCTATTTTACGTGCCCCGGCCGCCATTAGTGAACACGGCGGTGGATTTGCAGAGACTAGCATCGAACCAGGGACTTTCAGATCACTAGCCCGCTGCTCTTGCCAACTGGGCTATCGTGCCCTAAATGTTATGTTGTGGCACCTTGTAAATATCTGGATGTTCAGACGTTACATTCCATTTTAGTAGGATCATTTCCAAGAAACCCATTCGGAAATTAATGTTGAAGTTACCTGAAATATCTTCTCGCTTATAATCCTTTAATCACGTGCTGGTACCTTAGAAACGTGCTTATTCAGAGGGATCTGTTCATCGAACCCATTCGGCAACACATTAGAGATCTCGCAACTAACTTTTACAATAGATTATCTTCAGTAGACAACGAAGAAATAGCTAACCTACCCGAGTACGACCCAAGGGAATGGTATGGGCGTAATAAGGCCACTTTGATTATTTACCCTGGTCTACTTCCCCCATTTTTAACTTTCTCTCTTCTTATAAATTCTAAATTACTATACCCTGGTGCTTCTGATTCTGACCTGGCATTCTTTGATGGATCGACCTCAAGACTATCTCACCGACTTCAGATTAATCCTCAGCCACCGTGTCTCGTTTTTATAATTCTGCCACTTTAAATAGTTGTCAAACTTATATTTATTTATTTGTTTATTTTGATTAATTATTTATTTATTTTTCTTAACTTTCAATGTCAACACTTTTCTTTTAACCCTGAGAATAGAAAAACAACCACAAAAAATTATCCATACCGAGGATATGGAGCTCTGCTCTCCGTTGCCTCATGAACGTACCATATCAGTGTCAATGTCATTACCTAAGAGAAAATATCCGCCTAGAGATCTGTGTATCTTTCAGTATCTCAAGAAGTGATTGCCACTATAGTAGCGAAAATAATCCTAACAACATACCGTTTCCATTTAAGTACTCCGAAAAATTTCTTTGTAAATTTAACCCTATATATATTTTTAAAAAACTAATGGATATATGTTTTAGATATGATTATCTTTTGATTTTGTTCAATCTACATATATAAAAATGGATGTATGTATATGTGTGTGTATGTGTGTATGTTCCAGCATCACTCTGGAACGCCTAGAGCAATTTCAACCAAACTTGGTACATATATCACTTAAAATCTCTAAAGAATCACTGGGGAGGGGGGGGGGGGGAAGACATCCCTAGCACCCATAGGAGAGGCAGTGGAGGGGCAGGGGGCACATGTAAAAATAATCGAAAATGACTGATATTAGTGTCGAATCCATAGTTTTCGGGGTCTCTGAGATTAATGGTGACACTCCCGATGCAGTCTATGTGCAAGTTCAGCTCCCCATCAGCATTGGGGGGACGAGGGGGGAAGAGGAAGAAGGAGTTTAAAATAAAATGTCCAAAATACCGAGAGTAGTGGCGAAACCATATTTTTGGGGGTCGCTGAGACGAATAGTGACATTTCTGATGCCGTTTAAGTTCAAGTTCAGCCCCCCCTCTTAGCATTGGGGGGGAGCGGAGGAAAGAAGAAGGGGTGAATATAAAATGTCCATAATACCAAGAGTAGTGTCAAAACCACAGTTTTCGTGGTCGCTGAGATGAATAGTGGCATTTCTGAT
Organism: Dolomedes plantarius; assembly: GCA_907164885.2. Classification (NCBI taxonomy): domain Eukaryota; kingdom Metazoa; phylum Arthropoda; class Arachnida; order Araneae; family Dolomedidae; genus Dolomedes; species Dolomedes plantarius. Next base: position 49,876,864 of record OU015493.1, on the reverse strand, counting down.
GCCGTTTAAGTGCAAGTTCACCCCCCCATTAGCATTCGGGGAGGGGGGTAGGAGGGGTGAATATAAAATGTCTAAAATGACCGAGAGTAGTGTTAAAACCATACTTTTTGGGATCGCTGAGACGAATAGTGACATTTTTGATGCCGTTTAAGTGCAAGTTCAGCCCCCCCCCCCATTAGCATAGGGAGGGAGGGGGAGGAAAGAAGAGGTGAATATAAATTGGCCATAATACCGAAAGTAGTGTCGAATCCATAAGTTTCGATGTCGCTGAGATGATTAGGGACACTACCGATGCCATTTAAGTGAGAGTGCAGCCCCCCATCAGCATTGTTGGGTGAGATAAGGGTAAGAAAGTGTGAATATAAAATGTCCATAATGAGCGTGCATAGTGTCGAATCCATAGTTTTCGTGTTCGCTGCGACGAATAGGGTTAGTCTCGATACCGTTTAAATGCAAGTTCAGCCTCCCAACACCATTGGAGGGGAGAAGGGGTAGAAATAAAATGTCCAAAAATACCGAGAGTAGGGTCGAATCCATAGTTTTTGTGTCGCTGAGATGAACAGGATCCTCCCGATGCCGTTTAAGTGCAAGTACAGCCTCCCATCACCATTGGTGGGGGAGAGGAGGGGAAGAAGGGGTAAAAAAAAAGTCTAACTGATCCAGATTAGTGTCGAATCCATAGTTTTCGGGAGTCACTGAGAGGAATATAGTAAACAAAAAATGGTGTTTATAATGAAGTTTTTAGTTAAATTAATAATAGAGTGAATTTGTAATTTTTTTTATCATTTGCATACTGTACTTACTTTTAAATAGCTGTAAATTAAATTACTTAGATTTTGCCCTATAGGTAGAATCCATTCCTTTTCCTGTGTAATAAAAAAATTGGGATAAATAAATACCCGGGCAATGCCGAGTAAATAGCTAGTATTATTTATAAAAAGGGTGTTTTTTAATCATTGGGCAAAAACAAAAAGTTTGTACCGTAAGGTTAGTGATACTGCAGTTATCCCGCCTGTAATGCATATATGGACTTTGATACATACAGCTTTGAATAACAGAGAATCCAAATTACAGTCCTAGGATCAATCAAAGAAAGATTCGTTGTGTACTTTTCTACTTCAGAATTTATGAGGACAGACACAGAAAATTTCTACACGTTGAGCGAAGGAATCAAGAACTCCGGGGAAGACATTGGCTGGTTATTTTGTTCGAAGCGCTACTGTCTTATTTTTGAAACTGAACGGCCTAAATGTCGGGGACCTTGTGCTTAAAGCCAATTCATCAGGTCTAGAGAGGGTCATCCAAGCCTACGCGGGATTCAAACCCGCAGACTCTGATTCCAAGGATTATCTCTCCCCCCCCCCCAGTCATTCACCATCGTCTGACTGTGATAGATGATGAATAAAAAAGAATTTTTCAGGCAACATTTTGGAGTCATTAATCTCGAGTCATATTTTAATTCCTCCTTCCTTTGTTCTGCATACAATTTCCATCTTAATTCTTTTTTAGTCTTTTTTACAGCCGAAATAAAAGCTAAAGTTGCTAGAGGAGTAAAGATAGGTCATACGATTGAAAAATATACCAATTAAACCTTTTTTTATCTTCCCATTTGTATAATTACCAACACATGAATATGTCGCTATATTTTCATATTAAACGATTGAGTCAGATATGTGCACAGTTAAATAACTTGAAAATAATTATTTCGATTACGAATAGCAAATTTTTTGATATATTTATGTAATGACTTATTTCCCAGGTTTCAATCTCTAGATCCCAAATTTATTTCCTTGAACATATCCGACATTTAATAGTCTTTCCAAATTTCCTTTCTTTCGCCATTATTAAGTAAAGAAAGAACACAAAGTTTTCCTCTTCCAAAAGTTAAGAAACTTTTTTCATTACTCGCAGAAACTCTTAAAGCTATAAAATCCCAAATAAATAGCAAATTACTATTACTTAAAGTTATTATCACTACATGAGTTCTTTAGTAACCACGATATCATACAGACCATATTTTGTAAGAAATTTCCTAGAGCTTTCGGTGCAATTTTCGGAAACTGAATTTGGTGTATGAAACGCGAAGAATTTATGTTATTATATTTACGATTTGCACATTTTAACAAAAAACGTTTCGTGGTGATAATAAAAATTTTGTCAAAAATTTCTCAACTTAGAACATAATAGACTACGCACAAAGTATCAAAACATGTGAAACAGGCTGCTTAAAAGACTAGTGTTTTTTGTTTGCTTGTTTGTTAGTGTATGCCCCGATGAGGCATCACAAATAGTACCATTTTTTTATTTCGTCTGTGAAGTGTCATGCAACTGCTGCAGGAATCATTTTTCCTCAATGTCTTATTAACACATACTTAGAAAGATTTTAGTGGTATTATACACACTGTCACAAAAAAATATATGCACCCAGAAGAAAACGGGCTACAATCACGAAACTGAACATCTTTATGAGGTTATACCTTATTGTGTATGAGGAGATAAGCAAATGATTACAAATTCAGAAGAACATGCCGTTTTATTAAGAAGATTTGGCATGAAAAAGGTTACAAATCAGTAAGTAGTGAATCCAGCTCTGGCAGCTATACAAGCCGAAACACGGCGTGGAATCGAATCAATGAGGTCACCTATGACTTAATGCAGAAGATCATGACATATTCTTTGCAACTGGGTAGTTACTTCCCCAGTATTCCGGGACGGCTGCAGTTGCCTCCCAAGCACGTCCCAGACGACCTCTATTGGTGAGAGGTCTGGAAACCCAACACTGTTTTCCAACAATGTCCTTGAAGACAATGTTGGGAAAATTCGCGCAGTATGTGAACGAGCGCTGTCTTGCTTATAAATTGCACCTGGTGACTTGATAGCATAGACAGTACAACTGGCGTTAAAATCTCCTCCACGTAACTGCATGCCGTCAAAGTGCGTTAAAGGACGACTAGAGGTGATCGCGTGTCCCAACAAATCACTCCCCACACTGTCACACATTGTGTAATCGCCGTATGCCTCTCGACACCAAATGCCGGATCGGACCGGTGGCCTGGCCGCCTCCACACGCGTATGCGCTGGTCATCAGCACTGAGACTGAATCGGGATTCATCCCTGAAGATCACAGGCCTCCTGTCGGTCATACTCCAGCTTGCCCGAGGTCAGCAAACATCCAATCGACACTGCCTATGATGTGGGGTCAATGGTAGGTGTCTTAATAGACGTCGGCTCCTTATACCGGCTTCGGCCAGCCTTCTCCGAATGGTTTCCCTTGACACCATCGGATGTCTGGAAGGTGGTAAGTGGCATCGAACTGATTCTGGCGACGTTGTTGGGTTGGACATGACCGATCTTATGATTTCGCGATCCTCGCGTGTATTTGTGTTCCTGGGACGCCCTGGCCCTTCGCGACGGTAGACTATCCCTTCCGTGATCCATTGTTGCCAACTTTGAGCAACTACCATATCGCTCCGACCGAGGTGGCGGCCGATACGCCTGTTCGACCAACCTGCTTCTCTGAGGTCTACTATACGCCCCCTCTCAAAGCCCGACAATTGTTCGTACTGTCGCCGGTTACGTCTCAGAGGCATCTCTAGTCACAATACTGTCCATCCAAGTCGAAAGATTTGTTTGAATAACCCTACGGCTCGAGAAATCATGATTTTAAACTCTACCAGCTGCGCATCCCATATGCGCATAGCGCGCTTACCCTTGTCTCATTGGCGTCGAAATTTTAATCATTTGCATATCTCGTACCAGACTACATTCCTGACAAGTTTCGTGAAAGTAGCTCGATTTCTTCTGGGTGCACATATTTTTTGTGACAGAGTATATTATCCCCTGATTATGAATAAAATAATGATTTATCTGCAATTGGTACTTTCTTTTTGAGAAACTTCTTAGACGTGCTCTCAAGTGTTGGCATTTAAATGTCATATCTATCTCATAATCAAGTCTAATCACGTATTATACTGATTTCACTTCCCAAGAGATACGAATTCAGAACAGTGAGCCATGAAAACGGTATTGATGATGCTGTCAATACTTAAAATTTGTAACACGAACGCTTCAGAAAGTTTCCTTTAGTGTGAGAACATACCGACAGCCTATACGAACCACATTTGCTTGTGTTGAGGGGATGGACAGAATGGCAAACAATTTTGTTTTTGTTGTTGTTGTTTCTAATCCCTAGGTCAGGGGTGGCGAACCAATGGCACGCGTGCCATTGATGGCACGCAACACAATATTTTGGGCACGCCACCGATCAAAACGGTTTGAATTTAAATTAATGGATGCTATGTGGCTTTCAAAATTGATCTTTTTTTACAGACATATGCCAACATTTCAATGAATTGAACATAAAGCTTCAAGGCACAAAAAAAAAACAATTATCGTCATGATGGATCCTAATTGCGCTTTTGACGCTAAACTGCATGTTTTCAGGAGCGATTTTATTACAAAAAACTACAAATATTTCCCAAACTTGAAAAAAGAATATCAAAGATTTAGATGTACATGAGAAAAAGTTATTGATGAATTAAGTTCATAATTGATTCTTCAATCAAGGAATTTTCAGCGAGATTTTCTCAGTTCAAAGAATTATTGGGAACGCTCAAGTTTTGTATGTACCCTGATGTTATTTCTTTTGATAAACTGAACTTGTCCCAATTCGATAGGTTGGAAATTGAAGAATTTTAAATGCAGCTGATTGATTTCCAGTCTAGTTCAATATGGATTCAAAAATTTATTGAAACAAGGAAAAAGTTTGAATATATTGAAACAGAAAGACTAACTAGCAATATAAGTAAAAATGGCAGTAACAAAATTTTGGAAACATGGAATTCGATTCCAGATACATTTAACCGTTTGAAGAAGCTGGCTCATGCTATTTTAACAATATATTCATCTACTTATGCCTGCGAGTCATTATTTTCAGAGATGAATAACATTAAAAACTTGCTTAGAAACCGTTTGGAAGATGATTCCAGTTCAGTATGCATTCTACTAAAAGTAACATCTTACTATCCTAATATAAGTTATTTGTTATCTAATCTGCAACAACAGAAGTCACACTAATGTTGCTTTAATTTGAATTGCAGATATAACTGTATTTTTTTGTTAGTAAATAAAGAGTTTTGAGTTGTTAGTATTTAGTTTTAATATTTTCCCAATAGTCCCTAAGTCAAAATTATTTGACGGCACGTCTATGGCCTCATTAAACATTTATTTAGAATAAAATGGCACGTTGATCCATAAAGGTTCGCCACCCCTGCCCTAGGTACACGAGCCCATAATTCCTCAGGCGGTCCATTAATAGGCGAGTATTGGTAAAAAATTCTCTCTAGATAAATTTAAGCAAGTTAGGATGTTGACAGGAGTAGCCTGCTCAGTATCACACTTTTTACAAGTAAAAAAAAAATTGTGTTTTGTTATCAAATTTCAAGCAGCTCAAGAGGTCAATGGCAAACCTAGAGATTGCAGTCTGTTCAGCTCTATCACTCTTGAAGATAAGAGCTCTACTAGAGGAGACACCAGAGTACCAGTCATAGACCGGGGGAATTATCTAGTACTCTATATAAAATATTTCCTTACGGAATAAATCTCCAGATAAGTAATGGCAAACGTGACGGCATTCGATATCAAAGTCTGCGAGTATGAGTTCCGTTGTTGGCATGGATAAACAACGCATAATCGACTTTAACCCCTTGTCTAATTAGATCGCGTGTAATTAAGATGACAGTGAGAGCGTCTGCACACGGAGCAACTCAAAAGAAACTGATAACTGACTCCAGTCACAAACCAGTCCCTGATGAGTCGTAACCTATGTAATTGAATGGAGCCACGCACACGGCGCAACTGGTTACAAACTCGTCCGACGAGTTTGTAACCAGTTTGTGACTGGTTTGTGACTGGAGTCAATTATCAGTTTCTTTTGAGTTGCCCCGTGTACAGACGACCTGAGGCTCCTAACCAACCAACAGTGCTTTCGACAGTGAATACAACAGTGACGTTCATTGGCCTACATCAGTCCTTTCAGTGGGGGTGCTTGACTACAAACAGGTAGCTGCATATTGCAAAAGTTTTTTTTTGTTTTTTTTTATCCTACGTCAAGGAAAGTGTATATAGTGACCATAATTTCCTTCTGGCAGCCCAATAGAGTTCAGCTTGTTTAAAAAAGTGAGTGACTGAAAAATGCTTGTCAGATATAACAGAACATGTTAATAGGTGATTAAAATCCATAAAAAGCCCTTCAGAGCACAGAGGTTAGTCTGGGGATGAGACTACACCAAGGTATTGCAGGTATCCTCTTAAATAGTCATGAGATGTTAAAATTCTAAAATTTGCAAAATTGCAAAAGTGTAAACGGGAATCAATCGTATTTTTCTATCCTTGAGTTAGAGTCTAAGATTGCGACTTCTAATTTTTGTTAACAATTATTACGGTCAAAATTAGACATTTGTTTATTTTGTTTAAAAAGTTGGAGGCTTATAGGCAATAATGTATATTGTCAACTGAAATGAAACTTTGCTTCTCAAAATTGACTGTATCTGGAAGAGTTAAAATCATGGACTTGTTAAATTTATGGGTTATCGAGAAGGTGCAGGAGGTTTTAATGTTAGGAAATAATCATGAAGATTTCTAAAGGATCTGTCCTTCAAAGGGCAAGTTTTATCGATATTGTGAAACAGAAACTGGATTAAAAGGAATCAAACTTACTAAGTGGAAAACAAATTTAAGAATATCGGCTTAAGATTAATACATAATATACAGGAGTCGTAGATTATGATAAATATTAAGCTCTCAGAGAACAACTAATGCGAAATTTTGATAGCACCTGTAAGTTTCAGCGAACGATTCTAGCATATAGAACATGTACTGCGAACAAGAGATCCCTTCGGATGCGTAAAGAGAAAGAGTTTGCAAATTAGTAAACAGAACGTATGTTAGCAATAATATTAATTCTCTACCAATTCCAATTCGTATATCTTCCCTTGCCCACCTTACAACAATCAGGAGCTATGTATTGCGTAACTAAATTTTTTTCCCAGAAAAATTTCCACTTTTTTCGAAAAATAGACTAGTTATGTAGAGTGGTCCACGTCGGTTCAAACGAATTGGTGTATGGATGCCTGATTCAATAATTTTGGAGCTTTTGTTTCACATTTTTTGAAGAGGTAAGTGAAAAGCTTTCGACAAATAAGTGGCCAATATTTACTAACTTTTAGCAACTGCACGTGCAAATATTTTTCGCTTTTCTTAGCTTTGTCATTCAATCTCTAGTTGCTTCATAAGCAGAATATACCACATCTTTATATCTTAATTTTCATCATTAAGTTTATTTCAGATTACTGAAAGCGTGGCTCGAATACATTTAAAACCATACGTCTCCAGGATTTATAATGCTCCGTAGCATCGCATAAAAGAAGAAGCGAGGTTGTTTGTATTCACTAACGAACAACTATTCATAAAACAAAAGGGTATAACCTTAGGGATGGTATTTTGGGGGTGTGAAGTATTCTTAACAAGTCAAAGCAAAATGTTACTCGCTGTTCATAAAACTATGGGAAAACTCAAGACGTCATCTATCTGCCTCAGTTTTCCCATAATTTTAGAGACCGAGATGTACTGCTTTTATGCAAGTGGTCGTGCAAGATGGAATGACGACTAATTATGCTGATTTTACATGATTTAAATTATGAGATATACTAAAAAAATAATGTATACGTCTCGCAAACTAAGTCCTTGAATTTAAGCATTTCTGCATCAAAAGCACTCTGAAATCGATTAAAACATAATAATGAACTTAAATTAAAACAAGAAGTACATCTTAGAACTTCAGGGCGAAAATGCATTTTGATAATATTCTTGCTTTAAATTGGAATATTTTAATTCCTTATGATACAAATTTTTAAATGTTCATAGCAGGTATGACTTCAAAACATGAATAACTATTAAAATAATAATAACAAAGCATGGAATGAAAGCAAGGGTATAAAGTTTAAAATGAAAAATGTAATTACAAAATGTATTTTAATGGAGAATCCTACAATAGTTCTTGCATTGGTCATATTCAGAAGCACTACCACTATAGTTCTTATTTAAATAAAGATTTTAAACATCTTTAAAAGATTTTAAGTTTAAAATGCAGACATGTTATGATAAGCATTTGAAAAGGCACATATTCAGCGGTTCTACCACTGTACTTAAATTCCTTTTAAAGTAATAATGGCAAATGGATAGGATCTCTAGACGGTCCTAAGATTAAACTGCAGAATTTTTAAATATTACCATTCATTATAGAAACTTCTCATACACTTATGAAACTCCGCTATTCAGCTATAATCTATATCTATAAAGGAAGAAGTCCTGACTTATATATACACGTATCAACGCCCAGCAAAAACTATTGGAGATACAGATATCAAATTTTAGGAGCTTATTACTTTTGTGCTGAAGGCGTCATTTAAGAAGCGATTTTTCAAAATTCGCCCCCCAAGGGGGGGAGGGGGGCAAAACGTGTTTTTTACATATTCCTTCATATCTCATAGAAGAAAATTGATATCCATAAGATTCTTGCTTTAAAATGTAAGTAACATGAATACCTAAAAACCAATTTCAGGATTTTTCAAAATTTGGCCCCCAAGGGGGGGAGGGGGGGCTAAACGTGTTTTTACGTGTTTTATCACATTTTCCTTCATATCTCGAAGAAGAAAACAGATATCCATAAGATTCTTGCTTTAAAATGTAAGGAACATAAATACCTAAAAACCAATTTCAGGATTTTTCGAAATTCGGTCCCCATGGGGGGGGAGGGGGCAAAACGTATTTTCCCATATTCCCTCATATGTTAAAGAAGGAAATTGATATCCAAAAGATTCTTGCTTTAAAATGTAAGGAACTTGATTACCTAAAATCAGTTTCAGGATTTTTCAAAATTCGGCCCCCATGGGGGGGGGAGGGGGCAAAACGTGATTTTACGTGTTTTTCACATGAAACGGATATCCATAAGATTCTTACCTTAAAATAAAAGGAAGCCGAATACCTAAAAACCAATTTCAGGATTTTTCAAAATTCGGCCCCCAAGGGGGGGAGGGGGGCCAAACGTGTTTTTACGTGTTTTATCACATTTTCCTTCATATCTCGAAGAAGAAAACAGATATCCATAAGATTCTTGCTTTAAAATGTAAGGAACATAAATACCTAAAAACTAATTTTAGGATTTTTCGAAATTTGGCCCCCATGGGGGGGGGAGGGGGCAAAACGTATTTTCCCATACTCCCTCATATCTCAAAGAAGGAAATTGATATCCAAAAGATTCTTGCCTTAAAATGTAAGGAACTTGATTACCTAAAAACTAATTTCAGGATTTTTCAAAATTCGGCCCCCATGGGGGGGAGGGGGCAAAACGTATTTTTCCCATATTCCTTCATATCTGAAAGAAAAAAAACAGATATCCTTAAGATTCTTGATTTAAAATGTAAGGAACTTGATTACCTAAAATCAGTTTCAGGATTTTTCAAAATTCGGCCCCCATGGGGGGGGGAGGGGGCAAAACGTGATTTTACGTGTTTTTCACATGAAACGGATATCCATAAGATTCTTACCTTAAAATAAAAGGAAGCCGAATACCTAAAAACCAATTTCAGGATTTTTCAAAATTCGGCCCCCAAGGGGGGGGAGGGGGGCCAAACGTGTTTTTACGTGTTTTATCACATTTTCCTTCATATCTCGAAGAAGAAAACAGATATCCATAAGATTCTTGCTTTAAAATGTAAGGAACATAAATACCTAAAAACTAATTTTAGGATTTTTCGAAATTTGGCCCCCATGGGGGGGGAGGGGGCAAAACGTATTTTCCCATACTCCCTCATATCTCAAAGAAGGAAATTGATATCCAAAAGATTCTTGCTTTAAAATGTAAGGAACTTGATTACCTAAAAACTAATTTCAGGATTTTTCAAAATTCGGCCCCCATGGGGGGGAGGGGGCAAAACGTATTTTTCCCATATTCCTTCATATCTGAAAGAAAAAAAACAGATATCCTTAAGATTCTTGATTTAAAATGTAAGGAACTTGATTACTTAAAAACCAATTTCAGGATTTTTCAAAATTCGGCCCCCCATGGGGGGGAGGGGGCAAAACGTATTTTTCCCATATTCCTTCATATCTGAAAGAAAAAAAACAGATATCCTTAAGATTCTTGATTTAAAATGTAAGGAACTTGATTACCTAAAAACCAATTTCTGGATTTTTCAAAATTCGGCCCCCCATGGGGGGGGGGGGGCAAAACGTATTTTTCCCATATTCCCTCATATCTGAAAGAAAAAAAACAGATATCCTTAAGATTCTTGATTTAAAATGTAAGGAACTTGATTACCTAAAATCAGTTTCAGGATTTTTCAAAATACGCCCCCCAAGGGTGAAAGGGAGCAAAACGTGTTTTTTACATATTCCTTCATATGTAAAAAACCGGGTTAAATAATCCACCCATACCTAGCTTTACGGCCTAGATACATTCCGGAAAAGTTGGCCGTAAAGTGAAAAGCCGTATAACGAATCAATTATTTTGATACAAACTCATACAAATTTAATTGGATGTGTTCCAATTTTTTATAAATAATATAGTTTTTAGTTCAGAAAGCATTTTATTCTTTTTATTTCCTAGAAAAATGCTTACATAAAAATAAAAGTACAAAACAATGTAATAATTCAAAAAATAAAAAAAAATCATATGCACATATGTATACATATAATGAAAACCATAAAATAAAATGTTTAAAAACTGTTTTAATGTGATGACGAACATTAACATGAAGAATCACTAAGCTATAATATGCTGCCAGTAAATAGTTGGTATTTGGCGCGATAGATGGTAGCACCTATTTCGAGCATTAATCCGAATAGTCATATCGATTACAAACTAATATATAAGATCGAGTAATCATATCGAGTACAAAGTAATATAAAAGAAATTCTAAAGCAGTTTAATTTATTAATATGCGTATAAAAGAAATATATCCGTTTCCTACTTTGAGATATGAAGGTATATGGTAAAAACACGTTTCGCCTCCCCCCCTCCCCTCCCTCCCTTGGGTCCGAATTTTGAAAAATCCTGAAATTGATTTTAGGTAATCAAGTTCCTTACATTTTAAAGCAAGAATCTTATGGATATCAATTTCCTTCTTTGAGATATGAAGGAATATAGAAGATACAAAGTGTAAAATATTAACGGTATTACTATACGGTAACTGTGCTTACCATGTATAACTGTAACCTAGAGGTTAACTGCTAGACAGACATGTGATGTTGTCAGATTAAGTTAGTGTGGTTGATTTTCATGCGAGTTTTGTGATACTAGCAAAAGATAAGCTTTATTTGATTTTTAACTCTTTATCAGATTTACTTATATTTCTGAACCGTATTTAATTTTGATTTTTATATCTTCTAAAATGCAAGAATATTTATGCATAAATGGGGATTTTGTACTTCATAGTATTTTCCCAATCCCAGCAGATGGTGCATGTCTTTTTCGTTCTCTCTCTTTTGTCATGTATGGTACAGATATGATGTCTAGGGAAGTCCGGGAATTAATTGTGAGTCATGTGGTAGAGAATTGGGAGAGATTTGCTATAATGTCTAATGACATGAATGGGAATAATTATTCTAACTCTGCTGAATATTTTTCCGAAATGTCAATTCTCTCCACATATGGCAGTTCTTGCGAATTGTCAGCAGCAGGTGAACTGTTCAACTTTGTTTTTGAGGTGTACCTCAATGGTGAACTATGTCACAGTTTTGGTGCTGCTGGTAACCCAATAAGGAGGCTGCGTTTTACCTCTGCATGTGACCTCTCGAGTGGGCATTTCGATGCTTACTACCTGTCACAGGAAACACAAGCCATGCCATCTTTCCCTCAATCTACCTCACATGATGCATCACTTTCTAATACCAATCAAGCTACTAAAAGACGTCGCTCTAGATGTACTCATGTTCAAAGGAAGCAGCAACTTAAAGATGCAAGAAAGAAGTATGCAGAGAGGAATCCTGGGGTGAACAGGGCAGCTGTTGCACGGTACCATAAAGCTAAGCCTGAGGTGATCAAAGAAGCTGTTGCACGGTACCAGAAAGCTAAGCCTGAGGTTCACAGGGCAGCACAATGCCAATATGAAAAAAATAATCCTGGCAAACGAGTAGAAAGGCGAGTACTTCCATGGCAGGTAAAGGTTCTTTCAGGCTTGGCATATGAGCCTGTTATTGATTATGAAGCAGATAGCATGGTATCCCTTGGCACTATGAACCACAAGTGTCAGTACTGCAATGCCCTGAAGTGGGCAGACGAATCTCCAGGAATGTGTTGTAGTGCTGGCAAGGTAAACCTACCTGCATTTGATCCTCTTCCTGAGCCTCTCAATAGCCTGGTAATTGGCAACCATCCTGAGCACATCCACTTTATGGAGTGTGTTCGGCAGTATAATGGATGTTTCCAAATGACATCATTTGGAGCTAAACAGGTTGTAGAGGAAGGTTTCATGCCAACTTTCAAAATTCAGGGACAGGTGTATCACTTGATTGGAAGTCTACTTCCATCTTCTAAAGAAGCCCAATTTCTTCAAATCTATTTTGTGGGTGAGGATGAAAGGGAAGTACGCTTAAGGTGTAGTAACTTTCCTGGTGTAAAAGACGGATTGGTCAAGCAACTGCAAGAGATGCTAAATGACGTTAATAGCTACATAAAAGACCTTAAAACTACCCTGGATAAAGTGCCTCCAACCTGCAAGAAGTTTGCAGTTGTTATCCAGGCTGAAAAAAAGCCTGTCGATGCTCATGAAGGTCGCTTTAATGCACCAACAGCAAATGAGGTAGCTCTGGTGATGGTTGGCCAGCAGTTTCAGCAGCGAGATATCGTGCTCCAAAGCCACGATAACAAACTGCATCGCATCAGTGAGATCCACCGGTCATACGATGCTCTTCAATACCCCCTTTTGTTCTGTCGTGGCGAGGATGGATACTCCATCAATCTGGCTCAGCACAATCCTAAGACCAAGTTGCCTATCAAGAAGACAATCTCTGCATTGAGTTTCTACTGCTATCGCATTATGGTCAGAAAAGGAGAGGACAACCACCTATTGTACTTCTGTTCCCTCTTCAGTCAATTTTTAGTAGATATGTATGCTAAAATAGAGACTGAAAGGTTAAACTATATCAGGTTTAACCAGGCAGAGCTGAGGGCAGACAACTACATTCACCTAAAAGATGCTGTAGGGGAGAAGGATGCTGATGCTGCTCAACTGGGTCGGAAGGTAGTGCTCCCATCATCTTTTACTGGAGGACCTCGCTACATGCATGAACGGACTCAAGATGCTATGACATATGTCCGTCACTATGGGCGTCCTGATCTGTTTATCACTTTCACCTGTAACCCCAAGTGGAAGGATATTACAGATGCATTGTTCCTCGGACAAAAGTCTCATGATCGGCATGACATCATAGCAAGGGTGTTCCACCTAAAAGTAAAAAAAATGATGAATGTCTTGACCAAGGGCAGTCTGTTTGGAGCTGTACGTTGCTTCATGTTTTCTGTGGAGTGGCAAAAGCGGGGTTTGCCTCATGTTCACATCTTGCTGTGGCTAGAGCAACGCATATCCCCTGACATGACTGATAATGTCATCTGTGCCGAAATACCTAATCCTCAGCAAGACCCCCTTCTCTATGACATTGTCAAGGCCAACATGATTCATGGGCCTTGTGGCAGCCTGAAGTGCAATTCTCCTTGCATGAAAGGTGGCAGCTGCAGTAAAAGGTACCCCCGTCCACTTCTAAGTGACACCCAGACTGGTAATGATGGGTATCCACTATACCGAAGGCGATCTCCAAAAGATGGTGGGTTCACTGTAAAATGCAAGGGAATGCAGTTGGACAACAGCTGGGTTGTACCTTATAATCCTGTACTGTCACGTACTTTCAATGCTCACATCAATGTAGAGTATTGTAACTCTGTGAAATCAATAAAATACATTTGCAAGTACATTAACAAGGGCAGTGACCAGGCAGCTTTTGGTCTAGAGAATGAGGAGGATGAGGTGAAGGTCTACGAGAGTGGCCGGTACCTCAGCAGCTCTGAGGCAGTTTGGAGGATCTTGGCATTCCCAATTCATGAAAGGTACCCCGCAGTTCTTCACCTGGCTGTTCATCTCGAGAATGGTCAGCGTATGTACTTTACTTCTAAGAATCTGACTGAGAAGCTCAAAAACCCTCCTCAGACAACACTCTTAGCTTTCTTCGAACTATGCAAAATTGATGACTTTGCAAAATCCCTTCTTTATTGTGAGGTTCCTTCTTATTTTCTGTTTAGAAATAATAAGTTCACAAGAAGGAAGCGAGGTAAAGATGTTGATGGTTGGCCAGGAGTGAAGAAAGACTCTGCATTGGGAAGGGTTTATGCCATTCATCCTAAAAATGTTGAGTGCTATCATCTTCGCCTGTTGTTACATGAGGTTCGTGGCCCGACATGCTTCTCAGATTTGAAGACTGTCAATGGTGTCCTCCATCCTACATTCCAGTCTGCATGCATAGGACGCGGTTTGTTAGATGATGACAAGCAGTGGGACTCTACCTTGGAAGAAGCTGCCCTGTGTGATTCTTCTTTCAAGATGCGGGAGCTTTTCACGGTGATGCTGCTCCATTGTGAGCTCTCAGATCCCCTGAGTCTTTGGGAGAAGTACAAGGACAGTCTTTCAGAGGACATAACACGCCAAGTAGAAAGACAGTTACAAGGAAATGTACAGCATGTTATGGATGAAGTATACAACAGATACTTGGTGCTGATTGAAGATGCAGTATTGTCTCTGGGAGGACAAGATTTGACACAGTACTCTCTTCCTAGACCAAAAAGATCTGGTGATATCTTGGGGAACAGGGACTATATGAGGGAGACCAGCTATGACAAGAATGCTTTGGTACAAGTGGTTTCGAATAAAGAGAGTTTACTAACAATTGATCAGCTCTCTGTCTATCGTCAAGTTCTTGCCAGCATTCAGTCAAGTGTTGGCCATGTCTTTTTCCTAGATGCTCCAGGTGGTACTGGAAAGACTTTCCTCCTCAACTTGCTTCTTGCAAAGGTAAGGAGTGATTGTGGCATTGCCTTAGCTGTTGCATCCTCTGGCATTGCTGCTACATTGTTGGAAGGGGGTAAGACAGCCCACGCTACCTTCAAACTGCCCTTCAATCTCATCCATAGCGAAATTCCCATGTGTAACATTTCTAAGCAAAGTGATATGGCACAAGTGTTGCGGGACTGCAAGCTTATTGTCTGGGATGAGAGCACCATGGCACACAAGGGGGCTTTTGAGGCACTTAGCAGAACTCTTAAGGATATCCGAGACAATGATGGATTGATGGGGGGAGTCACTTTGTTGTTGGCTGGGGATTTCCGCCAGACTCTGCCAGTAGTGCCAAGGGGAACTAGGGCAGACCAGGTTAAAGCATGCATCAAAGCTTCATTTCTGTGGCCCTTCATCACAAAGTTATCTCTCAGGAAGAACATGAGAGTGCACTTGATGGGTGATGTCTCTGCTGGCCAATTCTCTGAACTATTACTGAAAATAGGAGATGGAGAATATCCAGAGTCTGAAGGGAAAATTACCATCCCTGCAGGTCTTGGCTCAGTTGTGACAACCCTAGCAGCCCTAACAGCCAGGATATATCCTGATATTGCCAATATCAAGGAGAAGTCCATGGACTGGTTAAGCGAACGTGCTATTTTGACTCCAAAGAATGATAGTGCTGATAACATTAATGAGAGTCTACTGAAGAGTTTTGAAGGTGCAGAAATGACATACAAGTCTGTTGACTCAGTCTTGCACATGGAGGATGCAGCCCATTATCCTGTGGAGTTTCTCAATACGCTTAACCCTCCTGGCCTCACAACCCATATGTTTCATCTCAAAGTGGGGGCTCCAGTTATGTTACTGCGCAACCTCAACCCTCCAAAACTCTGCAATGGTACCAGGCTGCAAATAACAGCCCTTCAAAGGAACGTCATTGAGGCTACAGTGTTCACCGGCTGTGCTCAGGGAGAATCAGTTTTAATACCCGGAATACCACTTATTCCATCAGATTATCCCTTTGAGTTTAAGAGACTGCAGTTCCCCATCAAGGTTTGCTTTGGTATGACTATCAACAAGTCCCAAGGACAATCGCTGAAGATGGCAGGGATTTACTTGAGGGAGGAATGCTTTTCACATGGCCAGTTTTATGTGGCCTGTTCCAGAGTCAGTTCACCAAGCAGCCTGGAAATATTAACACCTGAAGGTAAAACTACCAATGTTGTATACAAGGAAGTTCTAAAATGAAAACTAAAAAAAAAGGGATAATGCGTATAATATTTTTTAAATTTACCTTTTTTTTTCTTTAAATGTAATCAGCTATGCTTTATAAATTGTTTAGAAATATGTTTTAATTTATTGTATTGTACTCAAAAGCAGCTTGAAAAAAAATTTTTATTTAATGGTAAAAAATACAAAAACTCAGTTGTTACGATAGATGAATTGTAGGAGACAATGTAATGTGAAATAGCATATTATAATTGTTTCTTAGTTAGCAAAGTGTAAAACTAATTTATTAGTAAGGTGTAGTGTACGAAATAATTCATTAGTAAAATGCACTGTACTGAATAACTGTATTGCATTGAATAACAATGGTTAATTGTATATTGCACAATGTAAAGTGAAAATAGTATGTTAGAACTGTATTTTAGTTAGCAAAGTGTAAATTTAAGCTATTAGTAGGGTGTACCGTACAAAACCGCATACTATTGAAATGTTGTACCGTATGAATTAATTTATTAGTAAAGTGTACTGTATTGAATAACTGTATTGTATTGAATAATAATTTTAGTTAGCAAAGTGTAAAATTAATTTATTAGTAAAGTGTACTGTATGAAATTGCGTACTATTGAAGTGTTGTACTGTATGAATTAATTTATTAGTAAGGTGTGCTGTATTGAACTGTAATATATCGAATAATAAGAGTAAATTGTATACTGCAAAATGTATTGTGAAAATAGCATATTAAAATTGTATCTTATTTTGCTAAGTGTAAAAATAATTTATTAGTAAAGTGTAAATATATACATAAAACGTACTGAATCTGGTACAACAAACTGTACTGCAGGCATTAGTTAACTTATGAAATGCATTGCAATTATAAAATACTTGGTAAATGGCTAAATGTAAAAATATAAAGATAAAATATACATGTTATGTTGTTAGCGAAAGGAGTATAACTAATGTATTTAGTGGTTTGCATTCATGTAATGATGGTAATTTTGAATTTTTTGAATTTTTAAGTATACTGTATGAAATTGCATGCTATTGAAGTGTTGTACTGTATGAATTAATTTATTAGTAAGGTGTGCTGTATTGAACTGTAATGTATCGAATAATAAGGGTAAATTGTATACTGCAAAATGTATTGTGAAAATAGCATATTAAAATTGTATCTTATTTAGCTAAGTGTAAAAATAATTTATTAGTAAAGTGTAAATATATACATAAAACGTACTGAATCTGGTACAACAAACTGTACTGCAGGCATTAGTTAACTTATGAAATGCATTGCAATTATAAAATACTTGGTAAATGGCTAAATGTAAAAATATAAAGATAAAATATACATGTTATGTTGTTAGCGAAAGGAGTATAACTAATGTATTTAGTGGTTTGCATTCATGTAATGATGGTAATTTTGAATTTTTTGAATTTTTAAGTATACTGTATGAAATTGTATGCTATTGAAGTGTTGTACTGTATGAATTAATTTATTAGTAAGGTGTGCTGTATTGAACTGTAATGTATCGAATAATAAGGGTAAATTGTATACTGCAAAATGTATTGTGAAAATAGCATATTAAAATTGTATCTTATTTAGCTAAGTGTAAAAATAATTTATTAGTAAAGTGTAAATATATACATAAAACGTACTGAATCTGGTACAACAAACTGTACTGCAGGCATTAGTTAACTTATGAAATGCATTGCAATTATAAAATACTTGGTAAATGGCTAAATGTAAAAATATAAAGAAAAAATATACATGTTATGTTGTTAGCGAAAGGAGTATAACTAATGTATTTAGTGGTTTGCATTCATGTAATGATGGTAATTTTGAATTTTTTGAATTTTTAAGTATACTGTATGAAATTGCATGCTATTGAAGTGTTGTACTGTATGAATTAATTTATTAGTAAGGTGTGCTGTATTGAACTGTAATGTATCGAATAATAAGGGTAAATTGTATACTGCAAAATGTATTGTGATAATAGCATATTAAAATTGTATCTTATTTAGCTAAGTGTAAAAATAATTTATTAGTAAAGTGTAAATATATACATAAAACGTATTGAATCTGGTACAACAAACTGTACTGCAGACCTTAGTTAACTTATGAAATACATTGAAATTATAAAATACTTAGTAAATGGCTAAATGTAAATATATAAAGATAAAATATACATGTTATGTTGTTAGCGAAAGGAGTATAACTAATGTATTTAGTGGTTTGCATTCATGTAATGATGGTAATTTTGAAATTTTTTTATTTTTAAGTATACTGTATGAAATTGCATGCTATTGAAGTGTTGTACTGTATGAATTAATTTATTAGTAAGGTATGCTGTAACAAAATTGAGATTATTTTGACAAAATTGAGATTAACAAAATTGACAATATTTTGACATTTTTACTTTTCAGCTTTTAGTCGAACAATGATGAAATGCTGAATCTACCAAAATTCTGAGATGAGTGTAACATTTCATGTGCTTTTTTTTCTATGTTATTTATACTGTGTTTAGTTTTTAAATTGATTTTGATAACATACATACTTAAAATCCTGGGCAACGCCGGGTACTTCAGCTAGTATAACTATAGTTTACTTGCTTTTTAAATAACGATAGCAGTAATCTTTGCAAATTGTTCGAAGGTTAAAATGAAGAATATAAAGCACAAAATTGCAAATTGACAGGAAATCTCATGATGCGCACTTGAAACTGTATGTATTAATTGGTATTACATCACAGTTAAACTCATATCAAAAGACTAATAAATACTTAACTTCGGCAAGGGCTTCAAATATATATATATATAAAACAGTTCCGTGACTGACTGACAGATAACGCATAGACCAAACAGCTGGACCTAAAGGGCTGACATTTTGCATGGCGCTTCTTCTTATAGTGTAGGGGTGCACTAAGAAAGATTTTTGAAATATTCTTCTTAGATTTTTTAAATAAAATTTTTAAGCTGTTTTTGTAATTTGTTTTCAAGTTTGCATTTAAAATAATAATCTGAATGTTATAAAATTTATATCACAAGAAAGATCATAAAAGTTTCTTTAAAATGAAATATTTTTCGAATCTTTACCTCTCTTTTCTGATTTTTGGTGAATTTTTAAAGATTAATTTTTAGAATTTAATTTATTAAATGCTGATCACGAGATATCTTTTCTTTTTGTGATAATTTAATTTAATTTTGAGTCACGTGCATAACAGTGAAATAAATTGACAAAAATATTAAAATACAGCAAAAGATGAAAATTTAACCACTAGATTAAATGAGATGGAAGTTTTTTAAGAATTTAATTCAAATTAGTATGTTTTATGGATATTAAATTAAACCTATATATAAAACTGCAATTTCCCCTCAAAGTATGCTTCGCCATGACGATAAATAAGTCTCAAGACCAAACTTTAAAATACGCTGGCGTAGCTTTAAGAGTAAATTGTTTCTCCAACGGTCAGTTTTACGTAGCTTCTTGGACGAGCCTGGTTCTTGGACGAGCCTGGTAATATTAGTTCCGCCCAATGAAGAAACAAAAAATATTGATTATAAGGAATTCTCTATGCAGCTATTTCATTATTTTTCATTGTAATTATCCTAAAATGTACTCCGTAGCAAAGCACGGGTATTCAGCTAGTTCATTCATATAAATTTGAATACATAACTGAAAAACAAAATGTCTTATATAGGGATGTCACTGTATATGTCCAGTGCGTACTACCGTACGTAGTTGAATTCTGTAACGGTATAATACACTGAAGTGCCACTGAATTAGGGATACCTAGCTAGTAACGAGTTGGGCCTACTCTGGCCTTTATAACGGCTGCCACAAGACAAGGCATAGATTCAACAAGTTTCTGGAAACGTTCCACGGGAATGGCTTGTCAAATATTGGCTAAAGCTGTCCATAATTCAGTAAGGTTCTTTGGTGCTGTGTGATGGCCTTTCACGCTTTGTTCCAAAACATCCCAAAGATGCTCAATAGGATTTAAGTCTGGGCTTCTAGGTGGCCAATTCATGACAGAGAAGTCAGAGGAATGCACATCCAACCAGCCAGTAGCCAACCGGGACTTGTGAGAGGTACAGTTGTCTTGCTGGAAAACTCCATTACCGTGCGGATAACAGAACAGCATAAACGGATGGAGGTGATCACCCAGCAACTCTACGTACCGAATTGCATTGAGGGAGGTTGGTACACGCACCAAAGATCCCAAACTGTGCCACGAAAAAACACCCCAGACCATGATTGAGCCACCAAGCCCTTGTATAGTTCCAGCCAGGCATGCAGGATCCATGGCTTCATGAGCCTGACGCCATATTCTCAGCCTCCCGTCGGCGTTAAGTAGTCGGAATCGAGACTCATCACTCCATGCTACTCGTTTCCAGTCCTCTACACTCCAGTCTTTGTGCTCTCTTGCCCAGGCAAGACGTGCAGCCCGATGGCGAGTATAGAGCAATGGTACTCTCGTAGGTGGACGGCTCCCTAAACCCATACAGTGAAGCGAGCGTTGCACAGTCCGTTTACTGATTGTACGACTGGCACCGTCATTGAACTGGGTGGTAATTTGAGCTAATGTTTGGCTTCGCTGGCTACGTACAATACGCCGGAGCCGTCTCTCACCACGCACTGTGAAGGATAATTGTCCTTTGCAGTTTGCCCGATCGCTAGTTTTTTTCCACCATCCATGTATTCTTGGTATACTCTTGACACTGTCGACCTTGAAAATCCTAGCTGTCTGACGATTTCGGAAATTGAATGGCCCATGCGTCGCGCACCTACGATTTGTCCGCGATCGAAGGCGTCTAAATCAGCCAGTTTACCCATACTGGCAATTCCAACAACTAATTCAGAACAACCACAGTACGCGCTATATATGCAGTTACCACAGCGCCCTTACTTGCGCATACATGATGCGCAGCGCTGCACAATTTGCATAGGCTTTGCTATCCCTAATTCAGTGGCACTTCAGTGTATTACAACCGCTGTATAATACATTATATAACGGTAGTACAATGCTTAAGGTTACGCTTAAGAGCACTTTTTATCAAAAATATGCAGTACTGATTAAATAGATATATTTTAAGTTCAAATGAGATATAAATTCACGAAAAAAAATATAATTTTGGTAAAAATGTCATAACATTTTAAAATATACGGAATTTTTATAAATGTTTAGTGCGACTGGGTGCTTACGCCAGTGACCCTACACTCTATTCAATTAAATATATTTTAATTTCTTTTAAACTATATACAGGGTGTCTCAAAAAACTTGACACATTTTAAAAATTTATATAAAAAAAGTACTCATGGTAGGAACTAGAAATTCACATACTTGTTACCTTATACACGAGGGGTGATCAAGAAGTAAGGTTACAAAGCGTGCAAGGAAATGTGTACATTTTATTTCATAAAACCAATATAGCCAACTGATAGTACATATGTAGGTTACTTTTCGACATAGTCTCTATATCGGTTTAGGCATTTGTAGCTTCGTGGGAGGAGTTTGAATATTCCCTCCTGGTAAAAATCCTGTCCTTGCGTGTTCAGCCACATTGTGGCGAAGTGTTTCACCTCCTCGACTGAAGCGAATCGTCGGCCCCCTAGGTCCTCCTTAAATTCAGGAAAGAGACAGAAGTCGATTGGATCGAGGTCCGGGCTGTAGGAAAGGTGGTCGATGATGTCCCGACGTTGTTGAAATTTCTTCAACAACGTCGTGGTCCTCTAGGCTGCATGAGGACGCGCGTTGTCGTGAAGTAAGATGCTGCCGTTTAATTTCAGCCGCGCTTACATGTTTTGCCCACAGAAATCGAATAACTGAGTGGATTTCTTCGAGAGCCCAGTTTTCCAAACGAGTCGCCATTTCTGTTAGCCTCCAACTAGCACTGTAGGTCACGGGTAGGTGAAACTCTCCACAGTTAGCGACAGCATGTATTAGAACTACCGCGCACAACTAATTTCTGTATAACGGACGAAACTCCAGCAATATCGACCTTGTAACCTTAGTTTTTGATCAACCCTCGTATTAGAGTTTTTTTTAAGTATAGTCAATAAATTTCAATATGTGCTCCTTTTGTGGCACGGTTTGGTTTGATGCTCTACAGTCAACTTTTGCTACACGAGGGACCTGCAGTTTAAAGCCGGTTCCGAACGGCTACAAACATCCATGCCAACAGTGGGACTCGAACCCATAGGATCTGAACCGAATGCCAGCGCCCTAGCCATTCGGCCATAACCTGGTTTTGTGGCACGGAGAATATTCAGTCGGTAATCCATTTCTGCTCATGTGCGGTCCAAAATGGATTCCGTAACACATGACATAGCAGCAGTTATGCGTTTTTGAGTTCTTTTTTGGGCTACTTTTTTTGAATAAATTTTGTCTTTGACAAATCCCCAAAGAAAAAAGTCAAGAGGTGTAATGTCTGGAGATCGAGGCGGCTATTGGATGGGACCATCTCGTCCAATCCACCTGTTTGGAAATTCCTCATTCAAAAAGTCTTGTACAATCATAGACCTATGAGGCGGTGCACTGTCTTGCTGCCAAATGATTTTGGGATGTAAATAAGACATTTGTGGACAGCAAAATAGCCATTTACAACTTTAGCCATTTTACAACTTCCGTTTTCACGGAACAACTAGCGCCCTCTGTTGAACTTTTTTGACCCAGAAAAAAAACCCTAATGTATGCGGTAACACATCTGTGAATTTCCAGTTCCTACTTTGTATACTTTTTTTTTATAAATTTTTAAAATGTGTCAAGATTTGAGACACCCTATACTACTTGGACACTTACCTGTGTTTTGAAGCAAAAGTTTTACAATGTTTTAAAAATCCCTGAAATATACCAAAAAAGGGAAAAAACGCTGATTTAAAAAAAACTTATCTTTTTATGTGTCCCCGGTACTTGTAAAACAATTTTTATTAACAGATATAGCTTAGCTTTTACTTCAAAACATAGTTAGTAATATATATAACACTATGGTAAAATTTCATTAAAATATATTGAACTCTTTTAAAATTATTAGCTTTCTCGTTTAGATAAGTAACTGAAAAACTAGTTTCCTAGAAAATGCATATAAATATGCTACCTCCGGTATTTTAATATAGCTTCCGGTTTATTAAATTGGCCAAAATTTCTCATCCAATGATCGTACGAATATGAGTAAAACGGTTTTCGAATCCTAAAAGATTGGCCTCTGAAATAGAGCGATAATAAAATTCTAAATTTTGTCCCAAAACATCCATTTCAACGTGGGTAGATACCTTAAATCTGTTTAGGGTTTCAAGAACTTAAAACTCAGAACATATACAGGGTGTCCAAAGGTATCCAAAAGTCATGACTTATTTTTACGGAACTACCCATTAGAATTTAAAAAAATTATTTTAAATAGAAAGAACATCTCACCAAATTTTAATATCAGTCAACGATTTCTATCATAGTATCATAGATTTCGATGTGTGCAACTTTTTGTAGCGCGTCTAACTCCTAAATGGTAATCCAGTTCTCTCCAAGTGTTTCGTAGCATATCAGGCGTTATTAGACTTTTTTGCTTGGGGATTCATTAAATACGTTGAGTATAAACAAAAAATTGAAACTATGGATGAGTTGAAGAAGCGTATCATTCAAGCAGTTCGTGTAATAACTCCTGATATGCTACGAAACACTTGGAGAGCACTGGATTACCATTTAGACGTTTGTTGTGCAACACAATGTGCACATATCGAAATCTATAATACTATGATCGACGTCTATGATTGATATTAAAACTTGGTGAGAAGTTCTTTCTATTTAAACAATTTTTTATAAATTCTAATGGGTAGTTCAGTAAAAATAAGTCATGACTTTTGGATACCTTTAGCCCGGGCACCCTGTATACAAATTATCATCAGATTCTAACAAATACAAAACTGAAATATAATTTTAATGAAACAAAAGAACTCAAATATTTCTGCTTGAAATAAATTATTTTCAATAGCTATCAGAAAACAAATGCAAGAAAAAAATATAATCAAGGCTACAAACTGAGTGCAACAGGTCAGCGTAGCCATTATCTGAAGTTCAACAGTCTCATCGTGACAAGAGTTCTACGTCATTAATTTGGTAACATCCCCAAGACCCTGTACTCATTTTGCGAAGAGCTTCTGGAGCTACTCACATATTTTATTTTCCTCGAACAAAACATGTCTTTTTAACAATCTTTTCATCTCTTGACATAAATTGGTTCTGTTGTTCACGATCAAGTAGAGTTTAGAGGAAACAGATTTTCAGAAATTGTTAAGGAAGTCTCTCCAAGAAAAATGATTTATTTTCTGGGCAACTCTGGGTCCCCATTTTTGTTTCATGAGATTATCTCAAGATATCAAATTAATACACAGTCACTAATCAAATTTGTTTAAGACACTTATGTAAAAAGAAAACACTTTTATAAGATTTTTCGAGGGGTATTTATTTACTTTACAAACAGTTTGATGAGTTTTGAAACATGCTTTTAATTTCTTTCTCAAATAAATAGCTCATCTTGCAAATGTTGACAGACTATGTTTACGCCTTCATTAGGATCAATATGTGTCCATGAAAATCTGTTAAAATTTATTCATAAAGAACTTCCATTTAATATATATATTGAATTTTATCATTATGGGAAATGTGATCGTACGTTACGCCATAAATTGGAAAAAAAATACAAAATCGTACTATTTACTTACTTAAAGGACAAGTAATAATGTATTCCAAACACTAAGAGAGAGCTAAAGGAAAGAACTTCGTCCTAAGTTCGAAGAAACAAAAATAAATTACTAATTAAAAAATAAAGATTAATTTACTGAGCAAGAATGCGAAGCATTTTAGATACAAATAAAAGAAAATGGGAAGATAATTGCTCGCTGAAACCTGAAATAGCTTGAAATAAAAGTAAGTAACAACGCTTAGAGCTCTCTATTAACAGCTCTTAATATATAACTTCAAAACGGATTGAGAAAAAATTCGAGATGTAAGTCTACTATGATACAAGAGAAATAATTGCTTATGAAAGGGATATAGTCACCCGGTTGTGACCCGGTTGAATAGTTAGGTATATATGTTACTTTGATATAAAAATTTATTGAATACTTAGCGAATTTAATACTTAGTGAAAATCGATGTAGCAAATTCCTCTTTTAATGAATTTTAATGCATAATTTTTTTTAGCAATTCCAAATATTGAGACTGTAAAGTTTTAAAATTCCTGCATTTATATAACTCTTAAATTGAAAAGCAGTGCTGAAATGCATGAAGGAGCAATTTCCTGCCGCCATCATTTACATTTATTTTCGCTCGATAAACATGCTTTATCTTTCCTTTTTTAAAACTTTTAGTAAGAATTAAATATAAAATATCATCAGTATTTTGAATGCAGTACATTATATTCATGATTTCCTTACCTACAAAACAGATGTAAAACCGTTTATAAAAAATATCTTGACAAACTCTAGGCATATATTTAGGGTGAGTGTCCCAAATATCGCCCCTGTGCATAATATCGCCTACTCGTGTTTCTAAAGTATGATTCGCGCTATGTATGAAAAAATGCTGTAACGTCTTAGTTCTGGGTTTGTACTAACAGCGGCGATAGCGACAACGCTCTTATCACTGACAACAGAAACTGTATGGAGTCTGAAGTTGTTTTGTCTGTTTTCTTCGTAAACTTTGGCTCCAAAGAATCAGAATCCAGTGAATGACCAGGAAGGTGCATCCAAATTCTAATTTTGCTTATACCATTTGAAAGAGCATGAAACAGAGACTTTGTTAGCAACGCCTTTTAACAGGTGCTCCTAATTTCACCTGCTAGGCGGTAAGAGGAACATTGGTAGGCAATATTAGGAACCTCTCTGGAGTTCACTGGAAATTTCAGTTTTTCCAATTTAGCTACATAACTTAAACTGGCACTGGTTTTGGAGCTGGTTGATCTCAAGATACCAAAGGAAATAGTTCTTAGGGATGTTCTTTGAGTTTCCAGCCTAATCGGAAGCAAAAAAGTGGATGATATGGTGAAAAAAAGTTAGTACAGTAGGCGATATTTGGGACACCTACCTTATATTGTTTACACTAAAATTATAATATTATTTTGTAATTATTTAATTAATTTATCCTTGCCATGTCAAAATATACCTTTCAATGTGTCCTAAGCAAAAGTACAACCCGTATTCTTCTTGGAGCTCAAGTCGATTGGTCAAAATTTCTTAATTTCCGTTGGGCAGTGCAATTGTAACAGCGTCTTAGTATACTTTTGCCGCACGATGGTCGTATGACTAGGGCGCTGGCTTTCGGTAAAAGAGTCTGTGGGTTCCTTGTCCCCCTGTTGGCATGGATGTTTGTAGCCGTTCGGAATCGGCTTTAAGCTGTAGGTCCCGATCTAATTAGTCCTCGTGTAGTAAAAAAATGACTGTAACGCTCTCAACCAAACCAAACTCGGTATACTTTTATCTCATAAAATGGAAATTATAACCGCAACAGAAATTAAAATACTGTCTCAGGCATCTCTGACCGATATTCTGACCACTGAACCTACAGTGTAGTAGGTCATAAACCATGATCTCATCAATAAAAAACGTTAGAAGTGCGATTATTGTTATAGCAAAGCAATGAAACTGACTCGTATTTAAATATGTTGATGAATGATTTCTTGTATTCCTAAGGCATCCAAAAATATAACCTAAACGCTGATTTTCCAATTTCATTAGAAGTATACTTACGTCAAAATTATTTTCTTTTTATTAACAAAACCGTGCTAATTTGGTTATGTCGTTCTAAACCGGAGAGAAAAGAAATAAAATTTTTGAATACTTGCAATGTTCAACTTAAAATGTTCATTGAAATTGTTCATTCTTAAGTTCCGAGAGGTTAGTTATCAAAATATTGAGGAATAATAATTATGATTCGTGAAATATTAACAACACTAAATAATTAAAATAATTTTTCAGAAACTTCATCAGCTATGCAACATATTGAAACAAGTCTGAACTCTCCATAAATAGTGAACTGTAGTTGAACCAGTAGTCGACAGGTAATCTAGTAATAACATAACATTCTTACAGTGTGAACATTTCATATCTTTAAAAATGTACCTAAATATTTTCGTAATATTGCAATAAATAACGCATAATCACCTAGTTAAAAAAATAAGGGATGTCCAGAGGTAAAAAAATACAACAATACCGGGGAATATATTTAATCATGACGACTCGCAATATTTCATATGGGATTTCCATGACGCACGAACCAGAAGAAATATGTACTACTACTCCCAACACGTAGCTTTTTATCATCCAGTATGTTCAGTGTTACATGAACGCAACAACAAACTGCAGGAAGATTTGTCATTATGACATCTTTATAGGACGCTGGACTGTAGTCATGATAAAGAGTAATGTCACATATCCTTCTACTTGGGTGGTTCTTTTCTTATTTACAAAACGTCTTTCTGGCTATTCAAACATTAATGATAAAACACCAAAGTGTTTTTAAATGCTGAAAACGTAGATTATAATATGTATTACACATGCACTCTAAAAAATCCAAAATTGTTAATTTCACACACGCACACACACACACACACACACATATATATATATTTGTGTGTGTGTGTATGTGTCTGTATATCTACATATATGTTTGATAATGGGTGCGGTGACCCAGTTGGCTAAGGCATCGAGGCACTGATCTAAACGTCACTGGTTCGATGCGGGTCTCTGACAAATTCACCGACCTGTTCATTAATGGTGGTCGGTTTTCGTAAATATGTCATGGCAGCAATGCCGTCCAAGTTCTCCAATTTACCTCTGGAGGTACGGGGTCAAGTGCTCCGGTCTCGTCACTTGACTCCGGTCTCGTCACTTGAAAGTCGCCCAATTAAAATATTAAGTAGGTTACGCCCTCTGGCGTCAATATCGCAAAGCACTTATTTACTATTTGCGTGAACAGAAGATTTCTGTCTCTTGGTGTCTAACTCTCGTTGCTGTCGGACCTGCGGTCCGCTTCTGTCTTGTAATGTAATACACGCCCCGTCAAGCCAAGTCATGTGGCCACAGCAGCTAACGTCTTATAATAAATAAATCAAGTCTTCGAAGTTGTGGGTTTCATCAATGGCTCCCTATATGCGTTTCTCGCCTAAAGTTCGTAAGTACTTCCCTGGATCTACACTGCGCCCGTCAGCATCACACCCTCGTGCCGGCTACACCTACCATTAGAGCTATGCCTCTCCTCCACGGCGTGAGGTACGGGGCATCATATATACAGATGGGGAACAAAATATTATGAACACCTGTGAAAAAGTGCGACGTATTTCACACCTGAAGTACAGCCGCGCCCCCTGCAACAGAAGTCTGCCCCCTAGTGAGCGTGAAGAGGAAGGTATCAGTCTCTCAACAGCAGTCACCTACGTTGCATGCTTCTATCGAACTGTCTGTGATAAGTTGAAATGTCAGACCTGTCAGAGTTCCAAAGAGGAATGATACTTGGGGCGCGTTTAAGTGGAGCATCGTTTACAGAAACAGCAAACCTTTTCGGGTTTGCACGGAGTACGGTATCAGCCGTTATGACAGCGTTCACGAAAGAGGGTAAGACGACGTCTTCAAAGCACAACAAAGGCCGAAAGTCCAAGCTTGCTGATAGGGATAGACGGGTCTTGAAGCGCATAGTAGCCCGAAAGCACAAGCAATCGTTATCCGAGATAACTTCCGAAATTAACAGTCATCTCGAGGACCCCGTTTCAACAAAAACTGTCAAAAGGGAACTTCATGCTGCGAACATTTATGGCAGAGTGGCAATTCGTAAACCCTTGGTGACAGCAACTAATGCTTTCAAGCGACGCCAATGGTGCAGAGATCACAAAGGCTGGTCCCCACAGCAGTGGCAACAGGCAATATGGTCAGATGAATCGTCATTCACCCTATTTCAGATGACCGGACGCGTTTATGTCTCGAGAACGCCCAAATAAGCGTTTCATCCTGAATGCCTCTTGCCGACTGTGAAGCATGGGGGTGGCTCCATTATGGTATGGGGGCGATATCTTGGCGCGGTCTTGGGCCACTTATTATTCTGCATGGTAGGATCAAATCCAATCACTATATAAGCGTTCTAGGGGATCATGTCCATCCTTTTGTCCAGACTGTAATCCCTGGAGAGCGACCCCTTTTTAAACACGACAACGCCCGTATCCACACTGCTAGGTGTGTTCAAGAATGGTTCGAAGAGCATGACGATGCAGTTGAACATCTCGCCTGGCCTCCTCAGTCTCCGGACTTGAATATTATTGAAAATGTATGGCAATATTTGGAGTCCAAACTTCGTTCCCGATTTCCACCTCCAGCCGGACTTTCGGAATTAGCGACCGCTCTGCAGGAGGAATGGCTTAATATTACTTTAAATATTGTCCATCACCTTTATGCATCTATCCCACGTCGCATTAAATCTGTACTTCAGTCAAAGGATGGTGCAACCCCCTATTAATAAAGATTTTCCATTATTTCACAGGTGTTCGTATTATTTTGTTCACCATCTGTATATATATATATATATATATGACGAGTGTATTATTACACCCGCCATATTAAAACTTGTGGTAGTCATGGTCATCCGGTGGCATAGCGAGAAGTAATCCAGTAAATATTGAATACGCATCAGTTCGATTTAATCATATTTATTCCTTTATCCAAATACTACCACTGTTCCAAGTAGCGCCAATTTTAACGCTCACCCTTTTTAAATTTAGGGACCAAGCGAACGCACGTCCATCAGTACCGATTTTATCCCGTGCTCTGCCGTCATTCTAGATCAAACCAGCGCGTCTACCCTCATGGCACATGCACAGATCCCAATCTGGAAAATTCTAGAAGCATGCTTCCCGCCAACGCAGTACATTATCTAAAAATAAACTCTCTCCACGGAACTTCACTACCGCGAATCGAGGTCATCCTTCAAAACGAGGAATAACCTTTTTTTCACCCACAACGCGTCTTGGAATATGAAACTAGTGGCTTTTAGCGCCACGAAAAAATTTTATCCCGAAGCCCCCTTTAAATTTTAACTTAATTATTCCTTTCCCCTACCAATTCTCGACATATCTGCATATTCGTATGTATATATATAGAGAGAGAGAGAGGAGAAGGTGGGATTATGGACCCTGCATTTATTATGGACCCCCTTAATATCTGTCTTATTCGCTGGTGCAGCCGTTAATTTTAGCTGTGATCTAGACCCCCTAGGTGGATGTAATGGATAGTAAAGGTCATTAACCTCAGTTCACTCGCGAATGATGTCCTGTGGCCAATTGCTTGCTTTTCGAGTTTTTAAACTTTTTCTGAGAAATGTAAAAGTGAATATTTTACATATCTACTACTATGTTTTGAAAAAACTGATTCCTGTGCCTTATTCTACACGAAAAGGAGTTCCTTTTGAGCTAGTTAGAAATTAAATTGGATGTAAGTCATTACGTGAAAAATGAGTTTGTTTCCAAGATGGCGTTGTTTTAAATATGGACACTATGGGTGCTGGTAATATGGACCCGGGTCCATATTACCAACAACCGGTTTCGATAATGTAATAATAATGTTTCCGTGAGAAAATGGAATTCCACAGTTGATTTCATTGTGATACATTTTATTTTCATGTTTTCTAATCCTTCTCGGTTATTCTGGAAGCTAAGAATGAAAGTTGAGAAAAAATCTCCCGCTAGTAAGGACGCTGTAGTGCGCAGAAGTTGGGATAGGGTGAAGATGGTTGAGGCTATCCAGAAGCTAAGATGTGGAGAAATGGGACTAAAGGAGGCTGCCAGAGTGTGTGGTTATCAAAAATAACTTTGAGATTATTGGTTTGACAAGTGGATAAGCCAGGAGCAGATTTGGTTATACAAAAACTAGAGTTTGGTTTTGGTTTGGAGCGCAACGGTCAACTTTTGTTATATAAGGGCTAATTAGACCGAGACCAATAATTTAGAACTGATTAAAGGTGGCTGGGTTATTTTTATTTGCTGGAGAGCTTGTGTTCAGGGAATCAATTCCAGAATCTTCAATGTAGATGTGACTGGCTTAAGTGTGGTTCAGTCAAAACTTTCCCAAGTGATGGGGTTGAAGAGTAAACGTCAGGTGGGATCTCTGTCTACAGTGGAACGTGGTTATCTGGTAACTGTGGTTTGGTGCATGAGTGCTGGGGGAACATATTTTCCACCAATGATGATATTTCTTCTTAAAATCTTAACGGATCAGCTTATGAATGGAGCCCCATCCAGAGCAATTGGAAGAACTCATCCCTATGGGCGGATACAAGCCCATATGCTTACAGAGATGGCCCATACCAGCAAGAAGCATCGTGCATCTTCTGTGAAGGTGCATTCAAAGATGACACATAGAACTTTGTATTCGTTGTGGGATGAGTCTACACTGGACTCATTCTGTGTGCACCGGAGCCGAAGCTGAGTTTTATTTTTCGACTTTTGTCGCCAAAATTGAAGTTTTTTTATATAGAAAATATTTGATGATCCAGATGTTTAATAATATATTATCTTTCTTTCACTTTTTCATTTGAAAAATTTTCTCTTATTTGATTCCAGCTGTTTAATATATAGATAATAGATTTTTTTAGGTTAAAAAGATGGGGGTCCATATTACCCTCCACTTTCGGTCACCTGCAGGTTTTGACTTTTTTCACTTATGTGATTGTATACATCTTAAAATTTGATTTAATGGCAAATCCACTTAAGGATGTTTAGATGATGAGTTATCGAAGAAGTTAGAACCCCAAAATATGAAAATCAGTCTTTAGTATGACCACAGTGAGCCAAAAAAACAAGGGGGTCCATAACCCCCCCCCCCTTCTCTTCTCTCTCTCTCTCTGTATATATATATATATATATATATATATATATATATATATATATATATATATATACACTGCTTAAAAAAATAGGGGAGCAAGCAAAGGAGTTAGGAAAACCATGCGAGACAGCCACGTATTGGCATAAAATGGATAGTACACGCGTATCAATGCGCAATACAGAAAAAAAGACGTAAAAAATTTGTAATTAAGCTTTAATTCTTTGAAAATATGGAAAAAACATGAGAAGATGATTTAGGGCAACAATTTGGTTTCATGTAAACGATAAAAAAGTATTGTTTAGAAATGATGCAAGATTTTTAACATGGCGTGTGGTGTCCTCGAACAGCTAAGACTGCTGCACACCTGTTTTCCATGGATGTGATGATGTTATCGATAAGACTTTGGGGAATACTGTTCCACTCCTCAAGAAGTGCAATCTCCAAGTCTCGGAGAGCAACAGGAGGCCTTGGTCTCGCAGCAATGCGTCGTCCGAGCATGTCCCAAACATGCTCGATTGGATTCAGGTCAGGAGAGCACGCTGGCCATTCCATACGCTGTATTGTTTCAGCTTCAAGCATGTTCTCCACAAGACGAGCTGTATGCGGTCTGGCATTATCATGCTGGAAAACAAAGGAATCTCCAATGGATGCAGCGTAAGGTATGACATGGGGTCTCAGTATCTCGTCTGCATACCTTCGAACCATGAAAGTACCATTCCGAATGATATGCAGGTCCGTACGTCCACCTATGCTGATTCCACCCCATACCATAAAACCAACTCGTCTGTATTGTGACATTTCACGAACGAATGTGGGGATATTTTAAGTGCCCCTTTCCCTCTATACCAAAACACGTCGGGTGTCACACTCCAGACTGAATCGGGATTCGTCTGTAAACAGCACTTGCTCCAATCATGTTGCTCCCAATCTCGATATTCAGCAGCCCATCTTCTTCAAGCCGCACGGTGGCGTGAGGTCAACGGAATGCAGATCATTGGCCTACGTGCATAGAGACCTCCCTGATGAAGCCTATTACGCACAGTTTGGCTGGACACCAGGGCCCGACTTTGACCCAATAGAGCCCTCGGCATAGCAGACTTTGGGGGCCCCCAACGTCAGATCCAAAGGGGGCAAGTGTTCCATAAAGGACAAGATTTCCACATGAACATGTTGGACACTCACGCAGGCCCGCCATAAATTGGGACCAGAAATTCAAAACTTTTTCGACCTTCAAGTGAAAAATTTGAAAATAATAATAATAATAAGTTCGAAGTAAATAATTTACTTTTTAAAATTAGTAAATGAATTTCTGAAATTTTTTTTCGAATTCAAAATAGATCACAGTCAGGAGTTATTACTCCCCATCCCCCCAAAAAAAATAAATAAATAAAAGGCCAAAAATTAAAAAAATTAAATAAATAAATAAAATCAGAAACGCTTACGGATGTAAGTATGCTTTCACTTGCTTTAAATTTTTATAACTAGATAGGTCAAAATCTTTAACTGTTTCCATCATTATACTTTCAACCATATTAATGTGGATATAAATCCCCCCCCCTCAATAAAAAATAGACAGAGAGAGAGAGATAGAGAGAAAGAAATTATGGTCATTATATTATCAAACAAAAATTAAAAATTATGGAAACGGTTTTTAATTTGCGTACATATAGGAAATTTTCAATAATATGTACAACTCAATTCTAAATTAGAGTGCCCCATAATTTTGGGGCCCTAGGCAAGTGCCCCACTTTCCCATACGGAAATCTGGGCCTGCTGGACACCCTTCGTCCTGTTGCCAAGAGAAACTGTCTTTGCAGCTGAGTAGCATTGTCTGTTCTGTTTCGACGAGCTGTTAACAGTATATACCGGTCATCAGTTTCTGTAGTGGCCCGTGGCCGACCTTGCCCTGGTCGACGTCTAACATTCCCTGTTTCATGGAATCGATTCCACAGCCTTGCAATGACACTTCTGGCGACTCCAACAGCGTCCGCGACAATACGTTGTGTTTGCCTGGATTCACGTCTGCCTATAATACGCCATGCCATGGATTCCGGTAAATCACGTTGTTGAGACATTTTCAAGTCACATTTTCTCAAAAGGAATAACTGAGTTATCGAATTTCACAGTTAAGGCAGTGAAACAGACGTTTCTGCAACATCCCGATTTCCGCCCATATGTTCTTTTTCTTGTTTTTGACGTCATGAACTTTGATTTGCATATGAAGTTTTATTTTCTGTTTCCTGCTAGGCTTTAAATTATGGATGATTTATTTTGTTACTCATCGGTATAAGTATTTGCGCAATTTCGTTAAAACCATGTGCTCCCCTAATTTTTTTGAGCAGTGTATATATATTTATATATATATATATATATATATATATATATATATATATATATATATATATATATATATATATATATATATATATATATATATATATATATATATATATATTTATCTTTGATAATGATAAATGATACTTCATTATTAACAGTTCGAGAATTATTGTTGCTTATTTTTCTGAAGATATTTCAAGACATCTGGTTACTTGATAGCGGCTAAAACTAATTTTATTAGAAGTCGCTGAAATGTAGTACAGCTGAAAATTTATTTTAAGGATCTTTTAATTAACAACTTATATACAAACGACAGCTACATTTAGTAAGCTACTAAATTTTATAACCATACAAAACTATTGTTTACTTTTTAATAACGTATATGCCATATGTCGCCAAGATAAACAGTGTTTACAGTGATTTGGAAATATCTGCATACATCGAAAAGCCAAAAACTGGAAAGAGGTTATAATTGTTATGAAAGAAATTTTAACCGCTGAATTTCCTTGTGTTTTTATTAAAAATATTATTCACCGATTGTTAGAAAAGAATAATACATCTAAAATAGATTTAATAGCTTTGATAATTATTTGTCTTTTAATTGTTTTATCAAATTATTAAATCCTGACATATACTGAGTTGTTGCAGTTCTAAGCAATTTAGTTAAACGCTGATTTGGCAACATTGATCGATATTTTGTTTTTATCAACCTGAATGCAGAACACGAGGATCTACAGCTATAAATTGTACCAAAAATAGGGGTTATTCGACATGCCACTAATTTTAATGTCGGGTATTGTGATTCTCGTCCGTTTGTGAAAAACTTTCAGGTAGGCTCTTCTAACGAAACTACCGCGGGTTATTAATGTTGGATTACTAATCGTTCCTTACCTCTTTTGTATGTATGTATGTACGTATGTGTTATGTATATATGTATCTATACATATGTACGTATGTATGTATATACATATATGTATGTCAAAATTTTGACGCACTTTGGTACTTTTCAGTTTAACTGCTTACTGCTTGTCCAAGCGATACAGACTGGGTTTGACACGCTACCAAAATTATATCTCGTGACGTACAGACAGACGGTTTCAGCGTCTGAAATTTTGCTTTCCGGAGAACCGTTAAGGATGAAAGTAATCCTACGTTAAAAAAATGCTAAGACAAAGAGCCTGAGTTTGGCTTCTTTATTTGCACTAAAATTTTAAAAAAATAATAAATAAATATTGTCGAGAAATTTTAAAATTTTTCGATAACGCGAACATTAATATCAATAATGAGAACTATATATTCACCCAAATTTCTTAGAATGTTAATTAATGAGTATTAATACCAGTCATATTATTTTTTTTACTTAACTCTTGTCATATTACATGATACTTTATTATATGATGTACGTGATTAACGCAGAATTTATTACAAAGAAATATCAAAGCTATAATACCTTCCATCAGAAATATATATCTATCCATAACACCCGATCCGGCATAAACGTGGCATTCAAAGCGTATCTGAGAATTCCAAAAGGGAGCATTCGTCACCACGTTAATAACATTAAATTCTCTCTTTGTCCGGCCCTTAACACGACTGAAATGCATTGATATTTTTCCAGGGAACAAATTTTTATTAAGGTATTCTCGAGTGCAGCTATCACAAGCAGACATGTAGAAGTTTTTTCCTATGTTATTACCTCATCAGTAACGCATGATTGACTAGTCAAGGATCAAGGAATTTAAAATTTGTTAGAGTGCCAAAGTCAAAGACTTGATCTCCAGTAATTAAGTTGCCATTGTGATCCAATAATGCTCAACGCGTTAAAAAAGTCTTAAATAAGGTACTTATTAGTTAAAATTAACTTAAAATTGTAAATACTGTTGAAAAAGTAATAAAGTAAAAGGAACAAAAAAAAAGAATTTAAAAATTAGAAAATTTAAATAATAAATAAATAATAATAAAATAAAAATAGGAGTCACTGAGTGTAACGTGGATTTTATCGTTACAGTTTTCTTATTAATTGCACCTACTTTAAATACGAGTATTTATTAATTTAAAGGATGTAATCACCTTAATGTTGTAATGTTAATATTGATCTTAGGATCTTTTGCTATAAGCATTTTAGAGTAATTCATGTATCGCCCCTTTTTTACGTGGGAGGTCTAAAATGGTATATCTTTACTCCAGTACTAGCTATTGATAGCATCCGCTATTTTGTGCAGCAATGTATTTTTTTCCAAGAACCCAATTCAAAAGTAGTTTCGTTTATTTGAAACTTCAATTTACTCGTACAGATAATTGGTTGTTTTATGGCTTGTGCCGAGCTGTTAAAAAGGACCGGACGTTTTCCATCCAGGGGTCATAGAAATTGCGTTTTAATTGGCTTTAGGTACAATACCGCGAACACTCTGTATCTATTTCCCAGACTTTAATCTTCGACATCTGTTGGCGAACCCCAATCTTCCCCGTGAGAAAATTCTTAAAACGTTCTCCTCCTGGCCCAAAGGGAGTTTCGCCAATCATATTCGGCGCCGCTTCACGTCACTCTTGGCTGAGTCCAATCAGCGGCCGGCCCACTCCTTTCGCTAATACTTGGCTCTTTTTTTTGCGGTGAATATTCGTTTTTCTAGCTACGATGGTTTGTTCTTTTCAGCATTTTACCGATGAGTTCCGATGCTACTCGTCGCGACACCGGTAGGCTTTCTCCGTAGTTGGCGATAATTTAGTTTAAATGAAGTTAATACAACCCTAGCCGGTGTTGCGCTTTGTCCAGAAGGAAAAGAGATTACTCAGTTAGATTTTATATATAGAGCTAAATTTTTGATAGCTAGCGGCTTCCTTTTTTTATGCTTAAGCACTCCCTTCAGTTTGGCTTGCCGACTGTTAGGGGGGAGCTAATCTTCGTGATATTTTTGCATTCATTTTTCATTTACTACTCTTAGCATTGACCGGAGTGGTCATCATGTTTTACTCTCAGGTTAACTAGAGCATTCGACTGTGTATCTAGCTTATTATAGCCCTTATTTTTTTGTATTCAAGATTTTGTCAACGATCGTTACTATAAATAAAATAACTTTTTTTTCGTAACCAAGTCTTGTTCATTTTATGAAATACTACTAGAAAGTTGACAGTGGAGAATCTGGGTATTTGCGGTCATCTTTACTACGTTTCGACGATCCGGTCTATAGGCTTTCCTTTACCGAATGGTGTCTTCTACTAACTTCACTATACATTCTTACTTCCGATCTTCAGCTTTTCAGCGTCGCAGGACTGTATAGTACTTTCCATTGTGCTGTATAATGAATGAGAACTTTCTTAGTCCCAAGAACTGTTCCTGTAGTCGTACTGACTACCTTCCTTTTTAAAAGTACTCTTTTACAGAATTATTTAATAGTATTTTCTCATGTGCTGAACTCTCCTTAGACGTGTCTTCAAATCTTCAGTACAGAACTTTGAATTCTAATAACCAGGTAGTCTTCCCTCAGCTAAGACATCGTTTGTAGACACTAAGACAGTAAGGACTTGTGTTAATTTAATCTAAGTTTCCACGCCACAGAAGCATTCTGAATTCATCATTATTCCACGGACTTCGAATACTTCAGTATACTGAGTTTTGAACCTAGGACAAACGGTCGGAAACCGTTAGCGAACTGACACAGCCCTAGTGGGAAAGGTGAGAGTAGTTTGTTAGACAAGAATAATTGACTAGTACGATGGAAAAATATTTCACAACAGGAAATATTCTTATCTTATACCGGGAACTGACCAGATGTCATCAACCCATCCCTTAAAGGAAAAACTGATTAATATCTTTCACGAAATGAGTGCAAATTCAAGGGTGTTTCATCCTAAAAAATGCAGTTAAAGTAAAAAGAGTGGTCATTACCAGTAGCTGGACTGATGGAACTAGTATAACTTCTTGTGAAGATGACTAGCTAACTTAAAAGTATCGCAAAATTGGTGCTTTAATCTCTTAAATTAGTGCTTTTTGTGTGGCTAATGGAAATATTATTTATTGGTAAGATGACCAACTAACTTAAAAGTATCGGAAAATTGGTGCTTTAATCTCTTAAATAAGTGCTTTTCGTGTGGCTGATGGAAATATTATTCATTGGTAAAATGTCGAACTAATTTAAAAGTATCGTAAAATTAGTATTTTAATCTCTTAAATAAGTGCTTCTTTATATGTATATAGTTTCTTTATTCAACCTTTAATAAAAAAGTATATGAAAAAAGGGGCATTTTCATCTAAGGTTAAAAAACAAAAATCCTCAATTCCTTACATTGTAATAAACGTAATCCGTAATAAAAGAGGTGCAAAGCAATTGAGCAACAAATACATCCACCAAATGATGAACAGAGGAAGCTCTTCGGGAGAAATTTCAATTTAGTTTAGTCGTTTCATTTATCATGTATATATACGCAGCGGGGAATCGATGGAATAGACGCACCCCCATAGTGTATAATTAGAGTATTTGTTCTCTTCCAGGATGTGAGGAAAATTGCGAGTGGGAAGAACTTGAGACAACTAACATCGCCAGCACATGTTTTTAATCAATAAAAGCACCCTGATACGGAAGAATACCTCCGTTTGTAAATATAACATCTCGCAGAATCCAACAATTTAGTTCATCAGGGATTCATTGAAATGTATCTCGGTGCAAAAGTTGTTTTTTTTTTTTTTACTTTTCATTAACTTGCTAACGGTGAAAGGTATTGGAGCCTATTTGTCAAGAGCTCAGTACACTTCATTGCATCAGATTATGCATCATTCGAACTGAAGAAGCGAATATTTGCAGTTTTACGGGAGTCCAGGACATAAAATTTTATTTGATTTATAACTAAATTTTTCTTCATTCATTTTCAGCGAATGTTAAGAGCATTAAGGGCTAATTAAATACAATTTTAACAACATGAAAGTGTTCGGGACACATTAAGGGCTCCGCGAGATAAAATTTTATTTTATTAATTATTTTTTGAGGGAATTTTAACAACATTAAGGGCTCCGGGGCTTAAAATTTTATTTTATTAATTATTTTTTCAGTTAATTTTAACAACATTAAGGGGTCCGGGATATAAAATTTTATTTTATTAATTATTTTTCAGGGAACTTTAACAACATTAAGGGGTCCGAGACATAAGATTTTATTTTATTAATTATTGTTTTAGGGAATTTTAACAATATTAAGGAGTCCGACCCATAAAATTTTATTTCATTAATTAATTTTTCAGGGAATTTTAACAACATTAAGGGGTCCGGGACATACAATTTTATTCTATTAATTAATTTTTCAGCAAATTTTAACAACTTTAAGAGAGTCCGCGACATGCAATTTTGTCTCATTAATCAATTTAAATCTCATTTTATTAATTAATATTTCTGAGAATACTAGCAGCATTAAGGTTGCCAGGTAGTAACCCTACTGGATTCGCTCCGCTCAGTGTTAACCTATGAAGAAAATATTTACAATGACTGTTGACTAGGATTTAAAGATTTTTTCTAAATTTTACTCCGTAATAGAGAAAGAATTTTTACTTATGTATCCTTCTCATAACTTCGGTTTCTTCATTTGTTAAAAGAAATGCAAATAATATTTTTTTAAAATTACAATTATTGAAGGAAAAAATGTGGTATACAGTCAGTCCTCCTATAACGCCATTTATTCATATTGCGTTATAAGATAACGTGTTATAACGTACGCATTATTAGTGTAAATCAGATTAATTCGCACCACGTTATATAGAAACCGCATTATATGTACTACCAAACTTATTCCTGATTTAGATTGGATTCTTATTGCTGATTTAGATTGGATTCTTATTGTTGATTTAGATTGAAAGCATTTACTTCCAATCTAAATCAGCAATATGTTGTAAGTGAAACAAGCAAAATACTGATTGCAGAATATTCATACTATACGGCTCTATATTAATAAATTATTTAATTTAACGAGATTTTTTTTGCAGAACTTTCAGTTTGGAAATCATTAAAATATGTATTTGCCATATTTAAAAAAAATATTTTTGATATAATAATTTTTCTTGTTTCGAAATCTTTTAACTTTTTAATGCCATTTTTGAGTTTCAAAAATTTTACCTTGCAGTTTTTAGCACGTAGCACTACAGTGTTAATAAATTTTGTTCAGTGAATACTTGAAATTTAAGCATTTTTAGGAACAAAAAATATGAATACATTATATTGTTTAATGAGTCTCATATGAGAAACTTAAATTGACGAACAGGAAAAAGTACATACTTCTTAAAAACTGGCACATTTTTCTGAGCAGAAATACTTTTGTATGAAAGAATAGGGAAATTACTATTTATTTTTAGAGTTTAAGAATGTAATTAATATAAATAATTTATCATGTTTCAAAATTCGAAGGACCTGTATATATATATATATATATATATATATATATATATATATATATATATATATATATATATATATATATATATATATATATATATATATATATATATATATATATATATATATATATATAAATATATATATATATATATATATATATATATATATATATATATATATATATATATATATATTTATATATATATATATTTATATATATATATATTTATATATATATATATTTATATATATATATATTTATATATATTATATATATATATATATATATATATATATATATATATATATATATATATATATATATATATATATATATATATATATATATATATATATGTAGGAAGGAGTTAGTACTCCTTCCTTTAGAAGTGAATCATTAGACTTAATTATTTTGAACATTTAATTAAACTAGACGATGTTTACAAGACAGGACTAACACTTAGTATGAAATTAAAAAATAAACACAGAAGCATCAAAAGAGCTAAACATCGGGAGCTTGCAGAACAACACATCCGCTTAAAGTCCTTCGTGCCGCAGTAGTAGGAGTCGAAGTTGTAGTAATAGTTCAGTTGTGTTGCCAAACTCACTCTCACACGGCCGTTCTGACTTTCCAGACGTCCGCGGCTGGGTTGTAAACAATAATTCTGAAAAGATAAAAAAAAAAGCAGAAAAAGGAAAAATATTTCAAAAAATCAAGCAGTGTTCAACACAGTGGTATTGGTGTTCAGTTTCTGCACCACTGTTTCATTTTGTCCGCTGCAGTTGATGTTATGGTTGGACCATCGTGATGTCCTAACTTTCGAACTTCGTAACGATCGTTGGGGTTGATGTTCGTGATCTCATA
Organism: Dolomedes plantarius; assembly: GCA_907164885.2. NCBI lineage: Eukaryota > Metazoa > Arthropoda > Arachnida > Araneae > Dolomedidae > Dolomedes > Dolomedes plantarius. The sequence continues at coordinate 49,835,105 of OU015493.1, read as the reverse complement.
TGGTCCGAAGAACTTTGGTCGGAGCTTTAATCCGGTTCCAAATTGAGTTCGTTGTATTGCCACTTTGTCACCGATCTTGTATTTACAAGCTGGTTTACGCCGTTTCTTATATTGTCGTATGTTTTCTTTCTGTTTTCCAGATTTTCGCGAGGACAAAATGCAAGGAATACAATTCGAAATAGTTTCTTGAACTAATTGCTTAAGTTGAGGGATGAAAAATTCACGAGAAACAATTAATTCGGTTTTTTGTGAAGCAAAATGACCTTGTGAATGGGCGTTTATCACTATTTCTTTCTGCATTATTTGTGGTACTACTAAAAGTTCGGCATCCTGATGAAGTTTATAAAGAATTCCGTTTTTAACAAAAAATTCATCAGAAGGTGTAGATTCAAGCATAGATTTAATTTGAGATATAAATTCATCCTGGTCTTGGGCATTTTTCACCTTTTGAGTGATATCATTTGAGGTAATTACAAGAATGGGGTTACGACTTAAAGCATCAACATGTTTCATCTGTCTACCGGGTCGATGACAAACTTCATAATCAAAGTCTTCTAACATCAATGCCCATCGAGCAATTTTAGCTGGTAGGTCTTTTTTGTGCATCGTTTTTTGGAAAGCATTACAATCGGTGATAATTTTAAATTTTGTTCCCAACAAGTAGTTTCGAAATTTTTTTAGCGCTTCAATAACGGCAAGAACTTCCAGTTCATAACTATGATATTTTTCTTGTTGAACTGTAGTTTTACGGCTAAAATAATGAATAGGATGAAACTGTCCATCATCGGATTGTTGCAAGAGCACAGCGCCAAAACCTAAGGAGCTGGCATCAGTGTGGAGTTCTAATGGGTATCCCTGTTGAAAAACATGAAGAACTGGGTTTTGTGAAAGAATGTTTTTCTGTTGTTGAAAAGCTGCTATTTGTTCAGGGGGTTTGGGAGCTTCAATAACTTGAAATTTTGGTTCAACCTTTTCACTTTTGACGGATTCATTCTCAAGGGCATCATCATCGGCATCAAATATTTTTGGATCAAGAGTTGCTTTGATAGTTCCAATATCAAAAGCATTATCATCATCGTTATCATGAAGCAAATCTAAATCACTGGCATCAGCATCATCTAAATATTTTCCATCATCATTATCATGAAACAAATCTAAATCATTGGCATCATCATCATCATCATCACGTTCAAAATCAATTGGATTATCCATTTTCTCTACCCTAGAAATCTTATCTTGAGTAGATGTTAGAGGTTTTTCAGACATGCATATTTGGCCCTGATCTTGAATTTGTTTTTCTACAATTTTCTGTTCCGCAAAAGGGAGTCGTCGAGAACGTTGATTTACGGGGATTTCATCTTGTAATAAAATAGTCCTTTTAATTTCAGTGTCTTGAACTTTATGGGGTTTGTAGGAAGTAACGATATTTTGAACTTCCTCACGAATTTCAGAATTCAAAATGTGTGAAAGATCAAATGGGAAAGCTTCGTCATCAGGAATATTAGCAATATTAACGAAGATGTTATTATCAAGAGTAAAACGAATACCGTCTTCATCAAATGTAAATTGGGTTTGCTGCAAAAAGTCGATTCCGATAATCACATCAAAAGGAATCAAGTCATCCTCTAGAACATGTATTTTAGCAGGTAAAGTAATGGTTTGAATTTCGATGGAATCCTGAAAGAATCCGATGCTGTGAACTTGGTTTTTGCCAATTCCTGAAAAGGGAATGTTGGTGGGCTGCAATGGTGGCGAACCAATTCTTCGATAGGTTTTCTCATTGATGAGGGTTGCCTGTGACCCAGTGTCACAGAGTGCTGTCAATTGAATTCCTGCAAGTTGAATGTCAACATGCATGGGATTTTTCGATGAAGTTTCAGGAGAAAGTGCATTTACAGTTTTATCAGAAATAGGTTTTTGAGAATCAGGTTTTGGTTTAGAATTTCGATAACTTTTAGGGCAATTAGCATGAACATGACCAAAACTTTTACATCCGTAGCATTGTTTACCATGTGACTTATTCAAACATTGGTTGCTTTTGTGACCTCTCAAGCCACAGGAAAAACATACTGGCTGTGTATTTGGGCTACGTGTATTATCGACTTTCACATTGAGGTAGGAAGCATCAATTTTTTTCTGATTATTTTGTCTGAAATTTTGTGATCTGGTAAAGATTTGTTCATAAATTTTCAACTTTTCCTTAAATTCAGGGACGGATTTACAACCGTAAAGAATAACTTTATTGTTTGTTGAATCAGGAATTCCGTTTATGACATACTCAAACAGAGAGGAGTCATCTAGAGAGCCTTTGTGTGCCAAATCTCTCATAGCTAAGAAATATTCTTGTAGGGTTTCAAACGGTTTCATACGTCGAGATTCCATTAATTTATGTAACTGAATACCGTTAATTTTGTCCGAAAATTCGTCTAATAAATGGTGCTTCAATTGTTCCTAATTTGTAATTCCACGAATAGACCTAATTAAAGTTTGAGCGGGACCAGTTAAACATTTTCTAACAAAAGTAATTTGGTGAATTGGATTGTTTATCTGATATAAACAAAAAAGTTCTTCAACGTCAGATATAAAATTCTCAACACTGTAATTATCACGAGACGAGAAAGGTTTTATTAAATCAACAACGTCTTTCAGACTAAACAACTGGAAAGAGAGATTCGCAGTTTCAACTGAAGGCAATGAATTTTGATCTGATTCACCAACGGAAATGTGTGTATTTTGCTTATTCGAAGATTCTTTTGCGTCAATGGTGGGGGAAAAGGGAGATCTATTTTCCTCTATAACGCTGTTAGTTTGGGATGAACGTGCACCCGGAAGTGAGTCATCATTCACTTCGCATTCCGAAAGATCAGAAAATTCTGCTTTTAATAACGATAAATCACTAAGACTCATAAGAATGGTATTGGCACATTTGTCTGGGTCAGTTGAAAATTCTAAATGAAGTAGATTACAAATAGAAATCAAGTCTTTAAGTGAAAACTCTTTAAGTACTTTCTGTTTCGTTGCTTCCAACACGAATGGCTGTTTAAAACCTGTAAATTTACGTAATCTGGTACGATTTTGTCTGTCGCCGTCTGTACCAAAAATTAAACGATGTAGAACCTTTATTTGATTCGTGCTACCAATTTTTAATGATTTTGCAATATTGGGGTAATCGTTGAGAGTATAACTATATACTAGGTTCAAACAATTATAGTACACAAATATACAAATATTCAAAACCAAAATCAATAATTATAATACGTAGTTACTCAAATTCAAAAGTAGAAAATAATATTTCAAATCGAAATTTTTTCAAATACCAATTCAATAATAAAATATTGATTCTCAAAATATGCATCAAAATAAGTAATCTTTAAAACAGGTTTTGTTCAAGAAAACAAAATTATGAACTAAAATAAGCATCAAATATCAAATAATAAGTTCTTCAAAATAATTTCTCTGGTTGAAGAAAACAGATGACGTAAATTTAGATATGTATCAAGTTAGATATTACTTCAGCAAAATATTCATCAAATTAATCTTCAAAATAAATCACTGTTGAAGAAAATAGAGGATGTAAATGCAGCATCAAAATAATAGTTAAAGTTCTAATGTTAAAAGCATCAAAATTGGGAAATCGAAAGTATCAAAATTGTGAAATCGAAAGCATCAAAACATTCTGCAAAATAAAAAATATTCTCGCAAGAAAACAGCAGAATTAAGTTCAACATCAAAGCGCATCAAATAAGCAAAGTTGTCATCAAATAAACATTCGCTTCGTCAAAATTATGCATCAAAATAATAATATAATAATCTTCAAAAGTATTCAATTCGCGATCTTTCAAAATATATGTTATGTTGTGGTTTGTTCAAGGAAACAAGATTCTTCAAGTTAAATGTCGAAATTTTCATCAAATCATCAAATAATTTCATCGAAATAGAATTCTCTTCAAGAAAACAGAAGTGATAAATTCAACGTCAAAGACCATCAAAAGTGAATTTAGCATCAATTAAATTCCTGCATCAAAAGAACGTTGAAATATCTTTCAGTTTTCTTAAATCATCAATAAGTTGAGAATTCCCTTAATCATCAAAATTTTCTTGAACAAGCGTCAACGTATGCATCAAATAATTTTAATATGATCCAAGTTACTTGCAATTCTGGTTTTGGTTCTCATCATCCCATCAGAGTATCATCAGAGTCCGTGGCACATCACTTTGGCTTTCGCTTTCGATATCCAAATCCAAAATGACAGACAACAGTAATCCAGTCGAAATCAAGTCGAAATCAAGTCGTATCATCGAAAGAAAATAAAGTTTTTTTTTTTTTAAGTTCAGCATGCTAGGGGTATTTTTCGAGTCCGAGGGCCGAGCACCCATGTAGGAAGGAGTTAGTACTCCTTCCTTTAGAAGTGAATCATTAGACTTAATTATTTTGAACATTTAATTAAACTAGACGATGTTTACAAGACAGGACTAACACTTAGTATGAAATTAAAAAATAAACACAGAAGCATCAAAAGAGCTAAACATCGGGAGCTTGCAGAACAACACATCCGCTTAAAGTCCTTCGTGCCGCAGTAGTAGGAGTCGAAGTTGTAGTAATAGTTCAGTTGTGTTGCCAAACTCACTCTCACATATATACACTGCTCAAAAAATTAGGGTAGCAAGAAAAGAAGTTAAGAAAACCGTACGAGACAGCCACGTATTAGCATAAAATGGATAGTACACGCGTATCAATGTGCAATACAGAAAAAAAGACGCAAAAAAATTCTACTTAAGCTTTAATTCTTTGAAAATATGGAAAAAACATGAAAAGATGATTTAGGGCAACAATTTGGTTACATGTAAACGATAAAAAAAATATTGTTTAGAAATGATGCAAGATTTTTAATATGGCGTGTGGACTCCTCGAACAGCTAAGACTGCTGCACACATATTTTCCATGGATGTGATGATGTTATCGATAAGACTTCTGGGAATACTGTTCCACTCCTCAAGAAGTGCACTCTCCAAGTCTCGGAGAGTAAAAGGAGGCCTTGGTCTCACAGCAATGCGTCGTCCGAGCATGTCCCAAACATGCTCGATTGGATTCCGATCAGGAGAGCACGCTGGCCATTCCATACGCTGTGTTATTTCAGCTTCAAGAATGGTTTCCACAAGACGAGCTGTATGCGGTCTGGCATTATCATGCTGGAAAACAAAGGAATCTCCAATGGCTGCACCGTAAGGTATGGCATGAGGTCTCAGTATCTCGTCTGCATACCTTCGGGCCGTCAAAGTACCATTCCGAATGATATGCAGGTCCGTATGATATGCAGGTCCAATGCTGATTCCACGCCATACCATAAAACCAGCTCGTCTGTATTGTGACCTTTCACGAACGAATGTGGAGTTATTTCGAGTGCCCCTTTCTCTCCATACCAAAACACGTCGGGTGTCACACTCCAGACTGAATCGGGACTCGTCTGTAAACAGCACTTGGCTCCAATCATGTTGCTCCTAATCTCGATGTTCAGCAGCCCATCTTCTTCGGGCCGCACGGTGGCGTGAGGTCAACGGAATGCATACCATTGGCCTACGTGCATAGAGATCTCCCTTATGAAGCGTAATACGTACTGTTCGGCTGGACACCCTTAGTCCTGTTGCCAAGAGCAGCTGTCTTAGCAGTTGCCAAGAGCAGCTGAGTAGCATTGTCTGTTCTGTTTGACGAGCTGTTAACAGTATATACCGGTCATCAGTTGCTGTAGTGGCGCGTGGACGCCCTTGCTCTGGTCGACGTATAAGATTCCCTGTTTCTTGGAATCCATTCCACACCATGGCAACGACATTTCTGGTGCCTCCAACGGTGGTTGTGTTTGCCTCTGGTGGTTGTGTTTGCCTGGATTCAAGTCTGCCTATAATACGCCATGCCATGGATTCCGGTAAATCACGTTGTTGAGACATTTTCAAGTCACCTTTTCTCAAAAGGAATAACTGAGCAATCGAATTTCACAGTTAAGGCAGTGAAACACACGTTTCTGCAACATTCCGATTTCCGCCCTTATGTTCTTTTTCTGGTTTTTGACGTCATGAACTTTCATTTGCATATAAATTTTTCTTCTTCTGTTTCCTGCTAGGCTTTAAATTATGGATGATTTATTTTATGTTACTTATCGGTGTAAGTATTTGCGTAATTTCGTTAAAACCATGTGCTCCCTTAATTGTTTTGAGCAGTATATATATACATATATATATATATAGATATAGATATTTATATATATATATATATATATATATATATATATATATATATATATATATATATATATTTCAGACAAAGTGAAAAACCAGCATAAAAAGGTTTTACACAGCATCACTTCATCAGCGGTGCCGATACTGTCTAAAAACCAATGGATTGTTTCTGATAAGTGTGATCTAACCGATAAACATACTTGGACACCGTACAATCCATAAGAAACGGGAGAATTGAATAAATAGTTGCTCAACTAGAAGCCTGGCGCTAGACAAAGTTGAAGTTAAGAGTATTAAACAGCAAGGAGACTGACGTCACGAACCTTGCAACCATGGAGTTAATGGATACACAGATGCAGACTTACTATGGGGACTGTGTTATCAGACATATAAACCTTAATTGCGTAGTATTATTTATACTAAGAGTATAATAATATTATTTATCATTTATTATTATTATTATTTTTTTTACTTAATAATAATATTATTATTAATTAATGAGTATTATTTAGTATTATTGAGTTTAATTTTTTAGTAGTTATTTTCATAAAAAACTTATTTTATTACTTATTATATTTCATTACTAATTAATTACAACAGAACAAGCTATTCATTAAATCTAATACAACCAATTATATGCTTGGAAAGACTATCGGGGTAATGATTGCTTTTTAGCACAACTAACAAGTCTAAAATATTCTTATTCCTATTGTTTTTAGAACAAAGCCTATTTATACGTACTAGATGATTTACAATAATTTTATTGAAAACAGATTTATGTAAACAAGTTAGGTAATTTTGAAATTTAACAATATTAAATTCATAATCTGATATTTTATTATTTCTGATCGTTTTCAGTTTATATATATATATATATATATATATATATATATATATATACACACATATATATACATATATATATATATATATATAAATATATATACATATATACATATATACACACACATATACATATATATATATATATATATATATATATATATATATATATATACACACATATATATATATATATATATATATATATATATATATATATATATATATATATATATACACACATATATATATATATATATATATATATATATATATATATATATATATATATATATATATATATATATATAAATATATATATATAAATATATATATATATATATATATATATATATATATATATATATATATATATATATATATATATATATATATATATATATATATATACATGTAATATATCCATTACATCTCGTTTTTAAAATGCAACCTGAAAAGGAAAACTAGCTCATATTTACCTGGCTGGAGCTAGACTCAGCCTGAAAGGAATTAAAATTTTGAAACAGTCGGGTCGAATCGTTTTATTTAGAGCGATAAAAAGTACGTCCATCCATTGCAGATGCTCGGAGCAAAGTGTAATATCACCTTTCAACCTTACGCGCTAGAAGCGAGGTTAATGTGCCTGTTTTTTTTTTGAAGTATCATAAAAAAATTGGGGCTGGCGATGCGAACCCACGCCTGTCTCCAGACGTGTACACGTGTAGATATGCAAGGCATGCATTTTCATTGGAAGTTCTGTTGCTATGGGTTTTTAACCGATAAAGTAATGTTACTGGGGATTGGATTTAGGAAAGGGAATTTAAATTCTATAATGGAGGGCATAATATTTAATTTATTATATATATATATATATATATATATATATATATTTAGCAATCAGTTTAAGGTAAGAAAAACTGAGCAAGTTTCTTTTTAAATGAACCTTTCTAGTTTATAAAGATGCATTTAGGTGGAGTACCTTTCTTTATCAAATAAAGACTACCTGCATTTTATAATATATATAATAAAATAAAGGGAATATCGTTTATATCTTTAAACAAGTTCTTTGTAAATTCCCCGCAACAATCGGATTTATTTCTTCCTAAATATTAAGCCCATTCAACAAACAATTGCATCAATGATTTTTTGCAAAGAAACTTCTTTATTGCATAGCACCCGGCCCGGAATTCCTTAATGTATCGCGATATTCAATTTAAAAAACTGCGGACTAGATCTGAAGAAGCTAGGAAGAAAAAAAATTGATACACTTCTGAGAGAAGTTCCATAACCGCAGATAATGTGCAATAAATATAAGAACTTCAATTCAGAGAAGATTCCATAATCCGGTCGAAAATTTTCGGAAGGTCTTTTTGGTGAGGATTTATTTTCGATCATTTTTTTTTTTGTTCTGTTAAACTAGTTCGGGGAGATAACATGGCGAGATTACGCCCAATTGCACATAACAGATTTTTTTTGTGACACTTTTTTTGATAGCTCGGGTTATGCGAAATTATTTTTCGAAACCGCAAGTCTCAGGGTATGCGTTATATTGTTTTATGTTTAAAAATATTCCATATATTTTGGAATGGATGCTTTTCCAATTAATTATATATATATATATATATATATATATATATATATATATATATATATATATATATATACTTGCTTGTCTTCATAACTATTTATATATATTTCTATCTGTCAGCCTCTTTTCTTGTTTATCAATGTCTTTTAGTATATCATTTTATCTCTGTACATATCTGTGTGTCTGTATTCTTATAAGTTTGTCTGTACGTCTATATACATATCTCTCTATCTGTTTGCCCATTTATCTGCATATATTTTTGTCTGTCTCTCTGTCTGTTTGTCTATGCGTATGCATATTTAATTTTCAATCTGCCAGTCTACCTGTTTTTTATCTGTACATCTATATCTATATCCGTCTATTATATGTACGTTTATTAATCTCTAGGCACATCTACCTGTCTGCATTTCTGCCTATGTCCTTCTCTATAATTTTCATCTATATGTCTATTTATTCTATATGTCTGAACTTTTGTATGTGTATCTATATATTAATATACATAACTATCCATAAATATATGAAATTCGGTTTTTCTAACCTGTATACATTTCCCAAGGAGAGTGGACATCACTTGGAGGCAATTATAGATCCAGTGTAAGTCTGGATGTAAATTGTCTCAATAGAATTGGAGCTGATTTTGAAGAGTCTCAGCGTTTCCTTTTTTTCATATAAGAATCATTAAAATAACATCTTTCTGATAAATTTTCAACTCGTTTTATGTATTATTATATGCATTAAAAACACAGCTGAACACATCCTTTTTGGATTCATCAACATGTTTTTATATTTCATTTCTTGGTCAATGTTGCTAAGATATTCTTGCATTGCTGGCTATGAATGTTACTTTCGAAAAGCATTTTGTTTTTAGATTTTCGATTCTCTTTCTTGTCACATAATTGCTAAGAAATTTATTTCTGAATACAAAAAGGATATTTCCCTGACTAAGAGATAACTATTCAGCAGACAGTCTATACTTTTATTCAATGTCTTAGGGGAGTTGTGCCTGAATTTTTAAGGTAGATATTTCTCATTAAAAATGTTAAAACTAAAATTATCCAATGCAACTTAAATTAATTTAATATATTAATTTATATTAATGATTTGGTGTATTATAAATAAAGTTATGATTATAAGCTTCTCACACTTTTCCATACCTTACGCAACGTTAATATATATATATATATATATATATATATATATATATATATATACAGGGCGTCCATAATTAAAGTCCCACTTTCAAAAGGCTGCAAAAAAAGAACCACTGGTCAGAATAACTTCAAATATCAACGGAATATACTGAAAGAAGGGGGAAACGATTTGGCATAATAAAAAAAGTTCCAAAATGCTACAGCGCACATTTTGGAACTTTTTTTATTATGCCAAATCGTTTCCCCCTTCTTCCAGTATATTCCGTTGATATTTGAAGTTATTCTGACCAGTGGTTCTTTTTTTGCAGACTTTTGAAAGTGGGAATTCAATTATGGACACCCTGTATATATATATATATATATATGTCACGACCCTATCGCCGTGCACCCATCTAAATACACTAATTACTCCAATTGCAGTCATCAAACAGTAGGCCAGTGGAATAACTAATACTTAATTAACTTTTAAACACCTCTTTATTAATTAACATTAATCGAAAACCCAATTAATCCAGCTAAATCGCCATTTTCAATCATCTCACAGAGCTCCCGACAGACGCACGTCTTGATTCTATCTAATATTTCCCCGAACTGCGTAATTCTTTCTGATCCGTTATATAAGTCACATAGGCGTAGGGTCCTCTTCTAGAGCCCCCGCGAACATCCGATGGTTATGTAAGATACGCGCGTGTGTGAGCGAATGACCCTGAACTCTTTCACTGCGAAAGACAGTCTACTTCCTGAATTTGAAAACACACTAGGACTTTAATAGAATTTACTGTTTAACGCTCATTAATATAATTAACTATAGCTTATTCTTTAATCATCACAATTATATATATATATATATATATATATATATATATATATATATATATATATATATATATATATATAAACACAAATAACACTAAAGATATAACTGTGCGCTAGTAACTAGTACATTTTACAAGGTTGTGGTCATTTTTCAGTCACACGATGTTTGTCATTCGGCTTTGAAATCTAGCCCATCGGATAACTTATCGAATATGAAGAGAAACCGATACTCTATGTAATACAAGATAAGTTTGGGATAACTTAAAATTGATTTTAAAAATACTTCTTGCTGACTGCGTTTCAGGGAGTCATGCTTACAATATTCTTGACTGAGCTATAGTTATATGATGTTGTTTATAACAATTTATTACATAAAAAAATGTTTAATGCCTATCAAGGTAAGAAGTAATCTATTAATCCTAACAGCGATTCTTTTTTTTAAATCTATAATGACATGTTAAAAATTTAGATTGCAAACTTTTGCATGAAACAGAAGAATGAGCAGTGATTTACAATTCGCACGTAAAATCAGACAAATTTATTTGTAGTAGTGTCCTGCGACTTTGATAAAACATATTTTTCCTCATACAGCCTGAGAAAATAATTTCAATGCTCACGGTGATGGAAAATGAAAAAGAAAGCTAACATAATTGTAAAACTAGGTAAGGATACTCTAAGGATAAATGTGGCGGCTTCTCTGAGAAGAAGAGAACTTTCCAATTTGCATACGATAGTCTAATGCCAGTGTTATTCGCAAGTACAACGAGTTGTAGAAAGAATTATGGAAGAACCTGAATTTCTTCAGAGGTCACTTTTCCCATACTTTCGAATGTGCTGCTAGTTATTTTCCCAAGCCGCACGTGCTGTGCGAGTGTTTTTTTTATCTCTAGTAGAGATTGCTTTGAATTGTTAAGTTTTGTGTTTCAAATGTATTATGGTCATTAAGTTTTGACCTTGTGTCAACGTATTCACGATCAATCACCTATCTCAATTCGCCATGTAGACACCTTATTTAATAGAATCAGATGCCGTGTGTCAGTAGAGGGCCTGCAACTCAGTAGGTACTATTAGCCTCATAGTAAGCCACATAAATACTGTCTATTAAGCCATCATGTAGCAGTATAAGGGTTCCCACCTATATCCGTTACACTACCCTTAACTTCTAAGCGGGCAATGCTTAAGCCATAAAGTTGGTGCCTAGGTATAGTAAAAAGGAAATGCGCTACTCGATGAGACAACTTAAAACGCCATCTATCGGCAAATTTTGGAATTAGCTTTTTTATCTCAAAAACGGTAAGATATAAGGGAAAAAAGTCAATTACAAGTTGTTCAGAATTATCGATTTAGTAAGAAAAGACACCTTGCGCACATTAATTCTTAGAACAGAATGTGGAAAATGAATATTTGTTTGGTCACGATTTCGAAAATTGCCATGTCAAAGAGTGGACGAAAGAAACTGAAACACTTCCCTGTCTTCAGGATCATTTATTTATGTTGCTGAAAATGCTCTCCATCAGCCACTGTACACATTTGCACTCTGGACTGGATTCTCTGGTATTTTCGAGCTTCGCTCGCGTTTCACGACGCCATAGTGTTGAAAATCACGACCAAACAAATATTCATTTTTTACATTCTGTTTTAAGTATTAATATGCGCAAGGTGTCTTTGCTTACTAAAGCGATGATGCTGATCAACTTTGTAGTTGACTTTTTCTCATATTTCGTACCGTTTTTGAGATAAAAACACTAATTCCGAAATGTGCCGATAGATGGCGCTGTAAGTTCTCTCATCGAGTAGCGCATAGCCTTTTTACTATACTTTGACATCGAATTTATAGCCTAAGCTGTCACCGTTTAGAAGTTAAGGGGGGGGGTGTAGCGGATATATTAGGGAACCCTGTATAACAGACACTATCCAAAACCAATGTTCCGGCTAAAAGAAAGTGCTGCTTACATGTGAAGTGTTAATTTAATTTATTTTATTTTTTAAATTTAGACAACGCATTCAAAAACTACTAACATCTGACTCCATTTTAAGACGCATTATGTCTCAAACCTAAGTTGCATTAAACCTCACTTTTTTCCAAAATTATCAAAAAATGGCCGTTATTGTAATAATTAGCTTAAAAAGGGGCTTTACTCTAAACCTTTAAAAAGGGTATATATATAAATGGCAATAACGATCTGTATTGTACCCGTCCATCACATCTTTTAAAAGAATTTTACCCCTTTTATTTCATAAGTAGTAACCTAACTGTTGAGTACAACTTACTTTTATCTTGTAATGCAATAACTTTTTAAAGACCAGTTAATTAGAGGGTAATGAAAAAATTGCATTTTTAAAAATTTAATTACTATAAAATTAAACAAAAAAAAGAGGATGAGATGTTAAAAATCATACAAGGGGTACTTCATTAACACCGCCACTGAAATTTTTCTCAGTTCATTTAAGGGGAACCCATTCTATGAATCTTAACGAAATTGAAGAAATTAACATTCTTATTTACTCCGGAAAAGGAGTCGTATTCAGTAGCATGTAGACAAGAGGCTACTCATTAATTCTGTTGTAAAGTAGGAGTGAAAAAGATTAATTATCAAGAAGAGAAAGGTGGAAAGAAATAAACTGAGTGTGAAATTACTTTTTCCCCCTAGAGGGTTCCAAATACCATCACGAGATGAAAGTATTAGTTATTACTGCTGATTTTCAATGTGCCGAGGCGGATAGGAAGTTATGAACGTCGTGCAGTGTATGTTGAAAAAATTTACAATTTGGCGAAAATTTTGATATCCTGTGAAAAGTTGGGGAATTCGCTGACGTTAGTAGGTTTACAACATTAATAAGCAATTAAGAAATATCTAGTGTTCATAGGGGCGTGTTTTCACACCATTTTGGAGCAAATTATTAAAAATATAGAGGTACCTTAAATTAGAAAATTTTTATCTACCACTGATTCAAGTACAACGAACTTTCGTGATAATTATTCAAGGACTTTTGTGAATTACTTTCTTCATTTTTCGTATATCAGCAGCAAACTGAAATTAAAAAGTAAGACACTTAAACCGGCTGCGTAGTTCAGTTGACTGAACACTGCCTTTAGCAATAGGAGAACAGAGTTTGATCCAGTTGTAATAATAAAATGCTTCTTATAGTGAAAGATATTTTTTATAATTTTCTTTTGAAATTGAAAAACATTTAAGTTTTATTTGCATCAAAGAAGGTTGTTAATCTAGATATTTTATAAGGAAGCAGTTGTAAATAAACACAAGGGATTTAATTGATATTTTCAGTCTATATAATTCTTATACGTATTAATCATTATTGATGTGTTGCGTTCATATTATCTGTGTTTATCATATTAAAAAATGGAAACCAATCTCGAATTAACATTTAAAGTTATTTTCTATCACATAGTCATTTTTATTTTCAATATTCATATAACATAAAATCAAAAATAAAAATAAATAAATCTTTATATATTAATTATGAAAATTAATATCAAACATAAATTAGCTCTTTATGTTTTAAAAAAAGGTTTCCTTATATTTTTTGTCACTAGCATATTTCTGAAGAAAAGCCTCTTTTTCGCACATGTTTAATAAGGGAATTGTTTATTCTGAATAATTTAAGTTTTAAAGGCTATTCATTGTGTTTTGCATCCTTTATCTTTGACATAGTTAAAATATAGCCTGGTTTTTAAATAATTGCTAGCACGACACCCACATTTTCTGCATGATAGGGTCTCATGCTACCTCCACACTGGTTTAGTTCAAATCCGAATTTCACATGCATGTTCGTTCCTCTTCTCTAGGACCAGTGTTAGCTCACCTATACCGGAATTCCAAAATAAAGTAGCCATCAAAAATAGCGATGCGTATGCATAAGATGCTCTTGGGATAAGGGGCATCCGCATCGGATATGCTAACTTAGCTTTTAAAATTCACTAACTCATTTTATGTTTAATAACTAGTCGTTTTTGTTCCCAATCCCCTTGGTGTAGAAAAACCTACAAGTCCAAAGGATCTAGGTTCTCAAATCCTAGGTCCTTGGCGAAGGTTAGTAAGCAGTCACACTTTAGCCCTAGTGGCGAGGTACCACTAGGGCTGAAGTCTGACTTGACCTCGAAGAACATCGGTCCCGTAATTTTGAACCGAGTCAAGTGACGAGACCAGAACACTTGACCCTGCACCTCCAGAGGTAAATTTGAGGACTTGGAGGACATTGTAGCCACGACTTATTTTACGTGCCCCGGCCACCATTAGTGAACACGGCGGTGGATTTGCAGCGACAAGCATCGAACTAGGAACGTTCAGATCACTGGCCAGCTCCTCTTGCGAACTGGACACCCGCGCCCCAATCACTAGTTGTTGTTGCTATTTATACCCCATGGCCGTTGTATCCAGACAAGGTTTGTATAGGCTTGCTGGCTTAGGGTTATGGTTCCTGTTTAGAATGGCACCACAAGGGTCAACTGTCCGAATTTGTACAGGTGGAACAGAAATTTTGAACTCGCACCCACAGAAGCAACATCTGAGGGGATCGAACCTTCTCCCACCCTCTCTGACTTCATAGAAGAACTTTCCGGTCTACAGATTTAACGTGTCCATACCAGACACTTAACCAGCCGTACTTCTGTGTATTAATTTCTATACGTCTCTGTGTGTCTCTATACGTCTGGCATCTTTTGGAGTATTTCAAATTTCATACCTGTAATAAAGCAATAATATCACCAATATTTAAATCCTTATAACACCTTTTGCATGAGAAAATTTTATGAAAGTTCCGAAGAGAAATTTTCTCGTCCATATAAAATCAAGCAAATAAGGGACAAAAATTTCAGATCCTCCTCATGAAAACTGACTTTATCGCCTTCCGCATTTGTATATATCGAGTACGTAAAGTCGTTTCAGAAGGATTACAAAAGAACTAAGAAATTCGAAATGTACGGGAGGGGGCGATAGGCAATGAATTTGAGAAACCAATTTCCTGACGCCGGAAGTTCAGCGTTACGTAATCTGGGGATCAGTGTTTCTAATCCCTCCCGTACTCATTTTAAAGAGAGTGAGCTGATATAAATTGCGTATAATACTGAGCAGGAATAATTCAGTACGCCTTACTTGATGCGAGGAGTTCAAAATGTAAAAAGTACTTTGTAAGGTGTCGACAGCCCACTGTATTAAAATTTTCAAGTTTCCGTTGCGTGTGATGATATTATTAAAAATACTTTTTATTTTCAAGTTTGTTTTATGTACGCGTGTGTGGGCGGGAACTTATATTGTTTTTGCAGAAATTTTTTTTATGTAAATTTAATCTAAAACTATTTTTTATGAAACTTCCACAGAAAAAAAAGCTATGTTCTTTTTGTTCTAAAGTTTGGGAATTTTTAATGTATGTGAAGTGAAACGTGAAAACCATTTTAATCTACCTTGTTTGCACTTTCAGAAATCATGCTATTTCACATCATGCTATTCCCAATATACACCCCTGACCATTAAAATTGCAACACCAGGAAGGAAAGCAAATAACAAAACTTTACTTATTGTATGTATGCAGCATAGTAGGAAGAAATTTTTTTTTTAATTTGTAGGCAATTTGGGTGTATACAGCGTTCGAAGTTATTAAACACAGCTGCCGCCTCTGGAAGCTAAAACGGCTCTAACCCGGTTAGGCATCGAGTTGAACTGGGCTTGGATAACAGACACGGGCAAGTCATTCCATGTTGCTTCAGTTGTATGACACACTTCATCAATCGTAGTGGCTGGAGAGCGGTGACGGTTCAGTCTCTGAGAAACCCATGCCCAGATGATTTCAGTGGGTGAAAGATCTAGAGAACGTGATGACCAGGGCAGCAGTTGAACACCCTCTGTGTCAAAGTAGGCCAGGAAACGACGGGCAACATACGGTCTTGCGTTATCTTATTGAAAGATGACATCTGAGGCTTTGAAGATAGGGAACAGCCACCGGCCTTAAGATCTGAGAAATGTTACGATGGCTCTTCAGATTACAGATAACGCGAACAAAGGGTGTTCTTATCGTGTGCCCCATGGCTGTCCATACTATCACACCAGGTGTAAGGCCCGTATGTCGATATCGAATGCAAGCAGGCCACGGGCGATCTCCTCGGTTCCTAAAGACACGAATGCGTCCATCATGTTGCCGCACGCAGAACCGGGACTCGTCTGAAAAGACGACGTGGTGCCACTCCTGTATCCAATTATGTCGTTGGGCACACAACTTGCACTGCGCGTCTCTATGCTGCAGTGTCAAAGGAAGCCGTAATAAAGGTAGTCGTGCATATATATATATATATATATATATATATAAAGTGTGTGTGTGTGTGTGGCCTTTCTAGCAGACATTTGTTGTCATCAGATGGATAATTTAATAGAGGTTTTAACACCGAATGTCCTGCCTTTGTCAATAGGAGGGATATGATCCTTCCTCGCAATAATGCTCGACTGCATAACGGTACGATTGACCCAATAGAAGTTTAACGCTTTTGGATGGCAAATTCTTCCTCATCCACTATACATTCAAAGTAGTGGATGTTCACGCGCACGCTCAGATTATTGTATGTTTATATCACTACAGCATTTTCTTGGAGACAAAAATTTCCGTATTAAACAAGACTAAGAAACTGCAATAAATCAATATTTAAATCAAAGCCAAAATAATTTTTCAAGGCCGGAATCTAAAAGGTCCCTGAGAGTTGTTAAAATGCTATAGAAAATGATGGAGAATATATTAGTAATTAATTTTATGGATTTGTAAAGTTTTTTTCGTTAGAAGTTGTCTGTCATATTCCTGCATAACTTTTCGATCAACCCTATATATATACCCTCCATATATATCTTTGGCATTTCTTTTCCAAATTATGCATAATTAATGACGTAACATATTAAAACTATCCAGAAAATGTGCAATTACGCAAAATATAGAAGAGATATGCAAGAATTCTGACAAATTCTAACTAATTAATCCATCCCTTAAAATTAAATTTAAATAAAAGAAAGCGTAAAAATGAACATTTGTTTTCTACATGTTCGGTTGGGTTTGAATTGCTTGAGAGGGCTACGGTTATTTTTGCTACACAAGGGCTAATTAGACCGGGACCTACAGCTTGAAGTCAATTTCGAACGGCTACAAACATCCATGAGTGACTGGAATTCACAGAATCTGGTACGGTAAACCAGCGCCCTTGACATTCGGCCACCGTCCGGTTTTTCACATGTTCCGAATTTACTCAATAGCAATACATCGCTGTCTATTAAAAGAAGAAAGTACCTACATTTTACGACAGGAACGAATTTTGTGCATTTTCCGAAGATACTGTATCCGAATTTCAGAAATTGATAAGTTCAGAGGATGGGAACATTCCAGTGTATACTTTTGTATGCAAGGAAAAATGGCCTACAAACATATGTCATACATTTCTGAAATACTTTTGAATTACTCGAGAATAAAAATTAATTTAATGCCATCTTATTAAAATTAAAAACTTGAATAACGTACAAACTCTAGTAAGTTCAAACCAGGGTTGTAAAATGAAGATCTTTGCTTTTTGGAGATGGTTTTCTTTTTATGTTTTGTTTGGTTTGCTTTGGAGCGGTACGGTCGTTTTTTGTGACTTAGGGGCTAATTAGACCGGAACCTACTGCTTAAAGCCGATCCCGAACGGCTACAAGCGTCCATGCCAAGAGTGGGATTCGAACCACAGACCCCTTTCCGGTACCAAAAGCCAGAACCCTAGACATTCGGCCATTGTCCGGCTTTTATTTTTTTAAGAAGTAATGAATGTCCAATCGTCCATTTGAAATTACTTCATTGAGAAAATATTATCGACAACTTTTCATGATAAGTTTGAGTTTAGTTCCCAATGTTATTTAGATGACAATTTGACTATTTTGTTGTATGTTTTGTAGTTGTATTGAAATTGTTTTCCTACTAAAAGCTTAATGTTTATCAATGAACTAAAACTGTGGAGTGGGTCCCTATCTGAATACTCATTATCACATTTCCTTTATCAAAACCGGATATCTGAAGTTTTTCTGGTGAAGTAACCAAACAGAGTATATGTACAGATATACTTAATTAGGGATTGTAGTCCGGGTCAGTTGAGGTAAATTCCATATGGATTAATCTCAACTGACAATGGAATACATTTTATGTGTACAATCACCTATGACTTGCTAAAACTGTTTATGATTGGAATAGGATATTATAATTATTCAAATCTAAACTATTGGAATCTAAAATTTAAAAGTAATATAAAATTGTGTTGTTCAATTATTTACGATAGCGAGGTAAGTTAAAGAAAATTGAAAAATTTCGAGAAAGCATACTTGCATCGTATAAATATAACTAAAAATAAATATTCCAATTGAGCTACATAATTATAGAAGAATGAAGACAAAAAATAATTTGTCCGTTTTCAGTATGAGAATTTGCTGCAACTGCGCAATATTTTATTCAAAAGTCAAAAGTTTTAAACGCTAGGGTAGATTTTCTGTTAATTTGTTCGGCAGTCTATTTCCGCTTTATAATTTTTTTTGTTTGTGATGAATTGTTTATATTATTATACTTTTGCATCATATAAAATAATACATTTAATTCATCAATAGCTTCTGCTTGAATACACATAATTTTATGCATTTACTGAAAAATATTTGTGAGTGATTAATTTTATAAGTAATTTAATTTTAACATTAAATAAAGCAAATGGAAAACAAAAAATTTTTTGCTGTAAAATTCACCAATTTGTTGTATATGGGAGTTCCTCCTTTTTTTAAAATATTTACTTTCTCTCTCTATTTAACCTCTCTACAAATCACCTCACTATCAATTACCAGACACAGAATTTAATAAACATTTATTTTTTTTTCGTTTTGTAACACAGAACGTTTGAAGGAGAAGTAATATGGGAGCATAAAGTATTATACTCACGGCTTCCACACACACGCACACACTTAACAATGATAGAAGCTCGAAATCAAATGACATTTTCAAGGTAGGATTTTATGCTTTTGCAAAAAGTTCTCCTCGCTTCCAACAACAACAGTTTGGAAATTATATCTAGCCCTG
Organism: Dolomedes plantarius; assembly: GCA_907164885.2. NCBI lineage: Eukaryota > Metazoa > Arthropoda > Arachnida > Araneae > Dolomedidae > Dolomedes > Dolomedes plantarius. The sequence goes on along the minus strand of OU015493.1, from coordinate 49,815,398 downwards.
GAGAGCAACTGTGGCACAGTATCTTGATTTTATTCCAGCGGCTTAAAAACTTGATAGCTCTACTTTTTGCCACTAAGGGAGAGAAGTTTAGCGGTTTTCTTGAAAATATAGCTTTACGTAGTGTGCTTGTATTGTCCAGGGAACGTTTTATGCTTTAGGGGGTTCTTGTGATTGGTATTCTAATGTCTTTGGATGCGAATTTTGTTTGCCCTCTGTATAATGAAATTCTATCATTACGCAAGATTTTATCAATTGAAAGTAAAATCAATTTTGGGCTTTAATGATATTTGTTAACAATAAGAAACGATTTTCACATATATTCAATATTTTTAAAATATATCTACTATATTATATTGTATATTTATTATAATAGAAATGGTGTGATTGGGACATATTACATGATTATTGTCAATTCTATCTTGATATTTACATTACAACTTTAAAAAAATTATATATATATATATAATATATATTATATATATTATATATATATACTAGCGGCCCGTCCCGACTTGTCCGGGTTGAACAAAATATTATACCAATAAATTTCCAGTTGATAGCCAATAAATTGTAAATCTTTTTTTACCTTAATAATAACTTAAATAATGCCTTAAATTCATTTTATGTTAGTTAATAATTAAAATAAATTTTTTAAAAGAAAAAGGCGTGCCGGAGAACGGCTAGGTTCAAACCGCTAGCGTCAGAACAGAAGTCCACCGCTATAGCACCACGATAAGGATCGTAGAAATCTTCGGAACAAAAAGCGGTAGAAGACAGTAGCGGAAACAATGGAGATTGTTAGGATTAAGCCCCTAACTTTATTTCTACTGATCTGATATATATAATATATAGCCTATGTCCATTTGGAATACTGTACCTTTCAAACAGTGAAAGAATTTTTCAAATAGGTACAGTGGTTCTGAAGATTACCCTCCACGTACAAAATCGCTCTCTCTTTATATATAAGTATAGATAATATATATTATATATATATATATATATATATATATATATATATATATATATATATATATATATATATATATATATATATATATATATATATATATATTTTTATTTCCAATGGCACATTAAAAGACAATTGAACATCAAAATGACAACAATAAATCTATAAATGAAAGCGAGCAATCCAGTAGCGTTCCCAGATTGATGTCCGAGGAAGAGCAGGACATCTGTACAGGTGAGGCAAGTCCATTTCCTCTTGAAGATCACACAAGGTACAAAGAGGGTCAGGAACGACGTTGATACGACATAGATGTTTACGCAGGCAGTCATGGCCAGATATCAGACGAAACATGGCGACAGATTTCATCCTAGGCCACTGAGGGACATTAAGAATCTGATTTAGCCATGGTTTATTAAAGTTGCGATTTTTGAATTCTTCGCGAAAAGAATCCCTGAAGATGTTCTTTATTAGGCATTTGATACTATTAAAAAGGAAGTCTGGGATTAGTTCTCTGAAGGACAGAGGCCCCCTTCTTTGCCAAGAAGTCAGCCGCCTCATTTCCCTGGATTCCGCAGTGGGCCGGAATCCACTGGAGAACTACTGTCTTATTATTACTGGCAAGCCAGTTGAGGAGATTTAAGCAATTATCGATGGTTAAAGTTCGGGAGTGGCTGGGTGCGTCAATTGCTTGAAGTGCGGCCTTTGAATCCGATAGTAATACAACTTTCGAAAAGGAGTCCAGACGAGGCCGTAGTTGTGACAGGGCCTGGCAGATGGCCGCGATCTCACCATCGAAAGCTGAGCTATGGATACCGACGGGAGTATAAAGGCAAAAAAGTTCACAGTAAACACCAGCACCGGCGTTAACACAACCGCTCACTCTGGAACCGTCAGTATATATTCTTAACCATTCCTCCTCAGGGTAAAATGATTCCATTGTCTCGAGAGCGAGAGTTCTTAGCACTATGTCACTAGTCTCCGCTTTAGAAACATCCTTGATCAGTTCTAGGTGGATAGAAAATTTCTTATCAACAATAGGGCTGATGGGGGGAGAGAAATGTTCAACCTCGAAATTCAAATCTAGCTTAGATCTAATATCAGTAACTCCCTGGCAAAAACCACTCTGTGTTTTCAAGTTTCTCCCACAGTTTAGAGAGTCCTGGTTCCACAGGGACAAACACCCAGGGATTCTAAGTATTCTCTCCCAGAGGAGAAGGGCTCTTTCTTGAATAATTATCTTGAAAGGCCTGTTATCAGTGCTGAGCAGCATACAGTCAATGGGTGTTGTCTTCACTGCCCCCGTAATCAATCGCAGAGCCTGATTTTGAAAAATCTCACAAAGATGAAAAACTTGCTCTGATCCTGTAATCAGCGGCTCGCAACAGTAAACAAGAATAGGTAAAATATACGTTTTGTATGTAAAATTCAAAGTGGCTCTTGAACAGCCCCATTTAGAACCCGCTAATATTTTTAAGAGATTAAGTCTTTTCATAGCACGTCGGATGATGTCCGCCACATGAGACCTCCATGTAAGTTTTCTATCGAAAATTACACCTAAGTATTTAAATCCATCAGACGATGGAATCTGACGGCCTTTGTAGTAAATTTGTGGATGGAAAGGTTGATGCGTGAGGGAAAAAGACTCTACAAATGTCTTATCGAGGTTAACTTTCATATTATTCAATTCTGTCCATTTTTCAATAACTAACAAGGCCTTTCCCAAAGAACTTTCAATGATCACATTAGCTTTGTTCTTAGGAGAAGTAGTCCAGATGACTAAGTCATCAGCATATAGCAGACACCGTAACCCGTCAATCTTTTTCAATTCACTTACCAGATCATTAATGTAGATGTTAAAAAGTGTGCAACTAGAGACTGCACCCTGCGGTAAGCCAGTTTTGAGTGCTCTGTATCTTGAAAGGCAATATTTGTACCGGAAAGGCAATATTTGTACATAATCGGGTTTTCAGAAATCCGTTAAACCATCCAAGCATATTAGAGTGTATGCCGATGTTTGATAACTTCGCAAGTAGGCCCTCTCTCCATACAAGATCGTAAGCAGACTTTAGGTCAATGAAGACAGCGGAGAGAATTTGCCTCTTATCCAAAGCATCCTTTATATTTTGACTAAGTAATGAAACATGCTGGCTGGTAGACCTAAATTTCCTAAAGCCAGCCTGTTCATCTTCTAGGATCCCTTCGGATTCCAGGTACCAGTTCAATCTACTCATGATGATTCTCTCCATGGCCTTGCAAAGAATGCTTGTTAGGGAAATAGGTCTGTAATTACTCACAAGGCCTGGATCTGAATCTTTTTTATGTATAGGAATAATAGTAGATTTATACCATTGAGAGGGAATTCTTCCCGTGTACCAGATTAAATTGAATAGTTTTAAGATGGTTTCACAGGCACGAGGACCCAAATGTAAAAGAAATTCTGCAAAGATACCATCCTCGCCCAGAGATTTTCGTGGTTTCAAACACTTCAGTGCTGACAGCAATTCATTTAGGCTTAAAGAGGCATTGAAAATATCCAAATCGGTGGAAAGAGCGCCCTCTTCTTTCATTTTGCATTTAAGATTTTTTGTGAGAGTTCTTGAAAGCTGTCTCGCGTATCTGCTTTTCTGTTGTAGACTAGAGAAGTGTTGAACAAAAGAATTAGCGACTCTGACATCAGAGGTAATTATCTTATTATCTACCAGGAAAGTTCGTTTTGGACCTGCCGTATTAACACCACTGTTATTGATGCTTGAAACAAACTTATAAGCTTTTTTACCGTCCTTACGGAAGTCAAGGCTTGAGAGAAAGTCATTATAGGTGCTACGTTTCTCTTGCAGAATAGTTTTCTTAAAAAGCGCAGCCTGTTTTCTCCAATTCTGTACATCAGATGGGCGACCGGTTAATTCATCTTTTCGCCTGAGTCTGTCACGTTTCTCTTTAAGGTCCCTCAAATTCTCTGACCAGAAACATCTATAATTCTTTATCTTGCCCCTAGGGATGCTTTTCCCAGCACACCAAACAAATTTTTCTCGTATAAATCTATATAGAAGCTCAATATTTTGATTAAAATCGATGACATTAGGCTCCAGTTCTTTATCCAAAAGAGACTCAAAAAGTCTCCAGTTTGCCCTTCGGAAGTTCCAGGAGATCTTTGATTTTGGTCTACACTTCCGCAAAACAGAGAAATCAAATATGGCCAGAACCTGTCGATGACCTGAGCCAGGATCATCAAGCACTCTTCGTCTACACATATGGCCAATATCAGCGGATACCAAAAGTAGGTCTGGCGTAGTACCTGTACCATTATAGTGCAGGTACGTATGAGGGTCATTTTTGTCATAAATCAAGTTAAAAGAAGTAGAATTTAGTTGATCTTCAACTGCCTCACCGGCTTGGTTCCTATCACTATATCCCCAAATAGTAGAATGTGCATTAAAATCACCAAGGAAAATTGATCTTCTAGACACATTGAGGAAGGAAAAGTCTGGATTATTCCCGGGCGGCGAATAAATAGAAAAGATCTTAAAGTGTTTGTCAAACTTCCAGACATCAAGGAGAGCTATCTCACTTTTGTCTTGCCCGGTACCCATTTCTCTAATAACTTTAAATTCCGCCGTGAGGTCAGATCTAACACCAATCAAAAGGCCGCTTGCAATTTGCCTAGACTTGGGTACAATATATGTCACATAGCCTGAGAAAGGATAGTACTTGGAGCCTTCATTAATTAGGTTGGCTTCCATGATTGTAAACACATCAACATCATATGTTTTTAAAGTGTGGTAAATTTCCTGTCTCTTTGCTTGGGACATGCCTCCTGCATTCCATTGCATAATCGTCAAAGATCCGCATCTAGAATTACTCACGCCAGAGTTGTAGATCATTTTGCCGCATAAAACGTTGCCCGGAGTGCACCACGAGGAGGTAGATCTACGTTGCACTCATATATATATATATATATATATATATATATATATATATATATATATATATATATATATATATATATATATATATATATACATTCAATTTCAGCAAAATATTCTTTGCACTGTTAGAAATCCGTTAGTCTTTTCTATACATTGAAATATCCCTTACACGATCTACAATTACATTAGTTTTGCATGATTAGATTCTATCACCTTGAGGAAAATTGGAAATTCCTTCCAATCCAGACCTCCCCTCGTCCCTCCCGTGATTTATCGTTATGTATATGCAAATGTGCAAATTTCCTTATATTCCTACTAATGAACCTTTAGTACGTTTGTCATGTCTAAAACAATCCAGGTAATTTTATTAAACCTTATAAGTCACGAAAAAGTTAAACCACCCTCGGCGGTGAGCCTATACGGCGAAAATTGACTACTGAATCTTGGTCGCCACGACGGCAACCTGCTCGACACTGAAACCACAGGACCAATCACTGGTCACAGCCTTCGCTCCACTTCCACGGGGCACTTCGCACCATCTCTAAACCGTCAATGCCACTTGACATGTCCGCCCAGCGGTCTTACGATCATCCAAGAGTCATCCAAGAGTTATCCAAGATCAAGACCCTTTACTATTCCCATTTACTCAGTCAAATCAATTCCGCAGACATCATCTCAGCAAAATGCATCGCTCATCTACTTTATTCCATCAAAACTGCAATAGAGTGAACCTAAGACCTGCACCACTTGTGCAGGGACCGCAACTCGAACATCAAACACAATAAATAACAAAACTGCTCCAACTTGAGCAGCAAACAATAAGAGTTCGTTGGTATAGAACACTCAATATCCGACATCATCAATGAGGGACGGAGGAGCCCCGGTCTCCCTCCAGCCATAGTCCGTCGTCGTTATGATCCTTTCCACATAAATCTCTGGTAAGTGCTTGATGCCCATCCCTTTCCCAGTCTTTTTCTGAAACTTCTGACAATTGACACATGCTGGTTCCCATTTATAAGATTGATACTCATGTCTCTCTTCAGCGCAAATTCTGCATAGCTTATTATTCCTACAATTCTTGGCCACACGGCCAAGCCCCCAACATTTGTAGCAAATTGTTGGTTTCATATAATCCTTCCAAGGACGGTACTGTCATCCTACTTTAAATCTCCTCTTAAGATGAATCCTTCCGTAAGTCTCTCCCTTCAATCTAAGAATCCAATTATACGAACCCTCCTTAGTATTAAATTTAGTCAAAATTTCAAACTCATTCTTCTCCAGCTCGGAGTTTTACTTTTTCAACAACGCTTTCATTTCTCCTTTCTCATAATCGTCCCCAACATTAATTATTATAATACAAGGGTCTTTCTTTTTTGGTGTTCGCGTTAAATAAAGTGAGTACACCTCTCTCTTCTTATTGCATTCCTTCTTTTGCAAGTTCTTCTTTCGATTCCGTTTCGACCACTATACCACCTCTGCCAATCATTTTACGTTTTTTAATTCCAATTCCTAGCTTTTCTGGTCTGATATTTTCTTTGACGACCTTCTTAGTCACATCTGATTCTTGCCTGTTCATACGCACAATTTCAACAACATTCCTAGCTTCTCTCTGTATCTTCTTTACCAGCTTTTTCTTCTCGATAGACTTCTTTCCAGCTGCCTCCGCGTAAGGCTTTTTGTCCTTTTTCACAAGGATATTTACGTGTCCCTTTAGGTATTGAATAATCTTTTGTTGGTCATTTATTGAGCTAACCAGCTCACCTATATCCTCATTTAGTTGTCTTTTGAGCTCTACAATCTGCTTAGAAGCCCCAATTGCGTTAGTCAGTCGTAAATGGTTCTAATTGACTATGTCTTCGGTTAGAACTCTCAGCTTCTCCATCCTCACGTCGTCACTTTCTATATTTGGCTGCTTTACACTCACTTCTGAATCCACGGTCCTCTAGCGTTAGCAGTCAACCTTTCGGTCGATCCCCAGGGCCCACCACGTGGAGGTGCCGGAGGTGTAGTTTAGAAGCATATAAGTAATATAATATATAATAGCAAAGCAAGCTTACTTCCTATCTCTTGCACACGTTAGACTTAGCAATAAATTAGCACAAAAGCTCAAGCAATTATCATTAGCGTGGGGTAGGCCCCTATTAAACTTTATAAAAATGTTAGTATTAAAATTTTTCTCAATCTTTCCCCATTTTCCAATGTCTTATTCCTTAATTTCCCTGAAACCTGGAATCTATCTGCACTCTTGCAGAAAGGCATTCCGGAATTTAGGTCATCTTAGAAATTTCTTCTTTCTTCCATATGCCAATCAAGGAGTTTTCGTTTGAAATTAACAGACTTGATTGTACTTGGGTAACCTAACTATGTTCCATCTTCTTGCACAATCTCAGAGAAGAGGAATAGATGTAAGCTTCTCCATAAAAATTTGGTCTAGAGTCCAAATGACCGGTATTTGTACAGAAGGTCGTTCGCACTTATGGAAACAATTTTGTAATTTGTTTATGTTGTTTGCAATTTCAGATAAGAATTTGGCAACTTCAGAATAATCGCCTGATACAGATTTGTTTTGATTGGAATGTAAAATAAAATATTTATTTTGAAAATTGCTCCTAAAATTGATAGGTGGCTCGAAGGTTACGTAACTGCTCTTTCCGAGGAGAAATATTCGTATCAACAAATTATACAGCGGTGTAAAAATCGTGGTTATGACATTTCAAAAATAGGTATTTATAATATATTACATTTGAAAGGGATAAATGTCTAATTGAAATTAAAACATGACCGTGAAACCTCATCCTAAAACTCTTCGAACGCAGGTATATATTAAGAAAGTGAAGTTTCTGATCCAAAAAGAAAATCCGCCGACTCAAAGACCCATTGCATAGAAAATAGGAATGTCTTCTGGCACTGTAAGTAAAATTATTCATAAAGGTTTGAATTTAAAAAAGATGTTTAAACTTAAAGTTCATCTGCTTATGCCGAAGAATATTACCGAAAGAAAAACAAATTGTAGAAAATTATATGAAAAAATCCTAGCTGCTGAAAAATGGAAATTTGTGGTAACACTCGATGTGTCATGGGTGTATTTAAGTGACTTTAATAAAAAAAGATCAATTTTCTATTGCTCTGACGAGAATGACCGTACGAAAGGGCTTCGTGAGTGTACAGAAAAGTTCCCAAAGGGATTCATGATAGTTGCAGGATTTTGTTACAACGGCAAATTAAAAATAAAAAAAGTCTCAAGTAAAGCCAATATTAATTCACTCTACTATCAGCAGAATAGTTTAGAACCAATTTTTGAAGAAGAAAATGTAGCCTTATATGGAAAGGACATAGATATGGTTTAGCTCCATATGGACAAATCCTCTAATCACACGTTTAAATGAACTGCCGCTTATATAGCAAAGATGGAATCAAAAACAGGAATAAAGTGTATCCCATTTCACGAAATACCTTTAAAATCACCTGAAGATTCTCCAATAGACTTTTGAGCTTTCGATTTATTAAAACAAGCCTTAGGAAAACGGCATCCAAGAACACTGAACGGACTTTGGAAAACGGTCCAAGAGGAATGGGGTAAAATTGGCAGTATTAAGAAAGGGTTTACATACATGGAAAATTCGAGCTAGAGCCGTTGTCAAGAACCATGGCTATCAGACAGAAGCAAATCGCCGCAAAAAACGGCATTTATAGATAAAACTCAACTATCAAAATCGTTTCCATAAAGTGCGAAGGACCTTCTGTAAAATCAGTAAATGAATAAGTGGCTCTGTTAAATTCAGGACTGCTTTTAACTGGATCTCCGATTCCAGTTAAAAGCGCAGACAATAGTTATACATGCGGACCGTGAGGCAAATGAAATAATTGTGGCCAAGGAAAGTAAATCAATCACATAAAGAAGTTCAATTAATATTTTTAACAGAAAATAATTTGGTTACCAGCTTATACATCATGTTTATTTGAAAATAAGAGTCATGTCTATTTGAAGATGTATTTCTATAGGAAAATACAATGTGTGAAGATATATGGATATATATATACTATATATATATATATATATATATATATATATATATATATATATATATATATATATATATATATATATATATATATATATATATATATATATATATATATATATATCTTCCAATGAGGAGGCCTTGTCCCTTTAATCATTCGCGTATTATCACCGCAGTTTTGCTTGCCATTTTTATTAGGAGGGAACCACATAGGTGGGCCAGCATTGCCCCTTAAGAAGAGACGACACAAGCGGAGACATTTTTCATGGCGCGACACCGGGATTCGATCTGGTCAACCTCAGCACCAAAAACCAGCGCGCTGTACCACAGCACCGCTACAAATATATATATATATATATATATATATATATATATATACACACACATTAATTATATAACAATCTTATACAGTTTATATAAAAATTAACGAACTGAAGTGTATTTACATTAAGTATCATTAAAATAAAAAACAGTTATTGGTTTATATCTGAAGTGATCCAAATATAAGATTTTCAAAACACGAGTATACATTCAAGAGTTTCTCCGTAATATTTTAAATTAGAAAAAAAAGACTCATCTTCTTTTATGAGAATATAAGCAGAAGATGAAAGGTCCTATAATATTTTCCTTTTTTTAGTATTTTAAACAGGAAAATTGAATATCAAAAATATATTGACGTCAATAAATACCCAATTTTTTGTAAATAAGGTGAAAAGGAGGCAGTTTTGCTTCTGTATCCTAAAACCCTTCATCATTTTACTAAGTTCAGCCACTATATTAGATTAGAGTTCATGAAAACCCTTCCTTTTAGGCAGGCTCTCAAATTAGTCTTCCATGATCGTGATGAGAGCGGAGTACAAAAAATAATTACAGCGAAAATACTTTAACTACTGAAAAGGATTATAATTAGCATCGAGGAAAGGTCCTAAAAAATCGACTTTTGCTTTACGTGATTTTTATTCTTGACGTTCACTTAATAGTTAAAAAACTTTGATGTCCGCATTAGCCTCAAAATGAGGATAAGTTGGTTAGCAAGGAAATTTATGGTGAAGGACAGGAACTTTTGATTTTTGTTCCGAAGTAAAGTGGTTTTTTCTTGTGCTAAAATCTACTTTTTGAGATTTCTAGTATCATTCAGATAAAATATGAATATCAGAGTCTGGTAAAGCAAACTTTAAGAGTAGGCCAAATTTTTTTCTGAACACTCGATATAGGGATATTTATGAGATAAAGTTTGTTTTACTTCTGAGTTAGAAATATAGTCTCCTAGTTTAGAATTACTTTTTTTAGTCTTTATCCGGAATCCCAAAGTTTAAAAATAATGTCTACACTTGCCATCTATGAGTCTATCAGGAGTCGGTTACTGTCAATTTTTAAATAATGTTCTATTTACTGTGGAAGCGTGCCCCACAGCAACCAAAATAAATGAGGTACTCATCATGGAAAATAAAAGACCAGAGATTCTAAATTAAATTAAAGTCCTTTATTGGACCACTAGACTATATAAAGGATAGTATCTACATTTTTACAACAAAAGATTAGGAGACATGCGCGCTGCAAGTACGAGTAGTGAGGGCTAGTCTCAGGGCTAAAAATGCATAGCGAAAACTCCGAAGCAAAATGCTCGTAGCTCGTAAGTCTCATCGGAAGATCACCCGGCAGCCTCTGGCTCTGGTCTCTCTCTGTCTTTGTGTGTCTGTCCGAGGAGTCGCTCCTTTTATCTCCTTTCTCATTTTTCCCGAAGGATCTGGAAAATTCTATGTCTCGAATCTTCCCGAAGAGTGGGGAGGCTCAGTTACCTGGCCGATTGGCGGGCAACGTCCCCCGTTGTGTCGGCAGCTTTCATGAGCGAGGAAGTCCGTAATTAGAGCCTATGACAACCCCTGGTCAGCAGTCTTGTCTTCATTGTCACGGGTTTCCATCCACTTCTCCGACTGTCCACACAGAGCTAACCGCTTGCATCTTCCCCGGCCATTGGGGGTCCAAATTAGTGGGCGACTTCCTGTCCTTAATTTGTCCTTTCTAAAGCTCTTCTGAAAAAGTTCCCAGACAAGACCACACAAACACATACTATATATATATATATATATATATATGACGAGCCTGTTAAACTGGGATCGAAGCGTGCTCTTTATATCGTAAATCCCTCTTAATTACTCCCTAATACTTATTAATAACATTTCAGTCAGAACATAGGCCATGGTAAATTATTACAATTTAACTATATACAAGAAGTGCATTCCAACTATTAATTACTACCCTCCATTCAATCCGCACATTATTTAGTTTTCCAAGTAATCATCTGAACCCTCGCGATGCGTGACCGAGCTATCTGAATGCTAATCTGGCTCTACTGAAACTCTATTGTTTCTCAAGGCGTCTAACCTTATTTCGCATGCTCATTATGACGTCTGCCGAACATTCTAGCAGAATCTTTGCTTAGTCCAATTAATTTTCGCTCGAAACCCAGTCTAAATTCCAAAAACAACACCCCACCAAATGATGCTTGCGATTGTCCTTTCTTGATTTTCCCCAAGGCCATTCAACTCTATTAATAACTCCTATAGCTTTTGCATTCGCAGACGCGTGTAATCTGATTGACTATGAATAATCATGGCTTTTAACGTTAGAAATTAGTGATTTTGAAACCCCCTGTAAATTGTCTCAATTAATGCTTAACTAACTAACACACACACACACACACACATACATATATATATATATATATATATATATATATATATATATATATATATATATATATATATATATATATATATATATAACAAGCCAACCCAGTAGCCCAGTCAAGATAGGTTTTATGGCTAAAAAAAATATGAAAGTTTTGAAAATTGGTTGAGATGTTTGTTTAGGCATGCTAATGAACATACTAAAAGTCCCCACCGATCAGACTTGAGCTTTCTCCGCCATCTTGGAAAATGTGTACACTTTTTTGGTTTTTTGGAAATAACTTTAAAAATATTGATTTTATAAAAAATAATTAAATGCAAAAATTAAAGAGCATTAAATTATGAACAAAAATCATTCATAACATTTTTTTTATATGTCTAACAGGAACAAAGATAATTGACTTTGAAAAGAGCGCACTATCACACCTGGGACGAGCAAGCGCGGTTCGGCATCGAGGTGGGGGGAAATACCCGCGCATGTGCATACCATAATTAGCCAAATTAGTTTTACACTAAATGGGAAGGTTTTTTGTATTTTTTCAAATAATAAGGGAAATATTAACTTTACGTAAAAAAAAGTTTATTTCAAAAATTAAAAAACATTAAATTATGTGCAAAAACGATTTTATACATTTTTGTCGTAAACCTAACAGGAACGAAGATATTGACTATAAAATGCGCGTTGATAATGGAGGTAGCTTTAAAGTCTCGTAGCATTCGCTCTTCTTTGAATATCTAACATCTCCCACATTTCGGCATTCTTTAAACACAAGAAAATAGACTTTAATGTTTTTGGCTATGTAGATAGTTAATCATTATTAATTTTATACATGAATGTAGTAAACTTTGGGGTATTCACTATCAGATTTCCATTGCAAATAATTGTTCAAGCTCACCTACTTCAGGATTTACGTGCTTTTTTCGGTATGGGATTCTCCCCTTCGTCAGGCATGTATAGATCGTCTATGGATCCGCTAGCATCGGCCCATTCATCAACTTCTTTCATTCGATCGTCATCATCAACAGGGCTGATGCCATTCTGACATACCCCATTTCAATTATTGCAGGCCGTTGTGCAGTTGATGCCTGCTTTCCGACATCCGCATCTTACTCCATTGTCAGTCTTACAGTTGCAAAACACCATGTTTAAAACTGAATCGGGAGCTACTGCATCCATAGTTGTGATGGGCACAAGAATTTTCTCTTGACGCTTCCAGCCCCACAGGCAGTTGGGCCTTTCTTTTTCAGGTGCTACAAAGTCTTCCTCATTTTAATTTCGATGGCTCGTATTTTAGTGTGTGCGTTTAAGGTTTCTTGCGATGGTGGTTCAGTAGCAAAATCTCGAAACATCTCACGGAGATTTTTACATTCCAAATCCGATATGTCCATGCCGTCAAAAATTATTTTTGCTAAAGCTGTTTGGGTCAATAAATGAGCTCGGACTGCCCTAGCGTATGCATGGCCAGGCAACATTTTTTCTACTGACGTAGGTGCATAAATCAAAGTTAGTATTTCTTTCAACCCACTTCCAGCCATTATGTACCCTATGCAGCCTAAGAATGACATTAAAAGATGGAATCCACCAAGCCTCACAATACAACTTGATAATAATGGATTGCATGTTGCTGCGACTATCTCTCGAGCTTTAATATACAGTGGTTGGTCAAACGTCAGTATGCAAGACTTTTGGTGCATTTTAACACACTGCTGGGCAGCATATTTCAGCACAGTGAAAATGGTGTCACACTTGCTTGGTGGTAAATTAACAAAAGGAAGGGGTATTACTTTGATCTTTTCACAAAACTGGTTTCTGGTTATACAATGGAAAAATCTTTTCCATTCAAGTATCTGTGGAAGACCTAACCACTTAGCACACATACAGGAGATATCAGATGGTTTAGGCAGTGGTAAATCTTCCGCTAAAGGATTTAAGATATTCAAATCTTCGATAGTAATTGTTTGTAACCCAGGCCCTCGAAAATTTTCAAACGTTTCTAGAGGAATGATTCCCATTTTGCCTACGGTCGATGCGGATGTAAGTTCGGTTAATTTTTTATCTTCGTCCCGGGTTCCACTGCTGACGCTGGAGTAAAACAAGCAATGCCCCCCATGCTATGAAACGTATTCAGGCCATCGATTGTCGACACATTGAAATCTGCATTGTCAAATACGAATTGGCAGAATGATCCCTCGCGCATTTGGGGTTGCGGATGATTTATGGCTGACATCTCAAGTGTTTGGGCTTCATAGTAAGAAGAACAAAATCCCAAATTCGAGAGCATTGTTATTAAATTCTTGGAACAGAACTTTTTGTACAAAAATAAATCAAGACGATTGAGCAGAGGAGACATAAATGGTCGTGGCCTTAGCGCTGATATAATGTCGTGAGCTATTGAAGTGACTTTTTTCCGCCTTAGCAGTCTTTTTTTAATAATCAAGTGCTCCAAAAAAGATTTTAGACTTTCTGGAATTCCCTTTTTCACATCTCTGAAAAAATTATCACTTGGAGGGTAGCAATGAGTGTCATAAACTGGTGTCTGGATATCTTCTGTTATTATGGCTGCAGCAGTTTATACAATTCGTAGACGCTCCTCACGATCATTTCGTATCCTTTTGTCGTACCAAGAGTCTGATAAGACTTTCATTCCAGTATTACGTAAACATATGACAGTAACTTTTTTGGAGTTTGAAGCAAAAATAATGCCATCCCCGTATTTTTGTTTCAACTTATTTCTCAAAGTGATGGAACTCAAAGTGATTTCTCAAAGTGATGGATCGTCTGGAACTAGCCCTGTAATTTGAGATTTGAGTTCAGGTAGTGAGAATTGACAGTCGTCATTATTATCAAGGAAAAAGGACATTTCGTCTACAGCTGCTGAGGCGTAATCCGTCTCAGCCCGCCCTCTCTTTCTGATTGGTGCAGTGTGTAGAAAAAAAGTCATGAAGTAATCTTGGTGATAAATAGCATCAGCTGAATCTAAATCAGCAACGTTTATTATACGACACTGAACTTCCTCTCCCCACTGGTCATGTCTATTCTCTGCAGCTTCAAGAACTTTGTGTTTCATTTCGAGACTCCTAACTTCGTATATAGTTCTTCGTCTGTCAGTTGGTTTTTCTTTTGTCTTGCTTTGAATTCTTCGTCTATCACTGCCGTACAAAAGAAACATTTTGTTCGAAAATCGAACTGAGGTAAAAAAGATCGTAAACTTACCGCGCGCTCTTCACTTTGGGATGTTGACGCGATTTCTGCATTTCTTTTTAAATTAACTTTTATATTTCCTGGTCTGGTGTAATTTCTCCGACACAACGGATGAACCGAAACAGATTTTAAATGCTCCAACTGTTCATGCTTATTGTCTTTTCTTTGGACACTAGCTCTCTTTAAAGCGTCGATCCCCTTTTCTCCTACATTCACGAAATCATCATTTGACATTAATTTTTTACATATAAAACATAGTTCCGTATCAGCCATTGTTCACAGACGCACACGGGACGGTGACTAACTATTAACTGTCTAGGAAAATACTAGGGTAAGACCGATTTGGCGCCTTACGGTATGCACATGCACGTATCTTCCAGCCATCGCGATGGGCATCCACGCATGCGCGTCCCTGGTGTAATAGTGCGCTCTTTCCAAAGTCAATTATCTTTGTTCGTGTTAGACTTAAAAAAATATAATATATGTATTTTTGTTAGCAATATGAAGATTCATTAATTACTTGTCTTTCCGAAGTTTGACGTCATATTCTGCATTTCCATTTTTAAGCCGATTCAAGTTAAAGGCGATTTAATTAAACCGAATCAACGACGTAAGTTTCGTTTAGTTTACGTCATGTCTGGCAATTTACCATACGTCATAATTAAACACAAATCTTCAGTTACCAGCCGATAGTTTTTTTTTTCAAGTGAAGTGATGTAAATCTGTTTTGTTAAGTGTATATAAGCGGCGAACACTTTCGAGAAAATGCATCACGGCATCGGGCATCACGACATCAAGGATACACTGGCTGATTGGGATGAAGTATCAAGCCTATCTAGAGTAAGACGTTTTGTATTAGTTATAGATTAATTCTTGTGATAGTCCATCACAGTACGATAAAATATAATGTTTGTTTTAAAATTTATTTAAAGAAAACCCCAGTATTATGAGTAAGAAGAAATATGTTGATATTGTTGTTTTTAACTAATTCTTAACCAGTTTTTCAAATGAATAAACTTTTGGTTATTGTTTAAAAAAGTCTTGTCGTCTATACATGATTTTGAACAACTTTAGTGGTTTTAGCGTATACCTTTTTTTAACATAGCTTTTACTGCACATTTTAAACTCTGCTATTTAAATATAAATTATAAGAATTGTTGACGTGCATGTTTTTAACATGTACGCTAACAATAAATGGTTATGGGCTAGCGGAGTTATTGAAGGAATACGACCATGAAAAACACTGAATAAAAGCCTGAAATGTTTTTTGAGCTTTTAAAGATTGTATTTTGAAAAGTAGTTGAGTATACCAGTGGCCCCGAAGATGGGGGGGGGCATTAATTTTAGTGTTAATGATAGAAAATATAGACGACAAGTGAAGTTCTTTTTATTAATGTGTATTTTGTGAAGATAAATGAAAATGCAGGCCCAGATAGAAAAACTCAATGCAAATAATTACGGCAATTGGGTCGAAGATATGAAGTACATCCTTATGGAAAGGGGATGCTGGGGTATAGTAGCAGGTACTGAGCTATCACCTATAATAAAAACTGAGCATGAAAAGATAGTTGCAGCAAGTAAAGATGCCGATAGCGTTAAAGGTGTCGATGCCGTGAAAAGTGTAGTTACACAGGCAGGGTATTCTGGCTCTGAAATCACGTATCGCGATATTAGAGATTATAATCTCCGTGCTGGTGTAGCGGTTTCCTTGATTTATTTGAATATTTCTCCTGACTTTCGGAAAGTTATAGAAGGCATAGAAAGCGCTCGTGAGGCTTGGATTAAGTTAAAATTATTTTTCGAACCTGACAATAGATCACGACATATGCAGCTGATCTCAGAGTTATTTTCAAGCCGAATTCAATCGCATGAAAAAATTAGTCTTTTTGCAGCCCGTTTAACAAGAATTGTTGAAAAATTACGTGGAATAAATCACCCTATTAATGAACTTTACGTCAGTTTTCAGTTGTTACGCTACTTACCAGAAGAATATGACAGTATATCACAGTCCATATTACGGTGGCCAGATGAAAAGTTTAAATTTAAGGATATTCTTGTGGAGTTAGTGGCAGAGGAAGATAGATTAACCGTACGAGAACAAGACCGTAGTAAAGCACATGAGGTTAAGGCATACTCTGCAGTAACACGCAACGTGTTTCAGAAGGGTGTGATATGTTACAGGTGTAATCAAGTGGGACACATTAAGAAAAATTGTTCTGTTAAAGATCCAGTTCCTGTGTACCAACCTAGACAACTTGTTTCGACAGGGAATACGACACATTACCAGAAAAGTACGCCAATTCGAAGTCGGTCTCCCGCACGTGGTATGAGTCCTGTACGTTATAAGTCAAGATCAAAACGACCTTTTAAGAAGGTGATTTCTAGTCTTCAGTCAGCTAATTTCGTGCAAGCCTATGTCAGCAATTTCGAAGAGTCTTCAAACTTGTGGACTTTCGATACTGCTGCTAGTCATCATTTCTGCAAGGTAAAGCAATGGTTCAAGAAGTTTGAGGAAATACAAGACGATAAATTATCCGTAGCTATCGAGGGTGTGACTTTCCCGATCATTGGTAAAGGGACTATTCAGCTTCAGTTTGGTTCCAGAATTTTTCATTTATATAATGTTATGTACTCACCTAATCTTAAATTGAATTTGATTTCAGGTTCTGTTTTGGACAGCAAAGGTCTTAGATTCGAAGGTGGTCAGAGTGGTGTAAGAGTTAAAAACCGGTATGGAAAAACTATTTTTTGTGCTAAATTAAAAAATGGTTTGTATCAAGTTTGTCCTAAAAATCCCCGGATAGCTAGCCAGAAGGAAAATTACAGAGCATGTGTGTCAAGAAAAGTTGACGATGAGTTAATACATCGAAGGTTGGCACATATTAGTCCATATGTAATCAGAGACACAATTAGGAAACATGCTATAAAGGGTTTGGAAAGATTTGAGGGGCATAATTTCGTCTGCGAAACCTGTACACTCAATAAATTTAAGAGGGTAAGTTTTAAACCTATAAATTTTAGACGTTCTAAACATCCCAATGATTTGATTTATATGGATGTTTGGGGTCCTTGCAGTACTATTGGTCGGAACGGTGAAAAGTATTTTTTATCAATTATAGATGATTTTTCAGGTAAATCCTCTGTCTATCCTATGCGTGAAAAATCTGAGGTATTTAGAATCTTTAGAAATCATGTTGCTCGTGCAGAGAGGTTCCTAGGACGGAAGGTGAAATGTATCCGTACGGATAATGGAACAGAATTCATAAACAATAATTTCACAGCGTTTTGCAATGAACATGGTGTAAAACACGAGCTTACGAACACATATACGCCAGAGCAGAATGGTACAGCAGAGAGATATAATCAAACGGTATCAAATGGGGCAAAATGCTTGTTAGCAGATAGTGGATTAGAAACAAAATTTTGGCCTGATGCAGTTTTAAGTTTCACATATGTCTGGAACAGGGTCGTCCATAAAGGTTTAGGGAAAACTCCCTTTGAACTATTTGGTGGATATAAACCATCAGTAAACCACTTGAAGCCGTTTGGGTCCATCGCATATGTTGGTGTACCAAGACAGCATAGAGCAAAGTTGGACGCCAAGGCGAGAAAGGGGGTTATGATAGGATATGCCTTTAACACCAAAGGTTATAGGATATGGTTCCCTGACACCGACAATGTGATAGAAACCATAAATGTCAGATTTTGTGAAGATCCGCAATGTGCAGATAGCGACAGTGGAGCATCGATGGGCCCCAGTGAGAATTTCAACACTGAACCACACTCCGAAGATAAGGGAGAAAAGGATATTTCTATTATTCCGTTAGATCATAACCTACCCCTTGAGAGTGATGATGAGGATTTGGTGGAAAGGAATGTTTCTGGGGAAACCCACAGTGATAAAATTGAGAGCCCCTTACCAGCCGAAGGTCTAAAACGTGTCGATTGGGAAAGGAAAGTGGTCCCACGAACAAAGAGTAAACGTATAGATGTATACTATTATGAAGTAGGTTCCAACATTAGACTTAGGTCAAGAAATGATGCCTTTAAGTATTGTAAGGAGCATGGTATAAAATACACGGAGCATATTTTTGATTTTTCCGGTGAAAATCCGTATCAGGGAATAATTTCAGATAAACCAGTTACCGCCTCCACAAGCTATGCCAGTTCCTGACTAGATGAAATCCATATTCCCAACACTTATAAACAAGCATTGAGCTCCCCACAACACAAGCAATGGGTAGAGGCCATGGGAGAAGAAATGAAAATCATGGCAGAAAGACATGTATGGCACCTTGTTAAGTTACCGCCAGATACTGATGTCATCGGATGCCGGTGGGTTTTCACATTGAAAAGAGACGAAAAAGGCAAAGTGGCCAGGTATAAGGCAAGACTAGTGGCACAGGGTTTTAAACAAGTAAAAGGAGTGAGTTACGAAGAAACTTTTAGCCCAGTCATTAATTTTAGTCTAATTCGTTTCTTTTCCCTTTTAGTAGTTTTACAGGGTTGGACCCACAGGCAGTGTGACGTAAAAGGAGCTTATTTATACGCGCCATTAAAAGATAAAATTTACATGTCTCAACCACCCGGTTTTGCTATGAAAGGTAAGGATACTTTAGTGTGTAAGTTGGATAGAGCTATTTATGGACTACACCAGAGTGGTCGAGAATGGTTTTTCGAGATTCATAAAGTATTGACAGAACTTGGTTTTAGCAAATTGAATTGGTGTAATTGTGCATATGACTTTAATTGTGTGTTGATTTTGCTTTTGTATGTTGATGACATAGTTTTGTTTGGAAAGGACGAGAAAATAATAGACAAGGGCATTGGATTGTTGGAAAAACATTTTGACTTAAAAATTTTGGGTAAGACTAAAAAGCTGTTGGGGGTTGAGTTTGAGGAAAAGGGAGGTGAAGTTTTGTTGAGCTAGTCGATTTATATTGACGATATTTGTAAAAGGTTTACTAGCTTCTTCATACCTGTTTCTTCACTTCCAATCAGCAAAGGTACAATCTTCTCAAAGAAACAATGTCCACAATCAGATATTGAAATAGAGGAAATGTCACATTTTCCGTATAGGAATTTATTAGGCTGTCTATCTTTTCTTGCTAGTAGAACCAGACCCGACATAAGTTACGCCGTTAACATCTTTAGCCAGTACCAGAGTAATCCTGGTAGGTTTCACTGGGACGGTCTAATAAAACTTTTGGGCTATGTCATACACACACGCAATTATAAACTTAAACTTACATGCAATGAACGTAGTATAGTAGTTTACACTGATGCGGACTTTGCTGCCAATAAAGATGACAGGACATCTATGGGGGGACAGATAGTTTTTTTTGGAAAAGCTCCAGTCATGTGGAGAACTTTTAAGGAGAAGTGCGTGTCGTTGTCAACTATGGAGAGTGAATTCTATGCTATGACAGAGACCACGAAGGAACTGATGTGGTTTGATAGAATCCTAGATGAATGTTACGACAGAAAGTTAGTTTTTGGTAAGAGATTGAAGTCGATTCTATATGTTGATAACACCGCTTGCATAGATTTTGTTAAATCCCCAGTTGAAAACCATAGGAGTAAACATATTGATGTCCGGTTATTTTTCGTTCGTGACTTAGTTTATCAAAATATTTTTGATATAAAATATATAAAGAGCAAAGAAAATTTAGCTGATCCATTCACCAAACCTCTGACCAGGTTCGAACTCGGACATTTATGTGATGAAAGTTTTTCATGAATCTCTGGAGTTGTATGCTCACATTGTTATCTTTTTTGAACTTTGAAGTATTTCGAAAGTGCAGTGTTTTGAATGTAAACTTGTTTAATGAAATTTGTTTAAACTAATCAAGGAAATTTGTTTAAAGTAAACTTGTTTAATGCTCAGTGTCTATTTATCTGAGTTATTGTACCTTATAAATATACAGTGCAATATTACTTCGTGATATTTTGATCTCAAATATTTTTAAACACTTTAAAGAAAAATTTTAAGAATTTGAAAATGTTGATTGATATATTTCTTGATGATAAACCAATTTGTTTTATGTGAATGAATGAGTTTGTATGAGTGGGCGCCCACGCATGTATTGATATATGATCATGATTGAATGTAGTGTTGTCTTAGTAATTATTTGTTTTAACCTTTTCTTGTAGTTTGTAATTTGTAGTATTGTGTATATTGGTTTTTAGATAGCAATTGTAAAGACAGAAGCAAGCAGTTTTTTTTATAAACTTGAAAACCTGATTTGTAAACTGTGATGGATTTATCTTATTCTGTTGCTTATTTTGTGTCGAAAAGACAAGTGGGGGGGGCATTTGTTAGCAATATGAAGATTCATTAATTACTTGTCTTTCCGAAGTTTGACGTCATATTCTGCATTTCCATTTTTAAGCCGTTTCAAGTTAAAGGCGATTTAATTAAACCGAATCAACGACGTAAGTTTCGTTTAGTTTACGTCATGTCTGGCAATTTACCATACGTCATAATTAAACACAAATCTTCAGTTACCAGCCGATAGTTTTTTTTTTCAAGTGAAGTGATGTAAATCTGTTTTGTTAAGTGTATATAAGCGGCGAACACTTTCGAGAAAATGCATCACGGCATCGGGCATCACGACATCAAGGATACACTGGCTGATTGGGATGAAGTATCAAGCCTATCTAGAGTAAGACGTTTTGTATTAGTTATAGATTAATTCTTGTGATAGTCCATCACAGTACGATAAAATATAATGTTTGTTTTAAAATTTATTTAAAGAAAACCCCAGTATTATGAGTAAGAAGAAATATGTTGATATTGTTGTTTTTAACTAATTCTTAACCAGTTTTTCAAATGAATAAACTTTTGGTTATTGTTTAAAAAAGTCTTGTCGTCTATACATGATTTTGAACAACTTTAGTGGTTTTAGCGTATACCTTTTTTTAACATAGCTTTTACTGCACATTTTAAACTCTGCTATTTAAATATAAATTATAAGAATTGTTGACGTGCATGTTTTTAACATGTACGCTAACAATTTTGTGCATTGTTTTTTGTAGAAGCTACCTCCATTATCAACGCGCATTTTATAGTCAATATCTTCGTTCCTGTTAGGTTTACGACAAAAATGTATAAAATCGTTTTTGTACATAATTTAATGTTTTTTAATTTTTGAAATAAGCTTTTTTACGTAAAGTTAATATTTCCCTAGTTATTTGAAAAAATACAGAAAACCTTCCCATTTAGTGAAAAACTAATTTGGCTAATTATGGTATGCACATGCGCGGGTATTTCCCCCCACCACGATCGGGAACCGCGCTTGCGCGTCTCAGGTGTGATAGTGCGCTCTTTTCAAAGTCAATTATCTTTGTTCCTGTTAGACATATAAAAAAAATGTTATGAATGATTTTTGTTCATATTTTAATGCTCTTTAATTTTTGCATTTAATTATTTTTTATAAAATCAATATTTTTAAAGATATTTCCAAAAAACCAAAAAAGTGTACACATTTTCCAAGATGGCGGTGAAAGCTCAAGTCTGATCGGTGGGGACTTTTAGTATGTTCATTAGCATTCCTAAACAAACATCTCCACCAAATTTCAAAACTTTCATATTTTTTTTAGCCATTCGTCAAAATCGGGTCTATTTTGACTGGGGTACAGTCCCATGTGAACGGAGGCCGGAGTCGACATGTCACAGCTTAAAAACTTGTAGACATAACCAGAAAGACGATTCTCTTCATTTAACTAATATGTTTATTTATCCATTTTTTAACATCGATGACTGCGGTTTACCAGGCAACAGAACAACGCCAAAATCTTGCTCCTGGAGGCAGGCTTGAGCATTTATAACTTCACGAGCTTGTTGCCATGGGATCAAAATGTATGCAGCCATTGACTGAACCCATGAATCTGATGACAGAGGTCATGTGGTATCTTATGCAAGGATGCGCGAGAGATTTGTGTTTTCGAGGGACGCTACGCCGAATCCTTTTTTCTTTAAATCGAACTGCGTAATTAATCCACGCCCAAGAAAATTTAAAAGAATTTAGAATTTTGAAAGCTATTTGGTTTTTTAAGTTATATATATATATAATACCTTCACGACATCACAGTACTTTTAAAGAGTACTTATTCCTCATGCAAGCAAAGCTAACGTCCGCGTGAATTGTGGCTCTACCTTCCCCTAATTCCTTTTGAGTACGTAATAGTTCCATATAGCGCGTAATAGTTCTGCACAGTAAGTAACTGAACAGTACGTAGTACGTCATAACCTTATAAGAAAGTCCGTGTAAGAACCTTTAAACTTTATCAGAATTTTAAAAAAGAACTGAATTAATTTTTTTTAAATCATCCCTTATCAATAATTACCTCAACATATCAATCGTATCTTCTGGCATCGTGTAGTATGTAAATATATTAGATTCTTAATATCCATATTTCAGAAATTTTCATTAGCAATTTTCGGAATTCTGTATACATTTGGAAACTATCTTTAAAGGAATTACGAAACCATTTATAAAAATCTTTTAACATAATTTTGAAAAAGGCAATTTTGTTGTTGTTACTAATCCCTCCTGATCTAGCTGCGCTACATCAGGTTGATGAATCCATATATCCTCAGTAGGTCCATAAAATGGCAAGGATCGGTAATGAAATTTTGCCTAGATAGGTTTACACAAGTTAGGATGTGACCAGGAGTGGCCTGCTTATTATTACACTTTTTACAAGTGGGAAAGGTTTTGTTTCGGAGATCAAATTTTAGGCATCTTAGTGGCCACTTGAAAACCTAGAGATAGCAATTTTCTGATCTCTATCAACCTTGAAGGTAAGAGCCCTGCCGGGGTAGACATCAATGTACCAGTCATGGATCTGGGGAGATTTCCAGGTACTCTGGATAAAAGACTTCCTTACGGAAAATGCCTGTAGATAAGTAAGAGCAGAAGAAGTTGACGAACAATCAGCGGTACCCTCCTTTGCAAGGATGTCAGCCATCTCATTGCCAAGTAGGCCACATAAGAGGGAACGCACTGCAGATGAATATCATGTTTCATAGAGAAACGATCAAGCTGGTGCAAGATGGACAGGCCGCTTCTGTCGCCCACTCTCGTCCAGTTGCTCAAATTCTGGATGGAACTACGACTATCTGATAAAATCCATATATCGTTGAACTCAACATCAGTTCTTATAGATATCAAACGCTCCTCTATGGCAAGTAATTCAGCGCGAAAAATAGAACATGAGTCTGGATTTCTAAATTTGATTTTAACTATATCATTCGGGTACTTGATGATTATTCCACTACCAGCTCGATTCTGATCATCTTTGCTATCATCCGTAAAAATCTGGAGAGCATCCTCTAAAATGTTGTTTATTAACTCAATTGCCAGTTATCGTAGGTATTGGGGAATATGGGACTTTTTTATTGGCGTGGAATAAAAGGTCAGGGTGAAAAAAAGACTCTAGAGGGACCCCTCAAGGGGTTAATGGACGATTTAATGGAGTGGGGTTCTATATTCTCTTCCTCAATATTCAGCGAGAAAGCCCGAGAAAAAGAACAATCCTTTTTTAAACTTTGTTTTTTCAGTTTTGCAGGTAATCATCAGTTCTATTCTGCATGCCAGAACTAAGAAGTTTGTTAAAATATTTCACAAGGTTAAGAATTCTTCTCACGCTTGGTGGCTGCAGGTCAGTATCATATAAAACTATTTTGCTTGAGCAGTAGTTACACAGGCCAGATATAATGTGACCCGTGCGTAATTGAACTCTCTCCAGCTTTTGAAGTTTAGTGGCAGGAGCGCAAGAATCGACTTGGTAGCCGTTTTCCAAGATAGGTAACTAGAGAAGTAAAAGTTGTCCTGAGAGTGGCGACATCTGATCCCCAGTCACGTCCAGATATATATTTTAGGATACCGAGTAATTTTCTAATTCTGGTCTCTAAAGCGTCGATATGCTTATTACACGTCATCTCTGGATCTAAAACGAATCCTAGATATTTGGGATGCTTCTCATAGGAAAGTGGATGGCCTTCCAGAAATATCTGAGAATGATAATGGTATAAGTGTCTATTGGTTGTCAAGAAACTGGTTACAGAGTTCGTGGTGTTAAAAGTCAACTTGTGGTCATTGGCAAACCTGCTCACACTATAAAGGGACAGACTGAGCTTCAATTGTAATAAAGCAAAATCCGAATTTTGTAATTTTGTAACTTCACAAATTCAGTACCTTTGTGAAATTGATCCTGGAAAATTGAAATTTGTGTTTAAACTCTGCACTCTTCAGTAAAACGTCTCCTTTAATATGCTGGAAATAGAATCAAATATATGCATTTTCAAAACTGTTATCATATGGAAGCTGCAAGGAAATTTCCCACATTGCCTAACATTGGGGTTGAATGCCTGAGATATCAAAGCGTTTGGTATAATCCAGCTAACCGATTCTATTAAATATTTTATAAATATTCTGCAGTTTATGGCCTATATCTTTCATCTTCTTTCACCATGCCGAAATCTAAACATCCGAAATTCTTAAGTCGAAAGAGTGGTACAATTCGCTGCTGGACAAGTGCCAGTTTTTAACGAATTCATGACTTTTAATCACTCTTGCCCCTTCAAGTCACCGTAAGCAACGAAACACGAAATGAGCTACAATATGTTTTGAAGGAACCGGCGTAGTGTTTAAGAACTGAATCATTAACCGTTCATTTCAAATCAATTTTGACCTGAATACGACATTCTTGACATGTCGGAACATCTCTCGTTTTATCAAGATTCCTGAGAAATTGTAAAACCTGTTGGAATTGGCGGAGATCCAACTGATGCTATTATACTGAAGTGGTGTATCAACTGACATGGCAAATTTTGAGTAAAGATGTTCAGCAACGGGAAATTTTTCTTATCAGTATTTTATCTGCACATTACGACCTCTCTCTCTCTCCCTCTCTTTTATATATATATATATATATATATATATATATATATATATATATATATATATATATATATATATATATATATATTTTGGATTTGTTCATCTCTTTACAAATGAGTAAAACAGTATTCAAAAATACGCATTTGTTATTCAGTGATTAGAAAAATATTGAAAATTCCAAAAGATTCAAAATTCTCGAAAATTAGGACTGAAATAGATTATGATTCAAAAATATACACTTAATACCAAAAAAATGAACTTTTAAACTGCATAGTATTACTATAAATTACGAGAACAGCCTGGAAATTTTTCACACACAAAAAAATAAACACAAAAACAGAAATTTTTATACAGCTGAACATAGTGAGCTATTCTACAATTTATACTAATTACCTTCAATTTAGAAATTAATTGAAGGAGGCACTAAGATTCAGTAAAGTTATTTAATCCGTTTTTAATTAAATTAATCGTGATAATACTTTTTTTTCTTCTTTCACCTGGCTCACTGAAATAATATTAATAAATAAATAAAAACATAAAAGAAGGTTATTTTTTTTCTCTCTCAAATTAGGCTCAGCGTAAAATATATTCTCATTTTCTAGTCTATTTTATTTCCGTTTTGTTTGACAAGAATGGAACTGAAAAGTTTTATTATTTCGACTTCATGATCGATACTGTTTTTCCTTCTATTTATGTATTTGTTTTTGCAAAAATAAAGATATTTCTTTACGAATTTTTTCAGTTCCACAAATCCATTTTTTTATCTAAAAAAGGGACGAGATTAGTGAAATGTCACGTTCTATTTTTTACCAAGCTGTTTTGGGTTGGTGTCTGTTTGTTATATTGGTGGTTAACCTGGAAAATAGCGTTACAAAGAATTTATTTTACTCATATATATACGTATATATATTTATATATATATATATATATATATATATATATATATATATATATTTCGAAGTCTCTGGTCTTTTTCTGCCACCCTTTCTGCGTGTCTATATTAGAATTACTTCGTACGACAGTTTGTATAAGTTTTCATTCTGATCTAAATTCTGGAGTCGTTCGGAATCCTACTCAAAAGTAAAGTTCTGGACCATGCAATATCCCTTAAGTTACCCACAATTTTATTTCTTTACGTATGAGCGTAACTTAACTGATATTTCATTAAGCATTTTTACGTACCGGATATTTCTTTACCTATTTTTTCAGCGGTACAAATCCTTTTATTTAATCAAAAAAAGGAAAGATATTAGTGAAATGACACGTTCTATTTTTACCAAGTTGTTTTGAGTTACTGCCAGTTTGTTATATTTGTGATTAAACAGGAGAGTAGCGTTACAAAGAATTTATTTTACTCATGTATAGATTTTCGAAGTCTCTTGGCTTTCTCTGCCACATTTTCTGTGTGTATATATTAGAACTAGCTGATAACCCGCACTTTGCTACCGAGTACATTCAAATTATTTACAATCGTCAAACTATGCAATTAATGGCAAAAATATATATATTTATAATAAATGGAACGATCAATGTATGCAATGGACGTAAAAAAACAGAAAAAATGTTTATAAAAAAATCGTAACAGTCATTTTTATAGACAAAATAATGCAGAAGAAAATATTCAAATTAAATCTAATAGAACATACTAAAGAATATAGTACAGTTAATATAGTTCAGTTTGAGGAATATATCTTTTACTGTATTTTAATATTTTTTTTTTGGATAATGTCTAATCGTCTGCCGCATTAGCAAGAAAAAAAATATATTTTGTCAATTTATTTCTTTGTTATACGCGTGACACAAAATTAGTTTAAAGTAAACCACGTGATCAGCATTTAATAAATTAAATTCTAAAAGTTAATCTTTAAAAATTCACCAAAAATCAGAAAAGGGAGGTAAAGATTCGAAAAATATTTCAATTTAAAGGAATTTTTATGTTCTTTCTCGTGATATAAATCGTATAACCCTCAGATTATTATTTTAAATGCAAACTTAAAAAAAAGTTACTAAAACAGCTTAAAAATTTAATTTAAAAAAATCTAAGAGGAATTTTTAAAAAATCTTTCTTAGTGCACCCCTACACTATAAGAAGAATCACCATGCAAAATTTCAGCCCTTTAGGTCCAGCGGTTTGGTCTGTGCGTTATCTGTCAGTCTGTCAGTCAGTCAGTCAGTCAGTTACGGAACTGTTTTATACCTCTGTTTTATACTGTTTTATAGATATAGATTACTTCGTATGACAGTTTTAAGTTTTCATTCTGAACTAAATTTTTAGTTATTTGAGATTCTGTTCAAAAGTAAAATACAGGACCTTTCAGAATACGTTACCCACAATTTCCTGTTATACGAATAAATCACAGAAATGTCAGTATTGTACAGAAAGGACGGTGAACTGAGTGGTGTATGATCAAAACTCGCAATTTCCATTTCTTTATCAAAATTGAGTTAAGGATACTTTATTACAGTATTTTCAATCTATTAAAAATGAGAATATTTCAAAAATGGCCTACTAATAAAAAATAATGTGGGGTAATTTCAAATTTATAACTTCCGAAATGTATAAGATGTAGTTTTTAGCCCTTTACCCCCCCCCCCCTGAAAAAAAAAAGACCTATTGGAGATTGCTAAGATACTTTCAAGATATGTTTCGATCTGTGGATGTTACTGGAAATTTTAGAATTGCTATTGATAATGCTCCATTACTTTGAAAAGTAACACAAATTCAACGAAACTAGTATTTTAGATGACATTTGCAGTTGGTTTGCTATTATCCAAGGAATATTAACCTTTTTCTTACGGGGTGGGATAGCATGTATCCCAAGAATACGGGCCCAAGTATAAATATATATATATATATATATATATATATATATATATAACATTAAAAACCCCATACCATTTTAAAATCTAACATTATTCTAAATTCCCTTGGGCGTACGAGCTAAATTTCGCTTTTGATTCTAAGTTCTAATAACCTCGAGAGAAAATATTAAATGGCTTCCTTTTTCAAATATGCGCGGCCTTCTCCAATATTTTAGATAAACTCTGCGCAGATTACATAAAACCACATTTGACTTATCGACAACAACAAATCCCTAATCGCTATCCTGATCACATGACAAAGTTTATATAAACCGCTTGAACAGAAACCTGTGCGCTTTTTGGACCATGTAACTATACTGGGTAGACGTAATAAAATCTCCTCTTAATAAAGTTTTGTGATGCCGTAACTTGCAGTGTCATCTATTCTTCAAGCCACGACTACTCTTCATTCCCTGTGATGTGCTGGACGCCCATTCTCTCCTTGGGTTGTCCAGTATGTTACATATATATATATATATAACCTCCTTAATGGCTGTTCTTACAAAAGGGGTATGAAATTTTCTGTTCTAAAGAGGGAATCAGAAAAATGGGCCCCGTAAGCTAAAGATTAAAGTATTTTTCTTTCTTTCAGTTGGGTTTGAACTCTATTACATTTCTTGTGAAATTTATCCATAAAACTAAACAATTACGCTGTTTTTTTTCTCATTATGTAGATAAATGCCACTTCTGATGTAATCGGGTTCACTGACTCTTGTTTTAGCCGACAGATGGCAGCAATATAATAAGAAATGAACCCAAACTTTTGTTAAATTGTTGAACAAAGTTTTGTTAAAGCTGCGACATGTTTTTATTATTTTCTACCAACATCTACAATATATATATGGGAATTTAGTCACACAGTGTAAATATAATAGTAGCAGAGTAGTAGCAAAACATTTAATAGGACTAAGATACATTTTCACAGAACATAACATGGAAGCGTCTTACAGTGAACAACTTTATTCTCCTTCTACTCTCGCTCACGGAGTGTTACCGTACCGGTAGAAAAAAGGGTGACGTCATAATTAACATGTGTGCGCACGCATGCCGTAAGGAGAGAAAATGAACGTTGTTTCCCAACAATAAACAAATCTTAAAATTTTATTGTGTCCTTTAAGGATTATCTGACAGTAACTTCTTATCATAGAGCATTTCTAAAAGATTAATGAAGACTTAAAACAATTCCATAAAATTAATGAACAGAACTATAGTAGTAAGATAAATTATTCGGTAACTTGTTTGATTTTAACGATATTAGATTTATTTTACGAACCATTTCATGGAATCGCTTTTTCTCTATATTCGATCCATTTAGTTTCAATTTTGTTGGATGGAATTATACAAACGACTTAGAAATTCAGCAATATAGGGAGATATCTTTGAGAGAAATGCCAAATTATAAAGTTACATTTCATTGTCATTATATAGTTCAATATTTTGTACGACTAAAAACTTTAATACTGAAGGACAGATTATTTTCTCTTTCTGTGTGAGCTAATTCAATTTATTCAAAATTGTGACATAAATAATAACAGCAAAAATACGTTGAGCCTCTACTAATTTATTTTTGACATATTTATAACAGAATACATAATCTGAAGTTTTTAAATAATATAAATAATCTATATATATAAAACAGTTCCGTAACTGACTGGCTGACTGACTGACTGGCATATAACGCACAGACAAAACCACTGAACCTAAAGGGCTGAAATTTTGCATGGAGATTCTTCTTATAATGTAGGGATGCACTAAGAAATATTTTTGAAAAATTCTTGTTAGATTTTTTTAAATTAAATTTTTAAGATGTTTTCGTAAGATTTTTTAAGTTTGCATTTAAAATAATAATCTGAGGGTTATAAAATTTATATCACGAGAAAGATCATAAAAATTCTTTTAAAATAAAATCGTTTTATAATCTTTACCTCCCTTTTCTGATTTTTGGTGAATTTTCAAAGATTAATCTTTAGAAATTAATTTATTAAATGCTGATCACGTGGTTTCTTTTCTTTTTGTGATACTTTAAATTAATTTTGCGTCATGTACATAACAACTAAATAAATTGACATTTTTTTCTTTTTCTTTTTGGTATTAATTGAATACATTGACCGTCGTATTTAATTTGAATGTACTTCGTAGCGAAGTACGGATATTCAGCTAGTCATATATAAAGAGATATACACATAATGACTGCGCTTTAACAATACTGACATTAAAAACTGTAATGAATTAGTGATTAAAAGGATTATATACAGGAATTATTTTGTTGAAAAAGAATGTAAGATTTTATCCATTTTATTTAGAAAATATTTTCCCCCTGTGATTAGGCCTTTTGGTAGCAGATTACCCACACAAATTTAGAGAATGGAATGGTCTGACAATTTAAAAGACATTATGGAATAAATTACATATTTATCAGAAGTTTAAATTAGCCGTTTTATTTAAATGCGCCAGAAAGAAAATATGTTCGTTAAGAATTTACAGACATTTCAATCAAGGAATTTATTGTTCTCTCGTATAAGATACTTTGTCTCTGACATTTCGAAGAATTTTTTTTTTTCCTTTCTCTTATTTGAATCTATCGTAAAATCTCACCAGTTTTATTAAATTGTCTTCTTTTTGTTTATTTCGTCACTATTTGACTACGAATTATTTATGATTTATCTATAGACAATTAGTTGAATTGACAAATTACTTTTTATAAAAGAGATTTTGTA
The DNA here is from genome assembly GCA_907164885.2 of Dolomedes plantarius. Taxonomy (NCBI): domain Eukaryota; kingdom Metazoa; phylum Arthropoda; class Arachnida; order Araneae; family Dolomedidae; genus Dolomedes; species Dolomedes plantarius. The sequence continues at coordinate 49,784,105 of OU015493.1, read as the reverse complement.
TGCTGATTTCAATTTTTAAAATGTAAAACCATGTTTTATGGCTGAGGAGAAGTCCAGAGACTTGGAAGCATAAGCAAAGCATTATTGTATTGCTATTAGTTCATATCTCTCCTTGGCTTAGAATTTGTAGAATGCCCATTGATTGCATGCGCCGTGCCGCAAGCGAAGGAACCTTTGCGGCATGGGAACTGATGAAAATAAAATTAATAAACGCGAAAGGAAGTACCAATTTATGTGTAAAAATTCATTGCTCCGTTTTATGCTCTTATATCACTGTGAGAATTCTATGTGCCCTGTACTAAATTTTTACTGATATTCTAAGAGGGTGATTTATTCGTTATGTGATAAATGTTATATATATATATGTGTGTGTGTGTGTGTGTGTGTAAAACGCGCTTGATTTACGCCCGTTCACTAATTACAGTTCGTGGCACCAAAATCATATTAAATCCATGAGTTCCTAGGTGGTGTAGTCTAAATTCTATAAGCACACATAATTCCAAGTAAACCAGGTTTATTTTTTCATCTATTACAACCACTGATCCAAGTAGCGCACATTTTAGCGCTCGCCATTTTACAAAACCCTCGGAGCCCAGCTAGAACGCGTCTACTATCATCGATTAATCCCCTCGGTTTGCCAAACTTACCTATTGTCTCAAAAGCTTTTAAAACCCCTGCGCATGCACGTGACGTTTGCACCGCTGATGGACCCAGAGGCGCGGCCTAAATTTGATACTATTAATAGACTCGCTATTTGTTCGTTCAGAAGGGGAATTTCCCTAATTCGCGACACGCTTCGAGATACGATATGAAAATAGTGGCCTTTTACGCCACGAAATTAACTACCCTGAAGGCCCCCTGTAAATTATTTAATTATTATTCTTTTTCTAATTAATTCTTAACATATATATATATATATATATGTTAACTGTCTATGTTAATTGTCTGTATTCTTGTACTTATATAGCTCAGTAGGATTTTTCTTTTTCTTTTTTTTATTATTTTTTATTATTTTTAGGTATTTTTCACTATAACTTAATAACTTAATCCTTTATTTAAGGTGTACTTAGGTGTTTATTTTCTCATTATTTTCAAAAAATATATAAAAAATATTTAAAAAAATTATAAAAGGGTTACAAAATTATTTCACTTATAGGGCAACTTTACATATATTTATCAGTCGGTACTTTAATTGTGGCGGGCTTCTATCATGTACGTGAATTTTTTACTATCTATGGTTTATACCAGTATCTTTGGTTATTTGGTTAAATATCATTTATTGCCTTTCATTAGGTTAATATCATTATTTACCTATTAACTTCTTTTTATGCTTTTATGTATTTATGTGTCAATCTACAAACATTAACTAACATGGATAGGTCCTTTAATTTTATAGCGACTGGCAATGTTCATACTAATGTATCAATTGCTCGGTCTGTCAAAATGGGGTATTTGACAGATCGTCAGTAAGTAACCTTTGTCTTGGTGCCCCTAGTCTTATTACTGGCTATTTTGCTAAATCCTTGCCTAAACTAAGCGAAAACAAAAAAAACTGTTAATCTTAATACTGCTCCCTCTTCCTCACTAAATTTACCTTTATTCACAAATAGGAGCTATTATCCTAACATGGGACTATTCAAATACCGTTGCTGTAACGACAAAAGATGTAAATTGTGCTCTAGCGCTAACCCTCGCCAGGTTAACACTGACTTAAAATCTAAAGTCTTTTGCAAAGTTTATAATTGTGTTTATAAATTTACTTGCAAAGTATGTAATCTATCTTATATAGGGCGAACAAAGAACACTTTAAATATCAGGTTAAATCAACACCTTAACAGTATATATCTCTGTGATATTAATACTGATGATAGTTCTTTTGAAATTCTGCATTTTAAAAAAAACATGGTAGACAGTATAATTGTGTCTATTATAAATGTGATTCCTGACACTAAAACTAGAATATGGTGGGAAGGAAATCATATTAGATTGCATTCAACAGCTTACCCTTACGGACTAAACACTAACGTTTACGACAAAATTTACAATTGGAGTCACATAGTTAAATCCTATACACAAAGTATATTAGATCAAAATTCTAACTTTTCTAGTAGTAATATCAATCAAAAACGTAAACAAAGAGGTGGTCGTCGTAATAAATATAAATATAAAGATTATATAGACGCTTTCAACACGCTATGTAAAACTATCAATTCAAAACCGGATTATCCAATAAAATGGATTAAAAAAATCATTTATGGTTGAAAAATATTTGGCTAAATAATCTATGGAAGTTGTTTATTGGAACGTTTCAAAAACGCCTTATTCCTAATAATACGCATTTCATTCCTATTATTATAGACGTAGTAAAGAAAAAGAGCTCTAATTGTGGTATAACATTACATGACAATTTGACAAAAAGCTGTAGCAATATTTATTGTATAACTGAGTATGCAAACATTGGTTTCGATAAAATACCAGTTACAAAAATTTTAAATCAGAATATGCAATACTTTCCTTTGAACAATATAAAAATATATAATAGCTTCAAATATAATAGACCTTTGAGTCGCGATATTTTCAACTATAATAATACTTCAAAAAATGTAGTTGATGCTGCTCCTGGTAATTGTAATTTCAAACATAATATGACTGGTTACAATGAACACTACAGCCACATTATAATAGGTAATACTCAAATTACAGATAATACAGCTTTGACTAAATTAATAAATTATGGTACAGGCTTTCGCATAGGTTATAAAAAGAACGTCTTCTAAATTTTCAAACGTAATCTAGATGAATTTATATATAAAACCGCAAAAAGCATAGTATACCTGTTAGTACATTCGAACAGTGGAAATTTCATTATTTAAGTGATTTTAAAAATGTTTATCTAAGAACTAAGCCAAATGAACATCGTGTAAACTTAAAAACCTTAAAAACATCTATTACTGCTTTACAAGATTAATTTGCTATAACCTATGTGGATAAAGTATCAGCTAATTATCCATTTCTATGCAAAAAATGTTATTGTGACAAATAATTACAGTGATGTAATGATAATACTGTTTATAAAAAATTAGGTTCTATGTCGTGTACTATACAAAATCGTATCAAAGCATTATATCACCGTGCAGGATATGAAATTAAAAATCGAAAGTTTCCCTATTTAGTCTTAATCCCTAAGTCACCCTTAAGTCACCGGTTAAATTTAGAACTGTTACTGTCGGCTGCAATACGTACTTAACGCTTGCTAATAATAAACTTTTAAATATACTTAAAATAGTTTATAAAAATATAAGTAAAGAAGGGGGCTATTTCATAAATAATAGCTTAGAAATAGTTAAACACATAAAAGGTAAAGGTGATTGTCGTAACGTTTTGAAACCCTTATTAACTTTTGCTACAATATTATTAGTAAAGCCTGCCTTGCCTTTCAAATACTTAAACGCATTAGGGAGCTGTTCCCTCAATAATTTTACAGGGATATATAGTCCCCCAGACAATCACTTCTTTCTCAAAAAATGTGCACTCTTTTGGTCATGTTTTCTGCTTTCATCGCTTATCAGCGGAAACAGAAAATACCAATGTTAATCCCTTAAAAGGGGTTGCCTAACACTTGGCGATAATATTCTCCATTTATCCCCTTTCCCCTCGTAGAACACACAAAATAACCCTTTGTCTTATAGCGTTGGCGGAGCCTGCTGGCTACCGCTGGGTCGCCAAATTCCAGATGTTTTCCTCTTCACGTCACGTGACGGGGCCAGCACAGGAGCGAAGGTTTGAATGGCATTATATATATATCGTCTAGTCCCTGCCAACTAAGGATGTTTCTAGCGCTCCTGTTTCCGACGCCCTGGAAGAAGCGATTTCAATGCCGTTACTGTATTCGATCTCGCCCACCTGATCCTTGCTGACAGGAGACCATGCTCGACCATGTACCATTTTGTAAATGGCAATAAGCCACTGGCCTTAAGCCTCCTATAACTAATTTAATTTAAAATAAACTATGAAGTACTTCAAAATGATTAGACTTGTGTCTGTCACCCTTTTATCTTTTTTTTCAGAATGACCAGCACTGGCCCTGTTCTATAGCCACTAGATATTAAGATATGAAGTCCTTTCTTCCTATGACATTTTAGTACTCCATATGGACAACCAATTCCTACATAACAGTGATATAATTAACGTTAAAAGCTACGATTTTACGGATCTTTTCAACTCTATCAACCTAAAAGATCTTTATAGTATTATACTTAGGTTATATGATCAATATGATTTAAAGACATATAAAACTGAAAATAAATATCGGGTGATACTAGACCTAGTACTTAATGAAACAATACTTTATAATGGTAGTAACTTCTATAAGCAAATACATGGAATACCAATGGGTGGAGGATGCTCATCTGCTTTAGCAGATATATACCTTCACTTTTACAAAAGAGGAGTTATGATTCTTAATGAACTTATGTTTTTCAGTTATGTAGATGATAAACTCATATGTTCTAATGAAAACTTAAATGCAATAGATATTAATTTTTACCCTAAAAATCTTAAATTGGTGGACTCTGATAAAGATAACGATGGCAATTATTCATTTTTAGACTTGAGTTTAAATGTCAATCTAAATCTAATTTCATACAGTCTATATGATAAACGAGAATTCTACAACTTTAAAACTGTCAGGATTTTGAATTGGAATAATGCTCTACATTTAAATATTAAACGTAATATAGTTACTAACCAGTTAATACGTTGCCAACGTTTATATTCAAACACAAAACCTATGGACGTCAGTATAAATAAATTCATAGCTATAGCCATTGAGCAGGGTTTTCCTGTTCATTTCCTCGTATCAATCCTAACCCATTTTTTAATTTAGATAATAAAGATTGCGAAAATCGTTTTAACATAAGATGCCAACACCAAAAGTTTCCCTAATACGGCAAAAATAATCTCTACTATGTCTATAAAAGTGAATGTGCTTGAGATTCGTGACTCTTGCTTGGTGTGGAGTTAAGTATTTTTGTAGCTTAATTATTTTGTAGTGTATTTGTTAAAGTGTAATTATTTAGTTGATTAGTATTATTGTACTTCTGTATCTTAGTATTAAGATTTTTTCTATATTAAAAGGTTTAAACTCTATTAATCTTGTAATTATGTTTTAGATTACTCTATAATTAAAATTAAAATTAAATGGTTTAACTTATTAGTTTAATCTAAAATTTTTTTTGCTTCTTCTTTTTAACTGTCTTGGTGTTAAAGCCGATCTCCGGGAGTGTTGCCAGGCTTAAAACATGTTTAACCGGGATTGGGGGGTCTCCCCCCCCCAGTCATCAACTATACCTCCTCCAATTCCGTTCTGCTTATTTTTATATGTCTATCTAGTTTTAAGTTATAAGAGTATTAAATGGTCGCATCTGCCCCTTTTAGTCATCTTAATTTTAAATATCTATATAACGTAAATATATTTGTGAGCAGCTTAGCGCCTAAAATTTATTTACTCATTTTTGTTTCCTTTTAAGTAACTTACATTTGTAAACTATATATATATATATATATATATATCTTTATATATAAAAGGCAAAGTCTGTGTGTGTGTGACCGAGTTTTTGTCTGCTCTCGGCGCAGCGCAAAGACGGTAGGTCGGACAGTCATGAGATTCGACACGAAGATGCCTCCCGAGGTCTCATTATGCACCTCGAAGCCCTTTTTTCGATTTTTTAATTAGATTTTCCGTAATTAAATATTTAGTCACGATTTGGAGCTCCCGGACGAGTAAAAGCTCCGTAAATCCTAACGTATCAGTCCAAGAATTTTTTTTTCGGACGAGCCTATACAGGAAAGATGACACTATACGGAAATCACAATTAAAATTGTCTGTCTTAATTTATCGATTAATTGTGATTTTTTTTCGATCGCCTGTACGCACCCGTTTTTCGGAAAAAAACGCGATTTTGTCCGTGACCCTTTTTTCCAAATTGTCGAATCGATACGTAAATGTCATTACATTTTTACGAATTTTTTATCTCAGAGACCCTAGACATCACAGTTTCGAAAGCCAGAACCAAAATTAATTTACAAATTGTAGTTATTTTTTAATAATTTATTTTATGATTCGGAAACTCTTGCGAGAAATCTCATTTTGGAGATTTCGTTCTTCATTTCCGGAAGAAGGTAGCGGGTGAAAATAGGAGAAAAACCAGTTTTTCGACGTCATGCACGTGATGTGTTGGGGCGTTTGTTTTCTATGAATGATTGGGTGTTAAAGGAAATCGATTACTATTGCAGTGATAATCGATTAAAAAATCACATTTAGTAATGCCGTAATTTTTTTGGCCCGCACTTAGTTAATATCATATAATTTGTGGTGTATTTGTGGAAAACATCTATGAAGATTTCAAAGAATTTCAGCATGTGGAGGATGTGATATATTCGCTTTCAAGGAAATCGATTACTATTGCACTGATATTCGATTAGTAATCCTATGTCAAAAATTTTGCCAAAATGTGCCAGAAAGGATTAAATTTATATGGGTAAAATAATGTATCGTGGTGAGGAAAAGGATGACAGCGACGCCCATTAACAAAGGGTTAAGGCTACTAAAAATTGGTAATTACGTTACCCGAGCAACGCCGGGACGGGTACAGCTAGTATATATATATATACAGTGGAACCCCGATTTTACGATTTTCATGGGACCAGCGGTAAAAAAAGTACGAAACGTGAAAACGTAAAATCGGGGTTAAAATAAATCTAAGCATATTGCTCAAAAATTGACACTTGCCGGATGAACTATTGGAAAAAATGTGCAATCGTTACTTGTTTTTTGCTTTTAGATGCAAATTTACTTCTTGGTTTACATTCGAAACTAAAAATTGTTTCAGAGTTTTTATGCTTTGAATCGCTTGATCAGCTGTGGGTACTATATCCTCCGTTATTCCTTCTTCATCCTTCATCACCACTATCATCGGAAGCGGGCATTAAATTATATATCGAAGTCATCCACGCCTTTTTATTCGATGTGTAATCCTTAGGTAAACTTTTCACATTACTGAACCACTGTGGTTTCTTTGCTCTACCGATCACAAGAGGCGTTAATTTCTCATTTCCGTTCAGCATTAGTGCATAATAAAATAGTAAAGCGTAATTTTGAAAGCTTTCCCCCGTGGCAATTTTCTCCTTTGACCATCAGTGTTTTGTCGGGTAACAAGTTGGATAACAGTCCCGTCTCGTCGGTCTTGACTACGTCTCTTGGAATGTACTCCTTTAATAAATTTCGCAAAGTGTTCTCTTTCCACTGCTGTATAATTGCAATATACACACCATGGGATTCACCACAGATAGATATAAAACATAAATTGTTCCTTTTTTATAAATCTGTTGATCCAGTCATTCGATGCAAAGAAGCCCTGGAGTTTAAGTCTTTCAGCAATTTCAAGCGCCTTTTCTTTAACGATGGAACCGTTTATTGGAATTTTTGATGTCCGGGCTTCCTTGAAACATTCGATTAATTTTTTTTCCAAATCATCATACGGAGATGTCTTAAGAATTTTTCGTTTCTTTGCAGATTTTCCGAGTTTTTCAGCACCCAAATCTACTGAAGCTTCTTGCTTTAAAATCGTTTGCAAAGTTGAATATGCAATACTCAAAGATTTAGCAAGATCAACTTTAGTACCATGAAATTCTTTAGCTTTTTCGACGATTTCGGTGAGAGAGAAACTTTTCGTGTAGACATCCTTCAGGTTAAGTGTGCTCGACAATGACAAAAATGGCTACGGTGCTCAAACGAACTCTTACAGACCAGTTGAAACCAGTTCTACCTTTAGTGGGTTGCATGGGCTGGTCGTAGCCCCCCCCCCCTTTCTATGAGATGTGTGGACATTGGACAATAGATCAAAAAGACATCCCCCCTCTCTTTTTCTTTTGTTAACAGAGAGTGATCGTAGAATCGAAAGGCATTGCCGTGAGTTTCCTCTCACTTGCGGGTGTCCCGTGCTTTGCTCCCTCCCCACCCTTCTGATTTTGACACTGGGAGGAAACCCCTCCTGCCTACTAAAACAGAGACAAAAGGGCAATAAGACATTAAGAAAGAATGCCAGAACGGCTTCAAGCAGGTAAGAAAGAAGTTTTTCTTGAAAGAAAGAACTCGAAAAAGTTTGTGTGAGCCTTGTAGCGGAAAAATTATTTTGATCTTGTCTTCAGAAAAAAAAATGTATTAAGTGGGATTTTCTGGAAAGGGTAACGTAAAATCGGGGATATTTTAACATTATTAGTATAGGCAATTTTCATGGACCAGCAGAAAATGACGTAGGAAGCGGGATAACGTACGAAACGGACAACGTAAAATCGGGGTTCTACTGTATATATATATATATATATATATATATATGAGATGTCTACATAATATACGCTTGGAAGAGATATGACTGTTTTGGGGTAAATATACCTGTAGTGTTGCCAGAATTCTTACTCAAATAATGATCCTTTTTAAAAATTGTAACAATTAATTCTTTTTACTTGCTTAGTCATTTCTTACAACAGCTTTCCCAGTGAATAAATAATATAAAATTCATTTACATTATCATTCTTTATTTCTACCTAATGCGTATAAAAATCAATATTGCTAATAAACATTAAAGTAAATGATTTATTTTGAAGTCTTGTGATAGATCTTTAAAGTAATTAGTTCTAATTTTATCGAATGAGTAAAATGAAACACTCTTTCTATCAAATTTAGAAAAATGCACAAAATGTAAGTTGCCGATGCAACAATTTTCTAAACAAACAATAAAAAAAACTCCTCTAAAACTAAAAATGTAAAATTATGTTTATTTTTTGGCCCGCAAATTTTTTTTCTTTCTTTAAGACTTTATTTAAATAAAGTGCAAAAGAGTCAAAATCTATGGAAATATTTTTAAAAGAAGCACAGATAAAATTTTGTATCAAAACATGTTTAGAGTAAAAGCCATATGCACGAAAAAGTAGGAAAAAGTTTTAACGAAAATAACAAGGTATATAATTTTCAATTTTTTAACGCTTCAGTAAATTAATCTTTGTTATTTGAGAACTTGTTTTAAAAGATTTCTTGGGAGAAGAGAAGTCTTTAAAAAAGTTACTTTTAGATGAAGTTACTGAATGTATCTTTTAATGTAAATAACTAATTTGGAATGTAAATAAAATTTAAAATCTTAAATTAATTTATGGGTTTTATCATATTATATATTTAAATTAAGTTAAAGTGTAAATATACTGAAATTAGATATTTTAAACATAACAAAATGTTACATTCCTGTTTTAAATTTGAGAAAATGTTGAACTCCCCGTAAAAAAAAAGTTGTAAAGTGCAAAGAGTTTATTTGAACTTACTGGACTAAATATTTGAATACCTAAATAAAACTATACTCAAATTTGAGTATGTTTTCTAATATAGAGGTTAGTCATCTTGAACAACAAACTTTTTTTTGCTAATTGGTACTACTAGCTTTGTGAAATCACCGAATACGAGATACAATTTTGAAAATTAGTTAATATAACAAGTCTCTATCAGTAAAGCTACAATGTGCAGCCATTAATTTCCAGGATTGATCTAATAAATCTAGAAATTATTCATGAAGTGTATACCCATTTAATATGACTCGAAGTAACTCCCACCTGCAGTAAAGCACTTCTGTGCTCGGCTGTATAAATTTTGGAAACAACTTTTAAAACCCTCTTTCGGAATGCTCTTTAATATGGACGTCACCGTTTTCTTGATGGCTTTGACATCCTCAAATCTTGTTCCCTTCAGCAAATCTTTCACTTTTGGAAAGAAGAAAAAGTCTGCCGGTGCTAAGTCCGGAGAGTATGGAGAATGAATGCTATATCTCCACGACGTGATGCTGGACCAGTTTGCTGAAACGACCAAGATTTGATGATGTCGAAGCCATCAAGAAAATGGAGACGTCTACATTAAAGAGCATTCCGAAAGAGGACTTTAAAAGTTGTTTCCGAAAATTATACAGCCGAGCACAGAAGTGCATTACTGCAGGTGGGAGTTACTTCGAAACATAATAAATGGGTAAGTATTTTATGTAATATTTTCCTGAGTGATTAGATCAGTCCTGGAAATGAATGGCCGCACCTTGTATTTTACTATTGCAATATGATTTCATGCGAATGCGTTGTATCGAAATATAAACGGTGCTCACAACTTTTAATGTGAATAATTTTTTTTCATATTTGAGTTTATTCATATGAGTAATGAATTTTTGAAAATATGTACCGTAAAATTAGTAGAACGTTAGATGTAACTGCATTCTTCATCTTTGCGAAACGATGTTATATTGATAAAACTTGTAAATTCTTGAAATTAAGTGCGTTTAAGATGAAAACAGGGTCTAGTGATGTGATGGTTAGCATAACTGATCAGAAAGCAAGAGAGTCTTATTATCCACTTTTTCTTACCATGCTCTTTAAGGACTGTAATTTCAACAAATACAGAGGCTGTTCGCAAATTTTTTAGACGATTTTGGTAAGCGGTAATAAAAAATCCTTTGCTGCAAAAGAAATAATTGCAATTGTACTATGTTTTTAAAAGTCAAAATTATCGTCTGCGGCTTGAAAGTTTTGTTTTTATTCAAAATGGCATTTTTAACAAAGCAGTGGTTCGAAGGCTACATTTTTGCTCTTTCCGAAGAGAAATATGCATACTCCGTGATCCAAAAACGATGTGAGAGTCATGGTTTTGTGATATATAAAGCGTCGATAGGTATTATCGTCAACAAGAAAGGAAAATAACGTCAAATTGGAGCACCAAGTGAGACAAAAATTCCAAGGAAAAAACGGACATCTTCGACTATTGCAAAGGTACGTTGTTTAATGTTAAAAGAAAATCCCCCTAGTCAAAGGACAGTTGCAAAATTATTAAAATGATCGGTGTCCACTGTAAACAAAATGATAAACGTTGATTTAAATCTTAAGAAAGCGAAAAAACGCAATGTGCATCTTCTTCTTCCAAATCATATCGCTGAACGCAGGACACGCTGCAGAATTCTATATGAGAAACACTTATCCAAAGAAAAATGGAAAACAATTGTCACAATAGATGAATCATGGGTATATTTAAATGATTGCAACAAAAAAAAGAGCCATTTATTATCATAAAAGGGGAAAAAATTAAGTACATGGTTTAAAGAGTCGAAAGAAAGTTTTTCTAAGGGATTCATGATTGTTGCTGGTTTTTCTTATAATGGCAAGTCAAAAATAAATAGAGTGGAAAAAAATGTCAAGATGAACTCCAAATACTATCAGGAACATATTTTATCAGCACTTTTTCTGAATGAAATACTATCGCTTTACCCACAGTGCCATCAATCTGTGAGACTCCATCAGGACAAAGCGAGCAGTCACACATCAAAATCCACTGTAAATTTCCTAAAAGAAATGGAAAAAAACTGGTATCAAGGCCATACCCTTCACCGATATCCCTACTAAATCTCCCGATGTATCACCTATGGATTTTTGTGCTTTCGGACTTTTAAAATCTGCATTATCCAAACGTCGTCCCAAAACCTTTACAGGACTCTGGAAAGCTGTTCATGAGGAATGGGATAGAATACCGCTTCTGACACTTCAAAAGGCATTATTATCCTGGAAATTGCGGTGTCGAAAGAGAGTTCAAAATAAGGGATGTCAAATAAAACATTTAAAACACAAGAATTTTATGTAATTTAGTTTTGTGAATAGAATTTACATCGTCTAAAAAATGTGTGAATAGCCTCTGTATAACACTAAAACAACAGACTTATCATGTTTAACCACATTTTTCACATTATTGTACCTTTTACTTTAAGCCAGGAAGCTTTTCATTTCTTTACGTAGTATAGCTAGATATTTTATTTTTCTATGCGATAACCAATATTCTTTTCCAGCAATATTTCGAAAAGAAATAAGATATGCAGGGTGATTTTTTTAAAACTGACACTACTCAGAGCTACCTGTTTGTAGTGCGATCTATCAGCAGTAATTCTACCAAAATTAATAGGACTAAGGATGACATGAGGAAGAGTTTCCATGAAGAAAAAAATAGTTCCAAAAGTCGACGATAGGGGAAGATATGGCGCTGTTGTTGTTGGCACACAAGATAATTTGCATAAAACGGAAGTAAAACATCAAAATGCAAATTCATGACTACGTAGTCGACAGCAGCCCCAGTATTTTGGACTATAGAGATCGGTGCGGAATCTGTTGCGCTGTCACTTTACGGAAGAAAGTGTCATCAGTCGCTTTTTTCCTCTTGCATTTCCACCTCGCTCCCCGGACCTAACCCATATGACTTCTTTCTGAGGAGTTATTTAAAGTCCAAGGTTTATCTTGGTGGAGACTGTGGCGGTGAAAAGTTTATTTAATATAATTGGCGAGGTATTATAAATATGAATAAATATAATATAATGTTAATTATGATTTTTGATTTTGATGCTTAATATTGTGGTTAGTACATTGATTAATTGTGATTCCCAAATGATGGAAACAACTCTGGTTTTCACTGACAAATTAATTTATTGATTATTAACACGTGAACAATATGATACAATCCAACTAAATATTTCATCCTTCATTTACACATTACTCACAACTTCATTACTACTAAATTAATTCACTACGAGTCATATATTTAATTCATTCACTTATTATGATAACATTTTCTAAACATAATCACTCATATAACCATGTTCCATTACTACCAATATTTACTCATATATATAAGCATAACATCATATTAATTAAATTGTTTTTTACGAATTATCGGTCATCTACTTAAACATTTTATATTCAAATAACATCCTCATCGCGCTCTATATTAGTTATTAAGGCTACACACTGAGAAGCAATGACAGTAATATAAAAAGGAAACGCAAAAGTCGGTACCTTGAAAGATGACTGTTGGATCACTATGATGGGCAGCTGGCACTCGTAAGGACGAACTTCGTTGTATTATCATCGCACGGAACTACGGCACTTTCTTCGTCTGGTATAAGGCTCCGTCAATCATGGTAAACACTCTACACGGGACACTGGGGCACTCCAGTAGCGTACGCAGAAATTTTCAAAGGAGGGGGTTATAGTCCAGTCAAATTAGGTTTTCATTTCGGATTAAATGAAGGGGTTGAGATTTTTTCAGGCATGTGTAGGGGTTGGTCCCCTGACCAACGCCTAATAAAGTCCCCTCAATTTCAGGCGCCGCGGGGGGTAGAGTGCGGGTCCAAAGGTCACTTTTTTCAGTTTTCAGCGTTTATCTCGAAAACAGGATGTGGCACAGAAAATTGTCAAACCCAAAAATTAAAGCTTATAAAATTCCCTTCCAAATGGTATATCCATGTTTGTACCCAAGTGTTACCGTAGACATAGACATAGACATGGTACATTAACGAGGCACCAGAAAGCAGGGCTCCATATCCTCGGTATGGATAATTTGTTGTGGCTATATTTCCGTTCTCAGGATTAAAAGAAAAGTGTTGACTTGAAAGTTAGAATAATAATAAAAATATTAATAATAATAATAATAATAATAAATAAATAAAAATAAATAATAGTAATACTAGCAAAAAATAAATAAGTAAATAATGTGGCAAGTTTTATTTAAAAAAAATTACGGTAGCAGACGATTAAGCAAAAATTAGTAAGGATAGTCTTGAGGTCGATCCATCAAAAAAACGCAGGTCAGAACCAGAAGCAACGGCAAATGTAAATTAAAATTTAGAAGAGGTTGGAGGGAGAGTTAAGAAAGGGGAAGGAGACCAGGGTGAATAATCAAAGTGGCCTTAGGATGCCTATAGCATTTCCTTGGGTCGTAGTCGGGGAGGTTAGCTATTTCTTCGTTGTCTATTGAATATAATCTTATGTAGAAGTTAGACGCGAGATCTTTAATGTGTTGCCGAATGGGTTCGATTCTCAGATCCCTGTGAATAAGTACGTTTTTAAGGTACCAGGGCGCCTTCCTAATACCGCGGAGTGTTTTATTTTGAATTGTCTGCAATAGCTGGATATGGGTGTCAGCCGCTGAGCCCCAAACAGGAACGGCGTACAACAGGATGGGACGCAGTACGGTTTTATACAAGAGTAGTTTATCTAAACCCTTTTGATTCTGGTACAGGAGGTGGGCGATATCCTTACGGGCTTAAAAAATTTTTTCTAATGTTATGTTCAATATTTTTCTTCCACGTCAGTCGACTATCGAGGTCAATTCCTAGGTATTTGCCCTCTCTCTCAAAGTGAACCAGTTGATTGCATACTGTGACCGGAGGAGGTGGAATTCTATTGTAACTGAAAAAAATAGCTTTAGATTTTGAAGGACTTAACTTGAGCCTCCACCGTTCGAACCATCGTTCAAGAATTCCAATATGTCTCTGTAGGAACTTGTGCATATATTTAATATTTTGATACTTAGGTAGTATTGCCGTGTCATCCGCAAACATGGCTAGTGTAGTGAATGGAGAGTTAGGAATGTAATTCATAAAAACATTAAAAAGGATAGGTGCTAACTTAGAGCCCAAGTGTTACCTTTTTCGAAATACGAGCCGTTTAATATGAATTTTTTTCAAAAAAAAGTGGTAGCGGTTCAGGTATCTCGTCAAACTTCCTCTTCTAACTTTTTCCCCTTCAATTTCTCAGAAAGCTCGTGATAGAGAAAGTTGTAGAGCGAAAGATTTCCTTCAAAAATGTATAAAGTTATGCTAATTTATCTTCACCAGGTAAATAGTTAGAGCGTTTTGAAGTTTAGGGGTACTTTTCGACATTTTGTTACTAAAATGCTCGTCACTCAAGTTTCGTTTCCAAGGTCAGTAACTCTCTTAATCACTTTGTGTGCTGTTTAATTTGATACGTATAGTATTCATAATCCATATAAATAATAAATTATGTATACCTGTACGTATAATGTATATCTCGTAATATACAGAAGAACACTTGTAGTACAAAGGAGGAAGTAAGAAAACAAACCAAAATGTATAAAAGTGTCACTTTAACTCAGATCATTTTGGAAAATTTAGATACCACACCATATGAAAAAGAAGAATTAGTTCAGTTACTTCTGACCTCAGTAGAAATTACTCCACATCACATTTCCACAAATAGCCCCCTTGTCAGCATTCAGTGGAAATTGAGCAACGAATTGTCATGTCTCAAAGGTAATGGGCCAACAGCAGATTTGTGGGTCCAGTACTTTGAAATGGTGGTGTTGATGAAAAAATTCATTGCAGCACAGCACACTGGTAACTGGGAAGATCATATGACAAGCGCCCAACTGATGATACCTTACTTCCATGCCAGCGGGCATTTTCATTCTGCAAAGTGTACTCACCTATATGTACAACACATGCTGGGACTAACAACTCACCACCTTCAACTTAAACAGGATTTTATAGATCGTGGATACTTCACTGTCAACAGAACTGGAACACCAATGGCTGGTGTGTGGTCTGACATGGCAATTGAGGTGACACTCATGTGTCACATGAAGAGTGAAGGAGAATTAACACGTGGACGAGGCTTTAGTGAATCGGTGTTGGAGAAATGGGTTGGGGGAGCACGCACAGCTACAGCAATATGTAGTTCACTTGAGATGTTTTGTGGTGTCCATACTGCAAGAGGGGAACAACATGTTGAGTTTCGAGCATCACGCATAACCACAGATGATCTAGACAGAAGGAAGCTTGCTCAATGGTTGGCTGATCGCCCGCCTTTTGTTGAACATAATTGTTTGATGTCACTTTCAACGGGAGTAACTGGAACAAGTAACGTCAATTGCTACCAGGCCTTGAAAATTGGAACCCGCACAATGAGCACTTTTGTTGGAATGAATTTCTCAGAAGTGGAACAATCCAAAGAGGACTCAGTCGTTCCTTTAGCTGCGATGAGCAATATGATCAAAGTTAATGATGAGGCAGTAGTGGTAGAGCCTCTGATGAAATTTCAAAGAACTCTGATCACCAAGAAGAAAGAAGGGGATGTAGAGGAGTTGCTACCGTACGAGTTAGCCCCATACCCCATGTCTCTATTCGCCGAGGGGATAATGAGAAAAATCAAAAGGTCAGCACTGTCTGATACTTTCCCAAAATGCAATCAACTGATCAATGTGAAGAACAGTTTCACGGTAATCCATGGCGGCTTCCTGCTTCATACAGTAAAGTGGAACACCAACACCACCTTTGCCTCCATCTGCAATCAATATGTATCGTACATGATCAACCATTACGGCAGCAAATCAGCTGTGGTTTTTCATGGTTATGAAGACGCGAACTCCATGGAAAGAGACTAACAACATCGGAGAGCATCAAGTAAAACATCAGTGAATATTGACTTCAATAAGAACATGGTGGCTACTGTTCATCAGGAAAACTTCCTTTCCAATGAAAGGAAAAAAAACCAAGTTCATTACTACGTTAGTCCAGGCCGTGGGTGCAAGACATATACAGTCTACTACAGAAAAAGGAGATGCTGACTGCAGTATTGTCAGAGGTGAGTGGCAAAACACCTCTCATTCAACTGTGGTGATAGTAGATAGGTAAGATCTGCTGGTCTAACTTGTGGCACTCACCCCACGAGACACGAATGTGTTTTTCATGAACGGGGCAACACAGAAGACAGGCTTTACTCTTCCCAAGACCTTCAGGTCTTATCATTCAGTCTTATCTTCAGGTCTTATCATTATCTGCATCCATAGTTTCTCAGGACGTGACACTACGTCAGCGATTTATGGTAAAAGAAAAGCAGCAATAGTACAATGTATCCAGCGGTTCGCCAATGGAACAACAAACATTGCCAAAGTATTTTATGACTACAAATCTTCACCAGGAGACATTACTGGAGCTGAGGAACGAATGTTCCTGCTCATGTTCCAGGCCCCGCCAAATAAGCATGATTTCAATCACCACAGGTATCTTTCATTTTTCTTTGCTCGTACTGACCCCATTAAGTAAATTTATTAATTTATATAATTCATTAATATTCAATAATACGTTATACACTATCGGGCCAAAAGTATCCGGACACACCCCTAAAGAAGTAGATCTAGCAGGTGACGTAATTTGATGCGTAACGGAAAGCTATAAAAGTATTGGTAGTGGTTTGTCAGGTCAAATTTATGCGTTTGTGAGACGATGAGTAAGTCAAAGGAGCTTAGTGACTTTGATCGTGGCATTAGTGTGATGCCACCTTTGTGGGATATCAGTTCATGAAAATTCGGACATTCTACAGAAGCTAAAAGGATAGTGAAGACTTTGACATGTTTGAAACTTTTTCCGAAGTATCAGATTGACGGCTTTTAATATACAGGAAAACAGTTGATGAAATAAATTGTATATAATATATTTAATGTAACTGTTGTTTGAACTTACTTTTGATAACCATTTTTTGATTATATGAACAACTTTTATACATTTTGGTTTGTTTTCTTACTTCCTCCTTTGTACTACAAGTGTTCTTCTGTATATTATGAGATATATATTATGCGTACAGGAATACATAATTTATTATTTATATGGGTTATGAATACTATACGTATCTAATTAAACAGCATACAAAGTGGTTAAGAGAGTTACAGACCATGGAAACGAAACTTGAGTGACGAGCATTTTACAAGCAAAATGTTGAAAAGAACCCCTAAACTTCAAAACGCTCTAACTATTTACTTGGTGAAGATAAATTAGCATAACACTATACATTTTTGAATGAAATATTTCGCTCTACAACTTTCTCTATCACGAGTTTTCTGAGAAATGGAAGGGGAAAAAGTTAGAAGAGGAAGTTTGACGAGATACCTGAACCGCTACCACTTTTTTTGAAAAATTTTCATATTCAACGGCTCATATCTTGAAAACGGTAACACTTGGGTACAAACATGGATATACCATTTGGAAGGGAATTTTATAAGCTTTAATTTTTCGGCATGAGATTTTTCTTTTCGACGCACCCTTTTTGAGATAAACGCTAAAAACTGAAAAAAATGACCTCATAACCCCCCCCCCCCCGCGGAGCCTGAAATCGAGGGGACTTTATTATGCGTTGCTCAGGGGACCATCCCCTACACATTCCTGATAAAATCTCAACCCCTTCATTTAATGCATGATTCGCTGCCATTTTGAGCTAATTGGACTAGACTATTACTATGAAAGAGTAGTTTTGAGCAATCAGTGCAAAGCGTAAACCTAATTAAATAATATATGTAATCAGAACCAATGGGGGGGGATTATAACCCCCATCAACCCCCCCTTGCGTACGCCACTGGGCACTCTCATCATCGGTTAAATGACTCCTTCACTCCTTGCAGACCCTCGGCACGGGACACTGGAGCGCTCTCTTCTTAGGTATTAGGGCTCCTTTGCATGGGCCACGACTTATATTTATATCATCGGGGTACTTCGTACATTCATCGGATTGACACTACTTTCATTTCAAACTTCTGATTAACTCTCCTTCTTATGTGCCTCCCTATCTTATTTCATATTATTTTCTGTTATTAATGCTGACTCCACCTCTTACAATTTCCATTGGTCATATTATTACCATGCTATCGTCATTCGTCCGTGGCTGCCTCTTCTCAATCCCCTTTTCACCAATGGGCATCGAGGGCGGGATTTATAAAATTTTCGTTCTAACTTAACTTTTTTCCCATGCTTCGGCATCAAGCAGGGTGGCTTGTTTTATAGCCATCATAAATTTAGTCTTCCCTTTCTTCTTTTCTTCTATTCGTAGAAACTCACTCTCTTGAACTTTTATCTTATACTTCTTGCTACAAGCACAATCTATATATTTCGTTTCGCTATATTGTTGGCTCTTTCCCCTCTCTTTTTATTGCTCGTCATTTGCCATGTTTCTTTCTACATTTAGCCATTATTTTACTTCGTCCCTTGATTTTCAATTCTCCTGCCCCTGGCCGTGACACTACTGTCATGTCCCTATGACAGAGACTCTAACTTGGAGACCCTAAAGGCCAACATATCCCGGACTTTGTTGAACATTCCTGGTGACATATTACGCTCGGCCGTTGAGAACGTAGTTTTCAGGATGCAATGTGTTGTCCACCAGGACGGTGGTCACATTGAAGGTGGGAGAAGTGAATTTCCTGCATAAAGCGGTATTGAGGTGAAATTTTATTGTTATTCATTTGTCTGCTTAGTACAACATTTTCGGTACTCGACCCTTATCTTTATAGCCCGAATTGCTGTCTCTGCTGTCGACTACCTAGTCTTGAATTTGCATTTTGATGTTTTACTTGCGTTTTGTGCATATTTTCGGGTGCGCCGATAACAACAGCGCCATATCTTCTCCTATCGGCGACTTTTGGTATTTTTTTCACAAGGTAACTTATTCCCATGTCGTCTTTTGTCC
Organism: Dolomedes plantarius; assembly: GCA_907164885.2. NCBI lineage: Eukaryota > Metazoa > Arthropoda > Arachnida > Araneae > Dolomedidae > Dolomedes > Dolomedes plantarius. The sequence continues at coordinate 49,764,734 of OU015493.1, read as the reverse complement.
CCGTATCAGTGTTGGTGGAATTCCGGTTGATAGATCTCGCTACAGATGGCTCTGAGTAGTGTCAGTTTAATAAAAATCACCCTGTACTCTGCAATGCATTTTCAGCGGTAGGGTCTTCGTGTTAAGGTCTCAATTGCCAGGGCTCGGGATGAACAGAATTCTAGTACTTCGGATGCACTTGAAGAAAAAAACGGACTTAATATAGGCCCGACGTAGCCTAGAGGTACAGAGAGAAAAAAAAGTCGGTCACTCGTTGGAATAACCAGTTTGTAGAACCTACTTCACCTGTGTTATCGTGATAGGTGGGTTAAGGAACCCACTACCTGTGTTTTTTAAGGCCGATGTAAGTGAGATAAAATACTATTGAGTTCTCGCAACCGAGTTATCGAAACATGTGTGTTAAATAACTCATGACGTGAGTTTTTTTGCCGTGAGTTTACTGAGCTGAAAAACAAACTTTAAATATTAGAGAGCAAATATCATGAAACTTGAAAGATTGAAATGTAATTCATTTGGAACGTAATATTTGGAATGAAAATTTTTGGAAAGGCTTAAAATTTTATCCATTATTCTTATAAGAAAGGAATTTAATTTTTGGAATACAATGTCTACATTTTAGACGAGATTAATTTGGAATAAAAGAAAAGAATTTTAGTTAATTCTTTGTTCATAATTTATTTTTACCTAATGACAATTGCTCTCAACATAGAAATTATTTTCTTTATCTGGAAATGTTTTAATTTTAAAGAGAACCTTTTACATGCAATTGATGAAAAGATTTGTAGAATTTTGGATCTGGGTTCTAAAACCCACTTCCCTACATGGGTTGTACGACTCACCAAAGCGAGTTCCCCCTATGCAGTGGATTTGAACTCAGAGAAGTGGGTTCACCAACCAATTTTTTTTCTGTATGTAGTGCGTTAGGCTTCGAACTGGGATTGCTGAATTCGAATTTCAACGAACACAATTAAATACCTTCATGTCTAGTCCGGATATGAGCATGTTAAATGCGTAGACCAGAGAGTTCTTCTATGAGGTCAGTGGGTAGAAGAAGGTAAGAGCCCTCCAGATGTAACTCCTGAGGGTGCTAGTGCTTTGAAGTACTGTCCGACCACGGAAGCGAGGTCCCTGGAAGCTGTTACGCATGCGCGAGAAAAGCTAGTCTACTTAGAAAATAGGGGAAAACGTTATATTTTCGGATGTGTTTGTTTATGAAATACGGAATGTATTCAAGACTGCTTTTTGTCCGCAATTTTAAAGTTATTTTTTAAAACTTTATTTTTGATCGAATATGCGAATAATAATTTCAAAATAATAAAAAGAAAGAAGCAAATCTATTTAAAAAATAGGAGTTTTATAGGAGTGGATATTTTCGGATTACATCACAATCAAAATTATCTAAAGCTACGTTTTCGGTGGTTCTTTTTTTTCTGACATTTCCTCGGAGATTCAAATTTTGGAGTTTCTTCACCCTTTGCTTCTCTGCGTATTCTTTTTACACTGGACATCGATATCCCGATCATTTCACTAGCTCTCTTTAGGGATTGCGAAAGTGGAACAATAACATTTCCTTCTAGTGCTTCTTTATCACACAATTTAATTACATTGTGTATTATACGTTTACAATCACTACGGAACGGCTTATTCCGAGCAGTTGTGTTGGGTAAAGGATCCAGTAATTTTAATATAATAATCAAAATAACAGACGAGGAAAAAGCAAGCAAGCGCAGTTAGTAACCGATTCTAAAGAATGTCGAGAGAATACGAGACTTTTCCCCCTCCTTCCTCAGCAGCCTTACCTACAGAGTGAATAGAATCGTCTTGGCACTATGCCAACCGTGGTTCTTCGTACTGTGGTCGGACTGTAGGAGGTGGTCTTTTTTCAACTATACGGCACCCCATTAAAAGCAATCAGCTGGTCTAACGGATTATGTGCGAATGTTTTCATTGACAAATATTCCGCATTGACAAATTGCAAACAACAACAAGTGAGCTACCACATCGTCGTAGGACAGGTTTCTTTTCATTCTCTCCAGGACTCAGTTGTATTTTATTTTCCTGTCAGTCAATATTTTATCCTTAGAACATGATAAAAAGTCAAAACCATTAATCACTGGCTACTTTAACAAAGGAACACACTATAGGTGAATCAACGTAACTCCATAAGTCAGGACAACAAAAATCACCCGTGCCTCAGCTTGAATTCGAACCCTCGTAAGTTTGGGGTGCTATTCACTAAGCAATGAAGAAAATGCAGTTGTATTTTAATAGAAGTAAAAATATATAACTTTAAGAACGCACTAGAAATGCTGCAAAATATCCCATTATCATACCCTTGTTTTGGACGTTTTCTTCAAAACTTTTATTTTTAATGGTTTTATAAAATTTCTTCTGTTTTGAATGCTTGTTTAAAATCCTTTATGTGAATACTCTTTAAATACTTTGTTTGAAATTCCTTTTATAAAAATTTTTGGTTTTAATGTGTTTTTAGGCCACATAAATTCACCTTTTAAAACACCTTTTAAAATACCCTTTAAAACACCTTTTAAAATACTTTTAAATTCATTGTTTCAATGCTTTATTTGGATACCTTTTGTTTACAATGCCATTTTTTAAATTCTTTGTTTTCAACATTATGCTAATCCCTGTATTTTGAATGTTTTCTTTCAATCAGCACCTTCCCCGAAAATTTTTAAGCTTTTCTCCTGCATTTTATGTATGTGATATAATTATTTAAAAATAACTTTCCCTTTTTACACCCCTTTACACTGCGGGCTTTGTATCCCATTCATCCTGAGAAACAGATGTTAAGGTAACTAATTTTAAAATCAGTTAAACAAAAGCTCTTACTTCGAAACAACAGAAAATTTTTCCTCCATTTTGCAAAAGGCTTTTGGCAGAGTTACGCCATGGAATCATTTATTTTACCGCCTCTCGCTAACACGGTAAGTGCACGGACTGCCTTATCTCTGCAAATAAACAAGTGTTCATACGTGTTACAAATATTTTTTTCTGAGCAGTTACATCTCGCTACAAATAAACCATCCTTTTTCAGTAGGTATCGAAAAACGTTAGGTTCCATTTAAAAAGCCTCTCTCTCTCTCACTCTCTCCATCTCTCTATTCCCCTTTTTTTCTCTCTTTTCTTACTTTCCTATCGCTCTAAAGCCTTTCAGCATTTCGGCGCTTCAAGAAGGGCTATTCTTTCTTTCATAAGGGATTTAATGCGATTCCGAAAGCGCCGCAAAATCTCGTGTTTATGGTTATAAAAGAAATCTGGTGATAAACTTCTGATGACTTAAAATGCATCAGAGAGTTTTCTTCTCTGATAAGTTGCCATTCAGTTGGTTCTTATTTTTATCAATGGAATATAAAAGAAAGTCAGCGTTTGCGTATGGAGTGAATTTAGATAAATACGGCATTGCTCTCTGGTGAATTAACAGTTATTTGGGTAGTTTTTTCTTCTTTTCCGATAATAAAATACCGTTTACAAGCTGAAAATCTCTTGAGCCATAGGATAAGTAGAATGTGCAGGAACTTAAATATATTAAGGAAATCTGTTGTCACTGTACGTGCCTTCTGTAGGTTTATGAACGTCTAGATACTTAGTGTTCGGCAATATAAACAAGATTGATTTGGAGTATTTATCAAAAAGAGGAAAAGATAATAAATAAATCTGCAGAAATACAGTTGTAGGCCTTTTTCCTTACACTGCCTGTTAAGTAGTTCTTAGCTTGCAATATTTAACTCTGTTTTTGAATGTTGCGCCTTTTATATATCACAACTAGAATAGGGCTGCATGTCATATGTTTTTGCTGAGGCTATCCCGTCGAAATAGTCTTTTTTCATACGAACAACACATCTCACATCGACTGCTGTTCATCTGAAACTGAGATATGAACACGGTAGCCACTGTAATTTTATAATTCTTAGAACAAATTATTATCATTATTGATATAATTTGTTAATTGAATTTGTAATTAACAAATAATAAAATTAATAATTTCTTCTTATTATTATTATTATTCAATTATACTAATAATTAACAAATAATAAAATTAATATTGTTATTATTTTATTAATTATTTGTGTATTAACATTAATTATCAATACTGCCATTCAAGAAAGACTGAAATACTAACATGGTAGCTAAAGTATTATTATTACTATTATTACTATTATTATTGTTACTACTACTATTATTATTATTATCATTTTATTCTCACTTCGGCATTACTCGAATGTTTTGCACTGCAGGAGATCGATTAGTCATTGTTGGCTATTCCTTATTACTAGAATTTTCGTTCCGTAACAATTTTTCATGGGGAAACCTCCCTGTACACATGTTCCATGTTAATATGTATTCTTCTTGTTTGACAGTTTTCACCGACCATTGCGTTTTATCCTTTCATTTCGTACACACTCAGTTAATATCAGTGGCGTATCATTTATAAGCTATTATGAAGACCACAGAATAAAAACCAAACGCTTAAATGTATAAACGACTGTAAGGAACAGAGCCTCTTAATATAAGGATCCTTGCCTGAGTAGTGAAATTGTCAGCACAATGACTCCTAATTCCGGAGTTTCAGAGTTCGAACTTTAATTACTGAAGATATTGGTTACAGAGGCATTTGGGACCCAGAAAGTGCGTCGTTAGATGCATCCATCAAGTACCGAAAATCATTAATGACAGGAAAAAAAATGGATAAATGTGTTGTTGTTTTTCCTTATCTTCTAACATGTAAACTCAGAGGAAATCCAGGTTGTTGGCTCGAACAAATTCGATGACAAGAAGGGAATTTGAAATGAGATCTTCCCTGGTAAGGCTTAGTCACTCAAGAGTGTGCTCCGGGGAGGCCTGTTGGACATGGCACTGACTTCAAATAGAAGACCTTACTACCCTCGTCGAAAGAAGGGCTCCTGAGGGCTCCTCAGAATGACTATTCTTGTACAAGTGATGTGTGAGGAGATAGATCTAGGGCTTTTCTATATGAAAATAGCTCATGGTAAGTAAGAGAAGTGTTAGAGATAGACGCATCTCGACCCTCCTTAATCCAATTTGTCGGCAATCGCATTGCCATGAATATCCACGTGGGGAGGAATCCACTGGAGGTGAACAGCATGAATAGCTTTATTATTGTTAAGTTGTCATTGTTAGAAAAAAGTGTTACATAATATTGCGTCGGTATAAAAAATCCAACAATGGTGCTCTGGCTCCAAACGAAGGTAGAGGAAAGAACGATGAAAGGAACTCGTGATATGAAATGACCTCTCATATCCTGTATGGTTTACAGATGGAGAAGCTTGCTATTAATTTCGGATGCTCGAAGTTTAATTTCAATCAACATAGTATCATACTTAATAGAAGAATGAATACATTATTCACTTTTCCATTTAAGAATGAAACGGGATATTTCATATAACCTTTTGGAAATAAAATGAATCATAAAGTTAATAGCGGCCTATTCAACTTATCTCATTTTTAATTCTCATAATTTAACCTTCCAGCAGTAGCGCTCTCTATACCACCTTGAAAGGTCGCGTGTATTTCCCAGATACGTTATTGTAAAATATACATTTTTAAGAGTTTAATCAGTGCAATTATGTTCTAATTAGTTAAGAGTTAATAAGTACGCTTTATTTAAAAAAATGTCATTCAAATTACATGAATATTCCTTCATTTAAAGAAACAGAATCAACGTAAATATAAATCATGAAAACAATGAAAAATGACCAAAGAATTGTTAAATGACGTGAAAACAAAATAAATGAAATTGTGGATAACCCTATTAACTAATTACATTTGTAATATAAAGGTATAAACATAATATAAAAGAAAAAGACTTTAAACTTAGATATAAATAGGATGAAATTAGACTTTACAGTCATTGAGTCGAGGCGTTGCGGACTGGGCAAATGTGTTTAGCGTGTTCCAAACATATAAATTTCTTGCAAATCTCCCAGCTGAAACTCGTGATCGTTTTGGCATCGTGATCAGTGCTTTTGTCCTTTTAGCAGGGATTGCGTATTTTTTCCCTGACGTTGCTTCTTCTACTTCTTCGTCTAGTTCTGCTTTTCTTTTCAACACTGTAAGTTTTAGCTCGCTTTGCAGAAAGGTAGGTGCTCTTCGGTCAACGTTTTCTTTCGCAAGGGCACATTGAAAGCAATTAGAAGCAAAAGTAACAACCATAATGTTTTATAATGAAACAAGAAAGGTTTCTTATAAAACGAAACAGATATAACTAAAACCTACACGAACAGTCGCGCGTATATCTGAAATACAAATGGCTGATATGCGGCAACCCATTAACGTCTCAAAATTCAGACGATGACTGAAAGTAGGTCAAAGCGAGCAGGTAGAATAGCCAAGTGCTGGCGTTCGTAGAGCTGTCTGGGTTAAAGATATAAAACCGAATTCAACTCGAGTGTGTCTCCCACATACGCACGACTGCTGGAAGGTTAAAAATTTATCGATTTTCTGGGCTACATTATAAGAACTTGTCTGCTTTTAGAAACGTGAAACAAACAACGAAAAGGAAAAATAAGTAAAAGACAGCCGTATCTTGGTTAAAATATGTGATCTACACATTTCCCATTCTGAATAAAACTATATTGGATAGGCCAAAAAGTATTTTGATTTCATTTTTCTCTAAATTAGATTAGATTTTTTTAATCAGCTAACACCTTCTTATTTCCGTTCCCCTCCCTTTTAAGTATATTTTAAGAGAAAAGATTGACAAAATTAAAACATACAATAACATTTGAATAAGGAATTCCAGGTTGATTTCCTATCGATTTTTATAGAAGAAAAATCCAATACTCTATCCATACTCTTTGAACCTGTATGTCATGAATTGCGTTATCTCTTTTGAGCAATACAAAATAATATTGGCTTCAGACATTTGGTTAATAGTTAAGTTACACGGAAAATTTCTAAATATGATTGCTAATAATACTTGACTTTAATTTTTTAAATATTAGTTTTTTGTTAGTAATTCGTTAACCTAGCTATACAACTACACAATTAATGTCATTGAACTAATAAAATAAGGTATAGAAATTTCCTTCTCTTGGATAAGAAACTTACAAAGTTTCGCCTAACTTCTGCAAATAAATTTCTAAAATTTATGAAGTACATTAATTGTAAGAGAAACCTTATTCAAAAGTCACAGCCTTTCACGAGAATTAGTCAGGGAAGTTTGAATAATTTATTCTGGTAAATTAAAATTAAAAATACTAGAAGAATCCAGTCAATTCAAATAAATAGTTTTAACTATTTTTTATGAAATTTTTGCTGTTTTTTTTTCAGTGTGATCTCTCAGACCTTCAAAACTTTTGCCATTATCAAAACATGTGATAAATTTTATAAGTTCTTACAAGTGGCAGACTTAATGTCTTTTTGTTAGCGAGTTACACTAAAGACTACTTGTGAAACGAATCATGTACTTGCCTTTCCGGGTATTGCGTCATTTGTTTTAGACCGGTTTGATCATAAAACCTGATAACCGGATCAAATCTTTAATCGAATTTCCACAGCTGTGAAGAAGCTACCGTAAATAATTTATTATTCAGTTTCCAGTAGTTGGTGCGTTTTAAACAAACCGGATCGTTGAATATCATTAGATGAGGCGTATATAAGGCTCACATACGATTCAGTAACAAAAAGAGGAGAAGGAGGAGCTTTTCTCGACTACCGTTGAGTAGATAGATAATGAAGCTGAGGACAATCTGAAGAAAGGTAATGTTGATTTATAGTTTAAGTTTAAGACGCAGTAAAGAAAAAAGAATAAGGGGCTAACAGTCTTTGCCTATGCCTAACTTGAGGTAATTCCATCACAGTGTATAGACACTGTTGTTTGTATATATGAGACTTGTTTTTTTTAATGAATTTAGAGAACGCTATTGATTGATATGGATATTTTATTGTTGAAGATTTTTAAACTAACTTTTAATATTTTAAACAAATAAATTTGAATTGTTATTGTTGAAAAAGTCTTGTCGTCTATGCTTTCATCAATAGTTTTAACGTATACCTATTGTAACAAACAACGTTTCTTCTGCGATTTTTCTCTGCAATTTAATTATTAGGTTTTTTGTTGACGTGCTCGTTTCACGTGCACGCTGACAATAAAAGAGGTTATGGGCCAGATGTTACTGAAGGTATATGACCATAAAAGCTAAATAGGCAATGACCAGATGTTATTGACGGTATACGCTCATAACAACTGAAAGGATTATTAGCAACAATGTTATTACAATATTTCGCCCATGAAAATAATATGTTTTTACGTTTTGATACTATATCAGTGGCCCTGAAGATGGGGGGGCGTTGAATGGAATTGAAGTAAGTTTAATGTTGATGCATATTAACATAGACGACAAGTGAAGTTTATTTTGTATTTTGAAAGAATTTGAAGTTTTGAAAAGTGTGAATTTCGGGGATACAATTAAAATGCAGACCCAAATAGAGAAGCTGAACGCAACAAATTACGGGAATTGGGCTGAAGATATGAGGTACATTCTTATGGAGCGTGGATGTTGGGGCATAGTAGCAGGCACAGAGCTAGTACCAAAACTTAAAATTAAGAATGAAAAAACGGAAGTTGAAAGCACAGCGAGTAAAGATACCGATACTACAAAGAGTGTAACTACTCAGGTAGAGTATCCGGGTCCTGAAGTTACATATCGTGACGTTAGGGATTATAATCTCCGTGCAGGAACCGCAATTTCATTGATTTATTTAAATATTTCCCCTGCATTTCGGAAAATAGTGGAGGGAATAGAGAATGCCCGAGAAGCATGGCTCAAATTAAAATTATTTTTTGAACCCGACAATAGGTCGAAGCATATGCAACTGATTAATGAACTATTTTCTAGCAGAATTCAACCACATGAAAAAATTAGCCTGTTTGCAGCACGTTTAACGAGAATTGTTTAAAAATTACGAGGTATAAACCAACCAATTAATGAAATTTACGTTAGTTTTCAGTTATTACGCTACTTACCAGAAACTTATGATAGCATTTCACAATCCATATTACGATGGCCAGAAGAAAAATTTAAATTTAAGGACATACTCGTAGAACTGGTAGCTGAGGAAGATAGACTGACGGTACGAGAACAAGACCGTAACAAAATGCATGAAGTCAAAGCTTATTCTGCAGTCACACGCAAGAAAAATATGACATGTTTTAGGTGTAATCAGGTGGGACATATTAAAAGAAATTGTTTCAATGGAAATCCCGTTAACGAGTACCAACAGAGACAGCGTGTTCCACCAAGAAATACATCACCTTATCGGAAGAGTACGGCAGTTAGAAGTCATTCCCCTGCACGTGGAATAAGTCCTGTGCGTTATAAATCAAAACCAAATTCAGCAAATAAGAAGGTGAGATTTCCTTCGATTAATCTTGTGCAAACTTATGTGAGTAATTTTGAAGAATCTTCGAATTTATGGACTTTCGACACTGCTGCTAGTCATCACTTTTGTAAAGTGAAGGAGTGGTTCCAGGATTTTGAGGAAATAAAGGACGATAAATTATCCGTAGCTATCGAAGGAGTGACATTCCCGATTACAGGTAGAGGGACAATTCAGCTACAGTTTGGCTCCAGAACATTCCATTTGTACAATGTCATGTATTCACCTAATCTTAAGTTGAATTTAATTTCAGGTTCTGTTTTAGACAGACAAGGTCTCAGGTTCGAAGGCGGTCAAGGTATGGTAAGAATTAAAAACCGGTATGATAAAACTGTTTTTTTTTGCCAAATTAAAGAATGGTTTATATCAGGTTTGTCCTAAAAATCCCCGAGTTGCCAGAATAAGAGAGGATTGCAGTGCTTGTGTGGCCAGGAAAGTTGACGATGAATTGGTACATCGAAGGTTAGCACATATAAGTCCATATGTAGTCCGGGATACAATTAGGAAACATGCCATAAAGGGGTTGGAAAAATTTGAAGATCATAATTTTGACTGTGAAACCTGTACACTTAACAAGTTCAGACGGGTTAGTTTTAAATCTGTAAATTTTAGACGCTCTAAATATCCCAATGATTTGATCTATATGGATACTTGGGGTCCTTGCAGTACTATTGGTCGCAACGGTGAAAAATATTTTTTATCGATTATAGACGACCATTCACGTAAGTGCTCTGTTTACCCTATGTGTGAAAAATCTGAGGTTTTCCGGATTTTTAGAAATCATGTCGCTCGTGCAGAGAGGTTCCTAGGGCGGAAAATAAAAAGTATCCGTACCGATAACGGGACTGAGTTTGTAAACAATAATTTTACACAATTTTGCAATGATCATGGGGTAAAACATGAACTCACAAACACATATACACCAGAGCAGAACGGTACTGCAGAAAGGTTCAACCAGACAGTATCAAATGGGGCGAAGTGCTTGTTAGCAGACAGTGGGTTAGAGACAAAATTTTGGCCTGATGCAGTTTTAAGTTTCACCTATGTCTGGAACAGGGTTGTACATAAAGGTCTACGTAAGACACCATTTGAGCTTTTTGGAGGGTATAAGCCATCGGTAAACCACTTGAAGCCGTTTGGGTCCATCGCGTATGTTGGTGTACCACGACAACACAGAGCGAAGTTAGACGCCAAGGCGAAGAAAGGGGTGATGATTGGATATGCCTTTAACACCAAGGGTTATCGGATATGGTTCCCAGACACCAATAATGTGGAGACCATAAATGTCAGATTCTGTGAGGATTCACAAGGGATGGAAGGCGACAGTGGAGCAATGATGGGTCCCAGTGATAATCCTAACACCGAATCATACTCCAAACATGAGGGAGATGAAGACGTTTCTATTATCAATTTAGGTCAGAATCTACCCCGTGAGAGTGACGAAGATTTGGTGGAAAAAGATAGTCCTGAAGAAACCCAAATTGATAAGAGTCCCTTGCCAGCCCAAGATCTTAGAAGTAGCGATTGGAAAAGAAATCCATTTGGTCGATTGGAAAGAATCCATTCCGATTCCTCAGATAAAAATGGATATAAAGGGAAAATATCAGATAAACCAGCTACCGCATCCACAAGTTATGCCAGTTCTTGACTAGACGATATACAGATGCCTAATACTTACAAGCAAGCATTGAAATCACCACAGCATAAACAGTGGGTAGAGGCCATGGAAGAAGAGATGAAAGTCATGACAGAAAGACAGGTATGGCACCTAGTTGAGTTACCATCAGATACAGATATCATAGGATGCCGGTGGGTTTTTGCGTTGAAAAGAGACGAAAAGGGCGAGGTGGCCAGGTATAAGGCCAGACTGGTGGCACAGGGTTTTAAACAAATTAAAGGAGTTTCTTACGAAGAGACTTTTAGCCCAGTCATTAATTTCAGTCTAATTCGTTTTTTCTTCTCACTTTTAGTAGTTTTACAGGGTTGGACCCACAGACAGTGTGATGTCAAAGGAGCTTATCTGTATGCACCATTAAAAGATGATATTTACATGTCTCAGCCTCCCGGTTTTGTTGTAGAAGGTAAGGAAGATTTTGTATGCAAATTGGATAAAGCTATCTATGGATTGCATCAAAGTGGTAGAGAATGGTTCTTCGAGATTCATAAAGTATTGATAGAACTAGGTTTTAGCAAACTAAATTGGTATAACTGTGCATATGATTTTAATTGTGTGTTGATTTTACTTTTATATGTTGATGACATGGTTTTGTTCGGTAAGGACGAGGAGATAATAGACAAAGCCATAGGATTGTTGAAGACACATTTTGATTTAAAAATTTTGGGAAAAACTAGAAAGCTGTTGGGAGTTGAGTTTGAAGAAAAGGGGGGAGAAGTTTTGTTGAGTCAGTCAATTTATATTGACGATATTCGTAAAAGGTTTACAAAATTCTTCATACCGGTTTCCTCACTTCCAATCAGCAAGGGTACAGTATTCTCAAAGAAACAGTGTCCACAATCAGATGTTGAAATAGAAGAAATGAAACAATATCCCTATAGAAATTTACTAGGCTGTCTATCGTTCCTCGCTAGTAGAACCAGGCCAGACATAAGTTATACCGTTAACATTTTTAGCCAATACCAAAGTAATCCTGGTAGAATTCACTGGGATGGTTTGATAAAACTTTTGGGCTATGTTATACACACACACAATTTTAAACTTAAACTTGCGTGCAATGAACCTAGTATAACGGTTTACACCGATGCAGATTTCGCAGCCAATAAGGATGACAGGACTTCTATGGGGGGACAGATAGTGTTTCTTGGAAAAGCTCCAATCATGTGGAGGACTTTCAAGGAGAAGTGCGTGTCGTTGTCAACTATGGAAAGTGAATTCTACGCTATGACAGAGGCCACAAAGGAACTTATGTGGTTTGATAGAATTCTAGAAGAATGTTATGCCAGAAAGTTAGTTCTTGGAGGAAAGCTTAGGTCAATTCTATATGTTGATAACATGGCGTGTATAGATTTTGTTAAATCCCCAGTAGAGAACCATAGAAGTAAGCATATTGATGTCAAATTATTTTTTATTCGTGACCTAGTTTATCAGAACATATTTGACATAAATTATATAAAAAGTAAAGAAAATCTAGCAGATCCTTTTACCAAACCCCTGACCAAATTCGAACTGAGGCACCTATGTGATGAGATTTTTGCATGAACTTTTCCTGAATTTTTGCACGAATTTATTTTGAAGTGGTGTGTGCACTTAGTGTTTGAAATTGTGAATTTTTGCAATGTTTTTGTTTACTTGTTTTGGGTGGATGTTTTTTTCCCCACCTAAACGTCTGAAGGTGTCTAAGGTGACATTTTTTTCAGCATATCATCTGGATCCGAACAGCCTAACGTACGGTCTCGGGTTAGGTGCAAATGTAATTGTCAGAGTGGTTCAGGTGGTGTATTTGTAAATTTCTCGAGGCACCGGAGGGCTTTGGGTCGCGGGTATGTTTTTTTTATTTTGGCGAATCCCTGTTTTGTTGAGGGGACTGCCACGTTAATTATTCCATCCACCTAATCAAGGAAAGTTTGTCTAATGAAAAATTTGTTTAAAGCTCAGTGTTTGTATGTGAGTTGTTTTTCTGATATTTATGCAGTGCGATATTATGGGATGTATTCTGTGTTTTTAGATATTTAAATATTTTACGATAACTTCTCAATGGAAAACCAATTTGTTTTATGTGTTTGAATGAATTTGTATGAGTGGGCGCCCACGTACATATGTATTGATATTTGAATATGATTGAATGTAGTCATGTCCTAGTCATTGTATGTTTTAACTCTTTATTGTGGTTTGTTAGTTGTTATATTGGTTTTCAGCCAACAATAGTGTACAGAAGCAGAAATAACTTTTGTTTAGAACTTGCAGATTTGAACCTTCTCAGCAATTTGTTTTGTACCTGTGTATTCCTAAGTTAAGACTGTATTATTGTTGTTATATGTTGCTATCGCATTTTGTTAACAAGACTAATGTTGGTTTGAATTAATTGTTTTATATGTATTCTAGTTCTGACAGAAAAAAAAAATCGAAATGTAAACTGTGATGGTTTTGAATTCTCATATTACTAGTTTATGTCGAAAAGACAAGTGGGGGGGCATTTGTTAGCGAGTTACACTAAAGACTACTTGTGAAACGAATCATGTACTTGCCTTTCCGGGTATTGCGTCATTTGTTTTAGACCGGTTTGATCATAAAACCTGATAACCGGATCAAATCTTTAATCGAATTTCCACAGCTGTGAAGAAGCTACCGTAAATAATTTATTATTCAGTTTCCAGTAGTTGGTGCGTTTTAAACAAACCGGATTGTTGAATATCATTAGATGAGGCGTATATAAGGCTCACATACGATTCAGTAACAAAAAGAGGAGGAGGAGGAGCTTTTCTCGACTACCGTTGAGTAGATAGATAATGAAGCTGAGGACAATCTGAAGAAAGGTAATGTTGATTTATAGTTTAAGTTTAAGACGCAGTAAAGAAAAAAGAATAAGGGGCTAACAGTCTTTGCCTATGCCTAACTTGAGGTAATTCCATCACAGTGTATAGACACTGTTGTTTGTATATATGAGACTTGTTTTTTTTTTTTAATGAATTTAGAGAACGCTATTGATTGATATGGATATTTTATTGTTGAAGATTTTTAAACTAACTTTTAATATTTTAAACAAATAAATTTGAATTGTTATTGTTGAAAAAGTCTTGTCGTCTATGCTTTCATCAATAGTTTTAACGTATACCTATTGTAACAAACAACGTTTCTTCTGCGATTTTTCTCTGCAATTTAATTATTAGGTTTTTTGTTGACGTGCTCGTTTCACGTGCACGCTGACACTTTTCAACATTCGCACGGTATTTCCATTCGAGATTTGTTGTTTTGCTTGTATTAGGGGCACCTCATAGGTGAACACCTGTGCCTGGTGCCAACTCAATTTTGATCGACCACCCCAGGGTTGGCATCTCGTGGGTTCGTAACCTCTTCTAACTTTTACCACCACATGGAGTGACTTCCTGGTTTATGAATTGAACGTATCCATATCCGGCGTAGACACAAAGGTATTCAGTGGCGCCTCTAGGGCTTCAAACTGACCACCCTCATTGCTGAATCCTACATGCTTTGACCACTAAGATGCTCTTTGTAATATGTTATACTTTTCTTTTATCATTTTGTCATTTTCCACAGACAAAATTATTATAACTTTATATTCTTGAACCGGTCATTTTGAATAATTAAGAAATTCATAAATATTTTCTATATGCATGTTCACTCATCATTAAAAGAAATTATCAGCATTAAAAGAAATTAACTAGTTCTAATTTCTCATTTCATGGACAAAGGTATGCATATGCATATCAGCTATTCTCTGATACATATGCATTAATCACCGTGTTATTTGTTTATTGTTAAATACTATTTTCTATATTATTCTGAATATTTCAGTTTTAAAAACCACCATTACACAGAAAGGAAAAAAATAGATCACGATGCAATAGAATCTAGTCATTAGTTTTGTAGATTTTTAAGTCCATCAAGAGTATCATTTTCTAAGGATGACAAAACATCCGTAAAACGAAAAAATATTGGAGGAAATAAATAACATAAAGGAAGGGTGCTTCACAGATAACGATGAAGAAAACCTTTTTGGCTGGGAAAATGAGTTGTTAAACACTGGACATGACCTATTTGATAATGAGAACAGACACGTGTCCTTAGGCTTAACAGTGAAAACGAGAACGTTTAAAACTAATAAAGGAGAAAGAACTTATTATGGATATAAAACATATTAAGTAAATATTATTTGTTTAACTAGCCGCTGCGCGACCAACATGGTCGCTTTTTGTTTTATATTTTCTTTTGCAAACAACTCAACTGAAAGTTACGTATGTAAGGAATGTTACCATTACCTGTTATCATAAATATACGTTGTTAAGGGGTAGTGGAAGGTCAGCCAAAAAATTTATAATCATTGCTAAATTCACTATAAGGGTGATTCTAAAACATCGTGATTAATAAATGTGAATTTCCATTACTTAAGACTGAGAAACTCAACACCAATGATTTTAAAAAATAACATCCCTCTCTCTATGTACAGTTTTTCAAAATTAAGATATATATACACTTTATCATTACATCAAATAAGATATTGTTAGGGAAAAAATTTTTTTAACTTAAAAAATGGAGTAAAAATTCAGCGAGTACTAAAATATAGCGTGGATTACACCACTCTCTGTATGTTATTATTGTTCACAATTCAGATATCTCCACTTAATCATATCAAATAATAAATTGTTGAGAAAATTTCTGCACTTATAAAATGGAGTAAAAATTCAGCGAGTACTAAAATATAGTGTGGATTACATCACTCTCTGTATGTACTATTGTTCACAATTCAGATATCTACACTTAATCATATCAAATAATAAATTGTTGAGAAAATTTCTTCACTTATAAAATGGAGTAAAAATTTAGCAAGTACTAAAATATAGTGTGGATTACAACTACATTTATATATATATATATATATATATATATATTCCTCAAACTTCTTGATATACACAGTCGAGTATTTCAGAAGAAGGAGATACTACAGTGACAGAATCAAAAGAACGGACTCTACATAAACCTACGTACAACTGTCCATGACTAAACACTGGATTTGATAGGTCTAAACATAGTTTGTTAAAAGATCAGAGGTTGTATTCAATGTCGCCACTACACACACGCATTTTTAAATTGCAGACGATCGCTAATGTTTACATGCGGTAGTTGCAGCCGTTGCCATTCGGAGTGTAGAAATAGCGTCGGTTTTTTGTGCCCCATACCTACGCGTTATATATATATATATATATATATATATTGGCATTAATTGCATACACCTACATTGTATTTAATTTGAATGTACCGTTCATTTAGGAACACCTCCTAAACGAACGTTTAGGAGGTGTTGGTTTATGGAATACTAAAAGTTTAAAATAGTGGCGCCATCTATTGTACATCTGTGAAACGATAATCGCATCCTTCAAAAATTGTCGGTTATCCTAATTGTTAGCAATACAATGCCCAGAAATAAATTATTGATGAATGTTTGTTAACCAAAATCAATTTTAAAACTAAACACAGTATAAATAACATAGAAAAGATTTAGCCTTTATCATTGGAGCAAAAAATCCTGGAAAGTAAAACATAAAATGTATAAATTTATAATAAACCTACCAAAATCCATTAAAAAAACTAAACACAGTATAAATAACATAGAAAAAAAAAGCAGACGAAATGTTATACACATTAATAATATCGAAACCAATTAAAAATATATAAATGTATAATAAACTCCTCAGATTTCAGCTATATTCGGTCTTTCATCATTAAAAAGCTGAAAAAAAAATAAAATAAAAATAATTTTAAAAAATAATAAAATAAAATAAAATAATAATTTGAAAAATAATAAAATAATATAAAGATAATGATTAAAATAATAATAAAATAAAAGCTGAAATAAAAAAGCCTTCATAAAAAAGCTGAAAATACAGGTTTAGCAAAATTTGCACGATCCCATACTCGAACCCGAGTCTTACGGGGTACCAAATGAACCGTTTTAACGAATGCAACACGATTATACACAACACTGTTGAGTAAAGTAAAAAATATACGCAATGAGTTTTTGGAAAGTTGCTATGGGTTGGTGAATATACATACATTTATGGAGTAAGAGGAGTTTTAAGTGAGAAATAAGTTAGCAGGATAGAAGCTTAGTCTTAACTCTTCAATAGACACAAAGACATAAGCTAGGGGGATTGCAATAGTGAGTAAAAAAGATCCTGACACTTCGTGATCGTGGTTCATTCGAATTTTCCATCGCGTGTGAGAGTGTCAATATGCCGTTGGATCCGATTTATTTTAGAGTATAAAATCTGACTTGAAGGATTATTATTTTCATTTATTATTGTGGTTTAATATATAACTTGAAACTTTTTGATTTTATTTATTTTTATCTTTTCTCTCGCTGTTTGTCAGCTAACCCTAACGTGGACGCCATATTCAGAGGGGTGATTCCACAAAGTGTAACAGCTTACAAATTGTTGGTTTTTTATTAATTAAAAATCAACGGTAATTAATTTCGATTTTTGAAGTTCTTCAGACCCTCGGCTGTTTTTAAAGACGCATGTATGTAAAATTTCACGATCGTTGCTCCTAAACTGTGGATTTCTATACAATTACAGAGAGACAAACATTCATTTTTATATGCAGTTGATTATCGCATCTTTTAAATGCAAATACATAACATTGAATTTCACTGTATTTTATTAAAAACAATTTATTTTAATTAGCTCAGGGGAAATTATGCATACACGCTTACGTACATAAGCACGCACACACACACACACATACGTATATATATATATATATATATATATATATATATATATATTCACACACAAAATAATACCTCGAACTTGGAGTTACCCAGTTTATGATTTTACCGTTTTCCCCTTTCCAAATCTTGGAATGACATTTCCCCAAAAACTTTATATGGTGTGTGGGATAAACTTTGTCCAATATACTTTAAAAACAAGATGGAGACAACGCTTGAAACTGATCATATGACTCGTGTGATAGAAGAAGTTGACAGACAGTTAGATATGGAGACCTTGACAGGCAGTTAGATATGGAAGTACATGGAGACGATGTGAGCGAGCTGTTGGATTGTCATGTTGAGGATGCGACAGTCGATGATCTCATGGAGATGCGCTACCAGAGCATCACTGAAGAATCCGACGCTTCAGACCCAATACCACGAGAAAACCTAATGACAATTTTAAACTCCACAGAAGGGTTCGGCGCAATTGATAAAGGGTTACAGATTTTTGAGAATGTAGAGTCTAATGAATATAGAATGATAACGACAAAGCAGGGAATAGAAGAAAAATTATTCTGCCACGAAGTATTTCTTCGCAAAAAAGGTGTCTATACGCAATCTTCTTTATTGGAATTTTTAATACCATCATTACATTTTTTAAAAAATATATTGTACATATGTATAATATTAATACTTAATACAATATTTTAATTTTAATGCACTGTTTTCCTTTAAACTGGTTTTTGTTAATTTCTTGGTCCCTGTTCAGACTTCATAAAATACTTAATATTTTTATTTTAATTTTTAAATAATTCATTATAATAATTGTTTCATTTTATTCATCATTTTGTTTGTAATTTGTATTCTAATTAAGTTTCTGGTCAATAGACGACATCACTATGTAAATTTTTTTTATTCTGTTGTTGCTGCACATTCGATTCTGAGTAATGGCAAGAAAATGGCTAATAAATGTTTAATCTGTTGTGGTGTATATTCTATTCTAAGCAATGTCATGTAAGAATTCAAAAATCGTTATGTTGGACGAGATTCCGTTTATTCTTTTTTTTTTGTTAAAGATTCTGTGCAGATTATTGTTCAAGCTGTTGACATTTTGAAGTAAATTATTCATTTTGTTAAACCTAATTCCGAAGGGTTATTCAGTGTGTCAGGAATTCAACAGTGTGTTAAAATGTGTTAAAATGAAGACAATTATTAAATGCATTTTAAGGATACATACAGGGAACTAAATTTTTAAGTGTTTATTTATTATTCAAGTATTATTCAGATGGTGTTAAAGGTAAGCCATTCCAGTATTACCTTTAATAAAAGAATTAAAACGATTGATTAGTTGCACTTAAACAAGAACATTGAATATTTTTGTTAATGTATTCTTATACAGTCCACTAAGATATAAAATTATATTAATAAATAACTGACTCCACAGTCCCAATTAGACTAACTTTATATGTATTTATATGCAAGGTTGTTCTCCAACTTAAACGAATTAGACTTTCGCGATCTTCCGTAGGGCCCCTCCTATTGCGTAACTTCGGGGTATTACTGTATATATATATATATATATATATATATATATATATATATATATTAGGGCGGAGCGTAAAAAAAAAAGTTTTCGAAGCAAGGAAATTTTAGGCTTCCCAGGTGTTGAGCTACAGACTCTCCACTGGAAATCAAATTTCTGAAATCATCTTCTGTCAATTGGGAGTTCCGTCAAATTACATTTCTGCCAATCAATGAGGTCTATATATGAAACTGCCTCGAAGTTGAGTGACGGAATGTTGTAGTGTCTGATTCTTTCTCTTTTTTTCCTTTCTTGGACGTAAAATCCTACGTAGTTCAAGTTCTGCAATGGACTTTCTGTCGTCTGTGATCATTGACAAGATTATTGCTTCCGGGTGGTCGAAATAGCCATTTCTCTGGATAATGGGATCGACCACAGTCTTTAAATCGTTTTTAAGATAGCGTGAGACGTTTATTGTCTTCAATAAATTTCGTGGACCATACGTGCAATATGGATTTGACTGTAAACCACATAGGTGGGTACACTTTCTTGATGAACTCTGCCAGAGTTTGAAGTTGGCTTGAAGGCTCTGACAAGCTAATGTATAAACGCTTTATTCGATTTGCAGTTGTTAGCCAACGTGCATCAGACATTTTACCAGGGTGCTTTTGTGACAAACTTGATGAACAGTTTCTATTTGTGACAGTTTGACAAATATCCCAAAGCTATCGCTTGTGTGTGCTAAGATCCTTTATGTCGATTTTCGGAAATTCGCTCGAAATGTCTACAAATCTCACAACTGGGAGGTTTTTACAATTTGCCAATATTTTCCCAGTAGGACCAGAAAATGCATTAGGGCCACCCGTTCCACCATCCAAATGCTGCACTAAATGTCGAGAGGCAACTCATTTGCGTGTAACTGGCAGATAAACCAGTGCAAGGGTTTCTCAATGGCTTCCCCAGAAAGGCGAATCACGTTGATTTTATAGCCAGTATTAACGTTTGTTCCACCCCACCCTATTGCTACTAGTTGATGAATGTCAATATTCTTATTTTCCATGAATTGCAGCATCATTTGAGAAATACTCAAAGCTGATGATGAAGTCAGTGCTATGTCTCCAAGGTACTTGCTTCCAGGTTCCTTAATCATTGTAACGTGTTCTTCCAGGACTGTTTTTTTTTGGTACATCTTTCCCCCTACGCTCTCTTGCATTAGAGTTTTGTTCTTCCTTCTGTCAAAATAAAGTCCCTTCAGTGGTTCCAGCTGTCTTTCATTTCCTTGCTGATATTCTTTCCGAATATTTTTCCCTCTCTCTTCCTATTTTATGTCTATAAATTACATTTAAAGTGTCTTTTTTGGTAATCATCCCCAAATCTTCTAAAACAGTGCTTGCAATGATGGCTCCAGCCCGATCTGAAACTCCGGTTCTGTCACAAGCTGTAGCAACTGCTGGGTATCGGCTTGATCTTAACGTCTTTTTACCTTCAGATTGAGTCATCCTGGATGTGGATGGGGAAGGCTTCAAGTGATCTATGTCACTATCGAAGTTATGTGGATTCACGTTAGAATCTGAATCAGGATATGTGATCCTAGATGGCGTAACAGATGGCGAAACGTTTATTTTAAGACTTGCTGCTTCTGTCTCTTTCTGTTTCCTATCCGCTCGTTTCTTTCAGTTTCTTTTAAGTCAACTGCGCCTATGGACATTTGCCTAAGTTGGACATTTGCCCTTTGGTCTATAAGAAAAGTTCTTTCCATTTTAGGGATCTTTTTATGCTTTGGGAAAGAACATTTGTTAAAAGAAACAAACTTACATGAAAAAATGTCGAACAATTTCCGTGAGTGTTTCACGAAGGTTTTAAGAATCGTTTCTAAAGTTGTTGTTGACAATGTTTACATAACAAAATATTTCTTTACCTTTCTGCACGCAGTGTGTCCACTGCTGCCTTTCTGTATTAAGTTTCGAATTACCTCTGTATTTTATTTAAGAACAAAATGACGAGTTGCATACAAAACAATGGAAATACAAATTTTTAACTGTATGGTAAAAATCTGCTAAAAATCACGGCCGAAATGGAGACGGAAGACATTTTTTGTTTTTCCCAAAACTTTGCATACGTGACCTACCCACCAGTACGCAACTTATCCACACTAGGGCAAAAACGAAATCGAAAACTTTTTTTTTACGCTCCGCCCTAATATATATATATATATATATATATATATATAGTAATACCCGGTAATTGTAATCGGTTTGAAAAAAATCCATTTAATTGTCATTTCTTATAGCATTTAATGAGGTCAAGCTGAGGTAATTAATAAAATCCACTGAAGAACAGAGATAAAAATTTTCTAATGAAATCATTGTTTCTATTTGAGCTATGAAATTTGCTACAGATTCTGAAGTTTGCTGGGTATGAGCTTTTAAAAATTCATCAGCTTGAAAACGCTAAATTTCAGGCAAAGAAGTTCGTAAATTTTCTGCTAAAGGTTTTTTACTCATTAAAAACTCATCCTCGACTGATAATCGATTCTATCGGTAATCGATGACTGATGATGCTTGAAGAAGCCCGAAAATAGCAAAAGAGAGTTCATAGTTAACTCGTCTGTATTGATTAAATTTCCTACAATTTCTAAGTGTATAAATACTATATATATATATATTTCAAAACTTGTATAATGCGTGAGGATAAAATTGTAACTTTTTGGCATTAATTTATCAGAAATAGTTCTTTAATTATTATAACATATTACTATTATTAATCTTTTATGAATTAATCTATTAATCTAATATATATATATATATATATATATATATATGCTAATCATAATAATTATATATTGATCTTCATTATATATCATTCTAATTAATTATAGTAAATAATGTTTACTCTTATGGAAATTATGCTATTTATACGAAGCACTTAAATTTGACGTCATATATATATTTCAAAATTTGTATTTTACTAAAGGATAGAAATATAGTTTTGAGTTATCAGAAATGAAAAGAAAATATTTCATATTAATTTTTTGTTATCATAAGATATTTTTAAATACTGTTTTTCAGTTATATTTTTGTTAATAAATCACGTCTGAATTACATTGAAATATCATATGCAAAGGCTATTTTTGTGATTAATATCCATGTTATAAAAGAAATATTCTTAAAACCTCATGAATAATTTTGGTGTTTATCGTTCTTCAGCTGAATTACCAGTATCAATTATAAATAGCGTGTTAATCTAACTTACAATAAATTTAGAAATAGGGGAAAATAATTTTACTTTTCAAAAATATACACCTGCTCAGTAAAATTTCAATGGAAGTGACTTAAAAACTGTATATTTGAATAATGCTACTGTTAACTACGATCTCCTATTTATATATATATTTATATATATATATATATATATATATATATATATATATATATATATAATATATATATATATATATATATATATATATATATATATATATATATATATATATATGTATATATATATATGTATATATGTATATATGTATATATATATATGTATATATGTATATATATATATATATATATATATATATATATATATATATATGTATATATGTATATATATATATATATATATATATGTATATATATATATATGTATATCTATATATATATATATATATATATATATATATATATATATATATATATATATATGTATATATATATATATATACACCCACACCAAAAATTCCAAAATAGTTTTTCTAGAAGTATTTGCATCTGTGTAAAGTATCGTAAAAACACCACAGCTTTAACGATTTTTGCATTTCGTTATCTTAAAGTGTAAATGCATTTTATATCTACCATGGAAATATTCAAAGATTTCCCACGAGAACTAAAAACGCAGGCCGTTGACAAAAGTTTTTTTTTGTCTAAAAGTTTCAAATCCTAAGAGCGTATTGGAAAAGCTTTTATATTATCAATACTTAAAAACTTTTTTTCCAAAAGAAGTAAAAAAAAACTAGTATAAAAGTGTATGGAATAATAGTATGTACATTAATTTCCCTTTGGCTATATTTTTCTAAAATTATTATTTTCGTTTCAATATTTTAGGAAATATTTAACAATATTTTTTAAAGGTATTCTTTGTTTGTTTTCCCAGTATGTATTTATGGAGTCACTTTACGCTCCTAATGGATCATACACTACTTTTATCTCTATACATTTTATATTTAGTACCGTATAATGGAAGGTAGCGAGATTTAAATCATAATAATAAATATAAAATTCCTGCTAAGTATATATTTTAACCATATAGTCCTCTAAATTAAGAAAATAGCAAGGTTTTTAACGAATCTTAGTATGTAACATACTGGATTTATGTAAATACGAACTCCAAAGAGTCCTCGCATAATGCACTAGATGCACAAAAAAAGCAATATTAAACCAGTCGCTAAAAGCAATCCATTAGAGTAACGGTGAAAACAAAGCCAAAATTTCCAAAATTTGAAAATAGAACAAATTTTAACGAATTTTTGTAAAGATTTGCAAACAGTAAATGAACATTCCAACGCTAGAAACGTAAGGCGAATCTTTAACTATTTATTCACTAGATGGGGCTAAATACCCACATTTCAACTACTATAACATGTTACTAAATCCAAAAATTTCGAGAAATTTTTAATTAAACAATATTCAGAGATCTTTGAATATTGTTTAATTAAAAATTTTATATCAAATGAAAAATGGTATTTAACGTTATAATTTAGTAAAACGTTGATCCATAATTTACCATTTCATCCGTTTAACGTAAGTGACTACCCGGTACATAATACCCGGTGCAAGACCAGTGTGGCGAGGCATAACGCAGCTGTTCAGCATCCTCTCTTCACGGTGTCTCCAGACTCGAATGCGACCATCGTGGTGTTGCAGACAGAAGCGTGACTCGTCGGTAAAGACAATTTCATTCCATTCTGCCGTCCACATCCTTCTGTCATCGCACCATTGGCGGCGGAGACGTCTGTGGTTCTGCGTCAAGGGTAAACAAAGTAATGGACGTCTTGCGGACAGACCACTCTGCTGTAAACGGCGTCGAATGGTACGCGCAGACACTGGACGATGCGTTACAGACTGCATGTGCTGTGCTATGGTTCGTGATGTGACTGAGCGATCCGTCACTGCCATGCGCACGATTTGCCTGTTATCACGTGAAGTGGTGTGCTGAGGTGGATGCGATCGAACACGCCGGTCCGTCGTACCCTCCTGCATCCAACGATCACATATCCTCATTACAGTTGTTTGGTTTCGTCCAACACGACAACCGATTTCCCTGAAAGATAATCCACAATCTCGGTAGGCCACTATCCTTCCTCTGTCGAACTCGGATACTTGATCAATAGATGATCGCTGTTTTCGAAGAGGCATAATTGATCGTTTTTTTTAAAATACCACAAGAAAAACATAATTGCCGAACTTGAAATCGTCGAAATCTCCAAGCCTTAAATAGCGCTTTGAAGTGGCGCCACAGGCGCGCGTGATGTGCGTCTGCACTGAAATTCTAATCATTTGCATATCTCACCTCCGCTAATGCATGTTGTAAATTTCATGTTATTTGCATGTTTTCTTCAGGGTGTTGCATTTACAGTGGCCAGCAATGTAAAAACCGATCAATCCCTTTTTTCATGATTACGAAAATATTTGTAAATAGTAAGGATTTGCAAATAGTAAATGTACATTCCAACGCAATAAACGTAAGTTGAAATTTTAACTATTTATTCACTAGATGGGGCAAAATATCCACATGTCAATACTATAACATGTTACTAAATCCAAAAATTTCGAGATTTTTTTAACTAAACAATATTGAAATTTTTTTAGCGTCATATCAAATGAAAAACGGTATTTAACGTTATATTTTAGCAAAACTTTGGTCTATTTTTAACCATTTCTAACGTTTAAAAGACGTTTCTGCTCCAACTTCATAGGACAGTTGGAGCAGAAAAGTTTAGAACCTCTTGAGACTGCTATGTTATTAAAATCCAATTAGTCCCTTTTTTTCATGATTACGAAAAGATTTGTAAATAGTATGGATTTGCAAATAGTAAATGAACATTCCAACGCTATAAAGGTAAGATGAATCTTTATTTATTCACAAGATGGGGGAAAATACCCATATTTCAATACTATAACATGATACTAAATCCAAAAATTTCGAGAAATTTTTAACTAAACAATATTGAAAATTTTTTAGCGTCATATCAAATGAAAAACTATATTTAACGTTATATTTTAGTAAAACATTGATCCATTTTTAACCATTTCTAACGTTTAAAAGACGTTTCTTGGTAGGACAGTCGGCGCAGAAAAGTTTAGAACCTCTTGAGCCTATTATATGTTATTAAAAGCCAATCAATCCCTTTTTTATGATTACGAAAGAGTTTGAAGAACATTTTCCAATAAACAGGGATTAGAAAACAGAAAAAAATTAAATTACCTGGTATTTAGTTTTTTAGCTTTCTAATCCTTATCAAAACTTTCCCTCAAGCAATTGTTTTAGAGGCTGTAGAAAAAAAAGCTTTGCAGAATAAAAGAAGTTCTTTATATGAAAAATAGCTTTCAAATTATTGAACTTTTGAAAAGCCTTAAAAAGTTGTGGGGAAATAGATGAAAGATGACAGCGAGCACCTATTGCACATCGATTCTAATATAAGTACCGGGAGGGGGAAAAAAGTTTTATGTAAGTGAAAAGAGAATGGTTTTTTCCTACTTTGGTTGGGTGTAATATATTTTGAGGTCTAGACAAAACAGGAAAAGTTAGGTAAGGTTCAAAGAAATGTACAAAGAAGGAAAAAAAACAATATTTCTTTTATTTAAGTGACCTAAATTGAGTTCTTGTTTTTGAAATAAGCGCCGAAAAGAAAATTCATGAAAGGACAAGTTGTAATATTAGAGAGCTGTTTTTCAAAATCTATAACCAATATCAACGTTATTATCGGGAAGTTGACTATAAATGGTTAAAGAATTTTGTATTAAATGTCTCGTATATTGATAATTGAACTACCCTTTCAATATATTTTTGGAATTGTATCAGGCTTTCGATAACAGATCGAAATACTAGCGGGACATTCAGCTAGTAACTATTTTACGAGTTTAGATAAAATATGATTTTAACCACTTTAGTGTATATTAACTAAAGTGGTTAAAATCATATTCCCGGGGCAACTTTGGGACATATTTTAACTTTCATTTCTCAATGGTAATTAAATATCCTGGTTAGAGCAATATATAACTACGTAATGAAAGGAGGTACAAATGTTTGGCAATTGTTCGTTTTGGGATGCTTTTAAAACTGATCGGCTGGCACAGGAAAAAACTTAAAAATCCGCCACAAAGTAACCCCATCTTACGGTATATAATTTCCTGACTAAGATGTTAGGTAACGAAAGAAAATTAAATAAAAAATAGCTGCTAATTATAGATGAAAAAGGCTACTTTATTTATAATTAGCAGATGGAAATCAATTTTTTGGCAACGGGTAAAAAATCAATTATGGATTTTTTTACCCGTTTTATGAGAAAAAACCCAGCAATTAATTATAGATACTTGTGTTGATTCATGTATATTTCACTTTGCGCGATTCATATATACATAGCTTTTGAAAGACCGAAAACCTATGAATATCTTAAAAATGCTGATAAATCATGAAAAATCACGTACGGAAAGAAATCAAAAGCATTGCAAGGATAAAAAAGTAAAATACTCAGTAATGTAACGACTGAGCCATAATTTAGAGACAAAACATGGTTCTCTAACTTAAAACCTTTACTCTCCGAAATCTGTTTGAAAATAATTTTATATACGTCTCTGGTCTTTTAATACTTGCTTTCACGTGCCCCCAAAATTTCCATAAATTTATGAGGCGTTATATTTTCATTAATTTCACCCTTGAGAAAGAGGCTCTCCTGTTCAAAGGTATATATATTACATTACATATGTGCATTAAAAATCATTGTGTTATGTATATGGCTAAAAATAGCTAATAAATACAAACAGATAACTATACGCATGTTTAGAACCCATTAAATACACCTATCAACCTGTATATTGAAATAGCTAAAACATAACAGTCCATACCTTGAAAATGTTTAGGTGAATGCATAATACAACGCTTTTATTATAAGCCGCCCACTTGGATAGAGAATAACGTCTTCGTCTTCCGCGCCGTGGGTTTCAGTTCAATTCCGGACTAACGCTCAGATAACATCTGGGGTAAAACGTTAGTCTTCCTGAAATATGAACCCTGCCTTGAAAGGGAAGGATTAAAAATACAATCATTCATCCTGGGCTCATCATTTGTTAAAAAAATATAATGTCTGTGAATTTCTTTCTGTATATTGTCTTTCATCATATACGAGGGCCAGTCAATAAGTTAGTTGCAAACCTCCGTAAAATTCTTGGTAAAAGACATATTCGTTGAAACTTTGTGGCATCAGGTGTTGCGGAAGGTGCAGTAGCGGCTGCAACGTGGCAGGTTTAGTTTGCTTGCTATTCAATCTTGAATATGTTTCGGCAGCTGCCAGTGCTTCCGAATTTGAAGTTCGTGCATTAATCAGTTTCCTGTAGGCAAATGTTTGTGACTGCACTGGCATTTATCGGCATTTGCACGAAGTGTATGGTGATAACGCAACATCGCGCCAAGCTATCGCCAACTGGTAACTCTCATTCGAGAATGGCCGTACAGATACCTAGGATAAGTTTCTTCAACTTCGACGGCAGATGAGAACGTTGCACCGGTGAATGAACTCATTCTTCAAAACAGACGTTCCACAGTAGACGAGATCTTCTCGTCTATTGATTGACCAACACAAAGTGCAACGATTTGGAAGTGCTCTAGCATTTTTGGAACGTTATCAACAGGAAAGAAATGCTTTTTGGGACTAAATCGGGACCGGTAAGGAGACTTGGGTTCATCATTTCGCACCAGAAATGAAACACATTTTTAACGAAAGAAATGCCGAACAGGTCCATGCGGATACTGGTGTTTTTTTCAATAGAGAAAGTGTAGTGCATACCAAATTCTTGCCGAAGGGTGCTACAGTTGATACAGCATATATATATATATATATATATATATATATATGCTGTATCGCAACCACTTCATGGTTTCGCAATAATATATATATATATATATATATATATATATATATATATATATATATATATATATATATATATATATATATATATATATATATATATATATATATATATATATCTTATTGGGAAACCTTGAAGTGGTTGCGAAAGACCCTTAAAGATCGACAACCGGGTAAACATTCAATAGGCATTCTGCTCTTGCTTGACAATGCAAGACCACATGCGGCGATCCTAATGAGGAATCTTTTGAAAAAGTTATATAGTATATATATATATATATATATATATATATATATATATGCTGTATCAACTGTAGCACACTTCGGCAAGAATTCGGTATGCACTACACTTTCTCTAACGAAAAGTGGGAAGTGTGGAATCTTGTGCCATGCGACTTCCTCGTCCCATGAAACGAGAACTTGCAACGCGACGATATCACTCGGATAAGGATGTACAAGTGGCAACCTAACAATGGTTATCTCATATTGGGCGACAATTCTTCGCAGATGTCATGGAAAAACTGGTGCCACGCCTCAATGAATATTAAAATAAAGGAGGTTATTACGTCGAGAAATAGATTATATATTATACTCGTATGTTAGTAAAACTTTGTTCTATAATTTCCACGCGGTATTGTTTTTACCAACGAGTTCAACTAACTTTTTGACTGGCCCTTGAATATACTCTGGACTTGAAACCTGGTCTGCTGAGGCCGAAGGGACAGACAACAACACTGTTTTATCATTAAATTTAAGCAGTGCTAGGAGAGGAATACAGGGATATAAAATATTATGACTGGCATACTCGGGGCATTTAAAAATTTCCAATGGGTATTAAAAGTTTTTTTTACCGATGCCAGACCGGATATGTACAAAAATTTAGCTTGACGCTGTAAGTGGAGGACTAATTAGTCTTCCTCTTGCAAAAGAGGGCATAGTGCTCGAAGAAAGGCCACAAACATTCATAAGAAAATGTACCTCAGTTACAAAATTTTTTCACTGAAATTGGCAGAATGTATGGATAAGTAATTATTTCATAAAAAATACGTTTGAAGCCAAATCGAAACGATGTATATTTAATGTATATATTTATCTGTTTTTATGCGATATTCTTTTTATTCCATTTCCATATATATATATATATATATATATATATATATATATATATATATATATATATATATATATATATATATATATATATATATCCATTATTTATTTGCTAAAAATAAGAAACTTAATAATATTATTTTCTTTTTCTTTTTGGCAAATAAAATATTTTACGAGTATAGGAAAAGAACAAATGAAAGGAATATAATTAATAAATGGTGGGACGTTATTATTACTTATACACACACACACACACACACATATATATATATATATATATATATATATATAGATAAATAAATAAATATATATATATATATATATATATATATATATATATATATATGAAACCAGGCTTACACCACGTAACCTTTATCTAAATAATTAATCATCATTAAGGCAATCATCATTAAGGCCTGTGGCAAATAACTACGAGTTAAATAACAATTAAAGACTTTATTTCTCAACATCTAAAAAAAAATCTAATCAAACCAGCTAAATCACCATTTTTAATCATCTCAATTCCCCGCGACATGCGACCTGCCTCCCCGAATATATTCCCTAACCTATGCTTTTTCTTTTTCGCGCGCTGCAATTACGCGGACGAAGCATCGTGATTCAGACTAGCGTAATTCTGAACATTCGAAGATTGCGTTAGTCCGAGTACGAGCTAGGCAATTAATCATTGATGACCTCATAGTTTTGTGAATTCTCCGCTGCATTAAAAAACAACTCTACTTCCCAAATTGGAAAACTACTAAAAAATCTAATAGTAATTTACCGTTTAACATTAATTTGCCTAATTTTAACCCAATTAAACCTAGTTAATTATAATTTACATTCATAACATTACTTACTTACTTACACACACACACACACACACACACACACACACACATATATATATATATATATATATATATATATATATATATATATATATATATATATACGAGGGTCATTTTTTAAGTAAGAACCGTTTTGTAATGGAGTAAAAGAAACTTTAGTTATGAACGTAAAGTGTATCACAAACTAAAATATGAACATTTTTTCACCTTTCAAGATAGTCACCATTAATATTTAAACATTTGTCAAGGCGTGTCACCGGTTTTAGCATACTATCATCAAAGAACTCTGCCACCGGATCGTTAAACCAGTTAGTAACAGTTTTTTTCAACCTGTCATCATTTTCCAAGCGCTTTCCACCAAGAAATTCCTTAAGTTGTGGAAACAGATGAAAGTCTGATGGTGCTAAGTCAGGGCTGTATGGTGGTTGATCTAAAAATTCTTAGAGAAAATTGTCCAGTTGTGTCTTTGTTCTTGCCGCAACGTGAGGCCGTGATTTGTCGTGAAGCAGAACGACGCCGCTAGAGAGCAGTCCGCTCCGTCGACTTTGACAATTTTCATTGGGAATTCCTGGATCATCCACCATACAGCCCTGACTTAGCACCATCAGAATTTCATCTGTGTCCAAAACTTAAGGAATTTCTTGGTGGAAAGCGCTTGGAAAATGATGACATGTTGAAAGAAACCGTTACTAACTGGTTTAACGGTCCGGCGGCAGAGTTCTTTGATGATGGGATGCAAAAGCTGGTGACACGACTTGACAAATATTTAAATGTTAATGGTGAGTATGTTGAAAAGTGAAAAAATGTTCACATTTTAGTTTGTGATACAATTTACATTCATAACTAAAGTTTCTCTTACTCCATTAGAAAAGGTTTCTTTCTTTAAAAATGACCCTCGTATATATATATATATATATATATATATATATATATATATATATATATATATATATATATATATATATATATATATATTAGTAATATTAATGTGAAAGATGTAGTTTACTTTTACATTTATGGTTTCTATCAGATTACATTTTTTATCCTGTTGAATGTTTTCATAAAAATCTCCATTGTTCAATTAATTCCAATTATCTCAAATATATCTTTTTCACTGCATTTCACGATAAATAAAATCTAAAAAGAAAAATGCGTTCATTACATAAGTTAAAGCAAATAAATTTACAGATGAATTCTGTGAGTAACTTCAAATTAATGAAAGAAATTAAATATTGTACGAAATTAATTTTTGAATCTTTAAAAGAAATCTCCATCCTACAAATAAAGTTTATACGGTGACAGAAAATTCTGTGTGGTTATAATTCTCAAAGGAAATGTACTTTTAAGACTAAAGTGAGAAATCCAGAAAGGAAAAATTGTTTTCAATTTTGTCTAATACGAAGTGACAAAAACTAGAAAGGTTACTATTTGGATAGTTTACCTTTTACTCCGAAATGTAGTCAATTGTCCAATTTTTAAAATACATTACGCCTTTACTGTTAAACCTTTTGAAATTGCTAAATAATTTTTTTCGCAGTAGCTCTAATTATAATGTAGTACTGAGTTCGGCAATAGTTAGAATTGAGATGAATTGTTCTGTTTGTCAAGAAATTTTATGGGAATTCAATAAAGTTTCGGAAGTGATTTCTCAGCGTTATGCAAAAAGTAAGTTTACTCGATATTCAATATTTCATGTGCATCTATAAAGCATTCTAATGGTGATGGATAATAAATCAATCTATTACGTGTATGAGAATTCTGTAGGTGCATTATTTATACAGATATAATTTAAATATATAAAAGTAGGGTATTAGTCTTTGAACTAGGTATTAATATTGATCCGTAATACAGTTACTTAAAAGTTCAAACTATGCATATAAAATTTTTTTTATGATGAACTGTAGTATAGAAAAATCTATGTACTGAGATAATAAGCATAATATTACTAGGTTAAAATTTATT
This sequence comes from Dolomedes plantarius, assembly GCA_907164885.2. Classification (NCBI taxonomy): domain Eukaryota; kingdom Metazoa; phylum Arthropoda; class Arachnida; order Araneae; family Dolomedidae; genus Dolomedes; species Dolomedes plantarius. Next base: position 49,732,322 of record OU015493.1, on the reverse strand, counting down.
TTTGAATGAAAAATCTTTGCTTATAATTATTGTAGTCTTCAGATATCCTACTAAATGGCAAAAACTGACAATAAGGGTCTGCCAGATGTTTCCTTAGAAGCTGAAACTGCGCGTATACAACGTTTTTTAATGAAAAAATTTAGTATTATATATACACTCATTTCCAAAAGTTAAGCACGAAGAGGAAAATGTTAATTTCCGTAAGCCAATCTGAATTAAAAAAGCTGAAATTTGCTGAAAAGGTAGAAGGAAGTATGCGAATATGTTAGGTAACATCCAATCACTTTTTCGCGTCGAGAAATATGTAAAACAGGCAGTCGTATAAGAAGCCGGCATTGTGAAGTGTTACAGGAGTTGCATGTAACTGCTGATGAAAGGTGTTTAGAACATTCGTACGACTTGCTTTCAAGCTAGACGTGTTTTTATGGCTTCCGGAAGACGAATGAAAGATTCTGAGCGCTGGCGGGCTGTCGGACGAATTGAAGCAGGACAGTCTATCATAGATGTTGCTCTTTTCTTCGGCGTTCATCATTCCGTCATTTCCCGATTATGGAAGCAATTCCAAATTAGCCAAACAGTTGTCCGAAGACCTGTAGCCGGTCGTACAAGGGTTACGACCCCCTCGGAAGATCGATATATTGCTGTTGTAGCCATGCGGAATCGAAGATCGACCTCCACTCGTGTGACATCTATGGTTGCAGCGGCCATTGGTAAGACGATATCTGCCTCTTCTGTTCATCGGAGACTACACATGAATGTTCTGTACACCCAGATACCACGAGTTTGTGTTCCTTTATCCGTCCAATCCAGAGGGGCACGATTAAAGTGGTGCCGCCAGTATGTGAATTGGACTGTATCTGATTGGGGCAACGTTATGTTCACAGATGAGTCCAGATTTTCCCTACAACCCGATGATAAGCGTATAAGGGTCTGGAGGGAAAAAAGGACACGCAATCGGCCCGAGAACATCACCGAACATCATGCATTCCGCGGTGGAAGCATCATGGCCTGGGCAGGGATTTCATTGGGATATCGCACCGACCTGCACATCTACAGGCGAGATTCTATGACGGCTGTACGGTATCGAGATGAAGTCCTAGACCAGACTGTGAAACTGTACGCTGCAGCAGTTGGTCTTTCTTTCGTTTTAATGGACGATAATGCCCGTCCCCATAGAGCTGTCTTCGTTGACGACTTTCTGGAGAGTGAGGGGATTGCGCGTATGGAGTGGCCGGCTTAGTCGCCGGACCTTAATCCAATTGAAAATCATTGGGATGCCCTCGGTCGTGCTGTATGTAGACGTTTCCCACCTCCAGCTACTCTCAGAGATTTAGAAACTGCCCTACAGGAGGAAGGGCGATTACTGGACTCTGCGGTGGTTGGTCATTTCGTAACAAGCATGATCACACCCTGTACACTTTATATGAAGGTGAGGGGTGCTCACATGCACTATTAAACTCGGTTTTTGTTGTTTGTTGTGCATTTAAACAGCATTTTGTTAATGACGCAAATATGACGTCATCTTATAATTTATGAAAATTCAATATATTTTTTTCTCTGTACGTAATTCTTTGTTTTGTTTCATGAATAAACATAGAGCTACTTGCAGCATTTCATGTCAATCAAAGCAGTACTTGTACATTTTTTCGCATTTTACCTCTCCGTGCTTAACTTTAGTGAGTGTATATATATATATATATATATATATATATATATACTGAAGTGCCACTGAATTAGGGATACCTACCTAGTGACGAGTTGGGCCTCCTCTGGCCTTGATAACGGCTGCCACACGACGAGGCATAGATTCAACAAGTTTCTGGAAACGTTCCACGGGAATAGCTTGCCCAATATTGGCTAAGGCTGTCCATAATTCAGTAAGGTTCTTTGGTGCTGTGTGATGGCTTTTCACGCCTTGTTCCAAAACATCCCAAAAATGTTCAACAGGATTTAAGTCTGGGCTTCTAGGTGGCCAATTCATGACAAAGAAGTCACAGGAATGCTCATCCAACCATCCAGTAGCCAACCGAGACTTGTGAGAGGTACAGTTGTCTTGCTGGAAAACTCTATTAACGTGCGGATAACAGGACTGCATAAACGGATGGAGGTGATTAACCAGCAACTCTACGTACCGAATTGCATTGAGGGAGGATGGTACACGCATCAAAGATCCCAAACTGTGACACGAAAAATCACCCCATACCATGATTGAGCCACCATGCCCTTGTACAGTTCCAGCCAGGCATGCAGGATCCATGGCTTCATGAGCCTGACGCCATATTCTCAGCCTCCCGACGGCGTTAAGTAGTCGGAATTGAGACTCATCACTTCATGCTACTCTTTTCCAGTCCTCTACACTCCAGTGTGTGTGCTCTCTTGCCCAGGCAAGACGTACAGCCCGATGGAGAGTATAGAGCAATGGTACTCTCGTAGGTCGACGGCTCCCGAAACCCATACGGTGAAGCGAGCATTGCACAGTCCGTTTACTGACTGTACGACTGGCACCGTCATTAAACTGGGTGGTTATTTGAGCTAATGTTTGATTTCGCTGGCTACGTACAATACGCCTGAGCCGTCTCTCACCACGCACTGTCAAGGCTAATTGTCCTTTGCAGTTTGCCCGATCGCTAGTTTTTTTTCCACCATCCAATGTATTCTTGGTATACTCTTGACACTGTCGAGCTTGAAAATCCTAGCTGTCTGACGATTTCGGAAATTGAATGGCCCATGCGTCGCGCACCTACGATTTGTCCGCGATCGAAGGCGTCAAAATCAGGCAGTTTACCCATACTGGCAATTCCAACAACTAATTCAGAACAACTACTGTACGCGCTATATATGCAGTTACCACAGCGCCCTGACTTGCGCATACATGATGCGCAGCGCTACACAATTTGCATAGGTTTTTTTATCCTTAATTCAGTGGCACTTCAGTATATATATATATATATATATATATATATATATATATATATATAGAGAGAGAGAGAGAGAGGTAATAAATCTAATGTTATTCGGTAAAATGGATTTTCCATTAAATAACTCTGCTTATAATTATTGTAGATTTTTAGATATCCGATTTAGCGGCAACAACTCACAATAATGGTCTTCCAGATGATAATTCCTTATGAGCTCAAACTTTGCGTATTCAACATTTTTTAATGATAATGTGTTCTATAAAAAATCTATATATGGAGATAATAAATATATTATTATAGGGGTAAAATTTATTTTTCACGAAAAATTTTTGCTTATAATATTGTAGTATTTGTATATCCAGTTTAATGGCAACATCTCGTAATAATAGTCTGCTAACAGATAATTCCTTATAAACTCAAACAGTGTGCATACATTTTTTTAATTATAAATTCTAGTATGGAGAAATTAGTATACGGAGAAAATAAGGTTACTATTGAGGCAAAAAAAATACAAGAGAAAAATTGTTTATATTATTGTAGTATTGTGGTACTGAATACAGTAATAATTAGATTTGGGGTGAATTGTTCCGTTTGTCAAGAAATTTTATGGAAATTCAATAAAGTTTCGGATGTGATTTCTCAGTCTTATGCGGAAAGTGAGTTTATTCAATATTCAATATTTCATGCGGATATATAAAGCACTCTAATGGTGATGGAGGATAAATCAATTTATTCCGTGTATGAGAATTGTGGAGACGCATTATTTACACATATCAGTATAATATGTAAATTTAAATATGTAAAAGTAGGGTATTGGTCTTTGAATTAGGTATGTATATTGATTCTTAACAAAATTCTTTATAAGCTCAAACCATATGTATACAACATTTTAAAGGACAAATTGTAGTATATAAAAATCCATACATGGAGATAATAAACAGAATATTATAGGGGGAAAATTTATTTTTCGAGAAATAAAACTTTGCTTAGAATTACTGTAGTTTTTTAATATCTGACTATTTTCTTCGAGAGATATTTCCTTATCAGCTCAAACTAAGCGTGTACAACTTTTAATAATAAACTGTGATTTAGAAAAATCTATATATAGAGATAATAAACATAATATTATTGCGGTAAAATTTATTTTTTAAGAAAAAATATTTGATTATAATTATTGTAGTTTTTCGATATCTGACTTAATGGCAACAACTCATAATAATGGTCTGCCAGCAGATAATTCCTTATAAGCTCAAACTGTGTGTGTATAATTTTATAAATAATAAACTGTAGTATAGAAAAATCTGTATTTTTTCCGTTATAAGCACTACACTTGGCCCATTTTTAATCTTGACGAAATTTAAAAGAAAATGGTAAAAAACTTATATTGAACTGGTTAAAAAAATTTTAAACCAGTTCAAGCTCATTATATGATTATTTGCACACTTTCTTGCTTTATAGAGGATACCTTGTTCTTGAAATAATGTAATAGCTGCCTCCTCACCTTTAGGCAAATTCTATATTTTAAAATCCATTACGTAAAAATATGGTCCGAATTTCTGACGGATTCTAAATTAATTACAAACTAAAGTAAGAGTATTTAATTACGGCATTCCATGAAGTCTCGTTATCTCTATGACCACAAAAATAATCCATCTCATATCGTCTCGTGATTCTTTAATCTCGAGATTTGTGTATTTAAAAATTGTAATTTGCCAATTATTAGTGTGATTATATCGCGTTACTTTTCTTTCGTTGAGGCTATTTTTGAAAATGCGCCAAATTGGTGTGAAAATGATTGTAGTGCTTATAACAGAAAAGTAGCAAAATATCTATATATTAGATAATAAACGTAATATTGGGATAAAATCTATTTTTCGAGAAAAAAACTTTGCTTTTAATTGTTGTAGTATTTGGATGTCCGATTTAATTGCAACAAATAATGGTCTGCCAGCAGATAATTCTTTATAAGCTCAAACTGTCCGTATACAACTTTATAAATGATAAACTGTAATACAGAAAAATCTATATATAGAGCAAATAAACATAAAATTATTAAGGTAAATTTAATTTTTCATGAAAAAAAATTGCTTGTAATTATTGTAGATTTTGTAAGTTCGGCTTAATGGCAACATCTTATAATAATGGCCTGCTAACGGATAATACCTTATAAGCTCAAACTATGCATCTACAACATTTTTAACGATGAACTGGTTAAATCTGTATACGGAGAATATAAGCATAATATAGTTAAAGCATAATATTGTTAAGGAAAAAATTTTTTATAATTATTGTAGTACTGTAATACTGAGTTAAGTTATAGTTAGAATTTGCGATGAATTGTTCTGTTTGTCAAGAAATTTTATGGGAATTCAATAAAGTTTCGGAATTGATTTCTCAGTATTATGTGGAAAGCAAGTTTATTCGGTATTCAATATTTCATGTGGATCTATAGAGAACTCTAATTATGATGAAAAATCAATCTATCACGTGTATGAGAATTCTGTAGACGCATTATATATATATATATATATATATATATATATGTGTGTGTGTGTAAAGTATGTAAAGTATGTAAAATAAATATGTATAGTGTAAATGTAATTTAAATGTACGTTAAATATTCATAATGAGGGTATGTATAATAACGTAATTTAAATATGTATAATTAGGGTATTGCTCGCAAAACTAGGTATTTATATTGGTTCGTATTATAAATACTTATAAGCTCAAACTGTGTGTATATACCTTTTTAAATGATAAATTGTAGTATAGGAAAATCAGTACATGGAGATAGTAAACATAACATTGTTTAAGTAAAAACATTTCTCAAGAAAATAAACTTAGTTTATAAATGACGCAGCAAAATGATTACCGACTTCATTGCAACATATTATATTAGTGATCTGTCAATAATGCTGTAAAGAAGAATTATTACAGTTTTTGTTATTACTATAACTAGTATAGACATTATTATTTATTTTCACATATTAATTATTTCTTGTAATTATTATTATCAGAATAAATTAGTTATTGTAATTAATATTAGGGGCTTCGCCCCTAGGCTCGCTACGCTCGCTCCTCTGTTATGGCTAATAGCGAGATACATAGGAGTGATTCTCGGGCAATGTAACATCTTCCATCCCTTTACTGTTGTCACCCTTAATGCGAAGGGCGTTTCATCACTGTTGGATTATCATTTTTAAAATTTAATTAAAAATCGAAAAGATATAGACTTGAAATGGGGTTTATATGAATAAAAATCTTTCAGCTTCCAGATGATGTAAATATTTTCTTTGTAAAATAAAAACTCTAGGAGCATTGATATTACATCCACGTAGGGGACGATGTATCTTGAAAAACTGCGTTTCATTTTTTGATGAAAATATTAGTCTGTTTTAAAATATTTTTAAGCAAATTGGGTCTAGTTTGAAAGATAAATGTTTGTAGTCTTAGATTGTAAAAAGTTAAAAATTCTACGATCATTTTTTGACGAGTTATCGTAATCTGAACATGAACGGTCAATATTTTCCAACAAAACATGGAAAATAAAAAAAACTTAAAGTCCGACGAAGATGAGATATGTCTTACTTTGGTCCCCCCTTTTTCTGCATCTATTGGTATCGCTCTCGACCCCATACTCCCAGCGGTTTCAGAGGAGATAGCGTGACAAGCTTTTGACAGCGGCAGCGGGAGTTATTTTTTTAGAATAGAGAGATAATTCTAAGTATTAGTAGAACTTTTGAGTTTTTTATTAGTTCTTTGTCTAATTATTTAAGTGTTCTCACTATTAGAAAAATTATTTAATGATTATTTTTTTTATTTTCTCCTTTTGGATAAATAGATATATAAATATAGATAACAGATATATAAAATATATATGTCTTTCAGACACGTTGATCTAATCCGCTTCACTCGTGCTTGACAAGACGGAGTTCTTGAGAATTTCGAGAACATGACAACACCTCAATCTCATCATTATGTTATTTGATCATTATAGGGGGAATGTATTCTTTGTTCTTTGAAATCCGTTATCCTTTACCACCACACGAAGCCTCAATTCTACCGAGAAATCATTCTGATTGCATTGTTTGAAACAATTGTTTGAAATTCAAGCTTCAGAATGATCTTGTATCACGAAATGATATAAACGGAAACAAAGGGAAAAAATTTGTATGAATGGAAGTTCATTGCCATTGAGTAAAGAGGGTCTATGACTGCATATTTGTTATTAAAATTTTCCAGGGAAACAATGTGTGAATTTTAGACGAAAGAAATTTTTATCTGAACTCACTATAGAAAGAAATAACATTTAGAACTTTAACTGGAGATTCAGAATTTATTCAGATGAATAAATACTGTTCGTTTTTAGGAGACGAAAAGCCTTTTTAGGTTCTATTTAAATAACTCAACATGCTAGCATTGGCGACTATGGAAGAGAACGTTGCCTTCTTGCGACAGTTATATTCCTGCGTCACTGCATGCCATTTCTTGCTATCCAATTTTGTGAATGTGGTACGCAGATTTTGCAGATGCACGTGACGCGTCTGTCAATTACTAGCCTGAGGCAGGCATCTAAGAGCTGGTGCAACGACCACGATTGACAACGATTAAGTTTGACAAATTGGTAGCATTCTCGTTTTGAGGGGAATCCTCTTATATAATTGTTTTAGTTTGCCCGACCAAGTGTCATAATTATTGAATTTTTATTAAAATTCTGTATTATTGCTTTTGAGAGTTTTGTGTTCTAAAGGGAGTCGGATGAGGAAAGTTATACATAAACACGCAGGAATCTAAGAGCACAAAAGAATTATAACTGTTGAGTGTAACAAATCACTCAACATACAAGCAGTAGCGACTGGCAGAGAACGTTGCCATTCCCATGACAGTAATATTACAAACAGTGTTAATGCACAAATCAAGAAACATCGAAAGGAAGCAAAAGCATGAAGTAAAGGCAAAACACAATGCGAAGAATGGTAGGGGAAAATGACCGGCGAAAAAACAAGTGATTAAAAAAATATACTAATACACAAAAGAGCCAGGTTAATAAAGAAAATTCTTGGATGCTTATCCGTTATTAGAAATGAGTATTTTATTTGCTTATTATAATTGATTCGTTAGTGGTTAAGTTTTTCCTATCCGCTATACCATTCACGAGTTTGTTTACCAAATGAGCTGACCCATGGGAGGTACAATAAAGTGTTATTATAGATTTCTTTTCCTTTACAGTCTAAGGTATAACAATCATAAGATATAATAATATGCGAAGATTTAAAAAAAATCAGTAGAACTAACAAGATTGTATTTAAAGAAAAATAATTATTTTTTATCTGTTTTTAATTTCGTGATTTTTTTTAAAATACGAAGTTTATTCATATGTGTATATTCATTTGACTGTTTTTTAGGAAATGAAATGAAACCTGACTAATATTTTAAAATGAACAACATTTAATGGCTTTGGTGTGAATCAAATTTTTTATCAAACTGGTATGATTTATCGAGATTTATAGCTACTGAAGAGTACATAATTCCGTTTTTTCAACTTTTTCATCATGTAACAGTGTATAGATTCTATTTCTATGCGTCTTTAACTATTTTACACCAAAGAAAGGTACAAAAATATGCTTACTGCCTTTGTTAGTTTGAATTTCATATACCTAAGGCATAAAAATCAGTTTTTTAAACAAGGACTTTCGGTTGTTTATATATATATATATATATATATATATATATATATATATATATATATGTGTGTGTAATATTTGCAAAGGAGATGTCGGATGACAGGTAGAATACCTCAAGTCACATTAAGTCATAATACTTGTAGTCGTTGTATCATTACACCGTAGAAACAGTCGACGAGTGGAGTAGGAAAGCATATGGAGAAGAAAAATAAATGGACCGGATCAAGGAAGAGGCACTTTCGATTCGATGAATCTTTATTTTCAGCAATTTCCGGGGAACATCCATTTGAGTTGGACGGACATATTGCGCGGTGGACAGAGAACGGGACCCCCGCCCGCACCTTTTGACAGCAACGAACTTACATGTTTACTCGTTGAGTGCAGACAAACAAAGACTCGGAATTATTGAGAAAGGCGCGTATTTTCCGGAGCACGGAACTTTTCTGATTGGTCTAAACACATCACCTGACTATGAGGCGTCATATGGTGTGATCGATGGAAAGTTCTCCAATCTTATATAAATGTTATATAACGGGGCAGCGCGTGCCTTTGGGGAAAAACTAATAGATTACTTTGGTTGGATTTGAGGGGTAATGCTTTATTGCAACAGGATGTAAGAATTTGGAAAAGGTGTGTTAATAATGAAAAGGTTTGAAATTTATTTCACATGAATATATATATATATATATATATATATATATATATATATATAGCCAATGGTGTACTCTTTTCGTTTAATATGATTCTCAACATGCAGCAAACACCAGTCACAAACATCCTGAGTCTTAGAACAGGCCTGTGGTGGCCTTGTGGTACAGCGCGCTGGCTTTCGGTGCTGAGGGTGCTCGGATCGAATTCCGTTGTAGCGCCACTAAAATGCCTCCGTTTGTATTGTCCCTTCATAGGGGGTAATGCTGGTCTGCCTATATGGTGCTCTCATAATAAAATGGCGAGCAAAAAACTATGGTGTATTACAGGCGAATGTCTTCACGACAAGTGCCTCCGCATTGGTTAAAAAAAAAGAGTCTTTGGACAGCCCCACTGTTGCCGTAGGTTCGATACTTTGGTAGAATTCTTGCATTCAAGATGCACCCTTGATATGGTCGAATGGGAAAATCTATTCTTTGCCTATCTCTTAAATGATATGACCCATTACATGAACACCAACTATAATACCTCATTAAAATTCGTTTGAATCCCGATTATCTGCTATTCTTACTGTACAAACAGCTTTTTAAACTTCAAAAAATGTCTGTATTTCTGTATACTGAACTTTAGGATGAAACTGTTTACAAGAAAGTGTGTATTGCTACGTATTTCGAACGGGATCGTCGATCCCAGTTTCTCTGGCTCTTCAGTGTATATGATGCAAACTTCGGATATATTAACGATACTTTAATACTGTCTCTACAAAAATGAAGATACAAAATGAATGGAATATAGGAAGTTTGACATTAAATTTTCTTTGAAAAGAGTTTACATATACCAGACTAGCTCAATACCCGTGCTTCGCTACCGAGTACATTCAATTTAAATACAACGGTAAGTGTATGCAATTAATGCTAAAAAAATGTATTTATAATAAAAATCGTAATGCATATTTTTATAGACAAAATAATGTAGAAGAAAATATTCAAATTAAATATAAAGGTTAATGTATGCAATAATTTGTATGTTTAGTATCCATAAAACATACTAATTTGAATAAAATTCTTAAGAAACTTCCATCTCAATTAGTCTAGTGGTTAAATTTTATCTTTTACCGTATTTTAATATTTTTTTGTCAATTTATTTCGTTGTTATGCACGTGACGCAAAATTAATTTACAGTATCTCAAAAAGAAAAGAAACCACGTGATCAGCATTTAATAAATTGAATTCTAAAAATTAATATTTAAAAATTCCCAAAACAGCAAAAATTGGAGGTAAAGATTCGAAAAAGATTTCATTTTAAAGAAATTTTTATGGTCTTTCTCGTGATGTAAATTTTATAACCCTCAGATTATTATTTTAAATGCAAACTTTAAAAAAATGTTACAAAAAAGCTTAAAAATTTAATTTAAAAAAATGTAAGAAGAATTTTTCAAAAATCTTTCTTAGTGCACCCCTACACTATAAGAAAAATCGCCATGCAAAATGTCAGCCCTTTAGGTGCAGCGGTTTGGTCTGTGCGTTATCTGTCAGTCAGTCAGCCAGTCAGTTACGTAACTGTTTTATATATATAGATCATATTAGAGGCTTACAATATTTTCATGAGCATTCGTTTCACAAATGAGTAATAATAACTTTTGACATTTCCTGCGGAGAGGAATTTATTTTATTTTTATTAACGTTGTAGTTTTTCTATTGCAATTTTTTTATGCTCTTTTTGTCCTATTTTCTGGCGACATTTTTTTCTCTGTGTTTCATGATCAATTTCCTTTCGAGGACACAAAAATGTGGTCTAAGGGAGAGAGAAAAAATGAGTTCATATGAGCTGTATGAGTAGAAGGGTGACATTATAGCTCTTATCTTAAGTAATTTATTGAGATCTCTCTTAGATTAGTAGAATTTTTTCATGGGTATAAGACTAAGGTGTCGAAGTGTATCCCAGTATAGCAGTGAATCAATAATTCGCTGTATTTTAAAGAATGGAACATCCCTTTATATCAGAATTTTAAGGTAGGTTAGACAGCATTGCGGAATGTAGAACAGTATATGAAGCCCTGATTGTGGTGAACATTTAAAAAAAGTAACTCTGTCCCAAAATAGAGTATTTTTCTATGCTTTTTGCAATGAATCAATGATTATCAAGTGTTTAAACCAAAGTGATGGCAGAATAAGGTGACTTTATTAAAGGCAATATCGCTGAGTCACATAGGGAGAAATCTTAAAAAGAGAGACTTCAGAAGCATGTACCTATATTTATAGTATACGATCTGAGGGAACTCAAAGGCAAAAATTTGATATAGATGAAGTAACAATGAAACTATGATATAAAACTGCTTTACAAAATAAATAATAGAGAAGATAAGGATAACGGGGATATGCATTTTATACTACGTTGGAACATGCAGATTTCAACCCAAAATGATAAATTTGGACTGAAATCTGCATGTTCCATCGTAGAATTCAGAAGCTCCATTGTAGATAGAAGTATATATATATATATATATATATATATATATATATATATATATATATATATATATATATATATATACAGTCGGACCTCTATTTAACGAAGTCGCTAAATCCCGAAAAAAAGTTCGTTATATGGAAAATTCGTTACATAGAGATTTACCTTTTAAGATACTTTAAACTACACAAAACAGATTTTAAATTCATGAACACTAAATATTATTAATAAAAGTAATTAATAACACCTTTATTTTGTAAATTAATGCCTATTTCTTTTATATGTCTTACCCATCAAACAGAAATCTTCAAGAAACAAGAATAAAACAAAACGTTGTCCGGGAATACACTGTACTTTCAATAAAAAAATTCATATTAAAATTAATGAATTTTAGAGGCATTATCACATTTAATATACCAAGTAATTTTAAGCTTGCATTACCACATGCGTCCCTAAATTTAATTACTGATAAAGTTTGTTAATTTTGTCTGAATTTTTTATTTGAAAAAGTGTTTTCTCTCATAATACGTCTCGCATCTTTGCAATACACCAAAAACCCCTTCAGGCGTATTTTCTTCAAACTGTAATGCGCCTCGGAACGTGTTAATAGAAAGTTAATGTGTTAAATGTGTTAAAAGAAAGTATTAGTTTGAAATGTTCATAAATATTTTGAGAAATATGGAGGAAAAAATATTGGATCACAAGAAAAAGTTTGTTAAATGGTAAATGCACTCCGCTATTTGGAGGTCATTTTACGAAGAAATTTGCAAAATGTTCTTGGTTCCAAGGTAAAGTTCGCAAAATAGAGGTTCGTAAATAGAGGTCCGTCTGTATATATATATATATATATATATATATATATATATATATATATATATATATATAATAGAAGTTCGATCGTATATAGACCGCATGTGCCATCGTAGATAGAATGCGTTATGTTCTAAGAACTGACAGTTTGAAAAAATTATAACTTTAAAATGTAAACGTATACTAAGAAGTAAAAGAAGTGCATTACATCAAAATACAATAACATACTATGCAAAAATATAACAAAATAACAAGTATACGATAACACGAAAATACAGCTATATTATGAAGTAAAAGAAACGGTAACTTAAATCTGTTTGCATATACTAAGCAATACAAAAAATCTGAAAATACATCTATATAATAAGGCGTAGTAAAAAGCATAACCTGAAAAGGTATCCTCATATACTATGAGGTTTAAAAATAAGCCATAATCTGAAAATGCGTCATATACTAAGAAGTAACAGAATGACTCTAACCTGAAAATGCATCATAAAAGAACAAAAAAATTTAAAACAATGTTTTAAATGTATTATCTAGTTAAATTGAACGGAAAGATCTTATACTGAATGTCAGTACCTAATCTAAACACATAGAAATTCAAAATACGTTATGGAATAGAAAAGCAATAGAAAAATGACAATTAAAATAAATTTATATATATATATATATATATATATATATATATATATATATATATATATATATATATATATATAACGGTTCTGTGACTTACTGACTGACAGATAATGCACAGACCGAACCGCTGGACCTAAAGGGCTGAAATTTTCATGACGATTTTTCTTATAGTGTAGGGGTGCACTAAGAAAGTTTTTTGAAAAATTCTTCATAGATTTTATAAAATTAAATTTTTAATCTGTTTTTGTAACTTTGTTATATTTGCATTTAAAATAATAGTCTGAGGGTCATAAAATTTATATCACGAGAAAGATCATAAAAATTCCTTTAAAATGAAATCTTTTTCGAATCATAACCTCGATTTTTTTATTTTTGGGGAATTTTTAAATATTAATTTGTAGGAATTATTTTATTAAATGTTGATCACGTGGTTACTTTTTTTTGTGATACGTAAAATTAATTTTGCGTCACGGGCATAACACCGAAATAATTGACAAACAAAAATTATTAAAATACGATAAAAGATAAAATTTAGCCACTAGACTAATTGAGATGGAGATTCTTTAAGAATTTAATTCAAATTAGTATGTTTTATAGATATTAAACCTATAAATTAATTGCATACATTGACCGTTGTTTATATATATATATATATATATATATATATATATCTATATATATAAAACAGTTCCGTAACTGACTGACTCACTGACTGACTGATTGACTGACTGACATACAACGCACAGACCAAACCGTTGGATCTAAAGTGCTGAAATTTTGTATGGCGATTCTACTTATAGTGTAGGGGCACTAAGAAAGATTTTTGAAAAATTCTTCTTAGATTTTTTAAAATTAAATTTTTAAGCTGTTTTAGTAACTTTTTTTAAGTTGCATTTAAAATAATAATTCGAGTGTTATAAAATTTATGTCACGAGTAAGATCCTACAATTTCTTTTAAAATGAAATCTTTTTCGAATGTTTACCTCCATTTTATGATTTTTGGTGAATTTTTAAAGATTAATTTATAGAACTTAATTTTTTACATGCTGATCACGTGATTTCTTTTTCTGGTACTTTAAATAAATTTATCGTCTTGTGCGTAACAACGAAATAGACAAAAGCATTTTTTTTCTTGCTAATGCGGCAGACGATTGGACATTATCCCCAAAAATATTACAATACTGAAAAAGATATGTTCCTCAAACTGTACTATATTAACTGTACTATATTCTCTAGTATGTTCTATTAGATTTAATTTGAATATTTTCTTCTAAATTATTTTGTCTATAAAAATATCCGCTACGATTTTTTTTATAAATATATTTTTTCGTTTTTTTTTACATCAAATGCATTCACTGATGGTTGTATTTATTATAAATATACTAGATGTATTCGGATTCGGTTTCTGTTATTATATTTTTCAATGATTAGCCTCATGTTATGATGTTCTACAGTTTTCGCTAAAATTCTTTTGCGGTAGCAAATTGCATTAGTTTTTGTCGGTGCTGTCGTTGTTCATCGCTTTCCTCTCCTTTCGATGTTGAAGCTCGAAGACAATCGTATGTTCGACGCGTTAAAAGTTTCTTCATCAGTCTCACTGCTTCGGATCACTAAAATTCGGATTCTGTTACCTTCGAGCTCTTGGGAATGTTTTTTCTTCAGTTACTTGTCTGCGTCTAACTGCATTTCGAATTCTGTTGCCTTCGCGCTCTTCTGTTTTTTTTTTTCATCACATTGCTCATTTCTCAACAATCTTTGACATTCTCCCCTTATATCTGCAGGATTAAAAAATGGCCCTCCTCTTTTTGGGCATTTTAAAGCATTAATTTACAGCTAGTCAATAACGTTTGAATGGATATATTATTATAGAAAAATAATTAGTAATGTTTGAATGGATTGAGATCACATGCATTTTAAAACACAGCAAATCTGTAAATTATTATAGAAAAAGTATATACACGTATTTCACGCTCGGAATTCTTTCTCAAAACTAAATCGTCTGCTACGTTTCAATGCCACTTTCAGACTTTCTTAATTATAATATACACGTATTTCATGATTGCAATTCTTTCTCAAAACTAAATCATCTACCATGTTTCAATGTCACTTCAGTTATATAAATCATCGCGTCAAGGCTAAACACACGTGTTTCTAGCTAATTCAACGTGTCCTGCAGTATATTTGAATTTGAACAGGTAGCTTGGGATAGTTTCAATTTATGAAATGGATAGATAAACACATTCATTGAAAATGAATGACTTTCCTTATATTTTCATTTTTAAAAATAAACATTCCGGCGTTGCCACGTACATGAAAATAATATATCAAATTCATTCTTGCATACCCCAATATATGAATAAATTACGTTTTTAATCCATGTCTATTTATTTTTTCGGAAATGTTATAATTTAATTTGCAGCAATGAAATGTTACAATGGCTTTGAACAAAAATATCCGGGGAAATTTGGCGATTTTCAATATCCGTTGATACTTCTAACATAATTCGGGAATGGGACGTCGTAGCGGAATGAAAATAGTCTATAACCATAGCGCAAGTTTAAGCAATAAGTTGACCAAGATTCATCGCAATCGGATGAACGGTACGGCAGCGCATAAAATAACGCGAACAAACAAACAAACAAACAAACATTCATTTTTATATATAGAGATATATACATATTTTTGGCCTTAATTGCATACTTTGACAGTGGTATTTAATTTGAATGTACTCCGTAAAGAAGTACGGGTTTTCAGCTAGTATCTATATACAGAAAGACGCAACAAGAAGAAAACTTTGTGAAAATTAATGTTTACTGGATCATCTTTAAATAAATTATAAGTCCTGGTAAGGCAATAACATGTTACCCAGCACCAGGAATTATAAAAGTAAGAAATCAAAACCTTAAGGCACGACCGTCTTAGAGAATTAAACATAAATGTTACTTAACAGCGGAATACTAAATGCACCATCTCAACAATGCCACTTGTCAGTAGAACCTCGGCAATATTAACAAATGCGCAGCGGATCGAGAAACTGCTGAATTTTCCCGTAACATTCTGAATAATCAAGAAAACTAATTTGCAAGAACAGGACTAATATATAACTTGCGCCATTCACTGTTCTAACTGCTTACGGGTTTCAGGAATAAGGGCCCCGAAATTGATTTCAGCGGAGGTCTTAACAAGGGGAGATGAAATAAATCATAGGTAAAGTATTGCTCCGGCGTTTACTGTCCGCCATAGAAATGACGCATTAGGGGGTGAGGGAAGGGGACGCCTCGGCAACTCATTTTGTAGAATCGGAAGTGGAATTAATAGGAAAAGAACAATTAAGCTCCTTCAGCTGGCTTTTATCAGTTACACATTTTCGCAGGTTATCTCTCGTTTTATCAACTGGCGCACGATGGAAGTGTTTAGGGATGTTGGAACGGACCGGGAAGTTGGAAGATTAAAGCTGATATCAAGTAATAGAACAGTTTGTTAATTAGCAGGGTTTGTGTATTTTAATGGGGATTAGAGGAGTTAACATATCGAATGGCATGATGCTCATTTTCATTTTAGACATTGTTTTTAGTAATTTATGTTTCATAGGAACTCAATCGTTTTATATACTGTGTGTCACATTAAGCTCACCCACTTTGAATTTCAAGATATGTTATTAATGTTTTGCGCTATTTAAAAAATGGCACTTTATAGTATTCTATTTTTATTAGAAATTACGTCAACATCTTTTCCTTAATTTCTAATATCTATCATTTATTTTGGATGATTTCTTTCTACAATTCTCTTTTCTGTGTGGCCCAAAGCTACATATTGGCTCCTTTTACCAGAATGTTAGTTTTCCTGCTTGACATTGTTTTTTTAAAGCAATATAACTTAGACATACATCTATACACTATTATATGCCACTAAATAACAACAAGCAAACAGAAGAAACAAAAGACTTAACAAAATGGCATATAGAAATCTTTGAGCAGAAACAACAGTCTAATTGGGCTGATATCCATTAGTCCTCATCAGTTCCCTGGCCTCCTAATATCTGCCATAAAGACAGTTACTTGATAATGCGGAGCACGGTGGCAAATGACAGCTGTGCATTCATAGGCACTTCCATACCACAAAGACTACAGTTTGGGCTTTGCTTGACATTGTAACTGATATGTAACATAATTCCTGCATATTTAATATGAAACATAATCCTGTACATATAAACATAAATACTTTATATAAACGTATCGAAACATTTGTTCAAGATGACAACTGTTTGGTGCGACAACTGTTTGGTCCGACAACTGTTTGTTGCGAAACAACTATTTGGTATCCAGTGCAACAGAAGCAAATCTACGCACATGTGGCTTGGAACAAAAGCAGTGCCCATGGCAGACAGTGATTTGAAAATCTTTACCTGAACGACTTTAAGAGTTTGAAATCTTTTATACTTGTTGGATCTTTTACCCGATCGATGATTGTGATTGTCCTTTTTGACTTATTAACCTGTTAAAGCTTAAGACAGATGAGTCTTACAGGTTTTAGGTGCATTCAGCATAAAGTCATTCGAATATGATCCACAACACTATATCAGCCAAACTTTCATTTTTTAGTCTATCTTACCTAGTCTATTCTTATCTGTAGTTTTCCTTCACTCATAGTATGACTAGGTAGCCTTAATTTTTTTTTTGTTGGGGGGAGGGCTAATGTCCTTGGGGGCTGGAGACATTACACTCCAGTCTGGTGCATATATGAATACAAGGAAATCGAAACACACAAATCACACAAGAATTTTATTAACAAACGATGACACCGGCAATGGACGATGGGTTGCAGCTCCCCTTTCTATACGGGTCTCCTTTTGCAGGCGGAAGACTGACCGATTCCCTAGAATACAACCAAGTCTTATGCGGGAATCGAAACCGTGCCCCCGGTGTGCAGGCTGATGCCTTAAGCACTTAGCCACTGGGCGACAGGTAGCCTTATGGAACCTAAAATGTTTCACAAGTGACAGGAACGGGGTAGTTTGGTTCAAAGGTGTCATCTGTCTAAAAATATATCTGAGTTAAAGGTTTACTTGAAAGTTAACGTTTAGAAATGGATTTTTGGATAACTAATGGAAAATTTTACAAATTTCTTGACTGATAAAACTTAATTATAATTTCTGGATAATTAAATTTATTATCCAGACTTTGGTTACGCTATTTTCTCATATTAGGTTTTTTAATAATTATATATATATATATATATATATATATATATATATATATATGTATATATGTTATTTTCATACATTTTGGTTCTTAGAATTGATAGATTATCAGTTATGAGTACCATTGGTAATTATTCATTGAAATATCATATTTGAATAAGTAGTTCGAATGAAATATTTTATATTTTAGTAAATTAAAGACCATATGAAAATTCAGTTATTGTGGAATAAAGGGAAGTAACGGCTTATTTAATGTGCATGTAACCAATGTACAGACATTTACTTTATTGAACGACTGAAATACATGGGTGTTTTAGAATAAATCTTACGAATTATTCTCAACAATGGCCTTAACAAGGAGCATTCGAATAAATCATACATACGGTGATGCATCAAAATTGAGTGGCCTCAATAGAAAAGGTGATTGCACTCTTAACAGTGTAGGATATTCATTTGTTTGGATGGTTCAGAATTAAGTGGAATATTACGGGGGAAGCTTTCCTATAAATCTTCTATCAGTTTGTAGAACTTCTTTACGTAGTACTTTCATACTCGAAATTACGTCTGAATAAGATTACGATTTCGAGGAAATATTTCACATGTTTATGCATCTTTCCGAGGACTAACCTCAGAATCGTTAACGTGATGGTTATATAAGATAACTTAATAAATTCAAGTTTTAACTATGTACATATGTTCTGTTAACCTCCTTGAGGATAAATATGAGATTCATCATGCATATATCCATTTTAAATAAGCCAGTTAATATTATCACTCGGGGCTACTATTAGAGATGAGAGTTGTTGTTTCTAATGTCACCTGGCCGGAAGTTCCAGACCATATAGGTTTCGAGCTGAAGTGTGCGGCTCGGGTTTGCATAGCACCTCAAGGGTTAGAATCCGTCTTAGCTAGTTGTCATCGTAGTTTTGACCGAGCACCCCTAGGGGGCGACATCTAGCGGGATTTAACCCTCTCCCACCCTCTCTGACCTCATAGAAGTACTTTCCTGTCTACGGATTTAACGTGCCTATATCCTGCCTAGACACGGAGGTATTTAATGGCGCTTCCGTGATTCGATCCGAGCACACCCAGCACCGAAAGCCAGCTCGCTACTACGAGGCTACCTCGAACCCGAAATAACGATAAATACACCAGGATGGTATAAGCATTACAGAGGCCTACAAATTTTTTTTTTCTTTTTGGTGCCTAGGATTTTAGAACTGATTTTAGCTATATTTGCGGCGCTGAATCTAAATCAGCTTTACTCTATCAGCTCTATTTTTTTAGATAAAGTAAAACCTCGTTTACCCGGATGAACTGGGACCATAGGCAATCCGGACAATCAAAAATCCGGATTATCCGGGTAATATGGGTAATAAGCAATGCAAAATCCTTAACTAAGAAGACTTACTTTGTTTTGTAACAAAATTACATAGTATTGTTTACAAGACATTAAAAATGTAAAAATAACTTTTCACATCATTTTTTAACAAAGAATTGATAAGTCTAGTGAAGCTTTCTTAATCTCACCAAAAAGAATTTTTTTACCATAATTTATTGTATAATCTATGCAGGAACTGCATTATATTGAATCAAACTAAAAAGCGAATATTTGGCGTACTTGTAGTTACGTTCTTGCTATCATAGTTGAAAATTATTATCTGATGGGAACATTAAATAATAATAATGTCTGCAAATCTGATCCGGGTTATCCAGAGATCCGGATCAACGATAGCCGGATAAACGAGGTTTTACTGTACATCCACTTATCTATCAATGTTTTTTTCTATTTAATACCTTCAAGTATGGATGATTTATCCTCCTGGGAATCTGGACTCCTGGTAAAAATGGGTCTTCTGGAATATTTTCCAGATGAATGGTCAATTATATGTTCGTAGCATAAATCACTTAACAATAACCGTTCAAATTTACGCTTTGAATGTTTGAGACATATTTTCGTCACATACTTTCATATTAGAAAGTGTCTTTAGCAGAACATTTCCTCCTTAATTTGGGCACAAATGTGTCTCAGATGGTAAACGTTTTCCCCCTTTTGGATGCTAGACAGGAGGATGGAATCATTCGCTTTTTCCAAGTACAAGAAATAGAGGATGATATCTCGCTGTGTTTTTATAAGTCCCAGAAATTAATTTATTCAAATTGCCTTGAATTTTGCTGTCAGTTTTCATAGCTACTTTCTATCACAAGATGCAGCACGGGTTTAATGGACCTGTCTACGGTGCAAACAGACATCTCGTAGTATGAAGTGATTTAACAGCCGTAAGTAATGTTGCAGAAGAAAGAGCTGTCAAGGCAAAAATTGAACATTAGCGCAACAGAAAGCAATGACGATACATAAACGCATCTCCAAAGCAGAAAACGGTCTTCTATGAAAACCTCCGTATTGTGGCCTCATAGCAAGTAAAAAAAAATTCTGACACGCGTCCCACCATCCTTTTTACGTATTAATAGATCCGATCATGCAAATGTCATCCAACTTATTGACAGAGGATTTTTTTTCGTCGTATAGTTGTATTCTAGTTGTATAATGTTAGGTTACAGAAGAAATAATATAGGTACTGCAGATTTTGGCAGATAATGAAATGAAACTCATTATCAAGTTGTTCAAATGATAAAGCACCGAATGAAATAAAACACTGTTATCAGAGAAAAATATTTAGACCTCATATTAAATGCATTGCTTTTCTCAACGGAAAGGAGATCATTTTGCTAAAATTCAGAGTTGGAATAAAAAATGAAAATGTGAATTTTGATGGTACAGGGCTAGAGGCAGCCTATTGGTTAGCTCTCCGGAATTCGGAATTGAGTGGCTTGGGCCAAATCCTGGCCATAAATGTCCTTGTCTCTACGCTGGGGATTTGCAGATGAAATCCGTAGGCTGGAAAATACTTCCGTATGGTATATGTGTGGGAAGAGGGTACAAGCTCACCAGGTGTAACCTCATCGGGTGCTCGGTAAAAATTTTGATGGCACTAGGGGTTATATTGATTCACCTATACTTTGCAGCCATTATAGGACGATAAATTTGCCTCCAGTATTGACACAAAAGAAACATATTCTTGTGAGAGAAAAGTTTTAACACACTGTCCAGAAAATTTCTAAAAGAGTTCAGCTTTGCTAATTCCGGATCTTGCAATTTAATGTGCATTTAAAAAAGCATCTAGATTGATTGCAAATATCCATTACAAAATATTTTTTAAACTGAAATTTGGTCTTACACATATTTCATATCACTTGCATGAAAAGATTTACATAAAGGTGAACTAAAAATAATTACTTTTCCATATCAATAGTTTAATTTTCCCGAAATCATACATTTAACTAATAAAATTGAAAACATTTTCAAAGTGCAGTCATATGTAATTAAAGAGAAAATAAATTTAGGAAATCAATTTTTGATATTTTTGAAGCTATCTCAGCGTTTTGTACTTTTAAAATTTATGTAAGGTAAAAAATATTTTCTCATTTTTGCACTAATAAAAATTTTCATTTTTTTAACAACTCATTAAATTTTTAAAAAGAAAATAATAAATAGAACAAAATGTCGTCGAGAAACACAGTTATACGTGGAACCAATTTTATTTTGTGAGTTCTTTTTTTGAGTAAAAGTTCAATTTTCTAAGCGGTTGGTTTTATTTCATCCAGAATTGTTTACATATTTTTCATATCGGGTCATTAGATCGTATTTTACAATGCGCAGTAAAGGGAGATATACGCAAAATAAAAGTCTGAGAAGGAAAAAAAATGAACATTAATACTGCAATTGAAAACCTGTCCATCTTAACTGTCACAAAATGTACCATAATCTTGTGAACGATGTGGGACGGAAGAAGAAATA
This sequence comes from Dolomedes plantarius, assembly GCA_907164885.2. Taxonomy (NCBI): domain Eukaryota; kingdom Metazoa; phylum Arthropoda; class Arachnida; order Araneae; family Dolomedidae; genus Dolomedes; species Dolomedes plantarius. The sequence continues at coordinate 49,710,095 of OU015493.1, read as the reverse complement.
TATATATATATATATTTCAACTGAAATTGAAAGCGATAAAGCGCAGTTGCAAAAATCTAAAACGGGACATTTTTATAAAAAAAAATATAATAATATCTCGAAAGAAAATACGAATATTTTGCCGAAGAATTTATCCCCTTTCACATCTGAAAAGGTTTTTATGCCCATGAATGGAACTGATTCCAGTTTTGTGAGATGAATGACGCATCCGAGGTGAAATGAAAGTTATCACTCCATTTCAGAAAAGTTCCTGGGGATTTTTTTTTTCCTGCTCTTTTGAAATTCGCGGAGTCTGTTAGTACTGCAAGAAAATCATTCCACGTTAAGTGCTTCGGCAGGGAAATTCCACAGTGAGGAAAATGTGTCAAATAATGACTTTTCATTCAAGTACTACACTGTTGCAACAGGGGAAAATTGAACACTTTTTTCTCCTGTGAAATATTTCTTTAATAATAATTTAAAGAATCATAAATTTGTGGGCAAGATTTTAAAATGTAAGTGGAAGATAACCGTAGTATTAAACAAGCATCAATTACGACTATTCATGCGTTATCCATGCTTAGACTGTCTAATACAAAGAAAATTAAAGCATTTATATAGTTTATTATCTCTAAATGTGTATATTTTTGTTATTAGATTTCATTATGCATCATTCTTTCACAACCTCTCGGAATTTTTAATTCAGAGATTTGATGTCGTATTTTAATACAGTCCCTGTAGTTAATTACGAATATTTTTAGCAATATTACCTCTTTCACTGAGTGATCATATTGATCCCATGACATCTTTTAGTGTTCCAATCATTCTGAACTTGTCTTCGTTTCTTTAATAGCAAGGTAGCTAAATACAGCTTTTAAATGCATTTCTTTGAGAGAAATCTTATTTTTTCGAGCATTTTTAATTTCTAACTTGAGGCATTTAGTATACAGGGATTTTTACAATAGTATGTAGAGGTACTATCTTGCTATCTAAATTTTCAAGGGTCTTTCGTTCCTGTTGTGATTACCAGAGGCCGTACGATGGCCGAATGGCTAGGGCACTGATATCAAATTAACCTTCCTGTAGAACAAAATAATCGTAGCTCTCCGAGCCAAACCAAACCATTGCATGAGTGAACATAAGAAAGGTTATTTTGTTGACAATCGCATTTTAGTTTCTAACCTAAGCGAGTTTCGAACTATGCTATTTTCAAGTATTCAGGCTTAATCGATGGAGGTAATTTTTATTCAACGTATCTCCCGTTATCTGTGGTTGCATTATACTCGATAAAATAACCCCACTTTGAAGATAAATGCAGGTAGACCATAAATAGTACTTTTTAAAATATTCATGAAACAAATATTATTATAGCAATTATTTAATAGTGTTTATCCGTGTTTGCATTATGGAGGTCCCAATGAAAGGTCGACTTTTATTTTAGCGGCAGAGGTTGAATACCAAAAGCTTTAAATTTCCACCGGCAGATGACGTTGTATTTAACGACAAAGAGGTGCTATCGTCGGAAAGTGTCTGTGTGCTGTTTGAACATGTTTACTCAAGGTGACTACGTACGGTTGTGACATGGATTCGTCCAAACAGGCCCAACGCGAGCTTGTTTAATTTTAGACAGCAGAAAGTGTTAATGAAGCCGAAATTCATCGTCGTATGGAGGGCTGTGTGTACGTACACATGAATGTGAGTCACAGAGCACAATTTTCAGAGGGTTTAGGGAATTTCTTTAAGGGAACTCACGACCTTGAAATCTAAGAAATAAGTCATATTTTTATACTTTTTGACTCTTTGCAACTTTTTCTATTTAGTCCCAATTTTTCCCAATTTTCTGTAAATGATAAATTGATATATTTACATTAATGAACAAATATTCAACTCTAAAAATCATTTAAAATAATTTTTTTAATGCTTTAGAAATACCTTGTTTTTTAAGTATTGTTATTGTAAAATACTTAACTCAGAACTATAAAATTAATTTTACACCTAAATGTATAATTCCTGTTTAATTTCAAAAATAAATAATTTAAAATACAATCGAACATAAAAAGTTCAACATTAAAATATTTTTTCAATTTTTTTAAAAAATGCTCAAAATATACTTAAATATTCCTTATACTTTTGGATTAATTAACCCCTGAAAAATAACAAAATGAGCAGAGATTGCAATAATTCTAGTTCAGACACAATGAAATAACATGATTATGCAGTGATAAAAATTTCATGGAATTATACTTCATAGTTTTTGAGATATCAGTTGCGGAATGTTGCAAAACTACATTTTGAGAAAAGTGAGTTTAAAATTTTACTTACCATAAATTTGTTCAGTAATTAAATATTTGGGATATCAATATCGCCGGAATTAAGCAGACTATTTTCATGCGGTTTGCTTTATTTGGTGCTGAAATGATCAGACTTTAGCATATATTTTTTTTTCAAAACATCGAATTTTTTAAAGATTAAAGGGTAGTGAGTCCTCAAGAACGTGTGAGCACGGGACATTCCGAGACCTGCTCAAGAACACTTGGCCATCACTGTGGAATCGACTGTCGTGGACAAGATTTGATGCGGCTCTTCCGTTGGGATGTCCACGACCATCCCTCCCGACCTGTCACCTTGTGACTACCACATCTTCGGACCACTAATAAAGACTTTCAAGGACCATCTGCTTGCTAACAATACAGAGGTCAGCGACGTCGTTCAAGACTGGTTCCGCAGACAACTGCGGACGTTCTTCATTCGAAGTATCCGAAATCTAATAAAAACGCTAGGACACTTGCTTGGAGTGACAAGACTATTGTATGTATTGAATAGATTGCTCATGTATCCCTGTTACTTCTTGTATGTTCACATATTCCAGCCAGTAGGTCATTACAGAAAAAATTCTGGCTCACTTTTATTTGGATCATCCTTAAAGATAGGTCTGTTATTTCCTGTATGTTCACATATTCCAACCAATAAATCATGACAGAAAAAGCACAAAGTCTCACTTTCAATTGGGTCATCCTTAAAGATAGTTTTTATTAATCTTTTCACCTTTTTATATTATTACGTAATCAATCAAAAGAATAAGATGCAATTTCCTGCTTTAAGTCAGAGCTTCATAACAAAAGTAATAAACATGGTGATAGTTAAAAAAATTTTAATGAAGAATCCCCATCTAATATTTTTAGTCCATTAAAATATTTACCAACAGATTTAAAAGTTCAACATTCAGGAACAATCCTTCCCTTAATGTTGATGGTAGCACTAATGAAAACACAAGTGTTCCAAATTGTAAAGCTTTCCTTATTATCGATTACAATTTTTTGAATTGGAATGTTAATTTCATAAATTTATCTTATTTTTACATAAACGAAAAACCTACGGCTATGACTTAAATTGTAATACTTTGCATTTATATAGTTTATTATCAGATTTTGCTTTCATAACGTAGTTTATGAAAGCAAGTTATAGAGTTAGGTCGTACTATAATAATATTTATAAAAACCACCACTGCTAATTTTTTATTCTTTTAAACTGATAATTAAAAAAATGATTTTTAAATCGCTCTAAAATGAATCTTATATAAATATATTCTGGTTAAATTCTTCGACATATAAAAAAGTATATGATTTTTTATTCAGAAATCCCGTTTTCTTAATAACTAACAGAGCGAATCATTTTTTTCTGACACAAAAAATGAACTATTATACGTATAAAGGATTTTATTGCTGAAATGAATCAGTTTCAATAGATACGGAAAAGTATGGGAGGAAAAGTTCTTAAATATTCTAACTTAGGACGCCACGTAATTTATAATATTTTTGTTAAATTTCATTTTAGCATAAAATGAATGACTAATAGTTTTGTAGGATTCAAATAAAGAAAAATTACTATGGTAATTCAATATTTTACAAAAGAATAGGAGATTAAAAAATCGCAGTTTTTTTAAATAAGTCAAAAATAATAAAAGAATGTACTTGTAAAGAAAAAAAAATAGAGTGAGAGTAAAAAAAAAAAAAACTGTGAAAAGATTGATAAAAATAATTTTTCTCTCAGCTATCAACTAAATAGTCACATTAATAGAGTTTTGAATTAATTTTTTTAGATCCGAAGTATACTTACATGGTTAAATCATGGAAAAAAATCATAAAAATTTAAAAAAAATTTCTTTAATAAAAATAATACATATATATATATATATATATATATATATATATATATATATATATATATATATATATATGTGTATTATTTTTTTTATAGATTTATTATAGATTTAATGAATAGCTTAATCTATTGCACTTATTTAAGTATTAAAAATTAATAAATAAAATACGTTTATGTTGTAAATATATTTATTCTAAAGTAATAATAATGAATAATATTTTTATCCTTAAGTAATAATTATAAATAATAACATATTTACTCTTAAGTTATAATAATAATAATAATAATACAATATTAATTTTGGTTTATATGTCCTTTAACACAGTCTCCATTGTCAGTCTGCATCTGTGTTTCCATTAACTCCATGGTTGCAAGGTTTGTGACGTCAGTCTCCTTGCGGTTTAATAATCCTAACTTCAACTTTGTCCAGCGCCAGGCTTGGAGTTGAGAAACATTTTATTCAATTATCCTGTTTAGTATGGATTGTACGGTGTCCAAGTATTTTTATCGGTTAGATCATACTTATCAGCAACAATCCATTGGTTTTTAGACAGTATCGGAACCGTTGATGAAGAGATGCTGTCAAAAATCTTTTAATTCTTATCTTTTCATGTTTTTTGTTTCACTCTGCATAGTCTAATATGTATTATGGTGAATTTTTACTTTCAACACTTTCTTATACCAGTATAGTTAATAAGTTCTTGGACTACCCTCCCCCCTCATGCCCGGTGTGTGGGGGAACCTAAATAACGATGTGGTTGGCATGTCTGGTTATCTGCGTAGGCGTGAGACGTCACATGACGCTTTACACAACTGCTAAGGCGCGCAGTTCACCATTTGGCTGCAGACTGTCAGCCTATGATGTCGATGTAGCAAAATGTCCTGTTTAGAGCAACGTTCCAACATGAAATTCTGCTACTAATTAGGAAAAACCACTGCAGAAACGTTACGGTTATTACAAAAAGCGTATCGAGATGAAGCTATGTGCAGATCGACAGTTTTGAAATCATACAGCTTCTTTAAAAATGGGAGAGACGCTGTTGCAGATGATCCGCGAAGTGTGTAGCCAGTGACCCCATAAACGGAGGCGAACATCCAACGGGTAGGAGCAGTAGTTGTTTGGTTGGTTGAAGTTTATTGGAGCAAGGTCCAGAAGGGACAAGCTGCACCAAACACAAGGTAACATCGTCAACAAATGGTATGTACAGATTTTTCTTCGTCTCCGGGAGGCAATCTGTGGTAAACGTCCACACGTTTAGAAATCCAACATGTGAATGTTGATGCATGACTATGTCCAGGCGCACGGATCTCTGATGGTGCAACAAGCCCTTGCTAAACACGGCACCACAGTTCTGCCACATCCCCCGTATTCCCCAGACCTCGCTCATTGCGATTCCTACCTGTTCCCGAAACTGAAAGTTCGCATCAAGGGCAAGCGGTTTGCAAATGCCGAAGAAGTGATGGCAACAGCGACAACCGCTTTACGACAGTTCTCACGCAACGGTTTCCAGGACTGTTTCCAGAAGCTGTATCAACGCTAGCAGAAGTGTATAGTTGCGGAAGGACATTACTTTGAAGGTGATTGTGTTCAGAAGACTTTGTAAGTATATTCGTTGTTGTAGCAAATAAAGTCACCGAATTTATTGACTGTACGAGTATATATGTACACCTGGTGAGCCAAAAGTTCGTAAAACCTTTAAAAATTCACAAAAGGACGAAATTATGATAAAGAAGTGCAGTTTGCAAGAAAGGGCTCACGAGTGAGTCGAATTTTTTTTAGCAGCAAAATAAAAATTTTAAAAGTCACTGATAGAGTCATTGGTCCAGCTTTAAGAGAACTGCTTCACCCCGTAGACGATTCCACCGCCATATTACTCATCACGGTTTCCACCGCAGTAATGCGGCCCTCAGCCAACGAGGTTCTTCCACTTCGTGGCCGATCCTCCAAATCCTCGTGTATCACGGTCTTTTATTGCAAGATTGATTTGCTTAATTCTGCTGAGTCTCTTGCATGTCAGCGCTATCTTCCGGTGACTTTTTAAAACTTTTAAAACTTTTAAGGTCTGCTAAAAAAAATCCGACTACCTTGTGAGCCCTTTCTTGCAAACCTCAATTCTTTATCATGATTCCTTCCTTTTTTATGAATTTTTAAAATTTTTACGAACTTTTGGCTCACCCTACATATATATATATATATATATATATATATATATATATATATATATATATATATATATATATATATATATATATATATATATATATATATATATATATATATATATATATACGCCATGCTATGTGGTGTTGGGTTAAAACATTCTAGCCTGGTTTGAGCAGCATCAAAATGAGTGAAACAATCCAATTGATTGGAATAATAAGTTTATTAACTGTGTACTGTTGGCTCTTTTTTAAAAAAGCTGTACGGCAACTTACGGATATTCACTACCCACTTGTCAGTGGCATCTCCGACTGAGTCCTCAACTGAGTCAGACCCTCCGATTGAGTCCTTTCAGTGGGATTTAGTTACTCGGTGAAGCTAGCTCGGGTTGTGCAGTACTTCAAGACTCAAGTTGAGTCACTTAAGAAGAACATTTTTGGCTATTATATAAGGCCCTACTGGGATGTCAGTAGGCTGTTATAGTAAGCACTGTTATGCGAACAATATGTTAATAGTATTTTAAAGATATACTAGGCCCCTAGGCTCGCTACGCTCGCTCCACTGTTATGGCTAATAGCGAGATACATAGGGGTGATTCTCGGGCAATGTAACAGATTCCATCCATTTAATGTTGTCACACTTAATGCGAAGGGCATTAATTGTATAATGTACTGAATTTAGAGGTAAAGAGCGATATTCATTGTAATTGTTAGGCAACTGTGATTATATATAAATTGCAATTTGCATTGAACTTTGTAACTATGGAAAGGCAATCTGTGTTACAATATTTCTAATATTGCAATTGCTATTGAAGGAGTTTTATTCTATATTTCTTAAATGATTGCATTATGCTTACAAAAAGTGTATAGGAAAAGTGAAATCCAGGTGTATTGTACTTGAAAGTGATTTTAGTAATATATTAGCTTTGCTTACATCTTTGCATATGTGAGTGTCTTTAGAAAAAGCAAGTTGTAAAACTTTTTCATGTTGGATAGCAAGTTGCTGTCTTTTGTTATACTAAAGTTTTGGTCTTTAGATTTCTTTTCAATAGTAAAGTATTCGAAAGGATTGGAAACGTAGGCGGCATAGTGATGTCTACATACTCAGTACTAGTAAATAATTTTTATGAGTTTTTTCTCGGCCTTAGGCTCTCTTTAGTACAGCTAAGTCATTCTTTGGTTGAATTTATTATATTGTTAAAATTTGAGGCTTGGGACACTTTAGGCCCTTATTCGGCGGCTAGGTCTTTTGATTCGCATTGGCTGGAATTCCAGCGGACGCTCTCCTGGCCGGACTGCTGTGGAACGATGGGTTGTCAGTTTAACAAGGCCATATAACTTCGGGCTGAACGGTAGACTTTAGACTTTGTACACATGTTAGTTATTTACCCGATTAATATAACATAAAAAATAAAAGAAGTTGGAAGATGTTTACATATTTATAAACTAGATAGTACCCATCAAAACTTGATGGTAAATAATTGAACAGTTCCAATAAAAAAAGGTACATAAACTTGTTAAAATATTAGAAATTTTTACAGAATATTAGCTGTTTTTCTATCCGATGTTATATTTAAAAATGTTGTAAAAATCCGAGTCTATAATTTTAAAAAACGTCTTCTGGGAAAAAAAGCATGCTTGCTGCTGATTTTTCAATCCGACTTGCACAATCTAGCTAATATGCTATAAATATGCTATGTATAAATATATTAAGCAAAAATAAAATATATAAACTAAAGAAAATCAGATTAAAAAATCATACAAATTACTCACGCGCAAAAAAATTTTGCAGTCTATTTAGGCAGCGCTGCAATCGCGTTTCAGAATTTTTTTATTTTCATGAATTTTAATGATGTATACACGTGTATTCAATAATTGGAATAATTGGAACCGGTAGGCAGCGCTGCAATCGCGTTTCAGAATTTTTTATTTTTTATTTTCATGAATTAAAGCTGTATACACGTGCATTAAATAACAATTAACTTAACCTACAAATCTGTTAAACAAACGATTTTGGTGTTTTTAATTTCTGTTTATTATTGTATTTTTGCACGTGAGATATATACGCTGATATATTTGTGATGCGGTCGCTCCGGAAGCGTTACTTGACAGAGGCATACACAGAACACCGCAACTATTAGGGCCTGTTCACATAGGAGTCCGTTGCGTTGCGTTAAGGAAAAGATGACGTTGAGACGAAAATAAACCAATCATAGGCGTTAAAAATTTCATTGCTAATCGTTTGGAGGCCTATGATTGGTTTATTTTCATCTCAACGTCATCTTTTCCTTAACGCAACGCACGGACTCCTATGTGAACAGGTCCTTAGGGGAATAGGAGAAAAAAATGGATTATGGCTAGTTCAAACCATATCCAATCTCTAAGTGCGAAGTTCAACAGTCACACTAGCCCAGAACAAATTTAGTTTCATTTGTCCACGTGATTATCTTTGGTGCAATATGTCCAGCGACACCTCGGCGTCAAGCAGAAAAATCGAGAAGTTAAGTAATAATAAATACAATATTTAAATATAGAATCCATGAATAAGAATTAAAATTGGTGGGACGTTCTTATTAGTATAGGATAATTAATACGGATGGGGTGTTATTATTACATACATATATATGTTGTGATGTTTGAAATTCAGCCTACCAATATGACGTTTATACACATTTATACCAGTGTGACATAATATTATATTTGCTTAGTTCCTGCACCTGCGATTGTTTGCGTGCTTCATACTATATTTTGTGCTATTGATACTTTACAATAACTGAAGATGGCAACTTCGGTAGATCTTCAGTCAATATGATGGAATACGTTTTTTAAGTTGTATTTAGGACGAGGAACCAGTTATGTACCAGGAACTTTGCTGGGATCGCCGAGTAGGGCATCTCAGTCCGTTGTGATATATTTTGTTTTTCTAATTCTCAATAAATATTCGTGTTGTTCAACACCTGGAAGTCTTTAATACAAAATGTTTTACTGAAATATCTTCTGTTTATAAATAATAAAAATTGAAATGTTACAAAAGAGTACGGGATAAAAAAAAATAGTAGTTTTTTTAACTGTGTCAGAAAAAGCAACAACAAAAGAATGTACTTATAAAGAAAATAAAAAAAAGATTGAAGAGAGAAGAAAAAAAAAGTTGTTGGAAGTTTGGTAAAATAATTCTTTTTATCAGCTATCAACTGAACAGCAACATTAATAGATTTTGGAATTAAATTTTTCAGGTCTGAAATATATTTATGTGGTTAAATCAAGAAAAAATATGCCTTTTTTTGGAAAAAAAGTTGTAAATTATTCCTTTTATAAAAATACTGTATCTTTCTGACGAAATGTAGCTGAAGCTGACTCTCTCTCTCTCAATATATATATATATATATATATATCAGAATAATGTTTTAAACATATTAATATATGAATCTTCATATATGAGTAATGATACGGAATTATACATCATGCTCTAAAGAAATGTCACTCGTATATAAGTAATAAAACTTAGACTGTTCAACGGAATCCATTTTTAGGGCTACAATCTGGAACGATAAAAACTATCTTTTATTATTTTTTAAATAAACATGATACTTTTATAAATAAATATAAGTTCCGATTCCTATAGGAAATGTGATTATAGATTTAAATTTTGAATAAAATGTTTACAAATGGCTTACTTGTTTAGAAGTTAGAGTAATGCAAAGATTCGATGTAACAACTTTTATAAAAAAAACCGAGTCTCAGAATAAAAATATCTTACTCTTTATAGATGAAATCTGGGTTTGTCTAAGTTTTGATATGAGATTTATACACGATGCGTTATGATATATGATGATTTATATAACATATGCTATTGTATGAGACTTAATGTTTAACTAACTTTATAAAAATCAAAAAAATGGAAAATACATATTTTCAATTTTCAAAAAACTAATTTTTTGATTAAATAAGTGCATGGTAAGTTATGTACATAAAATACATAGGCATATTTCATTTTTTAAATTAGATTTTGATCTGATATATTAAAATTTAAGAATGGTGTAAGATGATAGAGTTTTTATAGTGCATGACATTAAAAAATGATTGTACCTTTATAGAAAAAACGAAACATTTAAGATAATATCTTTTAAAAAATGACCGGATCGTTCACAATCACAAATTAATAGTCAGTATTCTAGATAAAATGATTGGGAATGTATAAATTTTTGCGTTTAGAGAATGGGACGAACTTCCGTAATGAACCAACGTTTAAGGAAAATTATTTATCCCTGTAACCTTTATTTATTTATAAAAACCAAATACCACTCGCTCACTAACTCACTATATCTCTCGATCCATAAGTTTTAAGAAGCTGAAATTTTGTATGGTGGTTTCTTTAAGACTCCAAGTTGTTTAATAAATAATATTTTTCAAAAATCCAAAGTGAGTTAAAAAGGGCCGAAACCCTCAAAATAAAACATTGACTGACTTATAACCGTATCTCTGGAACCATAAGTCCTATGAAACTGAAATTTGGCAGGGATCTAAAGGTATTCGCTAAGGACGTAAGTACTCACTAAGAAATCTTAAAAAAAAAAACCACATTTTAAGGGGATTAAAAGAGGTTTAGACCACAAACTAAAACACTGATTAATTATCAGATCACTATATCACTTGAAACACAAGGTCTAGAGTTAGGAAATTTTCAACGTGGCTCCGCTAAGGTCCTAAGTGCTTACAAAGAAAGCTTTTTAAAAACTCAACCTGTAAGGGGTATAAAATAGGAGCTTAAATCCCTAAAATCTAAAAAAAAAATTCTCTCTCCCAATGCAGCAACCGGTTTCTTGGACATTATCCTTACTGCCATATGACACCGCGGTTTTTCTGGCACTTTTCTGGGAGCACCGTATATGTGGACCAGCATCCCCCCCCCCCTTAGGGCAGGTCCCATAATTTTTAAACCGAGTCAAGTGACGAGACCGGAACACTTGACCCCGCACCTCCAGATAAATCTAAAAAATTTAAGACCCATATTTAATGTGGGAGCATGGTTCTCTGAGGAATTTTAGCACATTGCTGCTAAAGTTAATTTAAACTAAATTAACCTAATTACATAATTCCCGATACTAATTTATTCCGCACATGGCAGGGATTTTTAGCTAGTATTTTATACCCGAGTGGAGAAATTGTTTCAATTTCTGTTTAGAAGGCAAATACAGCCTTGAATTTATAAACCCCTTTGTAGACAAAGTACTTCTTTCCTAAAATTAATTCACTTAAGTCAATTTAGTTACAAACATTACAGTTGAAAACATAAAAAAAGATTAAAAAGTTTACTGATTTAAAATTGTTTCATTAAATGTTGTGCTCCTTATCAAAATTTCTCAACCATAGTTTTAAAATCCTAAACGACTCCGCGCTTGGCGATATTTTTCGTTTTATATAAAATCTGGGAGAAAACAAGACGTGGCTATGTTCCCGAATGCAAACTTTTAGAGCTTTATCGGACTCCTTGGTGCGGAAAAGACTGCGATACAACATCTTTTTTATTTTTTCTATTTTCAAGAGTAAACTAGTTTCACTGGAGCGTTGATGTGATTGATCAGCAGGTTTTGAATCGTAAAATAAAGGAAGATAAATCCGGTGGATTTTAGAAAGGGAATCTGAAATAATTTTTATAGTTTCATGTATAAAATTATTAAGGTTTCCGACGTAATGAAATGAAATCTTATCTTTAAATAATATTTATGGCATATAACTTTCTTGAATTTTAATTTTAAAAGAAATTTGATTACTTAATTTTCTTATAAAATGATTCAGCACAGAAATTTAAAAAAAATTAAAGTTTTGGTAGATAAATACCCGTAAGAAGTAAACATTTTGGGGGTTATTTGTTGACGCCCCAGTTCTCCAAGAGAAACGAAAAAAATGTTTAAAAATGTGTAATATTCAAAGGAAATTACCCTTATAGGATATTTAAAGACTTATCAGTCTTACAGAAATTGTATGTAAACGCTGTCAAGCTTCTCCGTAAAGTGTTTCTTATGGACCTGAATGAAGTAATCTTGTTATTAAGGTGATTAAGCATGCAGGTAGAAGAGCATTTAAAACTGGGGTAAAGGTATTAATGCACCAATATGATAACTAAAAGATTTATATGAAAATATAAATTCAGAGTACAAATATCATATAAATTCAAAATCACAATAAGATTATTTTGTTATAACGTATACCAACTATTCTTATATGATATTACGTAAATTAAAAATCATAGTTAAATTATAATGAATATGAATTAAATCGTTTACTTTAGATACTTGTTTAGTGCGCTTTTTCAAATTTTTGGGAAACAAAGAAAACCATTCTATTTTTGATAATATTATAGAGTTTGGCTTAAAAAATTTATAGCATTAGTTAATATCTTCTTGAAATGCATGCTGCCTGTAAATACCTTATAATGCTAATATTAACTTATAATTTTTTTATGTTTAAAAAAATTAAAAAGAAATTTGCAGTTAGTGGGTTTCTACAGTAAAATACTTTTTTTAAAACGTAAGGTTTGTAAGGCTAAATTCCTCATTTTGTTGTATTATTAGGATTTTTAAAAATGAATGCAATGTTATAATCTATATATTTTTTAATTTGAAGGCAAAATTGAACGTTAAAAAGCTAAAAATTAATACTATAGTAAAAAGACAAAAAAAAAAACTTGACTCTCATCCTATTCTGCTTTCTCTCTGTCAACCTACTCATCTTAATATTCCTTTTCTACATTGAACTCCGCTTCCTTAGTCGTCCATCGTAGAATGTCATACCCTATAGTATAAATACTTATCTTCTTCAGGTCATCAATTTTTTTGTTATTGATCGGTACTTTTGCAGAAGCGTACGCTCTTACCGTTGGGAGTTCAGAAACATAATGTACTTTTATAGTTTGAACGTTGAAGACCTGCCGCTTTCAATTAATTGGTTAACATCAACGTTTCCTTGGTTAGATTCGTTGAATTCAAATTGTGTGTAATATGAGACTTTGAATGATATTCTTAGTTTTGGGGGACATATCTTCCAGATGTTCCATGTCCTTTCAGGTGTTTTATTCTTAACCAATATGTTAGTTAGTTTTTCAACTCGGTCACGAGAAATCCCATGGATTTGTAAAAAATACAACTTTGCAAACTTGAGAACACCATTGATCTTATTACTGTACAATGGTTTATTTCTTGTATTTGAGGACGGTGTTTTACTTGAAACTATACGCTTAATTTCTCTTACTTCTACGAATGTTTGTAAATATGTATCTTGATTGTTTTTATTATCTAACGAATAAAAAGAATTCCATATCTGAATTTTTGTTTCATCAGCAATAGATAAACTGCATTTACCTGGATATTTGCACATTATCTCATCAGGAACAGAATTTGATGGAACCGTGTTCATTTATTGCTTTTGTAGCCTTCACCTTTCACCCTTGCTTTTCGCATAAAATTTCGTGCATAGTCCTCTTCATTTGTAATACCAAGTTTCCTTTTCGTTTGAAGTTCGTCTTTAGAACTACTACTAGCCATTTTACAAAACAAACTATCATAAAGCACTAAGTAAAACTGCACAATAACAATAATAAATAAAGTTTAAATAAAATTATACCCACAGCACAAAAGTTCAACCCCAAAACGAAAAGCAAAAGCAACTCCACTGTTGTCAACAGCACAGCTTTGAAAGCAGGATGAAAGTTAGATTTACTTTAGAAACACGCTATCTGATGTCGTTCTCGGGTTTCTGCACTAAATTTAATATGCACTGTCAAGAGTAACCCCTAAAAGGAGAATGGTAGTTGGTCGATTTCAGTACAAAAATATGCGGTTACGATAGCACAGTCCCTGATTCTGTAAAGAAATAAAATTTCCCCCAAAATATCTGTTTACGGGTTTCTGATATAAACGATTCAATACGAAACCACAGTGAAATTATGTCTGTGAAAATAATAATTAATAGATAACGTGCGCAGTTAAATTTTTAAAATATATTATTACTACATCAAGACTTAAATAACGACTCAATTTTTCGTGCCTACAGAACAATTATTCCGAAGATCAAATGGGTGTTTTATGGGGTCTGGGATAAAAGTTATATTTTATTTACTCTTATTCCCGTATAACTTTTTCCCCTTCTTTGAGAGTAGATATAAAACCATTATACATATGATAATAACTTGAACATTTTAAAATTTCGATATGAAGTAGTTTGAAATTCAAAATTTAAAGCATGTTTGGGTTTTTGAGGCCTTTGCTGTACTCTACTCCATATTATCTCTCTGTATTTTTCTTATCCTATTTTCGTGCATAGGAATAGTTTAAAAAAGATATAACATTGGGATTAAAAATAATGTATTTGAAAAAAAAATTAAAATATTTAAAAGACAATAATTTTTCCTTTAGAGAATTGAGCTTTATCTTATATAAGAAAAACATGTAAGAAAAAAATCAAACTCAGTTCGTTACAAATTGCGATTACCCTATAACTGTAACATAGTTTTTAAAATATCAGTTAAATCATTCATTCAGTTTTCCTTATATATATATTTATCTTTAAAGTATAACCTTTAAAGTATAACCATTTTTATAACCTCAAATATTCTGTAGATGTGTTCACAAAAATGTATGAAATGCAACTCATTTGAAAAACATGTTTCGCGAAAAAAATATATATATGTGTACAGTTCACATGCTCACAGCCCCCATACGCACAAGTTCTACTTTTGAAATATCAGATTTTAAACCAACCTGATTTATATGGACTTTCAAGTCCGAGAAATGGTTTTCCAACATATACTCATAGGCGGTTTCGACTGGTCTGGGGATCAATATTTTAATGAGCATATAATTGTCTGTGACGCTGATTAGGACTCTGGTAACTGCAACTGGGACACACAGAGATGAGGAATCATTACAGGAATTATGTCACGAAATGATGTCATCTCTGTGATTTAGTTTCTGGATGGGATTACAGAAAACGCTTTAATATTTCTCTTTTTTTAGGCCCAGTACGTTGAAACTTCGGTTGCGATCTGAGAAAACTACTTTTTATAGGAAAAAATTCCCAGTGTGTGGGCAAAAAATTAAATTACAAACTGCGCTTAAATTAATTCTGTTCTTCTAATTTCGGAATATGTTTTGGCTACCTATAGCTTAGTTCTTTGAGTCTAAATTGAAGAAATGGATTCCTTAACAAAAAATTCATAAATTAAAATAAAATATATAGGCAGGGACTTCAGGCAGGGAATAAAATATATAGGCAAGAAAGGGTTCCAATAAAAATATAATGCTTATTGCTTTACTATATTTAATAATGAAGCTGTAAATGCATTTTATTAATGAGAATATCTATTTGTTTTCCTTGTACCTAAAAACAATTTTTTTAATATACTATTAAAGCTGATATTCACTATACATAATTTAGCATATTATTCCACATAAATTTAGAAAAGACGGGTGTAACAATAATTTATTTTTTTTTCGTAGCAATTAACCTTTATAAACCTGGAAAAGGTAAACTTTAAGTTGTTACATTATATAAGACCGTGAAAAATATCACAATGGTAGAGGTGTCCGATAGAAAAAGAAATAATTTCTCATCTTATTTCTAAAAGAATTCTTTACCGGAAAAAAAGAAATTATATGTATATGTAGAGTACACTCCTATGATACGAATTTTTAAATTACCTCTTTCATTCCTTCATCTTTGTCCCAAAAAGTTTAATTTAATAAATCTCCTCTTTAGTCACTGATTTAAATTGGTATTATCACTGTTTCATAAATTTTTAACTATCAAATTTGATTACAAGCAGATTTGATTATCAGATTTGATTTCAAGCATTGATACCTCTTGATTACACAAGATTTATTGCTGAATTAGCATCTCTTATCAGTGTGTCGGCCACATATGAAAACAAAATATAGTTTCAACACCAAGAGAGCTATAGTTTCTAATACATTTCCTGCTGTGCCATGAAATGATTGTTATTTAAAAGCTACGTAAATTTCTTGGGATCGTACCTTTGTTGCATAAAAATATAAGAGGTATGTCAGATTTTGATATATACAGATGAGCTCATACATT
This sequence comes from Dolomedes plantarius, assembly GCA_907164885.2. Taxonomy (NCBI): domain Eukaryota; kingdom Metazoa; phylum Arthropoda; class Arachnida; order Araneae; family Dolomedidae; genus Dolomedes; species Dolomedes plantarius. The sequence continues at coordinate 49,693,703 of OU015493.1, read as the reverse complement.
AGACGCGATTACCATATTAAGCTAAATATCCGAAATGTTTTAGAGTCTTAATAATGGAATTATTTACTTATGGTTCCGAGGTAGCCTAGTGATATCGCGGTGCGCCTGGAACTGAATTGTTCGTTTCGAATACCGACAAACGTCATTAAATACCATCGTGTCTAGTTCGGATATGAGCACGTTAAATCCATACACCGTAAAGTCCTTCTATTAGGTCAGAGAGAGTGGGAGATGGTATGATCCCCCAATATGTCTCCACTCGGGATACTCGGCCAAAACCATCTGCTCGGTGGCTCCTGGCTATATCGGGCTCCGACCCTTGTCGTGTCATTGTAAACCGGAGCCACACTTCTCACCCCGGAAGGCTATATGGAGCTGATCTGGAATACTCCGGCCAGAGATCATAAAGAAAACAACAATATTTACTTGTACCTCTAAGTATTTAAGTAGTATCTATCTTTGATGCTGAAATTTTATAATTTCTGAATATATGGAGATATGTTACAAAATATTTTTTAATAAAAAGCATGCGGAATATTATCGCTATTATCTGCTATCTTTGTTATTTACTGCTTTCGTAAACCACAGATAACTCAGGTTTTAAATCCTATATACCTCATATTGCACATCTTAAGAATAAGATAGATGACTAACGGTTCAGATAAGTGTATCTTGAATATTTCTTGAAAACCGTCAACTATAAGATATATGTTGCATACACTGTTCATTTTTTAGTCTTTGTGTGTTGAAAAGTGTGGCACAGGTTAACTCAAATTCCACTATTGCAATATGCTTCACATATTTCAATTTCATGAAGTAAAACACGGGGCTGATAAATAAGAATTAATGTTCAGGTTCCTATAGAAAAATTGTTTGGAAACAATTAGAACTGAATTATACAGAAGAGTTATAATGCATGACTGAGTAAAATATTAACTACAATGTTATACCTAAAAATAATATGAAATCAATGTATTAAAATATTGAATAAACAATGAGGTTGTATAAAATGGTATCTGAAACACATAAATCCTATTGATGCAGCTAATTTATAACGCAAGTAGAAGAGTCATGGACACAACATTTTAAAGAACGAGTGGAAGAAGATGTCCGTATGAAATCCAACTAGAATGGATCAGATACTTGTTGATAATATCATATTAGCAATCAAAATAAATACTTTAATGCATACTATGGAAGAAATTCACGAGTTTCGGGCCAAATACAGAATACTACCTGAGAGATGGCGTAGTAAGTACAATACATTTGGATTTGTTGAGTGCATTATCTCTCTGCTTAAAGCAAAAACAATGACTGAAGGGAGAGAATTTGCTTTGAAAACATCAAATTACATCAAATTTATTGACGAAAATAGAGATATTTCTTCGGAAAATATGCTATTTTTGTGTTTTATACTGCGTATAAAACCATGTTTTGGGTATCATAAAACTAAAATCGTGTAACAGTATCATTTCGGTCGAACGAATAAATGTATTTCGCCAGAACAATGACTTGGATATTTAAAAGATTGTAATGTTAAATCAAATGATGCACTAGCAAAGCTCAATAAGAACAATGGCGTGACAGCATTTCTTCGAAACTAGATAAAACATCTTTGTGAACAATATCGTGTTTTTCACTGGGGAAATCATGGATTAGATGAAAGATGGAAGGAAATTACGATCATGCATGATATAGAAACTTTATTACGAACAATATATAATGTTCAGTTGTTCCTCTCTCTGATAAAAAAGTTAAACGACTTAGCAAAACGACAAATGTCACAGAATATGATATTTTTACATATATACCAGACCTGCACAACATACAGCTTACGGGCCACATGCGACCCGCCAGCAGCCACTTTGTGGCTCGCGAAGCCTTTTGAGAAGACGCATAATATAAAAAATCTAAAAAAATACGGAATGCTATTTTTACTATTTTTAGAAAAGAACAGACGATTGAACATTGCCTATCCGATTGGGGGTTATGGAATAATGAACGTAAAAAATTACCATCGGGCATAAGGAATTGGCCAGCCCATCGCTTCTATCATGACTTTTATTGTAGAGCGTTTCTAATAGGGATCATCAGAGACCTCATGGTTCAGCATCTTTTTATGTTGGGGAACATGGCCTAGTTCGACTTTCTTTACAGTACATTTTATTTTCTCTCCTGTGTATAATCGTACTATGTTTCCATTGTAATTGCTTAATGCATTAGCAAGTGCAATTGTATTTGAAACGCCCACTTAAATGTAAAATTATAAGAGTAAATGTTATTGTATTGAAACTACACCTTAAATGCTAAATTGTAAGTATATAATGTAAATCGTAATTATAAATTTCAATATGCTTATAGCATAGTGGTTAATTTATTTGTCAGTGTAATAGTATTTGGAATTGCTGATAAAATGTAAAATTGCAAGTACATAATATAAAATATAATTGTAAATTGTAAGATGTGTGTACTGTAATTGTAAAATGTAATAGTAAGTGCATTGGAGGCATATGCGCAAATTAATGCTTGAAATTAATAAAAAAGAATGATTAAATTACTTTTAGAAGAAATAATTATAAAAAAATGTTTAAAAGTAAACCTGTTTGTTAATAGTATGTAATACAATTGTGTTCTGTATGTAATGTAATTGTTTAATGCAATAGTAATTGTAATTATGTTTGTAATTGCATCTTAAATGTAAAATTGTAAGAGTAATGTAATTGTATTGAAATTTCACCTTGCATGTAAATTGTGAGTATACAATGTAAATCGCAATTAAAAATTGCAATGTGTCCGTAATGTAGTGGCAAATGTTATTGTAATTGAATTGAAATTGCATCAAAAATGTAAATTTAGTAGCATATAATGTAAATTGAAATTGTAAATCGTAATATGTTATTAATGCAATGGTAAATGCAATATTAAGAGTAAGAATATTTGAAATTGCACTTTAAATATAAAATTGTAAGTATATAATGTAAGCTGTAATTGTAAATTGTAATATTCTCGCAAGCGTAATTGTAATTGAAACTGCAGTTTGAATGTAAAATGGCAATTTTATAATATAAATTGTAACTGTAAAGCGCAATTAGTTTGCAGTGTATGGATAAGAAATGTATGTATAAATAAGTAAAGGAAAAAAAACAAAGAAAGCAACAGGGAACTGGTGTGGAACTTAAAGAGGTTGCCATTATAAATTGGTTAAATAGATTGTTTAGGATTTCGAATTGTAAAGGGAAAAAATCGGCTTTGTGGTGTCCTAGTAAGTCGTTCGCCCCCGAGCCAATGGGTCCCGTCTGAGTGGATTGCTGGGGGGACAACTTGGCCCCAATTAAATTTGCCGTAGAAGCTTATCGCTGTGGTCGGCGGAACCTTTAGAATTTTACTATTTTTACATTTATAATATTACGAAAGGAATATAAGAGCAATTAATATTGGCATTTATTTAATTTTTAAAATAATCAGTAATTTATTTTTCGTTCGATAAAGTATTTTTCGCTTTCCAATCTATTCTACTTTCTTGCAGCCCACAGTTGCTTTCAATAAAATAGTATGGTCCTCATCACATTTCGAGCTGCACAGGCCTGATCTAAACCAATAATATAGAATGGTTCCTATTGAGACATTTTGCATTGACTGCTATATTAAAAAATTACGAAATTTTAATATAGTAATACCACAAAGTTACTTGATAAATGGGACTTCCTAAAGAACGCGTAAGTTTCTTAATCTGTTTTCAAATGTCGAGGTAATTTTCCCCGTGACATCGGGGTACAACTTTGCATTCAGATAAATATAAAATTTGTCTAACTGGAACAAAGAACATATAAAAAGCACCAGTTTATAGGAAAAACTAGTTGGTACACGTCAAAACATGACGGCTAGATAGGAAATAAATGTACTAATATACGAATTATTCTCACATCATTGCCAAATGTTGAAAATCATAATAATGCGCAGAAACAAATGAATCTGTTTAAGCGACCTATTGCTTAGTGAGTATTTAAAGCCAGATTTAAAACTGTCAGTGAGCATGCGCAAAAAGCAAATTTTTAAATTGTAAATTATCGCTAATTAAACAGAGTGAAATAAATAATTTCCATTAGGTTTAATCTTATATTTCATAACCATAATTATCATAAAAATAAAAATGGCAGAGAGAGATGTAAAAAGGCTCCTCGGAATAAATATGTTTATCATTAAAACATGTCACTGAGCATGCGCAGAAACAGTGAGTTTCTAAAGCCAGATTTAAACATGTCGCCGAGCTTACGCTGACATCAATTTTTAATAGTGAATTATCTCTAATTAATAGAAATTGCCGTTACAAAACCAAGTTTGACAAATTTACAGATTACAATCTTTCGTTTAAAACCAAAATGAAGTCAAATGATGCAGTAGTTTTCTCTCATGGACTGTCCAAAATGTCGGCTTAGCAACTTAAATATATAGATACTGTACCGCGTAACTCCAAGTTCGCGTATGTCGGGGAACTACTGTACCACTTTTGTGAAGAGCAGGTTGATGAGTGCAACGATCCAACCAGAAAATATCGCTTAAACATTCTGACTAAAGTAAAATATCGGTTTGTTTAACCGTTCTGAATGGTGTTTCAGAATATTTAGCATTGCTGTGTAAATTCAGTCGGAAAATGTAAAAAAAAAAATATAAACAAATCAAACTAACAAAAAAAAAAGCGAGTATAGACTGCCAAACAAGTTAACTTAAAACCTACCCTAGCAATGAAAACATAAAACTTTTCAATAAAAGATTGCGCAGTTGCTTCATATCTTCGTATTGAAAAAGGACAAATATAACTAAAAATAAATAATCCAACAGAACTAGATAATTATAAGAAGAATACAGACAAGAAACAGACAGATATCAGGCACTCAGGGTTCCACGCACCAGAGGCAAGATTCTGTAGTAGTGCCGGAACTAAACCAGAAATCGAGGTAACCGACTGGTCTCGTCATCAGGGACCCTAACCGAATCTGAAGTTACCTCAAGGGGAATTTTCTGAATAGGATGCAGGTATAACCAAAAACCTCTCCCAAGGCCTCGAGATCCCCACTGAAACATTAAGTCAAAAGAAAATGAAAAGACACGGACAATTTGCAGTAAGGGCTCAACGCACCATACATGCAAGTACACATACAATCATAATGAAAATTTGTTTAAATACAATCGAAACAATGCAGCATGAGAAGATAAACAAACTAAAGTGACAGTATCTCGACTAAACAGTATGTACTTGGGGTGAGAGAGTAAAGCCTCCGCTTTCATCAGTGTTTTAAATTTGACAATCGGCCTATTATTTCATTTAAACCAATTGCAGGCTTTTGATCCTCTTGCAATGGCGGACCGAAATAACTTCGAGTTTGGAAAAGAGACATAATTAGAATAATAATTAAAAAATATTCTGCTGACGTCCACAAAAATACTTCAAAAATGATATTACAACAATATCGTTCAGTAAGTACTTACAAAATACCATTCATCATCTGTACAACAATATCGTTCAGTAAATTGTTTCTTAAAAAGAGAAGGAGGGGTACAATAAAGTCATTCATGGGTATGTTCAACTGTATTCTTAAAAAGAGATACTTTGGAAAATTCTGAATTGTTTATGTTTGTGGTACATTCAGAAGTTTTATTGCAGAGTGCAAACATGGTTTTACTGTATTGAATTCGATAATATGTCAATATACAAATGTATTGGAAGTTTAAAATTTAGCTTTTCTATTGAGAACAAAAATTCATATCACTATTGGGAATGAAATTTATCTCGATAGCATTTACAATTACAGAATTTCACATAAAGATAAACGTGAAACCACTCTTTTAGATCGAGGGTATTTAGTTATTGAGAAAACATTTTCATGCAATTTTGTTTTACTTACAACTTTTTGTTTTAGCATTTCATACTTTCATGAAGTTTAAAATGTCAAAAAAAGTACTTCGTTGTGTAAAAAAATTGTATTATTTAATTTTTCTATTCTCATCTGGAATAAAAATTGGGTGAATTTAGTTGCATTACCTATCCAATAAGAAAGGTCGAAAAGGTGGATATAGTTACATTTAACTACATTCATATACCTTGCAGATTTCAAAATTCTCAGTACGGAGTACAATCAGGTCTTTGTAGGTAGAAAAAAATAAAGGGAATGATGCAAAAGAGTATTTATTTATTTTAATTTCTGTGTTTAAGACGATCCATAAGTTATCGCAAATTCCTCTAAATCCTAAATTCTCTTATTTTGATTTGTACAATAAAAAAATTATTAAAAAAGGATTAAAATTGAAATTTTCTTAAAAAGTATCGTATTCAACAACTAGCCGGGCTTCGCCCAGCTATCGAATCACTTGACACTCGAATTACAGTTCACTTAAATTTAAATTTTTTTTCACTTTTAGTTGCCGAAAAATGCCCCCAAAATCAGTAAATCTTCAAATGATCTATTTATGATTAAACAGTTTGAATGAAAAGTATGAAAGATAGAAAAAGAATTTTAAAAAATAGACACACGATGAAACATTTATTTTAAGTGACTCATTTTTTAGTGAGAATCACGCTGTGAACGAATAACGGTTTGTTTACATCGTCCAAGATGCATGATCTCACAGGAGACGCCTCATTTGAATCCAAATAACTCTAAAACTATTGAAGTAACAGATTAGGTGTACGCAGAAAAAATTATCAGCTTTTAAAGCTCTTTCTAAATATGTAAAATTTATACATATTCATGAAAATAAATACATCGATTTTAACTTTTAAAACATGGCGGTTACGATTTGTATCGGTGGAGTATGCATTTAGAATTGAAATATTTCTAAAACTATTAAAGTAACAGAATAAGAGTTTAAAGCTCTTTACAAATATGTAACATTTATGTACTTTCATGAAAAAAAAAATCCTCGATTTCGACATTTCCAAACATGGCCGAATTTGATAACGGATACCATACCGGAAACGGTCTACCCGGAATTGTTCCGAAGACCGACCGAAAAAGTTTTCTTTTATTTTTATAGATTTAAGAAGACATTCTAAATACATTGGGGATTTTACAGCCTTTAAATCGTGTCTTGAAACCGTGTTACAAGCTGTCTCAGATACCACAAATCTTAAGTTACTTCGCAATATGCATTTTATAAAATGAAACATATAGCTAATTAAAAGGAGCATCATTCTTTAAAGCTTATTCGAAACCTATATATATCTGAAAGGAAATATGCAAAAATACATTAGTGAGATTCTTTATTTTGCCTTTTCAAAGCTGTGCTATAAGTAACCTCCAATTTTTCGTGTCTTCAATTACTTCAAGATTTGCATTTTACTGAGGGTAAATAAAGTAGTTATTGAAAGATGAAATAAGGTTTGAACTGTTATTGAAGAATTTTTGTTGGAAATATGCTGTACAAATGAGAGTTTCATTTCGTTTTGGTGTTTATAACTGTGTCATAATTTATCTCAAATTCCTTTAGTTCCTAATTAGTCTACATTTCTAATTTTATAAATTTAAGCAAACAGTTCTTTTATAAGGGGACATTGAATTGTTTTCCCGTTAAAAATTCATGATTATGTATAGGAGGTACGACACTTAAATGAACAATTTCAAATCAATGTTGCGATGAAAGTTATGCCATTAGATATCTTAAATTCTTGGTCAGTAATTACTTTATAATAGGAATTTCGTAAAGTAAAACTTATGGCTTTTAAAAATAGAACCCTGCCATGCAGTTTCCTTGAAAAATATATACAGATTTGTAAGAAGTATACAAGGCACAACAGAAATTAGGCTGTCTTTGTGTGCTTATAACTGTTCCGAAAGGATCGATCAAATTACTCCAGACCCATTATGCATTTAATTAGATAAAAGAAATGACTAATTAAGAGGGAAATCCATTATCTTTCCTAGAAGAATTTCTGGATGTCCATAATGAATGCGCTGAATATTCTTCACACGTGCGGTTAAAAATCGGACCAATTTTCGTGAATTAATTGTTCAAAGTTCTTAATCTGGGTTAGATCCCTTTTCAATTTACCAATGATCTTTTTGAACTCATGTAATAAAGGAAATATGCGACGACATTCTTTAATGGCGATTACGTGCATTCACTCTTCGAAGTTAGCTATGCCCAGAAATCTTTTTAAAGCAAAGACTTTCGCTCTGCAGATAACTTTCAAAGCGGCCAGAAATACTGCCTCTCGGTTAAAAATTGTTTTACTTTTTGGCGGAAAAGATTAGCACTGCATTAAAATCTCCTAAAAGTTTTCCTTCCCCAAAATATAAGCTCATCAAAATTTAAAGGACAATTAATTTTATTAATTAGCAGTCAAGAATGAGTAATGACATCATGCATCACCCTCTGATGGATGGCGCAGAATGCAGTATCGAGGAACATTTCTTTTGATTTTTAAGAAACTCTTTTGTCTTTAGGTGGCGACGCTTTGTTTTCACTGCTCCCAAAGATTTTTGGCGGGGAATCCGCGTCCAGTTTTTAAACCAGATTTTCATTGTGGGAACATCGAGGCCGTAAAGGTAAGCGAATGAACAATAGATTGGTTAGATAGGTTTGTTGCGAGAAATATGGCAGCCGCTGAAAAATGAATGAAGTTTGGCGGAAGGAAGATAAATTTGTTTATGAAAACGCTCAGCATTTGACGGGTGAGGTAAATGCAAGAGAGTAAAAAAATGGCAGATCTTTCAACACTTGCATTGGGGTAATAACGATGTGCCATGATCCTGTTCCACCGATAACCGATTACAGAATCAAGATTTAGAGGGATTTTCCACATGAATTAGTCCTCTCTTTCGTTGTTCACCGCTATCAAAGAATAGATTAAAATTAATAACCACACATGGGTTTAAAGCGGAAAAGTGAAAAATGTTTCACTGACCGCACATGATTTATATTGATGCTATGTTTTGGAAACAGGTTATGAAAATTTTTCAATTGCATATTAAATTGTTATAGAATCTGACGGTAAAATAAATAAAAAGGGGATATGAATGTATTTCCTGACGGGAAATATTTCAAGATATCCTTCACCAAACTTATTGCCTATTAAACTGATTTATCTCGAAAAGAAAATCTAAATTTCATTATTTACCACCAGTGTGTTTTCTAATAAATTCCAAACTTTACATGTTCGTCCTTTTTGAAGCGTAATAAATTATGAAACAATGCTGGAACTGGAAAAACAATCGATGTCACATTTTTTTTTCAGCTTAGAAGCAATAAAGCGCAATAGCCATCTGTGAAATAGATATTTCGCAAAAGGAACTGACAAAAATATTTCAGTCAAACAACCATTGTCAATTGCCTACTTAGTATTTATGTCAGCCTAAAAGGCTATTCGAAAGGATAAGATTCGTGTACGAGGTGTACTGGGTGTAAAAAAATGTCGAAGAAGTTTCTGAAAGATTTTTATTGTCAAATGTTAAAACGTTATATTACACTGATTTTCTACGTATTCGCCATATTTACGTAGACAGTTGTCTTATCATGAAACTAGCTTTCATATTCCTTCGTTGACGAAAATCCTTTTTTCTTTTTTTCTTTTTTTTTTCTTGATCAATCTGTTTACTCTGACCGGCCAAAAATCTCTTCAACGTGGAGAAAGAAACGGTTATCGCTAGGAGCTAAGTCGGGACTAAACAAAGTTCACGGTGGGTATTCAAGCAATTCCCAAACAAGCTGTTCAAACAATGCGCGTGCACGAACTGTGGTGTGCGGCAGCGCATTGTCGCGCAAGAGACAAACTCCAGCAGACTCTAACCCACGCCGTCAATTCTGAATTGCTGGGTACAGCTTCTTAAGAGTTTCTCAATAGGAACGTTATTTATGAACGTTATATACTGAACGTTATTTATGATCGTAGTCACCATTTGGAAATTTAGAGATATTTCTATAACTTCAGCCTTTATTGTTTATTCGTCATCCCACCACCTTTGACGTTGCTATTCCAAAATTTGAACATGCACCAGCTTTCAACTAAATATATTAGGGTATGAAAATATTCACAAGTTGTTTCGTTTAATTTTCAAGTTGTAGCCTTTAAAAATAGGGATATTCCTTAAGATTTGTGCTACATAATAGTACTACATGTGTTTTATACATGTACGTTTGCTACATATTTTCAGTCGCAAACCCTCTTACGAGGAGTTTACAGTGTATTCTGCCATCTTGAATCACTACTAATATCACACTGCAGTTCGTGATAGACAATGGTTATTTCTGATGTGGTATGGATGACTGAACTTTGATAGTCACCAGTATACATTTATAGAAATTCTGCATTTAGAATACATTCTTCTAAAGAGCACTTAATACCAGTGCTTAGTGAGAAGCCCATATGAACTGAAAAACATAGTCCACAGTCTGCTGGAGGTGTTTATATTTACAATTGTGGCCTTTCCCACGGGTACATAAAATATGCATTTTGCCATTTCTTCGATATTTTCTACAGAGCTTCTCTATTCTTTTTTCATGTTAGTGCCCGCAGGAATTTTGGTTAACGATCTAAATTCTGGTTTTTTTTTACTTTTAGTGTGATTAGAAATTTTCATAAACAATTTTTCTAAAATTATAATGACAAATTATGATGGAACTTTTTCTATGAACAACAGGGAAAAGAAATGTGGAAGTAGATTTATTGATTCCGCAAAACATCGGAAACAAAACATGCTTTTAATCTTGAAATTTGTAATTCGGAAAATAATATTTAAAATAATTTAAGTATTTTTTTACTTACACTGATTTTAGTATGAAATGATCATCTTATAAAATCCAAATAATGGATAGGAAACGTTACAAAATATCTGAAAACAGAATTCAATATTCAGTGATCCGAATACCTTTGATGTTTTTCTTTAAATGCTGCTTACCTGACATAAGCAAGGATGGAATTGATTTTTATCTTAGAAAACACAATATTTTATTTGGTACTTTTTTATTGTTTGTAAATTGTTAATATATTGGTTAATAACCTTTTTATCAAAGAAGCTGAGTGTTCGAACGGTATGAGAATTTTTTAGGGTCCTTCAATCACAGTGAGGAAAACCCCTGAGAACAAGTTTGATATGTTCCACTTATTTATTGAAACAAACTTGTTACATTTGACTGACAATGCTTGCTTATGTACTTAGTCACTCGAGGATTTTCAATAACTATGGATGCAATTTATTTTTAACTAAGGAAACAGAATATTTAATTTGACTCCGTTTTTCTTTATTGTTTACTAGCCGGTATTGCCCAGCTATCGAATCACTTGACACTCGAATCCCAGTTCGCTTGAATTTAATTTTTTTTCCCTTTTAACTGCCAAAAAATCCGATACAAATCAGTGCATCTTAAAATGATCTATTTAAGATTAAAAAGTTTGAATTAAAAGTAGGAAAATTAGAAAAATAATTAAAAATTAGACAAACGGTGAAACATAAATTTTCAGTGATTCCTTTTTTAGTGAGAATCACGATGTGAATGAATCCCGATGTGTTTACATCGTAAAGCATGGAGGCTACGTTTTGTTCGGTGGAGTATACATTTAGAATCGGAATATCTCTAAAACTATTAACGTAACAGAATAAGTGTACGCGGAAAAAATTATCATCTTTTAAAGCTCTTTCTAAATATGTAAAATTTACGTACTTTCTTAAAAAAATACATCGGTTTTAACTATTAAAACATTTTAATTGCTTTTTAAATTCACTTGTAATTGCCGAAAAATCCCCCCAAAATCAGTACATCTTCAAATGATCTATTTATGATTAAAAAGTTTGAATTAAAAGTATGAAAGATAGAAAAATAATTAAAAAATAGACACACGATGAAACATTTATTTTCAATGATTCATTTTTTAGTGAGAATCACGCTTTGCTTACATCGTCCAAGATGCATGATCTCACAGGAGGCGCCTCATTAGAATCCAAATAACTCTAAAACTATTGAAGTAACAGATTAAGTGTACGCAGAAAAAATTATCAGCTTTTAAAGCTCTTTCTAAATATCTAAAATTTATGTACTTTCTTAAAAAATACATCGGTTTTAACTATTAAAACATGGCGGTTACATTTTGTATCGGTGGAGTATGCATTTAGAATTGAAATATATCTTAAACTATTAAAGTAACAGAATAAGTGTACGCAGAAAAAATTATCAGTTTTTAATTCTCTTTCCAAATATGTAACATTTATGTACTTTCATGAAAAAAAAGTACATAGATTTCGACATTTTCAAACATGGCCGAATTTCATAACGGATGCCATACCGGAAACGGTCTACCCGGAATTGTTCCCGACCGATAAAGTTTTTCTTTTATTTATGGGGTCAGGTACCTTTTAAAGACCACGAGACTCGATGAACATATTCTATTTTCAATCCCAGGTAGTTTCTAAAATAATATATTAAGAAATATGCAAATTTTACTGGGAGTTAAACACTCTTTTTTCTTTATAAATATTGTACTCAATTTTTTCTAGCTTGAAGAGAAATTTTTTAATTCTTTAAAATTTTAACCATTGTTTTTTTCATTGTTATGTGATTGCGCGCATGATATCACCAGAACAATTGGCTAGAATACCATGAAATGTTATACACGTTCAATATAAACATGTATCATTAAAATGACGAAAGATTATGTCATTCCTACCATAAAAATTTGAATAAAAATAAAATTTATCAAAAAAATTTCTGAAATTTAAAAAAAAAAATTAACTTTTATTTCTCTACGAAGAACTAAGAAGTTTGATTTCAACGTTCGTAATTTTAAAGATATATTATGCAACTCAAATATACGGACGCAAGTCTGTGCGCAATGACATTAAATTGAAAAAAACAATGGTTAAAATTGTTAAAAAATTAAAAATTTATCCCCAAGATAGAAAAAATTAAGAGCCATATTTATAAAGATTAAAGTATGTTTGACTCACAGTAAAATTTGCATATTTCTTAATAAATAATTTTAGAAACTACTGGTAATTGAAAATAGAATATGTCATCGAGTCTCTTGGTCTTTAAAAGGTACCTGACCCCTTAAATAGATTAATATTGGAAGGGCATTATCTATATATTGGTTTATAACTTAAAAAAAACTGAGATCTCGAATGGTATGATGATTTTTTAGAGTCCTTCGATCATAGTGAGGAACACCCCTGAGAACAAGTTTGTAATGTTCTATTTATTTATTGAAACGAACTTGTTACATTTAACCGGCAACGCTTGCTTATGTACTCGGTCACTCGACGAATTTCGGTGACAAGGAAATAAACGCTAGCCGTTACAAAATGCTCAGTTTAAACATTCAGCGTAGCAGCAGTCAGCGCCGAAATTAACGGAATCTCCCACAATACCGGCTGATAAGATAAAGGCAAATGTACGAGGACACAATGTGGAAATTGCATTCAACTCGACTCAGACGCCACAATGAAAGGGTGTCAGCGATTGTATCAGAGAACAAAAGTCGTTTAATTGAGGATAATGCCATTTCCGTGTGTAAAATGAAATTGTTTTTAAAGTTAACATAATTATCAAAGCATGTTTGCGATGTATGTCTGTCAGCACTGTGGAGATGGGACAGAGAGACTTCATCTGAGATTAAAATTAAACCCACTGGATTATTGGAATGTAAGGAAACATGAAAGCGAAATGCCTGGTATAGTTGTTCAGCATCATAAATTGTTTCGACGCACTATTATTTTTTTCTTTATGTCTTATAAGGGTCGAGAAACTAAATAAATATTTTGAGCAAAAATCATTCATAATAGTTTGTTTTTTTGAGTGTTTCTGGGCAACGCAAATAAGTTAAGGGCAAATGTTTTCTGCATTTTATGGGCTGAAATGAGATAAGAATAAATAAGTATTTTCCGCCAAATTTTAATTCATTATTTATGGTTTTTCAGCAACACAAATAATTGAGAAGCAAAGGATTATTATATACTAACGGACTGAAAGAAGGGAATAAATAAACATCTAAAGCAAACATGATTGACTCTCATTTCGTTTCAAGGTTTTTATAAGATTAAAACATTAAATTTTTGAAGATTAAAACATTAAATTTTGAAAGAGGGGAACTAGTGTATGTTGTTTTTTGTTGTGTTTTGAGCCCCCTGGCCGGAATCATGCCATACCAGGTCCACAGATGGTTGCGGGCGGACAGGAATGCGACTCCGGTTTAAAATGACACTATAAGGACTGGAGTTAGATTTAGCCAGGTGACGTCTCTATTTTGACTTAGAAACCCCATGGGTAAGCTCTGGAGGGTTCATACCTTCCTGAGACCCACTGGAAGGACTTTCCAGTCTACGGATATAACGTGCCCATCTGCAGCGTAGACACGAAGGCCTTCAATGGCGGTCTTTGGGATACGAACTGAGCCCTCTCCTTTCGGAGTCCAACGCGCTCCCAAATAGGCTTCCTAGGACCCAGGGAAGTGATTAGTATTGTTTGTTAAATGAAAATTAAATAACCACTGCCATAGGCGTAACGTGCTTCTAACTTTGGGGGGGGGGGGGGGGCACGAATTGAATTCTGTCCTCCACAGCGTATTGACTGCCGGATGGTCCTTACAATATGGATTTTTTTTTATTCAATAACAATAGAATTGATGTTTGAGTAGTATTAAAAAGTTATATAATAAGAAAAATAAATAAATATAAATTAAATGAGAAAAAAATATAGTATCGAATTTTTGGCAGGGATCATTTCATTATTAAAAACTATGTTAAGGCTAAAGACATAATCGGAATCTTGAGTTTCACAGTTTGTAAAAGCGGTGAAAAACCAAATTTCTTGAAAGTTGTTTTACAAATTTCCGATTTTATCTGAACTTCTATTAACGTTTTATTTTATATCAAGTTAAGTTGGGGGGGGGGGGGCACGTGCCCCCTCCCGTGACTCCCCCACGCTACGCCTATGACCATGGCAGTGCAATGTAAGAGGATTTAAGGTAGTTCGACGACAAAATATGATGGTTCATAGCTGTGAAATGCAGCCAGGAATGCTGAAATGATGCATTTGTTTTCTATTTCCACCATAATTCTTTGATAGCAACATAAAAGAATAAAAAAGAAGTACAGTTATAGCTATATTGACTCTGCAGAGACGCTAAACAAACTGTTAATAAAATTCGACTGAGGTATGAAGCCATCTGTCTCAACGTGGGAAAATGTTAAGATTGATATCAACATGTCACGGCAGTGGTTTGACAGTCACAGAAGTGAGTTGGAATGTTGCACCGGCTATAAATAAAACTAGAGTTAATGTGAAGGCAGGCATCATATATAGTTTTCTTTCCTTTAAGATTTATCAAAGCTTTTCGATTAAAATTTGGAACGATAAGGATATTAATGCACCACGCAGTGTCTCGCAAGGTGTTCGGATAATGGTATATGTTACCAATATGAGAAAAAGTTATTGGAAATTTGGTTAATAATTTAAGGCAGATCAATTACACAATTAATAACTCAACTGTGGAATACAAACTCTGAATACTGGAGATTAGATGTTTGACATTTTCCTGGTGATATCAGATATTAAAGAGAGAGAAAATATCAATGAAATCACTTTAAGATATACTGCCAAGGCAAGTCTATAGAGCGATGTTGATAGGAAATGGTATTTTCTTTTACATCATTGCCCTTTCAAATTTAGAGAGTAAACTCCTGAAGTTTCAAATTCTTAATATTCTAGAACACTAATATATTGAACGGTTATAAAAGGGCATTTTGTGAAGATCTTACGTTCAGAAAACGTATATTATTTTATCTTCAAATCTTAAGTCTGTAAATAAGTTAAAAAATATTTTTAAACACTTTTAAATAAATGAAAGATTAACAATCAGCAAGATGCACTAAGCATGTAAAAAATGAAACTTCTAGGCAAAATATGTAATAAAGACGATTAGGGATTCCAATTCTCAATATTTAAGAAGAGTAATAAATTGAAATGTAATAAAAGTATATTCTTTAAAGATATAATAATCTCATCTTAAAATCGCTGAGATTTTAAAGCTGTAAATAAGTTAAAAAGTTATTTAAACGCTTTTAAATAAATAAAAGATTAACATTTAGTCACATAAGTTAAACATCTTAAACAGAAATTTCTAGTAAAAAATGTAATAAAAAAATTCTAGGTATGTGAAGCGCGAAGGTTTGATTTTTCCAGTTTGTCGGAGAAAAGTAACTCTCCGTTAAATCAAAGCAGGTGGTGTTCCGGAGACAGGGCTTTAAAGGAGATTCAAACAGATATCCGTCCCTGGAGTTTACGAGGAGAATGTTTCTTTTTTATGTGTTTGCCTCCTTGATGGAAATACTCACTAGTTCTTTTCAACTTTACAGCATTCCTTTCGCCCCGAAATTTACAAGTAAAGCGACTTTTTCAAAGCTTAACTGTTTCTCTACCCGGTAGGAATTCCATAACGCAAATGATGTAATGTATGTCAATTTACAGAATGTAGGAAGTAAAGGCTTCTCACCACGTTTACTATGAAGTGCGAAACATGATCTAAATAACTGCTAATTTAATATTTACTTAAAAACATTATTAAATGGAATGAAAGATGATTTAATTTCCGAAGCGGATAAACAAACGCTTTGAAGCGGAAGTAAATCAAAAGATGGTAGCACATATTAAAAGTAGCTTAAAGTTTTTATACCCGCTAGGAATTTCCTAACGTAAGTGACGTAATGTAAACCAATTTACAGAATGTAATTAATAAAGCCCTTTCACCGCATTGACTACGAAGCTTAAAACTTTATGTAAGCAACTGACAAAAAATGTATACTGAAAAAATTAGTATAAGGAATTAAACAAGCTCTAATTTATAAAGCAAGTAAACAAACTCTTTGAAAAGCAAATAGTGCAAAGCAAAGCAAATAATCTCTGAAAAGCAAAGTCAAAAGATTGTAGCACTTATTAAAATAGTTTTGTGTTTCTCTACCCACTAGTAATTTCATAACATTAATGACATAATGTATGCCAATTTACAGAATGTCAAAAGTAACGACTTCTCACTACATTCACTATGAAGGTTGAAACTTGATATAAATAACTGCCAGAAATATTTACTGAAAAATATTAATGTATGGAATAAAAATAAGATTTAATTTCCGAAGCGGATAAACAAACACTTTGATGCGAAAGTCAGTGAAATGATGGTAGCACATATTAAAAGACGCTTTATGTATCTCTACACACTAGGAATTTCATAAGATAAATGACGTAACGTATGCCAATTTACTGAATCTAAGTTATAAAGCCCTTTCACCACATTGACTACGAAGCTTAAAACTTTATGTACACAACTGCTAAAAAAATATTTACTGAAAAACATCAATATACGGAATATAACAAGCTCGAATTTCTAAAGCGGGTAAACAAACTGTTTGGGACAAAAAGTAAGTCGAAAGAGGATATCACTTATTAAAAACTTAAGTGATACGTAAATGCATAATGCAAAATATTTAACTTATGCCGAATCATACAATACTTGAAAACGTAAACGAAAGTAACTCCGAATCCGTAATTCGGAATCATAGTATACAAGGCAAGACTTTAAAATAATTTACTGGTAAGTGTAAAACAGCTTCCTCTAATTAATGTCAAATATAAAAATATACCGATTGAAAAAGTCAGTACAGTAATATCCCGAAGTTACGCGATAGATGGGACCGACAAAAGATCGCGTAAGTCGGATAATACTTCGCTTTTTTTTTCCCAATGCGGAGGCACTTGTCGTGAGACATTCGCCTATACTACGCCGCAATTTCACTGCCCATTTTATTGTGGGGGCTCCATATAGGCGGACAGCATTACCCCCTATGAAGCGACGACACGAACGGAGGCATTTTTCGTGGCACGAAGCTAGGATTCGATCCGAGCACCCTCTGTACCGAAAACCAGCGCGCTGTACCACTGGGCCGCCACAAGCCCAAAACTTTGCATATAAGTACATATAAAAATTATCTACTTGGAGCCAAGAAATAAAAAAATCCCCCGTTTAAAGGAAAAATATTGTATTAAAATTAAATACTATATTACATATTAATGTTATACATATGTACAATATATTCAAAATAAATATGCTGATGGTTTTAAAAAATCCAATAAAGTAGTCTGTCGTATTAACGCTTTTTTTAGCGAAGAAGTTCTTCATAGCAGCCTAACATCTCTTTCATTCTCTGCTTAGTCGTAATCATGCGATCTTTATTAGTCTATATTCTCTAAAATCTAACCCGCTCTCAATTGCGCTGAAACGATCTGTCAACTTCATAATTGTCATGAGGTTTTGTTATGGAATTGGATCTTAAGCGTTGGATTTTTCCCTGATGCTCTCACGCATCTCTATGAGATCATTGACTGTCAGCTCCTCAAGCTCGTTGACATCATCTCCATTGATTTCCATATCTAATTGCCTGGCAAGAACGACAAATTCTTGTGTCACACGAGAAATGTCATCAGTTTCAGGCGCTGTTTCCGTCTCGTTTTTAAAGAATATGGGACAACTCCCATATTTTTAATGGTCCCATTCTTTTAATGGTGTCTGGAAAAAATATGGGTTTCTTCCAGACACCATTTAAAGTTTTTTGGGAAATTTCATTCCAAGATAAAAAAAAAAGGTGAAAAGGGTGAAATTCGAAATTGTGTAACTCCGAATTCGCGTATGTCGGGGTATTATTGTATATGGAATAAAAGAAGTCTTTATTTCCGAAGTTAATAAACAAACACCTTGCAGCACACAATAGTTATAGGATTGCAAAACGTATTAAAAACACTACGACAAAAACTTTACCCTTAAAGGAATATTAACTGTAACAGAAGGACTAATCTGGCAATTTTCTGAGAGTCTGTTTTAACGTAGGATTACGTTCCTACATAACGGTCCTTCGGAAAGGAAAATTTCTAACGCTAAAAACCGTCCATCCGTACCTCGCGAGTTATAATTTTGGCAGTGCGATAAAACCAGTCTGTATCGCTTGGAGCAGTATACAGTTAAACAGAAAAGTACCAAAATGCGTCAAAATTTTGACATACATATATGTATATATGTACATACACACACACACATATATATATATATATATATATATATATATATATATATATATATATATATATATATATATATATATAGGTAGATAGATACATAGATGGCTATATACAGAGAGAGAGAGACATAGAGAGAGAAAGAGACATATACATAACACATACATACATATATACATAAAAAGATGTAAGCAACAATAAGTAATCCTACGTTAATAACCCGCGGTAGTTTCGCTAGAAGAGAAAGAACATTTTAATGACTATATGTTAATTTCATTCACCTGCATTAGATTCAAATGAGATCTACACTACTCGAAATAATCTCCTGAAAGAAGTATAGAATTCCATGTACAAGTATAGAGCGCAAATGCATTAAATGGCATCTCTGGAGAAACCCATTAATTAAATATATTATCAAGGTATTTATTTAAAATGTCAGTTTTTCGAAGTTTTACTACGAGTACATTAATTTAATTTTTTACGATATGTACATAAAAGATAAAGTAAATTTAACTAAATTTAAGTTCAAGTATTTATTTATTTCGGTTTTATAAAACAAATTACCGTAAAAATAAAAATATTGTCGAGAGATTTTAAACTACTATTGACTATTCAAAATCTTCTTATTCTACTTTGTTGATTGAATCAGCTAAAAAAATAAGTAAATTCAGCCAATATAAAGATACTAAATTCATTACGCTTTCTTATATTTTTTCTACGTAACACATCTTGTCACCATGTTCGAGAATAATGTAAATAAGAAGTAAACTAAATACACAATTAGATGGATACCTTCAAATTTGCTTTAAAAAGACGTTTCTTCTGATATTAAAGCTTTACTGCCGCAATATTAACAATCGTTTCATTTTGCTGAATAATGTTTATTCGAATCAGTAATTACTTTTACTCTTCGTTTACATTTATTTGTAAGACCATTAAAAAGTTTGCGTGTAGAGGGGACTTAAAATAATTAGATTATTAAAATAATTAGAATAGTATTTCAGATTCTTTTCATGGGTCAAATTAAAACTGATTTTTTAGCTGCTTCAACTATATATATATATATATATATATATATATATATATATATATAACAGTTCCGTAACTGACTGACTGACATATTACGCACAGACAAAACCACTGGACCTAAAGAGCTGAAATTTTGCATGGTGATACTTCTTATAGCGTAGGGATGCACTGAGAAGGATTTTAAAGAAATTCTTAGATTTTTTAAAATTAAATATTTAAGCTGTTTTTGTAACATTCTCTAAATATTTTGCATTTAAAATAATAATCTGAGAGTTATAAAATTGATATCATGAGAAAGATCACAAAAATTCCTTTAAAATGAATTCTTTTTCGACCTATGCATTTCTTCACCTCTGTTTTCTGATTTTTGGTGAATTTTTAAAGATTCATTTTTTAAAAATTAATTTATTAAATTCTGATCACGTGGTTTCTTTAATTTTTGTGATACTTTAAATTAATTTTGCATCACGGGCATAACATCGAAATAAGTTAACAAAAAAATATTAAAATACGGTAAAAGATAAAATTTAACCATTAAACTCATTAAGATGTAAGTTTTTAAAGAATTTAATTCAAATTAGTATGTTTCATGGATATTAAACATACAAATTAATTGCATACATCGACCGTTATATTGAATTCCAATGTACTCCGTAGCAAAGCATGGTTATTCAGCTAGTACATATATATAAATAAATGAATAAATATATATATATATATATATATATATATATATAGTTAGTTTTTAAGGTGAATTTAACCTTCTGTACAGAAAACAATTTAAGCTTCGAGGTAGTTCCGACTCATTTACTGTTTATTTATGTATATATTTCGCTTTATAGCCATGAAAGCTCTTAGGAAAGAAAATTCCAGCTGAAGCGAAACTTTATTACATTTGGAGTGAGAACATACTCTTTTCAGTTTAATAATAAATATTTATCTACCAGTGTTTCTACAGCTATTTGACTTATTTATAACTTACAGATTTCGTTTTCAGTAATCTTACTTAAAACACCCGCCATCGCTCTTTGATAGATCACTTGTTATATTGACAAGTAGATAGAAATTCTTTACAGTAAATCACTTAAAACCACTCCACTTCAAAGTAAATAGGTGATAGAAGTTTCCTGTAAAATATATCTTAAGGGCCTGGATGCTTTCTACATATCACGGATAAGATTTATACAGATATTTTAATGCGCCCCTTTAATAACGTTTTCGGAAATGCTTTCCTAAAACAGCATTTTTAAACTTTTAGCTTATCACTTGGGGAAAGAACTTAAAGGATTTTGGGGTGTATTTTATGTTGCATTAAATAAACAGTTTTCTAACCAATGTATAAATAGAAAAGCGAAATAGTACTCTAAAATTAACTTCTGAAAATGTATTTTACTATGTGTGAACTGTCAAAGAATGTATTTAATATATAATTGAATTCCTTTTTAATACCAATGTTTCTAGTGGTTGTGCATTTATTATATACTTTTTTACCACTCTAATATCTAAGTTGGTGAAATATGTGGTATGAGGTTTGTTTGAAATGTTTATCAAATGTTTTGGAACAGCGAAAGGATAATACTTCGTTTTATTCCTGGACAAACCGATTTATTTTAAGATAAACGGAAAAGCATAAAACGTAATTCAACTGGTTTGTATTTTTTGGTGTTTCTGTATACCGACAAAACGTAATTTTACAGGCGGTGTTGTAATGGACATCTTTATATCAGAGAAGGTTGAAGAGAATAAAAGGGCCAAATGATATGGGCATTTAGATAACAGATTTGCTATTTGAAAAGCGTTTAATTCACTTATGTATTTTGGTTTACTTTATTTAACGTAAAAGTCAGATATAAATGTGATTTCACTTGTGGTTGGACGATGCTGGCAAGAGTGGGTCAACAACGGCGGATTTAAGCGTCAGGACTGCAGCGGTCGACTTAAGACCATAACAGAACGAGAAGACAGAGCGATTGCCAGAACAGCTGTCACAGCAACGGATTCGTCGTTATCAACCATGCGAGGTGTGACCCGCACACGGTTGTCTAACATGACTATTGACAGACGACAGAGAAAGTGGAACCTACTTTCGCGCCGACCGTTACGACTATACACCGTCAAGTCCGATTACAGTGGTACTTAACGCGATCAACTTGGAACTGCGCCGACTGGGGACGTACAATCCTTAGTGCCAAGTCCCGATTCCAACTGTGCCCTAACGACCACCGAAGACATCCAGGAGACATCCAGGGCAACGTGAGGATCCTGTCCTTACTATCGCATGCCACACATGCGCACAACAGGGCGTTATTGTTTGGGGTGCCATTTCCTTCGATAGCCGTACCCCTTTAGTAGTCATTAGAGAAACACAACACAGTGGTACGTATACGACATTATGCCACCCATTTTGTTGCCTTTCTTCTTCCGCCACCCCTGACTAACTTTTCAACAAGATAATGCCCGGCCGCTCACGACACGGGTTGCTATGAATTGTCTTCAAGCTTGACGAACACTTTCTCGACCACCTAGGTAGCCTGATCTCTCTCCCATCGGCCACATTTCGGATGCGATGAGAAGGCGATTGCAACTATCCCGGAATGTTGCAGAAATAGTCTGTGTCATAGGGATATGAACCAATTATAGTAGATGATAATTTATTTTTTTATTTATTCATTCATTCAAAAAGCACACTGCAGAAAATTCCATTTACAGTGTTGCATGTAAGATACAACTTAAAACACACAGAAAAAAGAAACACCAAAACAAACATAAAAAGCTACATAAACAATATATACATATACAACACACAAAACAATACATGAATTACGAATACAAAAGTTGCACACATTTAGCCTTAAAAACAGTAAAGGGCATGTTAAAAATATCAAGGTCTTCTGAAAGATGGTTAAAAAATTTATAAAATGTGTATAAAGAGAAATTACTTATGTAATTAAATTTCCTATAGACATTTACAAATAAATGCCGCTCATGAAGACATCTGCTCGGCATAGCAAGCTGAATGCAATTGTGAATTTCAACACAATCAATAATATTATTAATGACTTTATAAAAAAATGCATACATGAAAGATTTTAAACTGGGAATATCAAAACTGTTACGTAGGAAAGAAGGATACAAATCCAGAGGACAATAGTAATTAGTTTTATAATATAAGTACCGCATAAATTTAGACTGTACCTGCTCTAAAATATATATTTTATTATTGTAATATGGATCCCAAATAAGACTGCAATATTCAAGATTTGAGCGGACCAAACTGAAATATAGAATTTTAAGAGCTTGTTCATTAGAAAAATCTAGTTTTACGTTTAAGAAAACCAAGCATTCTATAGGCCTTAGAAACAATACCAACCAAATGGCGGGAGAAGTCGAGTCTGGTGTCAAAAGTAATACCCAAGTCAATTACAGAATCAAAGTGAAAAAGAGGATGACCATTGATATGATAGTGATAAATTAAAGGCTGAGATTTACGGGTATAACTAAGAATATTACATTTCGAATATTTAGAAATAACTTATTGTTAATGCGCCAAACATATAAATTATGAAGGTCGCTTTGCAAAAGGGCAGCATCAACATTTGAACGTATGAGCCGAAATAACTTCAGATCATCAGCAAACAAAAGATAATCACTAAACTTTAATGCATGACATAGATCATTACTGAATAAAATGAAAAGCAAGGGTCCCAAATTAGAACCTTGGGGAACACCTGACGTATTGGAACACTCGGCAGAAGCAGCATTGTTGTAATAAACATAAAGCATACGATTTCTCAAGTACAAAAAAAAACAATGAACAAGATCGAGATGAAAACCAAAACTACATAGTTAACTTCCGCAGAAGAATATCGAAATCAATAGAATCAAATGCCTTAGAGAAATCAGTATATACAGCATCGAGCTGATAGCCACTTTCGAAAGAGGACATAATCTTATTTGTTAAGCAAAACAAATTAGTAAGCGCCGACCGTTTTGGAATAAATCCATGTTGAGCAGAGGAAATTAAATTTTTAACCTGGTGATAAAGCTTTTTATAAATGATAATTTCAAAAATTTTGGAAAAAGGACTCAAAATTGCAATAATTCGATAGTTTTTACTGTCACTTACATCACCCTTTTTAAAAACAGGAATGATTTTAGTTTGTTTCCAGACATCAGGAAAATTATTAGTTTTCAAAGAAAGATTAAATAAAAAAACAAGAGGATAAATTAAGAACTCAGGACAACCCTTCACAATAAAGGAAGGTAACTGATCAACCTCAACAGTTAAAGATGACTTCAACTCCCTAATTGCTAAAAGCACATCTTCACAAGTAACACTGAGCATTTTCACTAAATCACACAGGCAGTTCACAAAGTCATCAGAATTTCTGTCATATTCAGTGCTGGAATTATGCAAAGATCTAAAATAATCGGCAAAAACATTAGCAATATCGTTATCATCATCATAGCACACGTTATCGTAAGACATTTTATTTGATGCAGGTTTGTCTTTTTTAAAATACGACCAAAACTCTTTAGGCTCAGAAGCAAGATTGTTTTCTGTAATCCTTAAGTATGCAGAGTAGTCCCTTTTGATGTTATTCTTCAGAAGTGATCTCAAGGATTTAAATTTCTCGAAGATTTTAGAATCTCCACTTTTTAATGCAAGTTTACGGATTTTGCTTTTATAATTTATTAATATCTTAGTTTCACTAGAATACCAAAAGGATATTTATTATTAAATGATTTAATAGGAATAGTCTGAATGAAAACTTCGTTTAAATAAGTAAAAAAGCTAGAAATAGCTGAGTTAATATCATTAAAAGAATTTTAAAAATTCCAATCAATTTCAGATATTAAATACCACATATTTAAAAAATCAGCTGATTTAAAGTCGTATTTACTAGTACTAAGACTACCCCTACCAACACGGTTAGGTACAAAATGTACATCAATAGATAAAGCAGAATGATAGTTATCCTCAGAAACCAAAGGTTTATCACTATGCATAACTGAAATATTACAGAACTGAATATTAGATAAAATCAAATCCAAGTATTTGTTATTACAATTGGGTACAACATTTAACTGGATCATATTATAGAGTTGCATAAAGTTAGATAATTCTCTAACAGTAGGATTAACACAATTTTCATTAGTTAAGTCATCAACAATAGGCAAATTAAAATCACGAAGATATTATCGTAGTAACTAAACTGCAGAAAACCGTCAAAAAGCTTAACATACGCATTATAACTAAAAGTAGGTGGAAAATAAATTGCACATAAAAGTAACTTCTTCCGGTATTTCAAATTAACTGAGATCCAAAGGCACTCCAGCTCCAGATCAGGAACATGAATTTGAACAGCTGAAAAACATCTCTTAATAGAAATAAGTACACCGCCACCACGCTTACAAGTACTCGTTATAGAATCACGATCTCTCCTAAACACAAAATATCTATTATCAAACAAATCTGAAGAAACAATATCGCTACAAAGCCAGGTTTCAGTCAAAAAAATAATATCGTAATCCTCCGAAGCCATAGAACAAAAAATGTCGGAAGCCTTGGTTCTCAAACCACGAACATTCTGATAGAACATAGAAAGTCACCCATTAGAAGAAATATTTGATGCAGATGAACTATTATCATTACTTCAAATGGTAACAGAGTCCTCCGAAATTTGTTCGTTCTTCAATCTACCAAAGAACTCTGATACAAGACATCCCTCGGGCCACATTGATGCATCCATTAATCGTCCAAAATCATTTTCAAATACCTCGACGTGGAAAGAAGAATAGGTCTGAAATTTTGTCACCAGCTTCAGGCATAAAAGATGATTCAAATTAAAAGGGCGTAAAAAATCAGTCACCTCATTCACAGAAGTATCCGGACTCAATCTAGAAATTCGGACTCAATCTAAAATATTGCCTTCCTTCTAGGCAGCCTTTTCACAATTTTCAAGTTCGAATTTTTTCTCACGCCAATGACAACAACTCTAGGCTTAGTTTTCTTATTATTTTCTAAAGGAACGTTAACTCGCAAATTTCCACCAACCGGTGTGGCGGAGACCGTCTGGACAACCGAAGCATAAGTAACTTGTTTGATTTCATCTGACACTTGATCAAAAGCCGAATCCGTCTGGACCACACCGGAGGTAGTGGCTAAACCATCATGAGAGGTCTTCATCATATGAGACTGCGGATAGATGAACTTAGAAATATTCTCAACTCTATCGGTATTGTCCATTCGGAATGTACCAAATTCTTCTTTCAATTCAATAAATCAATCCTCAATATCGCATTACTGGTTCAAACTATCAACAACAGATGGCACCACGTCCGCAAGGTCAGTACATCTCGAAAAAAGATCAAGGGCACTTTCCTTACAAGCTCTACGATAATTAGAAGATTTACTACGTTCAAAATTAACAGCAATCAGAGATCTCAACTCAACCAGAGTGTCTCTAGCCTCATCACGAACTGCCTGGTTCATATTAAATTTAGAGTTGATCGCACTATCCAATTTATCATAACAACCCAGAAGAGCACCATAAAACACGTCGCCTTCTTTGTCCGCCATCTTATATATATATATATATATATATATATATATATATATATATATATATATATATATATATATATATATATATATATAATGAACCTATTATAGTAGATGAATTATAATAATATTAAGCAAAGTGTAATATTCAATGAGGTGAATATATTGTATATTTGTATATGTTAATTTCAATTCAATAAATCAAGATGGCACCACATTCATTAGACATTCCCTAGATTCATTTTAACCAGAGTTGTTTTCAATTGTTAGGATCACAACGGATTCTAATTTAATTCTTGCAATGTACAAACCATACCCCATACTATATCACCTTTCACCAACCACCAACATAAAGTAATTTACTATTTTCTTTCACCCCCACACTCCGACAGTTGGAGAGATTTTGGCGAGAAATCCTGCACGACACCATCCAGGAGATTTATCTGTCTATACCCCTCCGGGTGACAGCTTGTATCCAAGCCAGAGATGGACCAATGCCGTCTCAACTTCCTCATTTTGTAACGATCAAACTCTTGAAAAATTCATTCAATTGTTCTGAAATTTTAATAGCTTTACTCAGTGCATGTCCTTTACATCCTCCAATTTTCGTCGCAATCGGACAACTCCTTCTCGGTGCGTCGATATTTTTATTATGGAGTGTGCGTTTTATGTCTTTATTTATAAGCTGCAATAAGTGAATAAATAAATGAGTCATATTAAGGGGATGGTGGACCTTTCAAAACGATTTTTGAAATTTTTACCACAGAGATATGAAATTTTGCATATATATTCATTAAAGTATAGCAATATTAAACACCTTATAAAATTTTATAAATATTTTTTAAAAAATATTTTATAATTAAAAAATTTAAATTAAATTACCCTTCTTTAAAATGCTCCTTGCGACTCAATTTTAAACTTTTCCCTTTAATTTTGCATTTATATTGCTTATAAGTACTTTCTAAACAAAGTTATGTATTTTTTTGTACTTTCATTGAATAGTTAATTTTTAGAAAATATTTTTATGCTTGAACTCTGAATTTTCGCGAAATTTTTGTACTTTTCTACACTAAAGTTAAACTTTTATAACCTAAATGACCTCGAATCCTAAAATGGATACATAACTTTATTTTGATGTATTACAGGAATCTTTATTATAAATTTCATAAAATTTCGTCAAAAATTATGACGCGAGGAGCATTTTAAAGACTTGCAGATCTGGAAATTTCTCATTTTGAGAAAAAGTCATTTAAAAGAATTTTTTATCTACCTTTAATACTTAATACTCTAAAGCCACCAATTTTTCATTTTTCTTTTCACTACACATTTTAAATGCATTACATTCCAATATTTACATGTATTTAAAATATTAATACACGCCAAAAAAAATTCCAATTTTTGCTCGATTTTTGGTAATTTGAAAGTCCACCATCCCCTTAACTTGAAAATTGACTGACTTGTTTTCTTTTTATAATCAAATGACTATGTGAAGCAGAGTAAAAGGTTTTAAGAGCTAAAATAATCGTGCATCTTCGGATTGCAATAATTCCGACAGGAACTTAATGCAGCTATGTCGTCGTTGGTAAAGTTTTTCTTACATCTAAATTATTATAACTTAGCCTTTCTTGTGAATTTTTAAGAATTTCTTCTAATACAATAGTCCACTGACTGGCATAAACGTGTTTTGGATTTTACAAATATTTGCTTTTTTAACGATATATTACTAAAATTATAGACGTCTTGTCAGTAATTCCATACAAAACACAATTATGCCTAAAGATCAATATATGACGGATTACAGTTCCTGGGAAAAGAATTTATCGTAATATAACAAGTTTAGACTAAAATCCGGCGAGGGGTTAATACATCTTGGTAATTTTTTCACCGTAGTTCAAATTTTCCACCATTTGGCTGTTTTCTTTAGCAAACAAAAATCTTAATACAAAAATAAAAGCAATAGTTAGCAGATTAAGCGAGAAATCACTTCAAAAAGTAATTAAAACATAAAGGATGGCCATTAGAAACAACAGCTAATTTTGGAAATAAATTTTGAAGAATAATGGGGTGATTGGTTAAGAGCGGTACGGTTTATATTTTGCGAAACACGAAAGCTAATTAGACCATTTTAATGATGGGTTAAGATGGGTTAGATTAAAAATTTAAATTTGTCTTCTGCGAAGTGAAAAATTTTAAATTTTTATCAGGAGGAAAAACTGTTTGATTTTCCGAAAAAAAAATTCTCTAGTTTGGTTAAAAGTTCCTTAAATGTTAAAATAGAAAGGAAAATATTTAAGAATTTTTTTAAACACGACCAAAAAATTTTTACAAAACCACGCTCCATCGAATTTAGATTGAATTTAGATGTATTCCGTCTTTAAGGCTGTTGTGTACTAAGCCTATTGGATTCCCTCGCCTCAATGTTAACATATGGAGAAAACTTGTCTATTATTGACAAAGGTTTATAATCCAATAAAAATGGTATTTTCAGATAGCCTGAACTTTTCTGTACCTTTCAACTGGATTCATTTTATAAATTCCGTCCTCCAAAGGAATTGATGTGCGTTTGAAACACACAAGACCAGATTTTTCCCATGAATAATTTAAATTTTAAAATATTATTTGCATTTCTTAAAAAAAAAACGAAAAATGCCCAAGATGTAAAATTTCTTACTCTATTACGGAGTACATTTTTTGAAAAAAAAATCTTTCAATCCAAGTCGGTAATCCTTGGACAAATTTTCTTTACGGTTTAACATTGATGGGAGCGAATCCGATAGGGTTAGTAAATAGCAGCCTTCAGTTATGAGGAAAAATTCATTCCGGGTCGATGGGTAATGGGGAATGCCCAAAATGTTTTACAAATCACGTGGAAAAATAAGTATTCATTTCGGTTCAATATCGAAATAACCGTGAACTTTCAATAATTTGGTAATATGGGTGACCCAAAGGGTTTGAGGTTTTAGAGTAGCCGTCATTTACCCTTTTCAAATTTAATAAATTTTACGTCGAAATAAATCTTAACTACGGTTCCCTTTGTTTAAAGAAGAACAGAATCTGAAATTCTGTAACTACACGTTTAATTTTCGTTAAAAAATTAACTAGTACGTATGTTATTTTGTACGTTATTCAACGTGTTCAGATACTTTTTGTCGTTCAGTTATATCTCTAAATATAACGTCCTGTAAAACATCTGGCGTTCAGAAATTAGTTCACAAAATGCATATTCTGCGCATTTCATTGCCTATTTTATTCAGCTTCCTTCAGCTCTTTTAAACGATGTTTGCTATCGATTATCTAAACCTTTAGCCTTATAAAATACTTTAGGTTCATGGGTATAAAATATTTTCGATTAGTTGCGTTTAAACCGATGTGCTGTTGTCAGGAAAATGGTTCTTTTGAGTTCTCTATTCTCTTCTCTATAACAAGGGACAAAATAGACTATTATTTATGATTTCGGGAAATCAATAGTTTTCTTGGTTAGGGTTAATCAATCATACATTTTGTCAGTATATCATAGTTATTTTTCGTTAGCTGAGTTTGATGGGTAATCCCTTAAATATAAAATAGTTGGCGGAGGGACGCAACCGAATCAGGATCTTACATTTTAAACTCTAAATATTGTAATGAATTTCGTTTAGTAAATAGTAAACATATCTTTTATAATTACAAACATCTTTTCAACTTATTTTAAGGCGACAATGGACCTTCAGATTGACAAAAATATGTCCCCAAAACGATTTTTTTTTCTTTCAGAAAATGATTCTGCAACTCATCAGCTTTATATTAAAAAAAAGTATGTTGATCCGATCATTATTAACCGAGTTATAAGTATCTTTTTTTCAAACGTAAACAATGGAAATGTTAGTCAAATTAAAACTTTAAATGTTATTTTCTCAAAACAAGTTTTCATGTCGTTTTGGTAAATTCAAAATGTTCCATCCATCATAATTTTTCTTCAATTTTCATAAAATTTCATAAACTGATTATTTATATATGTTAGAATAAAACTTACTAATAAATTCATTATACTACACTGCTCAAAAAAATTAGGGGAGCAAGCAAAGAAGTTAAGAAAACTGTGCGAGACAGACACGTTTTGGCATAAAATGGATAGTACACGCGTATCAATGCGCAATACAGAAAAATAGACTAGAAAAATTTGTAATTAAGCTTTAAGTCTTTGAAATTATGGAAAAAACATGAAAAGATGATTTAGGGCTACAATTTGGCTACATGTAAACGATAAAAAAAGTATTGTTTAGAAATGATGCAAGATTTTTAATATGACGTGTGATCTCCTCGAACAGCTAAGACTGCCGCACACCTGTTTCCCATGGATGCGATGATGTTATCGATAAGACTTTGGGGAATACTGTTCCACTCCTCAACACGTGCAATCTCCATGTCTCGGAGAGTAAAAGGAGGCCTTGGTCTCGCAGCAATGCGTCGTCCGAGCATGTCCCAAACATGCTCGATTGGATTCAGGTCAGGAGAGCACGCTGGCAATTCCATACGCTGTATTGTTTCAGCTTCAAGCATGTTCTCCACAAGACGAGCTGTATGCGGTCTGGCATTATCATGCTGGAAAACAAAGGAATCTCCAATGGCTGCAGCATAAGGTATGACATGAGGTCTCAGTATCTCGTCTGCATAACTTCGGGCATAACAAAGTGCCATTCCGAATGATATGCAGGTCCGTAAGTCTACCTATGCTGATTCAACACCATACCATAAAACCAGCTCGTCTGTATTGTGACCTTTCACGAACGAATGTGGGGTTATTTCGAGTGCCCCTTTCCCTCCATACCAAAACACGTCAGGTGTTCCACTACAGACTGAATCGGGACTCGTCTGTAATCAGCACTTGGCTCCAATCATGTTGCTCCCAATCTCGATGTTCAGCAGCCCATCTACTTCGGCCGAACGGTGGCGTGAGGTCAACGGAATGCAGATCATTGGCCTACGTGCATACAGACCACCCTGATGAAGCCTATTACGTACTGTTTGGCTGGACACCCTTCGTCCTGTTGCCAAGAGCAACTGTCTTTGCAGCTGAGTAGCATTGTCTGTTCTGTTTCGACGAGCTGTTAACAGTATATACCGGTCATCAGTTGCTGTAGTGGCGCTCGGCCAACCTTGCTCT
Source organism: Dolomedes plantarius (assembly GCA_907164885.2). Taxonomy (NCBI): domain Eukaryota; kingdom Metazoa; phylum Arthropoda; class Arachnida; order Araneae; family Dolomedidae; genus Dolomedes; species Dolomedes plantarius. The sequence goes on along the minus strand of OU015493.1, from coordinate 49,661,919 downwards.
GGTCGACGTCTAACATTCCCTATTTCTTGGAATCGATTCCACAGCCTTGCAACGACATTTCTGGTGACTCCAACAGCGTCAGCGACACTACGTTGTGTTTGCCCGGATTCAAGTCTGCCTATAATACGCCATTCCATGGATTCCGAAAAATAAGGCTGTTGAGACATATTCAAGTCACCTTTTCTCAAAAAGAATACCTGAGCAATAGGGTGGAACGAAAAAAACTTTTTTTTTGAATTTCAATATGCTCTAGTTTTCAAAAGTTGCCTTTTAACAAAATAAAGACGGAAATTAAATATTAGCGTAATTGGTGCATGTTTTCAGTTAGCGCAAGAAGGGCAAACTTTTGGTTTTTATTAAATTTTTTACAAATTTCGCAATTATTTTGAAATTGAATACACTTGTAGTACAAAAAAGTAGAAAAATATGTAATTTAAACATTCTTTTTAGTCAGGAGATCTTCTAAACAGATTATATAATACGTTTTACTTCATAAAAATAGTACACATAAAGGCACTTAAAAGACACTCGGACATCACGGTGGAACGATGCATTTTTTTTTCGGAATTTCAATATGCTCTAGTTTTTAAAAGTTGACTTTTAAAATTAAAATGAAGAATATAAAATTTTTTTACTCTACTAAAATATTTTTAAGTGCCGCATAGGGCTTCAAATTGGATATTTTTGTGAAAAAGTGATTTTATTTGTATTTTTTGTTAATTTCTTTTATAGTATATTAAAATAATGTATATTTTCTGTAAATAAAATATTCAAAATATGATATTTTGACAGAAAACTTGCATATTCTAAGTATTTCTAATTTTTAGATGCCATAACAGAACAACTGATTTTGTGGAATTTCGCGATTTTCATCATATTAATTTTACATTAGCATATTCTTATAATACACATTGGAATGAAAGAAAAACAATTTTTAATTGATGGACCTTAGTTAAAATAAACAAATCACGCTTATTTAGAAAAATATTAACCTACTGAGCAATCGAATTTCACAGTTAAGGCAGTGAAACAGACGTTTCTGCAACATCCCGATTTCCGCCCTTATGTTCTTTTTCTGGTTTTTGACGTCATGAACATTGATTTGCATATGAAGTTTTCGTCTTCTGTTTCCTGTTAAGTGTCATAGGGACATGACAGTAGTGTTACGGCCATGGACAGGAGCATGAAAAAAAATACAAAATAAAATAAAATAATTGTTAAATGCAATAAAGAAATAGGGCAATAAAAGAGAAGGGAAGAAAGCCATAGACCGGAACGAAAATTAGAGATAATGTTCGTAGCAATAAATAGAAGTGGAAGAGAGTGAAAATAAAATAAAATTTATGAAGGCTATAAAACGGCCCACCCTACTTGAATCCAAAGCATGGGAAAAAGTTAAAATTGAGGGAGAATTTATAAATCCCGCCCTCGACGCGCATTGGTAAAAGGGGATTGAGGAGTGGCAGCACGGACGAATGGCGATGGCATGATAATTTCCAGATAACCAATGGAAATTATAAGAGGCGGAGACATTAGTAAGAAAATATATGAAATAAAAAATAATGTAAAGGCAGAGAGATAACCTGGGAAGTGAGAGTCAGTCAGAAGTTGTCGAGCGCCCTGTGTCCCATGCCGAGTGTCTGCGATAAACGACGTAGCCGTGTTCGAGTGCAGTAAAGTTTAGAGAGATAGAAGTTGTCGAGCGCCCAGTGTCCCATGCCGAGTGTCTGCAATAAACGACGGAGCCGTGTTCGAGTGCAGTAAAGTTTAGAGAGATAGAAATTGTCGAGCGCCCAGTGTCCCATGCCGAGTGTCTGCAATGAACGACGGAGCCGTATTCCGGATAAAGAGATGCCCGAATTACGTTTGAGGATAAAGACGACGAATTCATCATTACGAGTGCCTGCTGCCCAGAGGGATTCAACCATCATCTACTGAGGTACCGACTTTGCATTTCCCTTTTATATTGTATCATTGCTTCTCAGTGTATAGCCATAATGATTAAGATAGAGCGCGATGAATATAGTTTTTGAGTATAAGATGTTGAGTAATAGACCGATAATTCGTACCGACAATTTAATATAATGTTTTGCATATATATATGAATTAATTTAGTAGGAGTAAAATTGAAAATAATATGTATAGAGGCAGTATGAAATATTGTTATAATAAGTGAATGAATCAAACATAGGTGTCGCAAAGAATTAATTTAGTAGGAATGAAGTTATTGCGGTAATAATGTGTAAATGCCGGAGGAAATATTGAGAATTTTGGAGTGTATTATTTATGTGTGTTAATATTCAATAAATTGATTTGTCAATATAACCAGAGTTAATTTCCATTATTTGGGAAGCACATCAATGTACTAGCCACAATAATGAACCAATAAGTTACATGATCAAACATAATTATAGTCAAAATCATAATTAATAAATATAATTAATATAAGAATAATATAATAACTCCCAATCCCAATAATTTCATTTAAAATAATATAAACAATTTAAATTACGGTTACATTAGGCTTTAAATTATGGATGATTTATTTTATGTTACTTATCGGTGTAAGTATTTGTGTAATTTCGTTAAAACCATGTGCTCCCCTAATTGTTTTGAGCAGTGTATTTTAAAACAACTTTAAATTTTTCGAATCAAAAGATTTTTTGATAACATTTTGCATAAAATGACCTATTTTTATCGATTTCTTTTCTAGTTTTTATAAATATGCCTGTAAATCAAATACTACTACTAACTTTTATTAAAACTGTATAAAGCTAGCTTAAGAACGAAAATTAGATATCTGAGACAAAAAGTGATGTGCATGGAGCATTTTTAAATAGAGTAATTAACAAACTGATTTTAATTAATATCTTAATTAATTACATTCTGATTTTTTTAATTTAGAATTTTCATCTCTAAATTTCATCTCGTGTAAATATACACTTGAATGTATCACGAATGAATAAGTTTTGTGTTGATTTGTGTGGCCCACTTCTTTCACGAACAATATTTGAGCTGGTGTTTGGTTATAAACTGGTGGATTTTTATTCCAAATGGTTCCATCTTTGGCTTGAAACGAATTCAATGGCGTGCCCAATACATTAGTAGTGTCTTCGGAAGAATCACTGTCGTTTGTGCTGTCACTGTCGAAATTGCAATTCCTCCATTTTTTCCTAGTAAAGTTGCGATTTATATAGATATAAATAAATAAAATAATTACTAATTGATTATTAATTCACCAGAGCATACAGTAAATTGCAATACAATATAAATCGAATAAACCATTCGATTCTGACATAAAATTCAACGTGAAATGTACGCATAAAACAAGTAGAAAATAATGAGCCACATCGTTTTTCAGTAAAAACAGGATACATACATTCCGCAAGGACGAGGGTGTAAAGAACAGTTCCAATTAAATAGAAAGGGTGGTAGAAAGAAAGCTAATTTCAGCGTTACGCTTTCGAATTTCGATGTGGGCACCGCGGTACCCGGTCATTGAAAGTAAGGGAAGCTTTTGGTCATTGACGCTAGGGTTAAAAGGGAAATTTTAAATGTCGTGAATGATGCAAGTTTGAAATTTGCAGATGGGAACCATCATAGTTTTATAGTCGTTGGGCCGATGTGGCTCAACCTTCAATAAAACACACAGTTCATATATTTGACAAAATAGTACTATTATCATAAGCTCCATTCATCTCAATATTATTATCCAATTAATCATTATGGCAATTAAAATTATGAAATGAAAAAATACAAAACTTTTGACAATTAGAATTAGATGTAATATCAATATTAAAAAAAAAAAAAAGATTATCAATCTGATAAACTCTCAAATTTTGAAAATCTACATTTATATTAAGCAGTGAGATGTTGCTTAACCCTAATAATATATATGGGAAATCATTACTTATAACATATTACACAATATTTCTACGAAATTCGCCAATTATTAGACACACCTCTATAATCTGGTTTGTATTCAAATTTCCATTCGTTTATCTATTTATCTCTTCGTTCTGATGGGGAACCACAATATAGTCACTAGCCTCTGACATAGAAAAAAACTATTTTTTGGTATTATTGACACACTAGAACCTGTGTCCAAATTTATACTAATTATTTTAAATATCTAAAATAGGTGGGGAATAATAATGTCCTTTAGATTCATAAAAATGGTTCCTTGGAACTTCGTTTCTGTAATTCCTGTTGTATGCTCCAGTAGCTCTCGAACTTTGATGATTCAGTTTTCTATTTCTCGGCTCACCTGAATTTTCATCACGACATTCTTCTTTTTCATTCCATACTTTTTTTGTAGAATATTGGCTAGGATGAGTAAATTTCGTATGTACAACTGTGCATCTTGAGTTAATTGTTGAGCAATAAGTTCTGTTAATTCAGCTTTCTTCCCTAAGCGACATTTATTTATGAAATATTTTTCAATAATTTTAAATTTAGAAAATATGTTAATTTTTTTCCTTCTTTGATGCAAAAAGTGGTAGTATATTTAGTTTTTCCCAATATAATTAGTAAAAAGATTAATCTAAATCAAATTTAAGAGTTTCCAAAAGAGTTTCCAAAAATTCACTTTTCAAAAATCGAAGTATGTTATTAAATTTTCATGAGTCACCTTTTTTTCCTTCTTCACAGCTTCGGTTAAAAAATGTAATTCATCCGCTAATATCTTGGGGTAATTCGTGGTTGTACTTGTATATTTCGAATTTTGCAATATCTTCAGAGGTTACGGATAGTGAGTAATCATTCGCCATAATCTTTGCGTTCACCGCCATTATTTTTTATTCTTCAACTACACATAGACTGGAAATCCATCATGATCTGCCTGCGTAGGTTTGAATCCTACCGACTTGTTAAGTTCAATATTTACTGCTGGAACTCATCGTAGTTCTGTAGTCGTTGAGTCGATGTGATTCAAGCTTCAATAAAACACATTGTAAATATATTTAACACCATATTTATTACATTATTTCGTGAGAGAGAGATTTGAGTTCGACCCTTCACAAAGTGTATCTGAAGAATGATAATGCAAAAAGGCAATTATACGTCACGTAACACCCCGAAACACTTGAAATGAAAAGTCCTTGTGGTCAGGATTGTAATTACTCATCAAATTTTGGACTGCATAAGACCAAACAAGGATTGCTATGTCATCTAAAACTGCAAATCTAGCCCTTTTCTCACGGTCATATTTAGATAATATTTAACTTGGAACACGCCTGACGGTAGATGTATAAATTACTGAAAGTTTAACAGGGGTATATATATATATATATATATATATATATATATATATATATATATATATATAGGTGGTTATAAAAATAATGCAAACACCAAGGAATAACACGAAATATTTAATAAGTATGGGGTGAAACGTTTTTGGCCTGTAATACAGCCTGAATTCACCTAGTAACAGATTTGTACGAGACATGAATAGTGCCTAAGGGAGTATTATACCACCCGTCATGGAGAAATCGTGAAAGTTAATGAAAAGTTGGTGTTGGTGGATATCGATACTTAGATCTATTCTCTAAAACAAATTATACTGTTTCGATCATATTGAAGTCGGGGGACTGTGGGGTAACATGTTTACCTCTGTTTTCATGTTCCTCAAGCCCCAATATGACAGGTCTGGATGTATGGACAGGAGCTTTATGATATTGGGAAACAACCTCTCCAACGGGAAACAATGCTTGCATGATAGGATGAATCTGGTTGGCAAAAAGTTCGACATAGTCCTTCCCAGTGTATCTCCCTTTTAAGTTTACAATGCGACTTGCTGCAAACCATGAGATAGCAGCCCAAACCATGTCAGATCCGTCTCCATGATTGATAGTTTGCACGAGCCAATCAGAGTCTTAAATTTGTTTGGTTGTTTTCCAGTAGTCCGCATCTCCTCTTGTGGGGAACAGTGAGACCGATAATTATTCTGACCACACGACATTTTTTCACATATCACTTGACCAGGATTTGTACTCGTGTCATTATCGTGCACGACATTTTGCATTCACATCTGTCACAAGTGGCTTGGTAATTGTTACTCATCCGCAGATGTTTTGTTTGTGAAGTTCCCTCCTACTTATAATGGCTGATACGGGAACCTGTAGATGTAGATCGATCTCTATGGTCAATTTGGTTGCAGTTGTTTTATTTTTACAAGTCGCAATCCGCTTCAATGCTCGTCCGTCTCTTTCACTCAGCTCTCCCTTGACTTCCACAATTCTGTTTCACAGACAATATTTATCCGTGCATTATGTATGTGATCATGACATTCGACGCCATAACATCGACGCTAGGAACATCCCAAATCCAGGTGGTTGCCGCAAGAGATATTCCCATTTGACGGGCTCCAACAAGTTTACCTCATTGCAAAGTCTGAAAGATTTAACAACTTACGTTATCCCCCCAAAACCACGATGCCCATAGCTTCATTGCTTCTACCTGGCGGTAGAGTAATATATATATATATATATATATATATATATATATATATATATATATATATATATATATATATGTGTGTGTGTGTGTGTGTGTGTGTGTGTGTGTTTATTTCTTGGTTTGTTTGTTTGTTTCGTGTGTGTTTCATAATTAAATACTACTACATTTCAGACTTAAATGGACGAGCTATTTAGTGCGCCTTGTAAGATCGACAATATCAATCTCTGGGGAGACAACATACATGGCTGAGAATCTTTGGTCAGCTGTAGTCATGAACATTCATTAATCAATCAAGTATCAATCAAATAGCTCCCACACTATTTTATTCTATTGATTTGACTATTGACACTGAAAACAGGATCTATACCCTTTTAAGAACCACGGTTGAGCATACAAACCTGGTACATTCACAATAATGTATGCAACTTTATAAAATATTTGTGTAAACATATGAAGAACACGCATTTTAGAAATGGATCTCTTTTCAATAATTCTTACAAAAGAGATGATGAATATTAATAACAACTTAGAGTGCATATTTACTTTTTTATAAAACAGAATTTTATATATCTTGTTCAAAATACAAGTAATATTTTGAGACGTCTTACAATTAATATAATGTTGGCGAATTAATGAATCATTCACGTATATGTGTTTTGATCGGTCATTTCGATTATGATTTTGGATCAACTCTGCACTATAACTGTTGCAAAAATTAAATATCATAAATTTATAAAGAATGAATTAAGAAGTTATTATTTTTTAAAGTCACTTTTAATGAAGTTATAAATGATAAATCTTGCCCTACTTTATTTTCCCTTTATAAATTTGTCTGATTTCCACTTTTATAAGACTCGATCAATTAATAAAAGTAATACCGCACGCATTTTAACTTATGAATAGAATTTAAATGAATGCCAAGAACACGCGGAATCTCTAAGGGTGTTGAACTGTAGAGAAATAGATAACGGCCCCGTGCGCATCCGTCTTCCGTAAATTAGTTCCCCAAATGTGCTTTTTTACCTTTCATCGCGCATTTTATCAGACTTCCGGGGAAACCTTTGTTTGAGTTTGCAATCAATTCTCCAAACCTTCTCTCCCATAAAAGAGTGAAATACCTGAGATCGGGTTCATAAAACATTTTTATTCGTATGCCGTTAATTTGATGGTGTGTAATAAAGCTATCTTATAGGGGTAATTATATTTCTGACGTTCATTTTTCTGCAGGGAAGGATAAAAATGTTGACTCTTATTACTATATAAGGGTATTTAGTAAAGGTAAAAAATATTTTTACTTGGTAAGGGTAAAATATCTTATATAAGTTGTATTACAGAACTCACATATAGCGGATTCTGGGTATAATGCGGAAATCGGAATACATAAAAAGGAATCATCCGAATAAAAAAAAAAATCATAACTATTCGTCTTTTAATCCGTTTTGATCGAATAATTCAGAAAGAATCTCGTGTTTCACGCAGTTGCCGACAAGTAGCGCTAACGCTCTTCCTTCGCCGGCCACTTCAGTGTTTGTAAAGATGGCGACTGCACAACAGAAATCAAAGAATCACCCGATTTTTTAAAAAAAATCATAACTATTCATCTTTTAATCCGTTTTGATCGAATACTGCATAGGCAGAAACAAGGAAATCTCGAGTTTCATTCAGTTGCCGACATGAAACGCTAACACTCTTCCTTCGCACGCCACTTCATTGTTTATAAACATGGTGGCTGCACAACAGAAATCATTTTGTGTTCTACGCTTTGCTAAGTGAGACCTTAACAACTGTTCAGTATGATTTTCGTCGACAAAACCCTGGTAGATTGAAGTTTCTACCTCTCAGAGCGTTAGGCGATGGTATAAACAATTCCAAGACACGGGTTGTCTGTGTACGCATAACAGCCGTGGAAGCAGTGTATGCAGACATGATAGCAAAAGTTTGGGACGAATTTACGTACCATATAAACATATGTCGTGCATCCAAAGGTGGACGGATTGAGAACATTTAATTTAGTTTGTAAAAAAAAACTTTATGATTAGCCATGTAATATAAAATTAATTTTAGGTTTCTATGTTCAACATTTTTCATAATATACTCATTTCAAATCGGGTGATTCTTTTTGAAACACCTTGTACAGTGTTGGCTGACACATTTAAAGAAAGAAGTGATATTGGCTCATTACAAACAAACATTTTTTAGTGGCAAAGATTGTATTTCCTTCAGTCCACTTCTTAGGCTTAATTCTCGATAAAATTCATTCACTCCGCAAAACATTCAGAGTTATATCTATAACAGATTTCATAAGATGTGTTGAACAATTTTGTTATGCGGTAAAAAGCGAGATAGACCTTGTTTAACGAGAATCTGGATTGAATGGGGAAATTACAATTTGATACTTCAACATTGCATCGGATGGACAGAACGAGATATAGCTTAACAAGATCGCGGGTTAGATTAAGGCTACTCTGTACAAACTCTAATGGATTTCCTCACCTCAATGTTAACCTATGGAGAAAATTTGTTTACTATTTACAGCTACTTAAATGCTGATAATCCAATACCTTTGGTATATGCAGATAGTCTGAACTTTTCTGCTAAGTGTAACAGGATTCATTTTATAAATTTCGTCCATCCCAGGAATTTTTGAGAGTTTAAAACCCACTATCTCAATTTTTTTGGAATAATTTAAATTTAAAAATATTGTTCGCGGTTTTATTTAAAAAAGAAAAATGGCCCAAGGTGGAAAATTTCTTTCTCTATTACGGAGTACAATTTAAAAAAAAATCTTTATATCCAAGTCGGTAATCCTTGGACACATTTCTCTCGACAGGTTAACATTCAGATGAACGAATCCAATAGGGTTAGTACATATAAGCCTTAAGGAATCATAGTACGATGTTTGCCTGAGTTTGAATTTATGTATTCATAGTTGTATTTACCATATGAATTACAGTGCATTAACCATTTAGCCGTGCTGCTACTTGCAGTTACCTTCGGAATGGGGCAATATGTATATATATATATATATATATATATATATATATATATATATATATATATATATATATATATATATATATATATATATATATATATATATATATGTGTATATGCATATGTATACGTATATATATATATAGAGAGAGAGTTATCCCTGATGGCTTATAATTATATAGTATTTGATGTTGCTCGTTTTCATATTTATTACATGTTTAAAGACATGTAATATAAGATCAAAGTTTAATTACGCAGCAAAATTAAGCATTTCCTCTTTAAGTATGCACTCAAAGGAAAATATCCTCATAGTGCAGGAGACGTCTTTAAAGAGTTTCCTCATGCATGAATTTAAGCTCAATTGCATTAAAACGAAATGCAACTTGTGTGGAGAAATGTGTACTTTCGTCCCGTATGCATACAATTCAATGCGATTAAAAGCAGTGAGAGGATGGGAGTTTTTGGGAGCCTGCCAAATTGTGGGGGAAGGGGAGGATTTGGACGCGAAACCGGTGATCTTTATGAAAAACGTAACTTATTTGTTTTACCGAATATGACAGATTAGCGAAAATATGATGTAGATATAAATAGTAGCAACAGAAAAATATAAAAAACATTAAAAAATTATTTAACGCACCTTTTTTTCATTTCTAACGGAATCATATCTAAGATGATTTACAAAGAAATGTGTGTGGTGGAAAATTATTGCAAGATATATATATATATATATATATATATATATATATATATATATATATATATATATATATATATATATTGGAACCTCGCTTAACGAGCCCCTCGCATAACGAGTATTTCGCATAACGAGCAAAATAAATCGTGAAAAAATGGCTCGCTTAACGAGCAACATTTCGCATAACGAGTGACGTGGGAGGAAGTCCCCTCTTCACGTCACTCGCATCTTCACGTCACCAGGATCATCAACGGCCGAAAAATAAGTATTTAAGGGTAAGGGAATTTATGGATGGTTCTAGAAGCAAATATCATGGGACTGGAGAATAACAATGATATTGAGGAGCTTGTGGAAGAGCACAACCAAGAGCTGACCACAGAACAGCTAATAGAATTACAGTGTCTTTCACAGCAAGCAGTTGTAAAGGAGAGTTTGTCAGTAGAGAAGGACGAAGAAACAGCAAAGAAACAAAGAAAAGATGAAAGCATGGGAAACAGTTGCATCGTAAGTTACAAAGAATCACCCTGAAAAGACGGTGGCTATGAGCGCTAAACATTTATTCATTGACAATGCGGTGAAACATTTGCAGTAAATTTTAAAGCGCCGAGAAAAAAAAATGTCGCTAGATAGCTTTCTAGTTAAAAAATTATATATGTGTCATAAATTCGAAAATAATAAACTACATATGGATGTTTTTGCTCCTTAATTTATGTATAAGTAATTTTCTTTAAATAATAAACGTTACATCTAATAAATTTTGAGTATTTTTTGGCATGGAACGCATCATAGTATTTTACATTAATTTATATGGGAAAAATTGTTTCGCTTAACGAGTGTTTCGCATTACGAGTAAGACTCTAGAACGAATTATGCTCGTTATGCGAGGTTCCACTATATATATATAATCCTTCTGCAGCATTTCCATGAAGCCGAAATTCATAAAGCATGATATGACCGATATGTACCTTGTCAAAAGACAGCATTTATACGGAAATAAATAATGAATTATATTTAAAAAAAGTTGGAAAATAAAGGAAATGAGTTCAACATTACAGAAATTATAAAACTTGCGATTACAGAATCAATTTAACGGACTATTATGCATTCCTTTCCAATCAACTCGATATATATATATATATATATATATATATATATATATATATATATATATATATATATTTATTTATTTATTTATTTATATTTATATATATATATATATAAATATATATTTATATATATATATATATATATATATATATATATATATATATATATATATATATATATATATATAAATTTTTGAAGCATTTTTATGCGCAATTTAAAATATAATATTTTTGAAACTCTCTTTATGTTTTAGAGTAAAATTAGATGTGGAGTAAAATATAGATAAATACCGTCTCTAAATATTTAAAAAAAATTCTTGTAAACCTAAGCTATTGTCAAGGTTTTTTCAAATGAAGTTCAAATCTGTGGCATAACAGAAAATGCTCTGAAAAATTGAAAGTTTAAAGCACTGCTGGAAAGAAAACGAAAGTATTTTTAATAAAAATATTACTTGTTTATCTGACATTAACTCTTAATAAACTGCAATACAAAAAATATCTTTACAGTTGCTTTAAAAGATGTATCAGTGTGAAGGTGATCTTTAGAATTTCACATCACAAATATTTATCCAAAATTTTCCTGTCTGTTTTCAAATAGTACTTGATGTGGAATAGGAAGGTAATCTGAAAACATACCAAATAATGCATGATAACTCTATAATTTCAAGCAAACAATATTGTGTGTTGAACGAGACGTTGTATAGTTAAAAGCTTCAACAAAGAAAACTACTATTTACAACAAAGAGAAAAAAATTAGATGAAACAATAGAGAAAATATTGTTTTTGTTCTTAAACGGCAAATTTTTCTTTCGGCGATTTTCCCGTACATGAACTGCAAAAAATATTCATTCAACGTACATTTAAAAACTAAATCTAAAGAAAAAAAAGCTATTGCAGAATATTTCTAAAGAAAATTTCAGAGGAAAACACAACAAACACAATTTCACATGTTTATTTTGAATTGTATTACATATAATAATAAATTTATGAAAAATTGATAGAATCAAAGATCAAAATAATAAATAATGAAAATATAGGTATTGAAAGTTTGGCAAAAAAATAATTAAAATATTAATAAGTTTAAAACACTGATGGAAATAAAACAAAAGATTAAAATAATATTACTTCATTATCTGACATTATATCTTTGAAAACTGCAATAAAAATAGTGCAATTGCAATTGCTTTCAAATAGTGCTTGGCGTGGAATATGAAGGTAATCTGAAAAATTTACTACATATTGTGGTAGAGTTAATTGGGTGGGTCATGATTTAGTATAGTAGTAGGCAATGATGCCATTACTCTGAATTCTAAAGAATACATTAATTTATTAACAGAACAGATATATTAGTACACATTCAATTATATTATTGATAATTATGAACCTAAAGAAATACTCTTTATATCAAGGTATTATTTGACTGTACTATTTCCCTTATTTAAATTGATTTCATTTCAGTACGCAATATATATTATTTCTTAACTTCCGTCTATATTATAAGACTCGGGGGTTGATAGACTTTTTGGCAATAGGTAATGAAAGGTTACCTCCATTTTTGCAGACTGCAGAAGGGAAACATTCGCCGGCATAATCACGTGCATCGATTGGGATATCTTTCTTCAGGATTCACTTTCGCTGATGAACGCAGTCATCAGAATCGCTATATGTCGCGGGAAGAGGCGGACTTTAACGGCAGGATCGGTTCTCCATCTTTGGCTTGTGGGGGTCAGGCAATCTGTCTTGGTTTCGTATCTCAACTATTCTCCTCTCATCGGTAGCTTGCAGGGGTCAGGCAATCTATCTTGGCTCCGGTGCTCCTCTATGCTCCTCTCATCGCTAGCTTGCGAGGGCCAGGCAGTCTCTCTCGGCTCCACTATTCATCTATTCTCCTCTCATCGTTGGCTTGCAGGCTTATAGCGATGCGAAAAGTCTGGGTGCAATCTCCCATATATTCTTTTTAAACTTCTCGCTCACGAGGCTACTACTCTATATTCGTGTGCTAAGTCTGAGAGTCAAAAATCAATCATATTCTTTTTTTTATATTCTCACTCTCTCTATTTTTTATCTTCTCAACGCCCCACCTTTTACATTTTCATTCGTCTCTCATGTTCAACCTTTTTTTTTACTTCCACTTCGATTCGCTAATTTTTATCATCTAATTATTTCTCTAAACCATTCAGAGTGAGGGGCGTTTCATATTAGAACAATTCCGCCTTTGACTCATCCCTGCCTTTCTAGGGATCGTGTTTTCCCAGAACATCTCCTATGTGTGGGGTCATCTTCTCTTTGCCAACAATTCCCTTTTCATCTCGATGTCCCCTCTATATAGCCCCCTCGCTGTTTCATCTCTTAACTGTTGCTTTTCAATTTCTTCTTCTTCATCCGGTCCTTTGTATAGGCAAGCGCCATTTCAATTTTCTCATTTTACCCCCGATTGTCCGATTTAATTGGGTTGTCTGCGCTTTTCGAACTTCTAACATACCGTATCCCCACGACATTCTTCTTGTATTGTCTGGCGCCATTTCACTGTTTCATTTTCCGTACCGTTTGTCAATTGGTTTTTCTGCACCTTTTCTATTTTCTTTTTTTATATGTCGTAATCCACGACACATATTTCATGATAACTTTATAATTTCGAAGAAAAATATTGTGCGTTCAACAAGACTTTATATAGTTTTAAACGTCCACAAAGACAACTACTATTTACAACAAAGAGAAAAAAATTAGATGAAATTATAGCACAAAAATTTAATTTCGGTTCCTAAACGGCAAATTTTTCTTCCATGGATTTTCCTGTACATGAACTGCATAAAATATTCATTCAACATAAATCTCTAAACTAAGTCTAAATAAAAAAAAGCTATTGTATAACATTCTAAAGAAAATTTCAGAGGAAAACCACAACAAAAGCAATTTTGCATGTTTATTTTAAATTGTATTATATAACATGATAAATTTATGAAAAATCGATACGTAAGATCAAATAATCTATATATGTAAAACAGTTCCGTAACTGACAGACGGACTGATGGACTAACTGACATATAACGCACAAACCAAACAGCTCGTCCTAAATGGCTGAAATTTTGCATGGTGATTCTTCTAATAGTGTAGGGGTGCACTAAGAAGGATTTTCCGAAAATTCTTATTAGATTTTTTAAAATAAAATTTTTAAGCTGTTTTTGTAACTTTCTTTAAGTTTGCAATTAAAATTATAATTTGAGGGTTATAAAATCTATATCCAGAGAAAGATCATAAAAATTCCTTTAAAATGAAATCCTTTTCGAATCTTAACCTCCATTTTCTGATTTTTGGTAAATTTCTGAATATTAATTTTTAGAATTTAATTTATTAAATGCTGATCACGTGGTTTCTTTTCTTTTTGTGATACATTAAACTAATTTTGCGACACGTTCATAACAATGGAATAGACATTTTTTTTCTTGATAATGCAGCAGATGATTGAACATTATCCAAAAAAATATTAAAATACAGTAAAAGATATGTTCCTCAAACTGTATTATATTAACTGTACTATATTCTTTAGTATGTCCTATTAGATTTAATTTGAATATTTTCTTCTACATTATTTTGTCTATAAAAATATCCGTTAGAATTTTTTATAACCATATATATATATTTTTTAAATGTAGATTTTGAATTTTTCACCAAAAAAATGTATTAGAGAGCTATGATTATTTGTTCATAGATAGTTTCCTATTTGTGCTGTAACTTGATGTATTATCAATTATTAGAATAACATAAGACATGGGAATGAGGTATAAAATTTCTAACACAAGTTGCATTATATTTCGCGAATTGTATGCATAATCCATCAGTCTCAACCCATTAAATTTTAACTTTAATTTCCATAGCCGAGTGGAATCCGAAACTGTCCTTTTACGGTTAATTCCAAATATACTTGATGGATTAACCTCAATTTTAGGTACAGAAAATCTTCTTCCATCAGTGACAATGAGACATTGTGTTACAATCACATAACCGCTGTGCCGGCTTCAACCCCAACCCGACGCACGTTTCACGAGCGTGAACCATTTCTTTCACATCTGAAAGAGTTTCGATAATCGATTGAACATTTCGAACGAAAGGACTTGATGTGTGTGATGGAAGCGCGTCGTCTGTAGAGGAAATATGTTTGGAAAACTAATTTCACAAGCGCGAGGGAGTTTTATGTAGGGGGGATTATATTTCCATTCATTTTTATGAGGAATTCTTTTCAACTTGGCTCTACTTTATCGGTGTGGGAAAGGTTGAGAAGAATTTTCGGCGAAATCAGTTTTGGCGCAAAATTTATTTTTAAACATTCTGTTGCACATTATGGTTGGCTTTAACGGATTTTCTAATTTAAAGACTCATTTAGAATGTTTTAATTTCGGGAACAAAATACCACCGAAAAGGCACTATTTAATTCAGTACTGGTATTTTTCATCCTAATAATATGTACCCTATAATAGTTGTTGAATTAACATCCCTCTAATACAAAGAATCTTTGAGTACTGGTACAAGGGAGTATTTTGTACGACAATAACATACACTCTAATGATTGGCACCCCATAATAGTTGTTAAAATAACAGCCCTCAAATACAAAGAATCTTTGAGTAGTGGTGTAAGGGAGTATTTTGTACAACAATAACATACACTCTAATAATTGGCACCCCATAATAGTTGTTAAAATGACAGCACTCTAATACAGAGAATCTTTGAGTAGTGGTATAAGGGAGCATTTTGTACTACAATAACATACACTCTAATGATTGCCACCCCATGATATTTGTTAAAATAACAGCCCTCTAATACAAAGAATCTTTGAGTAGGGGTGTAAGGGAGTATTTTGTACGACAATAACATACATTCTAATGATTGGCACCCCATAATAGTTGTTAAAATAACAGCACTCTAATACAGAGAATCTTTGAGTAGGGGTGTAAGGGAGTATTTTGCACGACAATAACATACATTCTAATGATTGGCAGTTTACCGTACATAAACATAATATTTAAAAATATTATGTTTGTATGTTTGTATTTATGTATGTAAAACTTGTGCATTGAATTCTTTTTTGTAAGAATCAAAAGCCATGAATAAATTTTTGTCTACCTATTTCTTTTGATTTTATGTTTTAACTTTATTTCATCGTCTATCAATTTGAAAAATATATGTGGTTTCACAGAATGATGCACAGTTTTATGGCAAACTCTTTAATTTACAATCCTGAGAAATTTGGAAGAAATCAGAATAACTGGAACACGCAAATTAGCATTTTGAAAAATGCTAATATTTTTGATGAATTTTTTGAAAAACAGGTCTCAGTCTGCCACAAAATACTTATTTGTGAATTCTAAGTGTCTTCAATTTAAAAAAATTGTATTTATAGTCCACATGTTGAATACAGCATAAAATATTGGAAATTAAAAAAAAGGTTGAAAGGCCCTTGTTCCTTTAAAAGAACAAAAAAGAAAAATGTTTATTGAAGTAATTTCTCAAGGACTATACCTATCTAAATATAATCATTAATTTTTTCGATTGAGAGTAGTTTTGAACTTTATTAATAAGTATAGCCGATGACATGAAAGAACATATCACATAGGAATATATATATATATATATATATATATATATATATATATATATATATATATATATACACTCATGGACAAAAAAATTAGCGCACTAAGAAGGAGTCGTCAAAATGAAACGAAATTTTACATACGTAATGACTACTTTGATATAAGTAAATGATAAGAAAATCAAAGAAAAAGGATAATTTATTTCAGAGAAAAAGGCAAAAGAACGGAGGAGTTATTACTCCGTTGGAACCCCTCTAGCGCGAATGCACGATGCGATACGATCGGGCATTGAGTCATACAAGTTCTGTAGGATGTCTTGAGACCTTTCGTTCCATGTTTTCTGTAACCTTGCCTCTAGTTCGTTCAAACTCGTGGGATGCCCAACTCGTCGTCCCAAATGATCCCAGATATGCTCTATTGGAGACAAATCTGGGGATCGGGCAGGCCAAGGAAGGGTAGTAACAGTGCGGAGGCAGTCTTGTGATACTCTTGCCGTATGAGGCCGAGTATTGTCTTGTAGAAAAATGGCTTCTGGGAGCCGTTGCATGTGTGGCAACACATGTGGTTGCAGGATTTCATGAACATACCGCTGGGCTGTCATCGTGCCACGGAACAATGCTAGGGGTGACCGTTGTAGGGGCCATTGTAGGCAATGGCACCCCATACCATCACACCAGCTGTGGGAGCGATGTGTCGCTGTACAGCAAAGGAAGGATTTAAGCGTTCACCACGGGCTCTCCACACACGAACACGATTGTCATCACTGCCGAGATTGAATATGGATTCGTCGCTGAAGACGACCTGGTTCCATTCCGCTGCAGTCCAATTTCCTCGTGCGGGTCAAAACTCCAAACGGAGGCGTCGATGGGTGGGCGTCAAGGGCAGCACACGTAATGGGCGCCGCGATACCAACTGTCCTTCAGCCAGGCACCTTCGTGTGGTTCGAGAAGACACAGAGGCACCTAGTGAAGGTGCTACCTGTGCCTGGATGGCGGCCGATGAAGCAGTTGGATGTACGCGTGCCTTTCTTACGATGTGGCGGTCTTCTCGACGACCGGTATGCCGAGGGCGTCCTGAGCCTGGTCTTCGTGTACATAACATCTATCGGGTCTACTGGTCCCAACACCTCCTCACAACACAATCAGAGCGGCCTAATTGACGAGCTACTCGCCTAGCTGACCACCCAGCTTCCATCATCCCGACGATTCTCCACCTCTCATACTGCGAAAACTGCTTATATTGTCTTCGAACACGGCGTAATGGCATGTCTATCTCAGCTCTTCCTTTGTAAATGATTCAGCACACTCAAACAAGCTTTCGTTACCTGTTTTATACTCCACAGAGTACGATGTTCAACTCCCTCTACCGGCTATACGTAAAGCGCAATCACGCTGCATTTCTAATAATTTGCATATCTCCCCGACATGTACCTTCATTGCAAGTTTCGTTACGATCCCGCAATTATTTCTTGGTGCGCTAATCTTGTTGTCCATGTGTATATATATATATATATATATATATATATATATATATATATATATATATATATATATATATATATATATCTATTTATATATTTATATATATATATATATATATATCTATTTATATATTTATATATATATATATATATATATATATATCTATTTATATATTTATATATATATATATATCTATTTATATATATATATATATATATATATATTTATATATATATATATATATATATATATATATATATATATATATATATATATATATATATATATATATATATATATATATATATAAATATATAAATATATTCTCTCATAATACGTCTCGCATCTTTGCAATACACCAAAAACCCCTTCAGGCGTATTTTCTTCAAACTGTAATGCGCCTCGGAACGTGTTAATAGAAAGTTAATGTGTTAAATGTGTTAAAAGAAAGTATTAGTTTGAAATGTTCATAAATATTTTGAGAAATATGGAGGAAAAAATATTGGATCACAAGAAAAAGTTTGTTAAATGGTAAATGCACTCCGCTATTTGGAGGTCATTTTACGAAGAAATTTGCAAAATGTTCTTGGTTCCAAGGTAAAGTTCGCAAAATAGAGGTTCGTAAATAGAGGTCCGTCTGTATATATATATATATATATATATATATACAGTCGAACCCCGTCATAGTGAACCCGGTATATAACGAACTCCCGGATATAGCGAATGTTTTAGTCCCGCCGTTTTCCTATTGTATATAATGCTAATTTCTCCTTTTATAGCAAATTTCCGAAATCTTAAGAATCGGCTGTAACGAACCTTTTTTCAGTAGACTTCTGAATTTTTAAAAATTTTTAAACTTTTTAAGAATGTGGAAGATACAACGAATGTTGAAGAAGTAAAGAATTTTGAGGACGAAGATGATGAAGATATATATATATATATATATACCGGGTGGCCATAATTAAACTGACAGTGCTCACAGTGTTCTGTAGCGCGATCTATTTGCGAGAATGACGCCACATTTTGTAGGAAGATTAAACAAGACGGGGGACGAAAGATTCCGTGAAAAAATAAATTAGTTCCAAAAGTCACCGCTAGGTGAATATTTGGCGCTGTGTAATAGAAAATAGAGTGTTAACAAATGCAAATTAATACGGAATAAAATTACCTTTTATTATGCACATTTTCTTATTTAGTTCAAGTGCAATATGGCAACAATTTTAAAATAGCGTAAAATCTACATAAACACCGATAAAGTCTCGTGATCTGTAATATCACGTACGCTGAGCAGAAGAAGAAGTTCTTTATTAAAATTTCACGTTACATCCATTGGCACACTGCCAGCTGCTTGGGTTTTAAAAGGCAATGTGTTACGTTTCGAATCAATCGGATTGAAAGTTTATGTGCAATGTCTCCTTCTTTAGTCGAGCGTGCGTTACTGGTCAAATTATTTTACCTCAACCAGTGCAACGCGTCAGCCGCTCTTCGTGCTTTTAGAACGCACAAAAAATGCGTAAAGGTAACGGTCCTGTGTCAGTTAATGGGCTAAAAACAATGGATGCGACGTTTGAGAAAACAGGTTCTCTGAAGGTTCAGTCAGG